>CM053783.1:260820775-261438275 GCA_028749045.1 Cupressus sempervirens
TTAGACTGCCAAAGTTTGGAAGGAAAAATTGGGGTCTACATCTTAATTAAGATCAACTAGTCCCAATAATAATTTGGATAGTCCAAATGCCACACTCATAGATGGTGATCCCCAACTTCTTGTGATTAAAGATGGACTTCTCGAACCATAGATCACTTACATGCTTGACACAACAAAAGATTTGGTCCTTCCTCCCAACTTCAGATCTTCTTTCTTGGGTGAAGTGTTATTGGTATGGTGTTACTGATTTATTCTACATTGATCATGAGTCTTCTTCTTTTATTGCTATCTTTGATTCTAACCTTTCTCAGGATAATTTTCTTCGAATTAGGAGTTGGTTTTGTAAAGGTTTGGGAATATATAGCATTGCTTGGGATTCAAACTTTAAACCTAGTCATTCAACCTATAATTTTATGCCATGTTGGATTAAGCTTCATGCTCTACTGATGGAATATAGAGATCTACAAATTATTGAATTAATAGCAAATAAAATTGGGGTTTATCCATCATGATCTAGTGCCTTTTGATGAACCATCTCTTTCTATAAGATTTTGTGCCTTACTAAATCTTAATAAACCATTACCTTCTTCCTTAATTATGTCATCTAAATATGGTCAATGGAACCAAACAATTATTATTCAAGATGCATAGACTGTGATTAAGATGGTAGATTGGTTGGGTCATTTTACTTATCAATGTCAAGATCCAAGTTGCTCTAAGCTAATAGTTTGTAATAACCATAACTCTGACCCACTGAACTAAACTTTTAGGACATTATCTATTCCTTTTGCCCCTAATGATGCGTGTGTATCTCAAGCTAAACTATCAAGTGACCCATAACATTTCTCATTTGTAAATCTAGTTGTTTACCTTTCACCAAAGGGTCATTGTTCTACACAAAAATATCAATCTCACAGAGACTGTTCGGGTCCTAATAAATATCTGTGCTCATTTTTGGGGAATTCTTTTCCTCTTATGGCTTCCCCAAATTTAGGGTTCTTCTCCTCTAATTTTTCTAAAAACTTTATGTTGTTTTTGACCGACCTTGTTTCTATATGGAATATCCATCGAGATAAGTATATAAGTCTAGATCAGTCTCTTTTCACATTATCAAACTCTTCTAAACTTGCAATTACATATTTGGCTACCAATGAAGATGATGTTATTCATCTCTCCTAGATGGATGCTATTGTTAATGAGATCATTTTTAATGATTGACCTCTTTCTTTCTTGTCTAGATTAGAAGCTGCATCAATTTCCCAAGGACATTCATTGTCTTCCGAAAATGCCCAAATATTAGTGGTAGAGTGTAATGTTCCAATTCCTCCCAAATTATCTGATGAAGATAACTTGCTCCATGAACCACATGAGGATAGTGTACACTTTAAATTGGATCCCCCTTTAGCTAGGTTGGAGAACTCTATGAATGTTTTAGATCTTGGCTTGGCAGTCCATAAGTCTCCTCCTCAAACAAATAATTCTAGTTAGACTAAGTCCCTCTTTGCTGATCCACTTCTTACTAATGTTAGTTTTGATTTCTCCCAAAAATTGTCTATGTGACAATCCCCTCTCTTACCATCTCCTATAACTAAGAAATCTTCTAAGCCTAGGGGTAGCCTAGAGAAAGCATCAAAAGCTAAAATAGACGTTGATGTAGGGTCTAGTCAACTTTGGACAATAATTTTCCTACCTCTAAATGATTGGCAAGGAGCACCAAGAGTGCTCCTTGTTAGTTATGAATATCCTCTCATGGAATGTTAGGGGCATTAATGCCCCTGACAAATGTAATAGGATCAAGTAGTGTCTTGATTCTATCCAATGTGATCTAGTCTTGTTTCAAGAGACTAAGTTATCAACAAATAACTTTCATAAATTTTTTGGATGTTGGTCGACATGGAATTCGTCACATGTTCCTAGCTTAGGTGCTTTTGGGGGCCTTGCTGCATTATGGAATCCAAAGACTATTGAAAGGCTCAACATCTTCATCAAGGAACTAATTGGCAAATGTTATCCATTCAACACTATGAACTTTCATTCCATTTGATTAATGTTTATGGCCCTACCCCTACATCTGATAAACAAAGTTTATGGCTTACTCTTATAGGCTTTATCTAGCAATCATTAGGTGCCAAATTTATTATGGCTAGTGACTTTGATGCCATTCTTCATCCTAGGGATAAGTATGGAGATATTATTCCCCCACCTAGAGCTATCTAGGACTTCAATGACTTTGTTAACAATAATGCTCGATTTAATGTTTCCTCACAAGCTAGATCTTCCACCCGATCTAATAGAAGAGTTGGGTTCCTTCGGATTGCAGTTAGATTGGATAGATTTTTGTGTTCACATTTTTGGAAATTGACAAATTATTCTATCCAATCAAATATTCTTCCATATTCAAAATCTGACCATTTCCCTATTCAATTGTCCATTCTTCCATCAGACTCTCCTCTTACGAGTTTTTCTAGACCATCTTTTACATTTGAAGGTGTATGGTATCATCATCCCCACTTTGATGGCCTCTTAAAACAATGGTGGAAGGATGCTCCACTAGAGCCAAGAACCAAAATCTTATAGTTTCACAAGAAAATGCAATATGTCACTGGGCTTATCAAGATTTGGAATAAACATGTTTTTAAAAATATTTTTGAAGAGAAAAAGGTGGTAGAAGAAAAACTAGCTGAGATTAATGAACATATTGTACTCTATGGCTTAAATTTTGATATTCATTCAAGACAAAAGAATTTTCAAGAGAAGTGGGTTGAATTATGTAAGTGAAACGAAGAGTACTAGAGACAAAAGTCTAGAGAATTGTGGCTTCAACAAGGGGACTAGAATACTAAGTTTTTTCACGCATCTACCAAACAAAAGAAGGCTAATAACACAATCTTTACAATTCATGACCATCTAGGGAACTTGATTTTTGATGCTAAGGGCATTCAAACTGAGAGTGTAAGGTTCTTCTCTAATCTTCTTTCCCCTCCACCATAGGATCCCCCCTCTTCCCACCTTGTGGATGAGATCTTAGATTCCATTCCTTCTTTGATTATGCAACAAGACAACTTGATTCTTATGGCCCCTTTTACTCTCTTTGAGATTCATGGTGTAGTATTTTCTATGCCTAATGATAAGGCACTAGGCCCAGATGGGTTCACTGCATTATTTTTTCAGAAATGTTGGGATGTAATTTTTTTTGAATTGCTTGAGGTTCTTGAAGAATCTAGGAAATATGTCTCCATTTTGAAGAACTTTAATACCACCAATATTGCTCTCATCCCAAAGGTTAATGATCCCTATTCTTTTGCTGATTTCCATCCTATTTCTTTATGTAACACCATCTATAAGATTATCACAAAGGCTATTTATTTGCATCTTAAGCCCATTATTCCAAAAATCACATCAATAGAATAAGGGGGTTTTGTTCCTGGTTGAGAAACAACTAAGGGAGCTATAATATCCCATTAGACCCTTCATTTTATCAAAGAACATAATATTCAGCCTTTGTCATCAAATTAGATATGATGAAGGCTTACAATAAATTGAATTGGTCTTTTCTTCTTCTAGTCCTTCATCAGTTTGGTTTTACTTCTAGGAGGTGTAAATGTATTAAAGCTTGCATTTTAGGTTCACATTTTTCTATTCTCATCAATGGTGCAACAATAGGTTTCTTTGCCTCTTCCCAAGGAGTTTGTCAGGGTGACCCTCTTTCTCCTTTCTTGTTTATCATTATGACAGAGGCCCTTAGTAGACTTATTAAATCTTTTAATAAAAAAGGGTTGTGGAAAGGTATCAATATTAGAAGCACATCTTTGTCCATAACCCATTCTCTTTTTGCTGATAATAATTTACTTTTGGATCATCTACATATCAAGAAGCACAAAGCATGAAGAAAGCCATTGACCTATATACACAAGTTTCAGGTCAATTTATCAATGCAACTAAATCTGAAATTTATGTTTTTAATACTTCCCAATTGGTTTCTCAAAGAATAATCTATCTTCTTGGCTTTCCCCATGATCATTTACCTTCTACTTATCTTGGTGTTCCCTTTTTTATGGGATTAAATAAACCCTCTTATTGGAAATCTATGATTGATCGTATCAAGAATAGAATTAGTGCTTGGAAGGTTCACTGGTTATCCCTCTGAGGTAGAATTTTTCTTATCAAAAGTATTCTTTTTTCCATTCCTAACTATTACTTCTCCACTCTACAAGCCCCCAAAGGAATCATCTCTCAAATTGAAACTTTAATCCGCACCTATCTTTGGTCAGATAATAGGAATGGTCTAAAGAAAATACTGCTAATTTCTATTCATGCCATGTCAACCTCTTATAGAAGGAATAAGGCTTTTGGTGCTAAACTTGTTTGGAAAATGTATGAAAAACCCTCTACCAAATGGTGTCACCTTTTGCAAGAGAAATATTTAGATAACTTGGAAGCTTCTAGAGTTCTTACTATGCTAGACCCACCAAAGAGGTCTATCATTTGGGATTTCATGATGGCTTCTTGAGAAGTTATTACTTCATTCATATCATGGCAAGTGAACAATGGGGATAGTGTCAATTTTTGGTTTGATTCATGGAATGGGTTCCCCCCCCCCCCGCTACTATTGATTCTCTAAAGGATTTTTCAAACACAGTGATTCAAGCTTGGGGGAAATCCTTTTCTACTTATGTCTCAACTATTCATAGGTTCATAGGGCTAGTCATTTGGCAAGACCCCTCATCTCTTCCTATATCCCACAACTAGGCTACTTCTTTCAAACAAGTACTAGCTAAAAGGAATGTCTTTATGTCTAATCATCCAAATTGCTTCTTTTGGGTTCTAGCTAAAGATGGTAAATACTCTATTAAACTAGAATATTTTGCTCTCCAGCACAACCAGTATAATCAGACCACATATCGTGCTTTTGAATTATGTTGGAATAGCTTAGTTCTACCAAAAGTAGGATGCTTTGCATGACTTGCACTCAAGAACCAAATTTTAACTAGTGGTTGTCTTCACAGATTGAACATTTCTAATCCCTTCAACTATGTGCTCTGTCTACAAGCTATAGAAACAATAGACCGCCTCCTCTTAAATTTCCCTTTTGCCCAAGATTGTTGGCATTTTGTCCTTGATAAGCTTAATTTCCATATGCCATTAAATAATTCTCTATGGGATTTATTCCAAACATGGCCAATTTTATACTCTAAATCAATGTTTTCATGTCTTTGGAAGTGCATTCCTGCATCTGTAGTATGGGCAATTTGGTGAGAAAGAAACAAGAGAATTATTAGACAGATGTCATCTCCAATACCTCAATTTTTGGAAGGATTAGAGAGATCAATTGTTGAGATTGTTAATACTTCAGTAAGTAAATATAAGGGTAAACATGTTTTTTCTCCTTGGGATGGCTATATTATTCAGTGGTGGAAGGGTTTACTTTCCCCTCATCTTCCTGCTCCATTGTGTCCATCCAAAATTCCTGTTATCTGAGCACAAACCAAGTGGATTCCTCTAAGTGAGCATTATTTCAAACTTTATTTTGATGGGGCCTCTAGAGGAAATCCAAGAAACTCTAGCTATGGCATAGTCATTAGATATTTTAAAGGTCATGTGATTGTAGCAAAATCATCTTCTCTCCCTCAGTGTACTAATAACAAAGTTGAGGCCTTGGCCTTGCTTTTTGGTTTGGAACTTGAAAAATCACTTTCTATATCTAAGCCACATGTTGAAGGGGATTCATCAATTATTATTAATGTGTGTATTAAATGGCATATATGTAATTGGTCCATATAGTATATATTACATCAAGTATGGTCTCTCCTTGATTGAATCTTTGAATGTTACATCATGCATGCTTATAGAGAAGGCAAACCTTTTAGCTAATTTTCTAGCTAATTTGGGTATTGATGGAGTTTATATTAACTCTTTAGTTTCCCCACTTAAACTCCTTGATTTTCCCAACTTAGTTAACATTATGGAAAAGAATATGTTTAGAATAAGGATGAGTCCTGGTCATTTTTATTTGATAGTCAACCATGACTTCTCTATGATTTCACATGTTTTTCTTTTATGGATCTCACTTGTTCTTTTGAGATATTATATGTAGGTGAAGGTCTTGGATTGCACTTCCATCAAATGGCTTTCTAACATCATGGTCTTAATTGAAGTTTTGGATGTAGTTTAGGGATGGTAATCTCTATGACATTTTTCACTGGGCTTTGGGTCTTGTCTTTGGCACCAATCAATGAATTGTATTCATATGAGTTTTGGGCTCTTTGTAATTACTATATTCTTGATCTAAGAATCTCTAGGACAAGATTCATGAGTGTTGATAGATACTCTCTCTTGATGCAATATTTCTTCTTCTGCATTTTTTTTTTGTATCAAGCAATAATTGAAGTTTTTCTTTTCTGGTTCTTTTCTCCGGGAGTTGTTTTGAACCAATTATTATTAATATAAATATAATGTTTCACCAAAAAAAATAGTATATAAATTTAATAAAATTATTTGAGTTAAAATTATTTATATTTATATTTATGATTCTATATTTTTTTATTTTATTAATTATAATTAAGTAGGCTTCAATATAAAACCCAATTTCTGAAATTTGAGGATAAATGGTAAATAGAAAAATCATATGTATCTTATAATAAAAATTAAATTTCAAAGATTATGATTGTGTTTTCGAAAAATTATTGAATATTTAAAAAAAAAATTAAAATATATAATATATTTAATTATTTTCTATCAAGATAATATAGTTTTTTAATTCATTTCCTAAAATTTTACTGAAGAAAATGAGTTATGGAGATATTGCCTCAAAAAAAATGGTTGTATAAGACAAAATCAAAACAACGAATCAAATTGGTGAAAATTAACTTTTAGAATACAAAATTCATCAATAAATTATAAAACTTTAAAAACATGTCAATTACATAAAACTTGTCATTGGTGATTGGTGCAAATTAATTGAATATTTGAAACAAGTGAATACAAAAGAATATTTCCTACAACAAGTACAATAATATATAATTTATTCTCCACATAATCTTTTATAGTTATTTAAATTTTTTTACTACTAAATATTTTCAAGGTGACAACTCATAAATGTATTTTCCCATTTTACCATCAATTGATGAAAATGGAGATCAAATACATTTTATGCAACCCACAGGGTCTTTTCAAATCATGTTGGGCACCCCCATGTTAATGAGTATGAACAATTTTATAGATCTTGATGATGTATTGATATCTTTAAATTTTGGGCACATATGTGATTGATTTGATATCCATAAAATGCTACCAATATTTTAAAATATACATACCTAACATACATATTACTTGCACATATGAATATTGGTATGTTGTGATGTGGATCCTAATCAGACTCAGAGATTTATTCGATGTGGTTTCTCTCTAGATAATTTCTACAGGGGTTTGGGCATAGTGCCCCTATGGAGTCCTAGGGCAGGGCCCCTAGGTGCACTCCCTCTCACAATATATGGTGGGGTCGAGGGGCAATGCCCCCATAGAGGTTTTCAAGGGCAACACCTCAAAAGCCAAAAATGCCCTTATATTGCAAGAGGTGTTGGCTACTATTTTTCTATTATTCTAGCCCTAATTTTGTAAGTGGAAAAAAGCTTGTATAAAAAGGGCTTAGGGTTAGGGATTTTCATAATGTGTGATGTGAAAATTGGTTCTTGCAGTGGTATTGAGCTTAAGGGATTATAGATTGTAATCAAGTTATAATCACTAGAAAATAATATTGGACTTGTTATTGGTGGATTTAGCCTAGGGATTGGGTTCAAACCACGTTAAATCTTGGTGTCTTTTTTTCTCTTATGTGTGATCTATTATTTACTAATATTAATTATATTTTCATGTAACTATTATTTCTACCCAAGGTTAATCCTAACAAGTGGTATCAAAGCCAAACAATCATCATTTTTTTTAGTGATCCTCTATAGGAAGGTCTCATGGTTGAGTGGGAGTCTCAAGACTAAGTGGGAGTGATGGAAGATGAGGGTAAGTTGAGGGTTGACAAGTTCAATGGGTAGAACTTTTAGTTATGGAAGATGCAAATGGAGGACTGTCTCTATCAGAAGGATTTATGGAAGCTATTAGAAGGAAAAACTAAAAACCAAGGAACTATGACAAATGAGGAATGGGAGATTTTAGATAGAAAGGCACTTGGAAGAATTCAGTTATGCTTGGCACCATCAGAGACATTTGACATTACCAAAGTGAAGATGATGGAATAGTTGATGGAAACCCTAGCAAAATTGTATGAAAAGCCCTTTTCTTTAAATAAGGTATTTGTCATGAAGCATTTATTTAATATGAAAATGGCAGAAGGTGGATCTGTTGTAAATCATTTAAATGAGTCTAATACTATTACTAGTCAGTTATCTTCTGTGGGTATTAATTTTGATGAAGAAATTAGGGCTCTCTTAATTTTGTGTTCTTTGCCTGAAAGCTGGAATGGCCTAGTAATGGTTGTGAGTAATTTTCCTTTTGGACCTAATACCCTAAAATATGATGATGTGATTGGTGTTATTTTGAGCGAAGAAACTCATAGGAAATCTTTTGGTGGATCTACATTAGGAAGTTCTTTAAATGCACAAAGTAGAGGCAAAATGACCGAGAGACAAAATAATTCTAGAAATTGTGGGAAATTCAAAGGGAAGGAGGTTTCAATCCAGAGGACCGAGAGATTGCTAGTACTATGGTAAAACAAGTTATAAGAAGAAAGATAGTTGGACTCAAAAGAACAATGAAAGAGATAAACTAGAATGAAACAAGGAGGCAAATATGGTAAGTAAAAAATTTGAAGAGGATGCTTTGCTTCTATCTTGAGAAAGTGTTGATGATTCATGGGTTTTAGATTGTGGTGCTTCATTTCATGCTACACGTCATAGTGGTTATTTCATTGATTATGTCCAAGAGGATTTTGGGCTTGTTTATTTGGGGGATAATGAACTCTATCAGATTGTTGGAAAGGGAAAAGTTAAGATTAAGTTATAGATTGGGAATCATTGGCTACTACATGAGGTAAGACATGTTCCAAGGTTGAGTAGGAATTTAATTTCAGCAAGGCAACTGGGTGATGAGGGTTGTGTAGTTAATTTTAATGATAAAAATTGGAAGGTTTCAAAAGGTTCACTTTTAGTAGTAAAAGGTGTGAAAGTAGGCACCTTATATAGTAGGCGTCATTTAGATCATTGTGTTTATTTTAAGTGGGTGGATGATGACAACTACATTATTTATTGTTTATATGTTGATGATATGCTTGTAGCTAGGTCTAACATGGATCATATTAAGGAGATGAAATGCCAGATAGTACATGCATTTGTTATGAAGGATTTGGGGGTAGCAAAACAAATCCTTGGTATGAAGATTTGTAGAGATAGGAAGAACATGAAATTGATATTATCTCGAGTTGATTATATTGAGAAGGTGTTGCAACATTTCTCTATGGAGAATGCTAAAGCTAACAACACACCTTTACCTAGTCATTTAAAGTTAACTAAGGAGATATGTACCAAGACACAAGAAGAGGAGGATAAGATGTCCAAGGTACCTTATGCTTTAACAATAGGAAGTTTGATGTATGCTATGGTATGTACAAGGCTAGATATTTCACATGTAGTGGAGTTGTTAATAGGTATATAAGTCATCTAAGAATTGAGCATTGGAATGTAGTTACACGGATTATCAAATATTTGGGAGGAACATCTAGTAAGTGTTTACATTTTGGGGGCTCTACTACTAATTTATAGGGATATGCTAATTTAGATTTGGCAAGGGATATTGATACCAGGAAGAGTACTATAGGTTATGTATTTACTATTGGTGGGGCAACCGTGAGTTAGGTTTCTAGGTTATAGAAGGTTAATGCTTTATCCACTATTGAGGCAGAGTACATTGCTACTGCAGAGGCAACCAAGGAGATGATATGGCTTCAGTTCTTCCTAGGAGAATTGGGACACCCTTGGAAGGATAATTATTTGTTTACAGATAGTTAGAGTGTCATTCATGTTGCGAAGAATTCAACTCTGCATTCAAAGACAAAACACATACAGTTGTGGTACCATTTCATTCAGTTAGTTTTGGGTGATGGACAATTAAAGCTAGAGAAGATACATACAAATGACAATCCAACAGGTATGTTTACAAAGATAGTGACAAGGGAGAAGTTGAACTCCTCTTCAACTTCACTCAGTCTTCTCAATTGAGCAGGATAAAAGAAAAACAGAGTCTAGGGTGGTTTGATATTCCAGTGGTAGCTATAGGTTTAGTAGTGCTATGATCAGTCTCCAAGTGGGAGGTTATTATGGAGCTTGATTAGTCTCCAAGTGGGAGATAATAGTGATGTGAAGTCTAATTAGACTTAGAGGTTTATTCGGCATGGTTTTCCTCTAGATTATTTCTACGAGGGTTTGGGGGCAGTGCCCCCAAGAAAGGGTCAAGGGGTAGCACCCTTGTGAGATCTTGGGGCATTACCAATAACATAGACAATAACATTGCCAATTTTACCATTGTTTAGTTTTTTCAATGCTATTTAAAAGTATATGCCTCACTAGCATTGCCTCTCAGTTAGCAATCTTCATTAAAATATAATAATTAAAAAATATATGTAGTCAAGATTTTTTTTCACATAACTCAAATACATTAGTGGTTCCTACATTTTGATTCTTCTTTTAGAAAATCAATATGTACCGCTCTGTATTGGGTAACTATAAATCTTAATTACTATATCTATATTTCCATATAGAGGTCACAAATTACTTTTATTGCTACCTCTATAACTATTAGCATGTAGTTTTCATCTACAATAAGGGCCCTAAAAAATTATGACATACTATAAAAAAATATTGATGAGAAAAAAATGGAAGAGTTTGCATGAAGAAATTTTGAAGCCCTAGCATGGTGGAAGAAAAACTCCAAATAGATATCCCACCAAAACCAATTCCCCTTCTATTGCTTGAGCTACCAACAATAAATACTTTTGGTCTTGTAAATTTTAGTTTGACTAAAATGTGGGTGAAGATGGTATAAGTTATTAAATAGGATGGAAATAGAGCCATTGTGTGAGCTTCCAAAAGGATGATTTTTTTGGCCAAGGGAAGGATTTATGAGCTTCAAAGAAGACTTGCACACAAATTGACTCATTACTCAACACAAACTTTACAATTAGCAATGATGTAATCATATATCTACTCCAATGATAGATTGAATAAAAATTATTTTGAAATACCCAATGTTAGCCAAAATGTGATTATCTATATATTCTCTTTTTATTAGAAAGAATAAATTTGAAAAAGTTTGATATAGAAAAATAATACTAATAATTTTTTTTTAAAGTCCTCTATTCTCGAGTTACTATGTCCCCTCCCACTCCTCTTAACTCATGAATATCTTGATGGCCAATTCAAGTTTACATGTTTATTTGCCTCGATACATTATTTAAAATAACTTATATATAGCATGATACATAAGAATAATAGCCCTATATGAGATATATGATTAATGTAAACAACAAATATAATTAAAAAAATTCTATAATAGACACAAATATGTTCAAATTTGCACTTTTTTTCTTTCAAATTCTATAAATTTATTTCAAGAAAAATTAGAAGATAAAATCCAATTATCTCTATTTTAATTTATATAATAGAGGCTCTAACTTGATCTTTAATTGAAAGAAAATTTAAAGTACTCTCAATACACTGTAATAACATTAAGACTCCAAAAATATGATATAGATTTATGTAAAATCTACACATATCTTCAAATAAATTACATAAACCCTATTATAAAATATACATTGAAACTAGAACATGGACACTTAGAACAAGTTGAAGCATATCACTAGTGTTGCTATAAAAAGCAATACACTGATATGAAATAGTCTAAATAAGGAACAATAGTAGGGAATATTATTCACTAAAACAACCTAGGGATTTTCTATGGTCTATCACTTGATTAAAGAAAATATATTGATCTTTTACACTTGAAAGTGTAATCGATAACCATAAAATCCCACAATTTATAAATTTACAATATTATGGGATCAATGAGAATTTTTTTGACATGATTCCTCATATCTTTATTACAAATGCTAAATCCATCTCTCTCTTTGTAGAAAAGTTGAAAGCACCTTGACATGTCATAGGCAAAATCCATGATGCACACTGGAATCTTATCATGCTTTAAATACTCCAAGTTTAACTCTTTCAAATGTTCATCTAACATAAAATAAATAGACTTTAATGCATCTTCTTCACTAGATTCTGGATGATCTCTCATATAACATGCTATGGATGAAGCAACTTCTCCTCGAGCTGCCTCAGTCTAAGAAATAAGTTCAAGTTTAGTTCTTAGAATGAATGTAAGAACTATATTTTATAAAATAAAAAAATTTACTTTTCTCATATTTCTATTTTTCAAATTATAAGATTTTGATTAATACATTATTAAACATACCTTGAATGTTCTACTGTCACCTCTAATTCTAAGTGTCAATCCCAAAAGATCATTGAACCTTGATGGATAGTTAATTTTTTGAAGGTCATCTTCTGAAATGATGTCTACTGTTAATAGTGCTTGCAATGTAGCTGTACGAGAGGCTGAACTCTCTATTCCATTTTTTAAATATGTATTTAAATTTGGTATATGTCCAGTAGCAAGCCACTTAGCTTCTTGCAACATAGAATCTAAATAGTCATCCCACTGCAATAACATAAATGCTCATTTGAATTCAATCATAAAAATTAATTTTAATAATTTAAGTTGATTTGCATAACGAATTCTAAGTCAAATTTTTAAAGATAATGATTTTAAGAAAAATGTACACTCTTTTAAATGAACTTTTAAACTCTTCATTGACATATTCTTTAATCAACTATAAAAAAAAGTGCAAATTGAAATAAATGCAAAATGCATTGTGAAATATACATAATACATATATAAGGAAAGAATGTATGTCACAAATAGATGAATGAAATAAATCAAGAATAGAAATGTAAACTTTGAATGAGAATATAATATTATTTTAAAATAAATTTCTAATAGATCAATTTCAATAATATTTAATGTTTCAAATAATATTTATTTATACCGCATTTCGGGCATGGTGGATGGTGTCTCTGCCTTGAATCTTCTCTCCCTCTTGTACACTTTCATTAATTGCATCATAAAGTGCATGATATGCAATTTTCATGTATTCTAGAAGGTGGTCTATGGGAGGGGAATCCCACCTAAAGCATATTTCAACATTATGTACATATTAATAATATATTATTTAAAAAGATTGAACTTAAAGAGCTCGCAAATGAATACTTGCCTCTTAACAGCGTCAGTAAAAATTTCAAGTTCTTCAAGGGTACCATAGGTATCATAACAATCATCGATAATCGTTGCAAGGGTAGAAAATTTTGCCAAGGCAATTCTAAAAGCTGAATGTTTAGGTTCTCCAGTAATTGCACATCCTGAAAATATATATTCCACTGGTCTATGACGACAAGACTCCAATTGACATAATTTTGTATCCTTCCACCATCTAAACATGACAAACACAATTAAAATTTTCATATAAAATATAAAGAAAGGATATTACATCAATTCCATTGAAAGATAAAAGTTAAAATTGTAATATCTCAAAAAATTAGAAAAATAATTAATTTTACAATTTCATAGTCATTATTTTATAGATAGAATTTATATTTATATTAAAATACTCAAAATCAAAAGGAAAGATTCAAAGAACATTACATTACTAAAATGATTAAGTACTTCAAATTTTAAAAATATTTGAGATATCTCTCAGTCAACTCACCTATAGATCATTTGAACTTCTGGTCGATATAAGGATTGCATAATATTGAAATCCAATTTAGCTAAATATAAAATCTTCTGATTATCCATGCTCCTAATAATTGGTCAAAGAAAAAACCTCTAAGAATTTTAATCATTAAAATTTACCTAATGAAACAAATATAATTCCAAATTAAACTATTATAATTACTTGAGCCATAAACTGTTTTCTCCATATATGTTCATATAATTCCTTGCTTCCAATCTTGGCAAATTGCTGACCCAACCATACTCTAAATTGTGTGATATCTGCACATGATAGATTTTGTATTAATGTGTTGCTATATTTCCTACAATCTAAACGGACATCAAAATACCATAAAACATATAAGTTTATTTTTGTAAACATACAAACATGATTACTACCTCTTGTAGAAGATTGGCACTAGAAGTGGGAGCCTCTTGCAAGATTTGATTCAAATACAGTGTAGAAAAGGCTTTAGCTTCATCCATTATTGTCTCCTTCGGGAAGGCAATAAATGAAACTTGAAACAAATTCAATATACTTTTTATCTCCTCCTCTGATTGAGTCGTGCAATACAAGAACTTTCCATCTTTTTCTTTGAACTTTTCTAACACATCTGCCAAATTTGCATCATCCAAGATGACATATATACTTAGAATCAAAAGTAAAGGTAAACAGTAAAGTTGTATTCTGGTGTGGAAATAAAGTCTTATAGTTTCAATCACAAACGCAAATAGTTTCATATAATGAAGCCTATCAGACCTGCAGAAACGGGATATCTGTGGAGTCGAAGGATTCGGAGTCCCAAAGCTGCAGTATTCAAATCTTTACTCATGTTGTTCCAAAATCTGCAATTCAATTAACTTTCATTCACATATCATAGAAGAAAATTTTAATTAACTAAATGTTTATTGTTTTAGTTTAAAAATCAAGCTTTAGTATGTGATGTTTAAATCATTCAAGTGTAATATTCACACAATACCTGTAAACATAATCAAGTGCTTCTGCTATTTCTGTTCGAAAATGGCTTCCGATACCAAGACGTTCAACTTTATCCACCATTTCAAAGCGTTTCAAGATATTTTGTGAAGAAGAATCAGCAGCACCCAGTGCATTGAACATGTTTTTGACCTCCCCAACAAGTTTATCAGCATGCTCACGATATTCAGGAGCCTGAAAAATTACATACAAAACAAATAGATAAATTACATTGTAATTCATATTATCATCCTAAAAAAGAAATGGAATAACAAAGCTGAGGATAATGGGATGGCAGAAGGTTACATCATAAGGCAGTTTTGGGAGAGATTGTATAAAATCATCATCCCACAAGTTGCCATGATGATTTCCTGTCCTCCTAGTGATATTTTCAACACTAGCGGTAGCCACGGCTTTATTCGTTATCTTTTCACTCCACATCAGACATTTTCTACCTAATGTTGGGAATGGCTTGGGAGAAAGCTTAAAGGATTTCAAACAGAAGCTAAAACCAGAGGAAGAGACAGACATGAGAGTCATTGCTAAGGGGTATATTCGTGCAGGGTATTTCTTAGCCTTTTATAGACAAAAATATATGATGAATTTTACTTTTTGTGAGAGGTGAATAAGAGCGAACGGCATTTACAACGTTCACAACATGTTTATGCTAAAATATTGGAAAGAGACGTCCACTAGAAACATAATATGGAATAATGAAGTGGCAACGACAAAGTTTCAATATATTTAGGTAGAGTTTTAAGAATTAAAATTGAAGAAAAGTTGCACTGTTAAGCGCCACACACTCTAAAGTATTTTACCTCAAGCAGAGAGCCACAGTCGGCCACAAGAGGCCAATTTTTATGCCAATTTTTCTGCGCATTGATTTGACTTGACAAGACTTGCATGGAATTCACTCTACTTTGATTAGACACAATTTTGAGTCATCAACTTCTTTGAAATATTTTAGTAATCAATCACATGGTAGAGGTATGACGGCCCAATAATTGAACACAATTTTGTCATATGAATTGCATTTCCATCTATATAATCAGTGAGGAGGCCGAAATTTCCATCTATATAATCAGTGAGGTGGCTTAAATTCCAATACTATGGGTAATTTTTGATGGAAAATTATTTAGATATATATAAAATATGGTTTAGTTTGTTTGATAGTCACAAGTTCGAGTTAGAAATATTTTAATTGTTGGATAGTCATATATTTCTAATTAGTTTGTTGGATAGTCACAAAAAATTGTCTTTTCAAGCTGTTCTTTTGATGTCTATATAGATATATCTCTTAAATCACCCTTAAGATTCTATGTGAATAACCACATGGTAATGATTGCATTAAAAAAATACAATGTGAGGACTAGGAAAATAAACACATGCCTTGCTTGCATGCATGCATGCTTACTAATGGTGTCAAGTGTTTTTAGGAGGGGATAGGGGGAGGATCTTATAACAGATCAACATCGGCTAGGGTGCAACATATTTGCAAGGGTCAGATGTCATGTTCATACACATTGATATGGCCATTGCTATGTGTCGAATCTATCAAATCACATTCATACACCTTGCTACTTTCAGTAAAATGAATTAATTTCTATTGTACAAAATGGAAGACTTGCATTATTTTGGGGATTAACATAATTTCAATTTAACATGTTCTTTTCCCTTATAATTTATATGTTTTTTGTATGTAATTTTTGAACATTTAACTGCAATTAATAAGTTGTTAATATCAACATAGATTATTTTGGAAGTTATAATTCTAATAACTTAATATTATATTTTAGTTATTTAAATAACTTTTTAAAAAAATTGCTATATATATTTTTTAACTTTAAATGTGATAACCTTGATATTATCCAAAGTTGTAAATTAAATAATTAAAAAATAAAATAAATAAATGTGAACTAATTTTTAAATAAGTACCTTTATAGAATATTATAGAATAATTACGATGTAAAATTATATTTTTATTTCACATATTAAAATCAAATAAATTTATAAATTTAGATTAGTTTTGCAGCCTTCAAATAGAATGAATTACATCTTATAAAGGAAAACAGTTTTTTTTTTTTTTTCAAATATTATTTTAGAAAAATGTCAACAAGTTAGAGCCATCTATGTTGGAAGAGAACATGATTTCAACTGTGAGAGCATTCCCGTCTGGAGAGGCAGAGTAGCCATGGACATCATGTTTGCCCAGTCTAAAACTTGGTCATCAGTGGCAATAATTCTCTTCATCCTTTCAATCAGAGACAAATGAATTTTATGGTTCACAGTCTGTCATGGAAACATATAAAAAAATGTTGATACAAATATTACAATCTTCACACACATGCACTTCCTATTGAAAATTTATTTGTCGTATACATTTTCTACATTATAATCATCATCCAACTTTTAAAAATAATGGTCGATTTTTCAAAAAAAAAAAAGAAATAGAAGGTGATAGTGATAGAATTATTATTTTTTTGCTTTAGAGTAGAAAATCAACAATTACTACACTTTACAATTAGTTTTACGAGAATGCTTAAATTCTTCTAATAATAAATTAAATTTAAATCTATGCTCAATAAATTTCCTAATAATAGAGAAAGTTCTCTTTAATTAGTATATTTGACACATATGAAACATATCATGCAATGAGTGTAAGAAAGGAGAAGCATGTAGCAATGAAGTAGAGGAAAAATGATAAGCATATGTCATTGTTAAAAGACTTCTTAACTTATATCATATGAATTTAAAACTAAGCATCCAATAGAACTATCTTTTGTTAAAAAGAATGGTAATTTTATATTTTCCTGAAATCATTGTAATTGGACTAAAAAAAATAACTATTATTAATTATTTTCTTTTAATTAAATAAAGGAAAAGAAAACCTTAAAAAATAAGAATGCTTTTAATGAAAGTGAGTTTAAATTTTGTAACCACAAACTAAAACTTCAAATTAGATGTCAAATAATAATATTTTGAACAAGATATCACACGTTGTAAAAAAGTGCCATATAGTGGCTTAGTACTTGCCTTTAGCTTTTATATTAAAAGAGGGGTAAAAAATTTATTGAATACCATAGAAAACAAAACAACAGAAGAAATAAAGAGCACTAAAGAGCTTTATCCTGGTCCACAAGTTGAGCTAGCTTTAGGGATAAATCAAGGGGAAGCATCCTATGATCAATAATTTTCCAATCCAGCACATGCTCGGAGGCCCATTTAGCCAAGCAATCAGCCACACCATTCCACTCACAAGGGATATGCATAAAAGACATAGAATCTAGAGAATTGCATAACTGAGTGATATGTTAAATTTCTAGAGCCAAATGCCAATCCAAATCTACAAGGTTTTGTCTATTCAATAAATTCACAACCACCTACGAGCCAATCTCATAGGTAATTCTTCTCTAGCCATGTTGACAACACTGTTCCACTACAACCATGATAGAAAGGGCTTCCATGAGTTTATTTCTATAGTAACCCTTATAGATAGAAAACATAAACTGAACATCACTAGAACTATCACACCCAACTCTCCCAATACCAGTTGGTCCAGGATTTTCTTGAGAAGAGCCATTAGTGGTGATTTTAAGAACTCCATCCTGGGGAGGAGTCCAATGCCCCTCACAATTAACATGCTAAGAGCACTGCCTAGCTCTATGCCCAGAGCGTTTGTGGGGGAGAGAGAGAGGGCCTCCCTAAAGAGGAAAGGAAAGATGTGAGTAAATACCAACATATTCAAGGTCCAAACCTCCACCAAAGTCACATTTAGCCAAGAGTGTTTCATGAAGAGAATTAGTAATTTTCCCCCATAGGTGCTTGATCCCCAACTACACATCATGAAAGATCCTCCAATTTCTCTCAAGCCAAACATGCCATAAAATAAGGGAAGGGCCAATTGTCCAAGCAACCTGAAGAAAAGAGGTCTTGGAAGGGGGGTGGCCTAGACGGTCCCAAAACTTAGACAAGGAGGAAACATGCCAGCATGGACATCCCCACAAACTCCACTAGAAGTGTCAAATCTATTTGACAAAGGGGCACTAGAAAAAAAAGTGAGAAACAATCTCTTCACTATTGTGGCATAAGACATAGATGGAAGGCCCCTAGGAGCCTCTCTTGTCGAGATTCTTCCAAGTAAGACAACAATTGTAAACTAGAATCTAGAGGAAAAAGTTACACTTAGGCCAAGAAAAGCTATTCCAAGCTTTCTTCCACCAAGAGACCTCCACCTTGCCAAATAGTTGCTTTGTTAGCACAAGGTACCCTGAATAAATAGAGTACTTGCTAGAAGCACCTCCCCAAGCCAAAACATCATGTTTCTGTAGAGAGTTGCACTCCCTAGAAGCCAAGATCTAAGAAAGCTCTAGCTAATCCCCAAGATAGCCACCCAACGACCAATCAAAAGAATTCTTCCATCTGTAACCAACAACAAGGCCTAGGTTATGATCCTCCTTATAATGAGCCACCTTACTGCATCTAGCAGAAAGGAAAAAATCACAAAGAGGTTGTAATTGTTGATGAGAGGAGAAGAGAGGAGGATGCTCATTCTAGGAATCACTCCAAAATTGAGCTTTGATGCCTCTATTATAGATCTAGAATAAACTTCTCTTCACTAGTTGAGCACCAATCTTGAGGGTATTCTACACCATAGAGCCTCTTCCCTCAAGAGGAAACTTGGAAACATCTAAAGGTTCAACACCAAGTAAATACTTGTGTGACGGGGTACAGGCCCAAAGTTGGGACTAACTGGAACACCAACACCAATAGAACTTGGAAGCAAGAGCTTGACTGCATAAGATAGTAGAATGAAGGCTGAGGCCTCCTTCCTTTTTTGGCTTACAAATGATATCTCAATTAATGAGGCTCCATTTAGTATTTTGCAAATTGTCGCTCCTAAGAAATTGGCGAGAAAGATCATCAAATTCCTTAAGAAAATACGTAGGGGCAGCTTGAACCATGCTTCTTTATATGGAAAGGGCCTAAATCACAAATTGTAGGAGAGTCACTTTGCTATCAGTAGAGAGCCACCTATGAGTGATTGAATTTTTTTCTGAAGCTTGTCGAGAAAGCTTTACTAGAAAAGCTTGGGCTATCTTCCCACCACAATAGGGACCCCCAAGTAAGTTAGAGGGAGAGACTTAATTTGAAATCTTAGGATATTAGTAGTCCTTCGCTAGATAGGCTTAGGAGTTTTGAAGAAAACAATAGAGGACTTGTGGTCATTGATTTTCTAACTAGAGGCAGCCAAATAAGTATCCAAGGTGAGCCGAGAGGCTTCAACTTCCAGAATCCAAACTATCCGAGCATGGGCCCTATCATCAACAAACTAGAGTTGGGAAAGAGTGGGAAGACCATTTCCCCATTGCCAGCCCTGAATCAGATTTTGGGAAACATGAGACTTGATAATTCTACCAAATCCCTTAGCCATAATGATAAACAAATAAGGAGAAAGGGGATCTCCCTAGCGAAGACCCCTAGAGGCCCCAAAAAACTCCGACGATTCACCATTAAGAAGGACCAAGAAGAAAGGAGTAGTAACACAACTCAAAACCCAGCTAACCCATTCTTGACTGAAGCAAAAAGCCAGAAGAAATTTCTACATGAAACCTCAATTGACTCTATCATAAGCCTTAGCCATATCAGGCTTGATGAACATGGCATGTTCTCTAGAAGTATGCATAGAGTGAATGGCTTCAAAAGCAATAACTACCCCATCCAAAATTTGTTTTCCAACCACTAAACTCCCTTGTTCCTTAGAGATAACCATGGGAAGTCAAAATTTAAGCCTCTCTTCTAGGAGCTTAGTAATGATTTTATAGACCACATTACAAAGAGCAATGGGCCTAAAGAAGTCTAGCTAATTAGCCTCTTCCTTCCTTGAAATAAGGACTAGGAAAGTAGCATTCAAGGCACAGAGAATATCTTTGTTGGAATAGGACTCCTGAACCACATCCAAAAGGTCATGATTGATAATATCCCAAAATTCCTGGAAGAATTCAATAGGGAAGCCATCAAGCCTCAGAGCTTTGCCCTTATGCAAGCTGAAGACCACCTCCTCCAAGTCAGACATACAAATCAACTACATAAGAGAGTCATTCATCTCCCAAGTCACAATAGAGGAAATATAGGACAAGATTATATTCTCCTCAATCTTTGCTGGAGGCAAGTCATTTGAAAAGAGAGTAGAGTGAAACTAAATAGCTTTCCTAGACACAGCTTGAGAGGAGGTTAGATGCATCCCATCATAAGTAACAAGAGAATAAATGTAACTCTTTTTACGTTGAGCCTACACAAATTTATGGAAAAATGTGGTGTTCTTGTCCCCTTCTTGAAGTTAGTCAACTTGAACCTTTTATTTCCAATAAATTTCTTCTCTAAGATCTCATTCTACTAAATCACTAGAGGCTTGGCTTTCCGCTATGCCAAGAGCTTCAGAAGAATCCAAATCTTGAATCAGCCTAGTAATGACATCAAGACTATCCTGAGTCCTCTTCGTCATAATGTAGAGATTACCAAAACAATTTGTGTTCCAATCCTTCAACTTCCTTTTGACATACTGTATTTTTTTAGAGAAGGAGAACATAGCAATGCCATAGGCAGGGCCTCCCTATCTCCACTAGCGAGCCATTAAATCATGGAGAGAAGAGTCTTGAAGCCACATCAACTAGAACTTAAAGGGAGGCTTCTTGAGGACAAAAACATAACTAGCAGTGAGCTTGATAGGCCAAAATTTCAAAAGAGAGAGAAGGAGAGCCACCATTCCAAAAGAAAGAAACTAGGAACCTATCCAAGTGTTTTGAGATGGAATCACTTCCAACCCTTCTATTTTTCCAAGTAAAGATCCCATTAAAATGTTTGATATTAGAGAGATGTAAAAGATATATATTTTCCTAAAGAAGCTTAGAAGAAGAACCCAAGTGAGCCAACCCACCCCGCTTCTCCTCTAGATTGATGATAGAGTTAAAATCCCCAACCATAATACAAGGCAAGAGTGGGTAATAGCTTCTAACATGCCTAATATGTTCCCAAAGCTTAATATTTCTAGGGAGATCAATAGGGGTATGCACATTAGTAACAAGAATTAGCTCTCCAGTTTCACCGAGAAGAGGCCACCATTGAGAGAGGTGAGTGGCAAGAGATCTAGTAGAGAGGCATAACTTTCCTAGGATCCCAACAAATGGCAAGACCACCAAAGCTCCCCAAAGCACCAACACACTGACATTGCCCTAGAAATAAAATTTTAGGAGCACATCTAAACATGGAATTCACTAAAAGGTTGGTCTCCTGGATACAATGGATATTTGGAGAATGATCAGCCACCAACTCCTGAATAGCTTTTTTTCTAGGGATGCTATTGAACCCCTTCACATTCCATGAGAGAATAATGATTGAGTAGAGTGGGAAAAATGTTCATCCATGGTCTTTACATCCCTAGACTCTACTAGCAAATCTCCTATAAGTTTAATTTTTTCTTGGTCTTGCTTTCACTTAACTCTTGAGGGAGTAGCAAAAGAGACTTTCTTAAACATCTTTACATCTGTCTCAAACTAAGAGAAGATCTCTTTCCTTTACCAGAGGTAAACACATCTTTGAACAAATCTGCCAAAAGAATATCCTTTTCCTATGGAGCAGGAGAAACCATTAGGGCACTAGACTCAATGCCAATAGAGGTCTCTAGCTTCTGCTAAACTACAACATCCTAGTTGCCACTAAGAATAGAACTCCTCCCTTCTAAGCTAGTCACCCCACATTGAGCCTTGACAAGAATGTCTTCTTTTATGACCATGTTGTCGAGCACCTTGATTCAATTGAATCTTGAGTCCACTTGCTGATCTAAATGAGATCACTTCTGACACCTCCCCTTAGCATGGTTTCAAGCAGGGATAAAACCATCCTTATCAAGACTAGTATTATTGGATGACCCTTGCCCCTTACTTGAAGTGGTCATTTGATCTTTCCCTTTACCAGTACTATCAGTCTAAACATATTCCCTTTTCTAGTACTAACAATTTGACCATTCCTCTTACCATCATTAGCTATCTTTGGGCCTGAGAACCCACCAAGGGTACCATTGCCTTTAGAGGCTTGAGGGAATTGGCACTATAAATGGCCATACGCAAGAAAAATGTGACATCAGAGGGAAGGGACTCATAGTCTAGCTGCTGAATCTAAGAAGAAGAGCCTAGGAAAATTTTCAAAGAATCTAGCAAAGGATTATTTAAATCAATTTCAATACAGATATGGGCATAAGAAATAACCCTTTTTTCCAGTGATTGATGTGCTATAGTAGTCATCTTTCCAAGCACATCGACAATCTGTCAAAGGATATTCTCTGACCAGAACTGTAAAGGAAGCCATTGTAGGTTGCCCAAACAGGAACCCTCAAAGGGAGATTCTTAGCAGAATTGAACCCCATATGCTAGGGTTTAACAAAAAGACCCACATGATCATAAAAATATGGGCCTCCCTCGAAGACCTGGTTTCGATTTGACATGCAAGAGAAAGCCACCAAAAAGTAGCTATTACCAGCCAACATAATATCCATATCACCTTCCACCTACCATGAATGGTGAACCCAAATACCAAGAAACTTGCACATCAATGTATGTGTAGCCAAATAGTCCACATCTTCCATTACTTCCTCTGGAGGGATAACCAATACAAGTCGATCCTGGCTATGTGGTAGGCAACCATTAACTTTATTTAACTTCAAGTGCTCGCTAACATAAAATGTCTCCTTCTCTTGTGAACTGGCCCTAGGAGAAGATCCACCACAAGTTAAGGCTCCAACAAGAATGAGACACTTATCGACCTCACTTGAGGCCATAAGATCCCAACAAACAAACTCCCTCACAATTGGAATTTCTGCAAAAATGTATCATAAATTGTTGCTTCCATGCCCTAGTTGTTCCTTAATTACAATATATAGTATATTTCAATAAATAAAAGTATTATACAGTTATAATTTTCTATAATGACAATTGTAGTAAAAAGGAGTTTATTATTAAAATTATATAAATAATTACTACTTGTTAATTATAAAGTATAATGAATTGAAATTGAAATTGAAATTTTATTTATAAATATAATGATTGATATATATGTTCTCTTGCATATATATCATATTATACTATTATATTGTAAATAAATTATAGGATAAATGTAATACCTATAATAATAATATAATAATATTTCTTAAACAAATATATAATATAAGTATATATTTTTTTTTTACAAATTAAATGAATGACAAAAATTATATTAGAAAATAATACAATATTGAAAGTATAAAATTCTAAATCAATTTACTTACATTTGAAAAATATTAAACACTAATGAATCACATTAAGATTAGTAAAAAAATAATTCTTAAATGTATTAGTCTTATGCTTATGAAATCCTCTGGCCAATATAAGACCTAAATGGATTCATCCAATTAAATCGTAGAAAAATATTTTCTAAAAATTATAGAGTTAAAAATTGTGCATCTATACTATGCATAAGTATTAATTTGATAACAAAATTTAAAAATATTAATTCTAACTCATAGAAATAAAAAGTTTAAATCACTCATTAAAGTGTGAAATCTAAAAATCATCACAATAGTACTTAGCCTACCGGCAAGTACTAATAATTTAAATTAATTATAGCTTCAATTTTATAGGGGAGGATAGTCCATATTAACATTAAAATCTATTAGAAAGCTTGAAATATTTCTTTTTTAATTTTTCATTGGCCCTATGAAAATAATGAAGAACTTATTAGAAAAAAGATATATTGATGTGCATTATATATAATTATAGGTTTGCTAATATAAAATCTTTAAAAAATATTTTAAAAATTTATCCAATAAAAATAATGATTACTTTGTATTATAAAATTATTTTTAATTCAATATTATTTTCTTATAAAAAATATTTCATCATTTTCTCAGCCTATATCCCAAAAAAATCCATTCAACTAATTATGAAACTAAAGTACTTTTCATTAAGAACCATGATAAACAATTCTTTTTAAATGAAAACAATCAACAATTTTAAAATCATGAATTTATAAATTAAAACTGTATATGAAAAACTTCCAAAAAGTACAAGGTTCAAAGACCAAAGTTCTGAATCCTCCTTATTCTCATTGGATTTTTTCTTGAGGTGACTATGACTAGAATGCAAAATATAATATCATGCAATACTGTTAGATGGAGCAACCATGGTGTTTACGACCAGAATTGAATTTATGATTCAAGCGAAGATAAAACAGATTGTAATAATTTATATAAATAAACAACCAACATCTCTTTTTTAAGATTGAAAAGTCAATCAATTAACAAAAAAAAAAAAAAGGAAATTAACTAATCTAACCCTCACGAAATTAACAACATAAATTAAGTTTTTTGAGAAGTTCTTATATACATGGATTCATAGCATTTATATATAATTGTATTTATGGTTTAAATCTTACATTACATAACTTCTCTTTTTTTATGAAATTTTAATCAAAATAGACTATAATCAAAATTATAAATCTAATATTGGATGAAGCTGATTTTCAACACAAATTAAATAATGATAAATTCAATAAAATTAATGAATGATTCTAATCAATTCAATGAAATATTAAGTTTTGGGAACCTGGAGTCATCGAAGAAACATTAGAAAAGAATATGCAAGTTTGTTTTTTAAAGAGATTAAAATTTGGTAGAATAATTCTTTGTTTAATAGTAATGGAAGTACTATTACAAGTGATCATAATCTTTTCAAGAATTTATGCCCTATATCATTTGTCTAACAATTAACAAGTGAGGAAGAGAATAGATCAACATGAGAAGAAAATCTATAGGGCTTGCCATAGAATTGCTTATAGAATACACTACAGAAAAGATTTCATTATCAACTCAAATATAGTTCATTATTAGCTGGTCAAACTGCCTATAGGACCATTTTAGGGATCTACTAGAATATGCTCTAGTATGTTGTTTATACATGACATATTACTTTGGAGTGCATGCTCGACAAACAAATTTTAAAAAGCAACAATATCCTATAAATATAATTTGATAAGTAGTGAAGTTATATTTTATCTCCTAGAAAAGCCAAATAACTGAAATGATTAACTAAAATGATTAGCATTTATCTCTCTATTGTTAAAAATAAATAAATAAATTAATGTACATCAGTTTGATTTTCTCTCGGAGAAATTTTTTAATAAAAATACTTAAGAAGAATGTTATTTCCTATTTATCAATAAAAAAAATCATTTTCAACACTTAATATTTGTTCCATTATAGAAAAAAAATGCTCCACATTAAAGTTTTGTCTTTTATTTACAAGAATTTAAATTATTTAAAAATTAAAAAATAACTATACACTCCAAATTCTTACACCTTAGAATTCACTTTAATCTGTAATTCATACAATATTATTTGTTATCTCTAGTTATTCCATATAATTTAAAGTTTTAATTCGCTCACACTGAATATTATTTTCACAGATTTAAAAATCCACAATTCTTTATATGAATTTGTATTACATAGAGGTGCTATAAATTACATGAAGAAAGCATTTAGAACTTTACTATATATCTTCTTCAAAGAATTCGCTAGTTCCAGCAAAATGTTTTAAAAGGCAAGAAGAATATTTAAAAACTGAAGTCTCTTTTCCGATCCTAATGTATTTTGCTAGATTTTTGTAGAATATAAGCTTACAAGTCTTGAATTTTGGTTTTGATAAATTCAATATCTTTATTTCTCCGAGGCGTACTTATAATTCATGCGCTACTTGCTGATAAATCACGAAAGGAAAATTGTGGATATAAAAATTGGAGATAGATTGATTCAAGCTGGCAGATTATAGAGTTAAACCAAATGATTAAGTTTCATAATATTATTACAATGTTAATAAGTTTTCTTACTTTATTTTTCATAAATTTAAATAGTAGATAAATAATAGTTTTTAATATTTATATTATATTCAAATTATTAATTGATAGAACTTTATTCATTCGGTAGTGTCATTGATCATTATCTAAGTGCTACTTTGGAATACTCTAGTTTTAAAACAATACAGGTAGAAAATAGAGTTGTTAAACACATTCAAATTACAGTTCCTGATAAAATTATGGTTACATGTTAAAACTACTTCTTATAGAAACAAATTGTAAAAGAGAAGTAGAGGAAAATCTACACATGGACCCAACATATGAGTCATTTAGGGTTGTGGTCATACATGGCATTAACAGAATTAGGAGGACACACCTTGTGAAGGTTGTATATTTTAAACTATGGTCAAAGAAACTTCTAAAGGGATACAACTGTGCTAAGGTTTCAATTATATATATCCTAAGAAAAATGTTGTGGAAGACCAATAGATTTGAGAGATATAAAAGACTAAAAATATTGTTTGATGAAAGCTTTTGAGGGATCGTGTAAACCCGTCTTTATTTTTATTGATAATGTTATCATGTCCCACCTTGTGAGAAATATAAATTAAAATCAATACTCACAACCCTAAACCTAAGAAATTGCTCAGCACTAACAATTGCCGAGTGCTAGTTTTGCTCGACACATGAAGGTGTTGAGTGGCAATTTGCTCGACAACAACTATTGCCAAGTGACATGTAGTAGGTGTTGAGTTAGCTCAGCACAAGAAGAGCTCGATACACAAAGGAAATCCTCGGCACCAATGGATGCTGAGTAAGCTCAGCGCCAACTAAAATTTATAACTTAGAAAATATTAACAATAGAGGAGGATTCCGAGTGTTTTGTTTCAAACTGAAAATATTATAACTTAGGAAATTCCAACGTGAATGCTTTCACCATTAAAACCAGAGAGCCAAAGCTTTAACCTTTCAAACAAATTACTCAAATGCAACATACAAGGGAAGAGCAATGGATTCAAGTATGTCTGCTTGCCTTCTATTCAATCTTTGATATAAACTATTACATAATCTAGGAGCATTCTGCTTCAACCAGAAAATCTTAAAATAACCATAAACTGGTAAAACTTCAAAAAACTTTAATACTTCAAAAACTTTAAACTTGCAACTCTAATGGCTACATACAAAGGTGCCTGGAGAAATCACTACTTCAACAGGACAAAATCAAACAACAACAAACTCACAGAGTGAACAAGAGAAGTATGTGCAACTGCAGGCGCAAACTTGTTTCCTTCTTCCTTCTCTGCTCTGCCTTGCAACTACTGATCTGCTGAATACTCTGACTAAATAAAATGAATGTAGAAACATTCTCTTTTCCCCCTCATTTCTGATTTCAAAAATCTCACCCACCATATTTATGTTTTTATCTGTTCTAGACGTCAGAGGTGGTAGGTGAGCATTTGGCTCTAGGGGCAAATGACTATATGCAATTAATATTCCAACACTCCCCCTTTGTCCCGAGCCAAACAAAACAAAGATTTGTTGATCCACATCAACTACACCAAGAGACTCTATTAGGTGTACAAAAGTTCCAATGCCTAATGGCTTTGTGAAAATGTCTGCTAGTTACTGCTCAGACTTGCAAAATTCTATTTTAATATCCCCATTCTCCACCAACTCTCTGATAAAGTGATATCTGATCTCAATATGCTTGCTTCTTCCATGGAAGACTGGATTCTTAGACAATGCAATTGATGAGATGTTGTCACAATAAATTGTGGTTCCATCTCCTTGCCTTTCATTCAAATCTGTCAAGATCTTCCACATCCAAATTGCTTGATATGTTGTTACATTTGCTGCTATGTATTCAGCCTCTGCTATAGATTGAGCAATAATAGGTTGCTTCTTGGATGCCCATGAAATTGCACCCAATCCCATATGAAACATATATCTGGAAGTGCTCTTCCTATCATCTAAACTTCTAGCCCAATCACTATCTATGTATCCCACCAACTTGAAATCATCATTTTCACTATACAAAATCCCAAATCCCTTGGTACCTTTCACATATGTTAGGATCCTCTTTCCCGCTTGCCAATGAGAATTCTTTGGTGTTTCCATAAATCTGAAAATTAGACTTACTCTATGCATTAGGTCTAGCCAAGTTGCAGTCAAATACATTAAACTTCCAACCATACTCTTGTATAGTGTTGGATCCACTCTCTTTCTAGAGTCTTCCTTGCTCATCTTTAGACCTATTGCTATTGGTGTGGGGTTGGATTATTGTTCTCCATTTTAAATCTCTCCAAGATCTGCCCTGCATATTTTTCTTGAGAGATAAAGATGCCATCATGCATTTTTTTTACTTCTATGCCTAGAAAATATTTCAAGAGACCTAGATCTATCATTTCAAATTCACTTTTCATGGCCTTTTTAAACTCACCAATTAGAGCCTTGTCATTTCCAGTAAAAATTAAGTCATCTACATACAAGACAACAATCAACACCTTACCTTTTGTTGCATTGATGTGGAGAGTAGGCTCACCATTGCTTTTGCTAAAGCCATTGCTCATTAAATATAAGTCAATCCTACTATACCATGGCCTTGGAGCTTTCCGGAGCCCATAAAGAGCTCTCTTCAATCTATATAATTTTCTCTCTTCACCTGCAACTTCATAACCAGGTGGATGCTCCACATGTAATTCTTCTTTCAATACACCATTTAGGAAGGAAAACTTCACATCCATTTGAAATACCTTTCACTTGTGCTGAGCTGCAATTGCTATGACAACATGCATGGTTTCCATTCTTGCAACAGGGGAATATATCTCATCATAGTCTCTTCCATACTACTATTTGTAGCCCTTGACTACCAGCCTTGCCTTATGCCTATCAATTTTTCCTTCAACATTGCATTTGGTCTTGTAGACCCATTTCACTCCAATCACTTGCTTCTTGGGAGGCAATTTAGTTAGCTCCCATGTCTCATTTCTTTCTATAGCATCTATCTCCTCATCCATGGCCTTACACCATTTCTTCTCCTTAATAGCTTCTTCAAAATATATTGGATCACTATGAGAAAATAATGCAAAATTAACACTCTCATCATAATCTTCATACCTTTCATCTTCGTATATGTCCCTAAGACTCTTAGTCTTTCTTGGTAATAGGGAGGAGAGTGTGAGATCAGAATCTTCACTGCTGTTGCATTTTCGACTAGCTCGGTCATGCCTAGAGGAGCTCAAAAATGACTGAACCTGCTTGCCTTTTCTTCTATCTGCTCCTTCTTGCTGTTCATCAACATCTTCTTCATTTATAATTGGCACTTGAAGTGCTCGATGACTCATCAATTTGACTATACCAAGACTGATATTCAAGAAATTTCACATCTCTTGAAAGAGTCATCTTGCTGTTCAATGGGTCATACAATCTGTATGCCTTTGATTCTGTGCTGTACCCTATGAAGATGCACTTCACACCTTTGTCATCCAATTTTTTCCTTTTCTCTTTAGGCACATGTGCATATGCAACACATCCAAACACCCTTAAGTGTTCAATTGTCCATCTTCCTTGTGACCATGCTTCCATTGGAATTCTATAAAAGATTGCCTTTGTAGGACACCTATTGATTAGGTAAAATATTGTTGCCACAACCTCTCCCAAAAATTCAATTGGGAGACTTTTCTCTTTCAATATGCTCCTTGCCATTTCAACAATGGTCTTGTTCTTTCTTTCACCCACTCCATTTTGCTGTGGTGTATAGCTTGCTGTGAGCTTTTTCTTTATGCCATGTTTCTTGAAAAAATTTACAAAAGAATTGGAGGTATACTCCCCTCCTCTATTTGATCTTAGGACCTTGATATAGTGTCCACATTCTTTTTCAGCCTGGGCTTTAAATTTTACAAATGCTTTAGATTTGTTCTTTAAGAAATACACCCATGTCCTATGACTGAAATCATCTATAAATGTCATAAAATAAGTACTCCCCCCAATAGAAGTAACTTGCATAGGACCAACTAGGTCAGTATGCACTAACACTAATGGACATCTAGACCTCCTAAAATTTCCAGAATTAAAGGGAAGCCTATGTTGCTTACCCAAAATACAAGCCTCACACTTGTCACATGAATTTCCTATATGTGACAAACCTTCTACCATTCTTTTATTTGACAACAAATTTAAACTAGCATATAGCCTAGATGACCATACCTGAGGTGCCATAGTCATGAGGGGTCTTCAATCACACTCTTTAGAGATGATTATGTGGGAGGTGTAGCACCAACTTGAGATGAGAAACATGTCTCTATCCTCAAGGGAAACATTCTGTTCTTTGTCATTTGAACTGTTGCAAGCAAATTCTTGCTCCCATTCTTTTCATGAATGACACACGTGTCATTCTCCATCAACACTTTGTATCCATTTTGAATGAGCTGACCAATGCTCATCAAATTGTCCTTCATACCAGGGGCAAAATACACATTTTTTATTTTCTTCTTCTCACCTTTCTTGGTGTAGATCATAATAGATCATTTGCCAACAACTAGTAGAGTTCTATATTGTCTTCTTTTTTAGAATTTAGAGCATGATGTTGTTGTTAGCCTATTTCCCCATGGTTCCATAGGCTAACTAGGACAATAAAGGGGCTTAGAGGCCACTTGGCCTGGATAGCTTCAATTGCAGGTCTTTTTGAGGGGTTTTGAGGCAACTATGGCCATACTTACTATTTCTAGTAAGTCATCTTGGACATGGTCAGACATCCATTGGCAATGATATATCGATGGTAATTGTTTAAAATTGACAAGAAGACTAGTTTATCATTGATAAGATTTGTTATGCATTGATAAAACTATTTCATAAAGTTAAATTTAAATATTTAACTTTAATAATGCATAGATTATAGTTTGTGGGAAATATTTAAATTAAAAGAGTCCCCTTTATTTTATAACACATTGGAGACATAAGTTACATAAAGGGAGTTATGTTTTATCTCACATTGAGAAAACGAAGGATGAAGCCCTTGTGAGAACACTATAAAAGAAATGGAAGAGCTTCTTTTAAGCATGCTTGAAAATATCGAAGAAATTGGGGAATTTTTTGGAGATTACATCTCAATAGTTTGGAGGACGAAATCCCTTCAAGCTGAAAATCTTGACACCATTGAAAGATATGGTCTTGAGATTCAACATAGTAGCAATATGAAAAAGTGGATATGAAAAAGCAGTCCGAAAAAGTGGAACTGGAAAAGTAGGCTAAAAAAGCGAGTATGAAAAAGCAGTCCGAAAAAGAAGAACCAAAAAAGATGGCTGAAAAAAGCAGTTTGAAAAAAGCAAAGCAGAAAGGGTAGCATTGAAAGAAATTATTACAGTGATCTACAACCAGGTTCTTTTGTTAGTATTTCTTTTTAAGGTGTTATAAGCTTTCAGCTATAAGTGTGCATTATACCAGCATTATCATTTTGTAATCCATGTAAATGCCAAAGTCTTGGCCATATTTCATGAGCATTGTAATTTTCATTGCAATTAAGAAGATAATAGTCGTCGGTGTCATTTAAGCAATTTAATATCATTATTTATCAGCTAGTTAGTTTGCATACCAACTGTTTGTAAAAATGCCAGTTGGCTATAAGTGTTCATTTCTCATGCTTAGATCATATATATGCATTGAATATTGTCAAAATTAGTAGCACACTCATGTTAGGTCATTGTGTAGTCCATTGTAGTCTTCTAGCACAAGATTCTCATTGATGCAAATTGAAGAAAAAGTCATTTGAAGCTAGCTGAAATACTATATCAGTCATACGTCCGTTGCATGTGAATTGTTTGGTGAAATTCCTTGAGCTTTCATTAGCATTTTTTAGAGCAGATTTGAGGAGGGTTATTACAGTGGTATCAGAGCTATAAGTCCTGCCATCCTGTGGAGGTCTTATTTGGAATAGCCAGATAGAGAGAAAAAATGTTTGACAACATGTATATCAGTTTGGATCAGGGAAAGGAAAGATTCTTACAGATATTAGACACCTTGGCATAGGGACAATGATTAGCAGAGTAGAAAGCACAAGAACAGAGTCAGAGATTGGAGCTTATGAGGCAGATGATGGCTCATCAAATGGGGTTGAATGCTAACATAGGTGGAGGAAATAATCAGAATGGCAACAATCAGAATGGTAACAATCAGAATGAGAATAATCAGGATGGGACACATAATGGAGGCAAACAAGTTGGGAACAATTTTGGTCATGAACGCCAGCAAACTAGGACAGTGAGTTGAAGTCCCATGGTTCCAACATTCCCTCCTAGAGCTCCAGAGCAGCCCGTACCAGAGCCCCAGATCACTGATATACAGGACTAGCTGAGGAGAGATTGGGAAGTTGGAGGTCCAAATTTTATTGTTGCAATCACCTTTAGGGAGTATATAGATGTGCAGATGAAGCATATGCCATGTGGACATGAAAAGAACCAGAGCTATGAGCTATGGAAGAAAGTAGGGAAACTTCAGTTACCATATTATGATGGCTCGGGGAAGTCTACAACAAGAGCTTGGGTTCAAAATCTTAACACATACTTTCAAACGAACTTTATACCTATGGAAGAAGCTATTAAGTATGCAGCAATTCACTTGGATGGGTTAGCACACAAGTGGTGGCATCATGGTATGGTCACTATGGGTCATGCACATATTACCTCATATGTGGAGTTTACAGAGAGACTAATTGAACACTTTGATAGGCCTAAGGATCATACCTTCCCTATGATAGGCAAAAACTTGTATGAGGAGTTTAAGAGACATGCAGATTCGATACAGGGAGACTTTAGCACATCTTCAGGTAATGGTTTATTTGCATCATCTTCACAGGTAGAAGGGGTTTTATATGTTGTGCAGGTTGAGCCAATTGCATTAGAAGGTGATATCACAAGCACACCAAATTGTGTGATTGACACAGATAGTGATTCCAGTATAGTTGGGTTGGATGAAGTTATAGTAGTTGAGGATACTGTCATGTTTGAGGATAGTACAGTTGATCAGAAAGTGAGCATTCAGGACTTTGTAGAAAATGAGTATCAAGCACAGTTGGATGCTTCTTCACATGAGATAGAGGCTAGTAGCTCTTTACTCAGTTTGGCAAGCTAGCTGAAGACAAGGGACAAGAATATTGTCACGACTTTATCTCATCATGATAGGATACATGGATTAATTGAGAATCAAATTTGAATGATTCAACTGCAGGAGAGATAGAAAGGAGTCACAATACATTCTTCTTGTGACAACTTACAACAGATCAAGGAAGGCATGGAGGCAATGAAGGTAAGTTACATACACCTACCTTCAGATTGTGATCATCTCCTTAATCTTGCAAGGATCTATTTAGATGCATTGAAGAAGAAGGAGGAGGAGGTTGACCAGCTTTCACATGAGCTCGAGGATACTCAGAATTCCTTGGTGTGTATTCAGTTGGCTATCTAGGATTCTGAGAGACATCTGGACAAGCTTTGTCTTGAGGTGAGCTTAGTTCAGGAGTTAGTGCATATAGCAGGGACTCAGTTTTCTTTTACAATCAAGTCACATGTTGATGATTTCTTAGAGATGATAGAGTTTACAAGAGAGTCCCAAGATCTAAGTATTACAGATGATAGCTATTTTGAGGTTACTCCTTTGGACAGTGTACCAGGGATAGAGTATAGGAGTTCAACTAGTCGGCACAATCATGTGTCTAGTCAGTTGAGGGTTAGTGAGCAAGACATTGCTATTGCGTGCGAACATTTTGATGTTGCTCACCAGTTGTTAGTAGTTTATGGATGGGGTTCTCCTACTAGTGATGAGCAAGGAGGCAGTTATCTTTCCTTGACAGAGATCCACTCTTTATGGGAGGCTATTTGGATTCTAAGACAGAATTATATGCAGTTGGTAGCTAACAGAGATTATCTTATGAAGTGGGGGAGTACAACATACGATGCATTATTGGCCAAGGAAGATGAGGTGAGTGAGCTTACTCAACAGCTTGAGGTGACTCCTGAGTTTCTTGAGAGTACACAGTTGGCTTTCAAGGAGTCATAGTTTCATTTAGCTAAGGTGACCATGAAGTTAGAATGACTTCAGTCTTTACCAGATTCTATACAATTACGGACCGTGGTGTTTGGTGATCCGTGGATGTCCATGGTCGAGGTTGATAGAGGCAGTGGAGATGAGGATATATCTATCCATGACACTAGTATTGGCATATTTGGTCCGTTTCCACTGGAGGCAAGTTCAATTAAGTTGGGCGCTGTAGTTGAGCATTGTGATATGTTTGACTTGGAGGGCACAACAACTAGTGATGTTGTTGTTGATTCTGCACTCTTAGCTATATCATCCTCTGACGTAGCTGCTGATCAGTCACAGTTGGTTGTATCACATCTGCAGGATGAGTCTTTGACTAGGATTGGTTCTTTTTACTGGCATTATATTGCAGGATGTGTTCATCAGTTTTCTTTTGATCCATGTGTTGAGGAGTTGATGGCAGACAGGTTTGGACTGGGCTCTCATTTTTTCTATCTACTGTGTAATGACTATTCACCATCAGTAGTGTATGGGTGTTATGGTTATGAGACAATGGTCGATAATCTGTAGAGTTGTGTTAATTGCAGTAGATGTATAGTGTGTGGATTCTCTGTATTTGGTGTAGTTTCATGTAGGAGTGGTTACCATTGTAGCAGAGTTGGAGTGTGCATTCCACATAACATGGTGGGTTGTGTGGATGGTGTTTATTATGTTGACAATTTGAATGATCTACTCTACTTGGTGTCTAATATTTTGAGAGTTTGTGCCTCGTGGGTTCTTGATTGTGGTAGTAGTGGATTTGGAGTTCAGTTGCACCATGATTCACGATTCATTCATGGATTCCTCTTGGTTATTTTTCAGAGGTTTTGCCAGGAGCCTACATTGACTAATAGCAATACAGTTCATGACTACATTTGGGATCCAGGTGGAGCGACTAGTTTGTTGTTCAGCCATTGCTTGGGGAAAAGCAATTTCAGGAAGGTCGGACTGTAATTTCCTATTTTTTAGCATTTATAGCATTATGTTGTTGTTATCCTATTTCTCCATAGTCCCATATGCTAACTAGGACATTAAAGGGGCTTAGAGGCCATTTGGCCTAGATAGTTTCAGTTGAAGGTCTTTTTGAGGGGTTTTGAGGCAACTTTGAGCATACTTACTATTTATAGTAAGTCATCTTAGACATGGTCGGACATCCAGTGGCAACGGTATGTCGATGGTAATTGTTTAAAATTGACAAGAAGACTAGTTTATCATTGATAAAATTTGTTATGCATTGATAAAGCTATTTTATAAAGTTAAATTTAAATATTTAACTTTATTAATGCATAGATTATATTTTGTGGGAAATATTTAAATTAGAAGAGTCCCCTTTATTTTATAACACATTGGAGACATAAGTTACATAAAGGGAGTTATGTTTTATCCCACATTGAGAAAATGAAGGATGGAGCCCTTGTGAGAACACTATAAAAGAAATGGAAGAGCTTCTTTTAAGAATGCTTGGAAATATCAAAGAAATTGGGGAATTTTCTGGAGATTATATCTCAATAATTTGAAGGATGAAATCCCTTCAAACTGAAAATCTTGACACCATTGAAAGATATGGTCTTGAGATTCAACATAGTAGCAATCTAAAAAAGTGGATATGAAAAAGCAGCTTGAAAAAGCGAAACCAAAAAAGTAGGCTGAAAAAGCGGGTACAAAAAAGCAATCCAAAAAAGCAGAACCAAAAAAGTAGGCCGAAAAAAGAAGTTCGAAAAAAGCAAAGCAGAAAGGGAAACATTGAAAGAAATTATTACAGTGATCTACAACTAGGTTCTTTTGTTAGTATTTCTTTTTAGGGTGTTATAAGCTTTCAACTGTAAGTGTGCATAGTTGCTGGTGTCATTTAAGCAATTTAATATCATTATTTATCAGCTAGTTAGTTTGCATACCAACTGTTTGTAAAAATGTCAGTTGGCTGTAAGTGTTCATTTCTCATGCTTAGATAATATATATGCACTGAATATTGTCAAAATTAGTAGCACACTCATGTTAGGTCATTGTGTAGTCCATTGTAGTCTTCTAACACAAGATTCTCATTGATGCAAATTGAAGAAAAAGTCATTTGAAGCCAGCTGAAATACTATATCAGTCATACGTCCCTTGCATGTGAATTGTTTGATGAAATTCCTTGAGCTTTCATCAGCATTTTTAAGAGTAGATTTGAGGAGGGTTATTACAAGTTCCATTGTTACCCATCTTAATTTTTGATTTGAAACTCTTGTCAATGAAGGAAAACAAAGTTTCATTACCACTCATGTGGTTGCTACATCCACTGTCGAGGTACCAAACCTCAGGGCTTCCTTCTTCACCAACATTACACATGATGAAAGCAGTGTCATTGTTTCCACTTCCCATGTTCACATTAGCCACATTTTCTTTTCTTGGCTAATCATTTTTCTTCTTCCAGCATTCATTTGCATAATGCCCATATTTATGACAGTATTAGCATTCTACATTACTCCTATTTGAGTTGTAGTTTTTCTTACCTCCTCTTGAGGTAAATTATTACAGCGATCTACAACCAGGTTCTTTTGTTAGTCTTTCTTTTTAGGGTGTTATAAGCTTTCAACTGTAAGTGTGCATAGTTGCTGGTGTCATTTAAGCAATTTAATATCATTATTTATCAGCTAGTTAGTTTGCATACCAACTGTTTGTAAAAATGTTAGTTGGCTATAAGTGTTCATTTCTCATGCTTAGATAATATATATGCACTGAATATTGTCAAAATTAGTAGCACACTCATGTTAGGTCATTGTGTAGTCCATTGTAGTCTTCTAGCACAAGATTCTCATTGATGAAAATTGAAGAAAAAGTCATTTCAAGCTAGCTGAAATACTATATCAGTCATACGTCCCTTGCATGTGAATTGTTTGATGAATTTACTTGAGCTTTCATCAACATTTTTAAGAGTAAATTTGAGGAGGGTTATTACAAGTTCCATTGTTACCCATCTTAATTTCTGATTTGAAACTCTTTTCAATGAATGAAAACAAAGTTTCATTACCACTCATGTGGTTGCTACATCCACTGTCGAGGTACCAAACTTCAGGGCTTCCTTCTTCACCAACATTACACATGATGAAAGCAGTGTCGTTGTTTCCACTTCCCATGTTCACATCAGCCACATTTGCTTTTCTTAGCTAATCATTTTGCTTCTTCCAGCATTCATTTGCATAATGTCCATATTTATGACAGTATTAGCATTCTACATTACTCCTATTTGAGTTGTAGTTTTTCTTACCTCCTCTTGAGGTATTTTGTGCGCTACTTGCTCCATCTGCTCTTCCTGAGCTTTCTACTGCAACATTTCTTTGTCCTCCATTACCTCAACCTCTTCCTCTAGAGTTTTTTCTTAAGCCATTTCTTCCTCTCCCCCTTCCTCTTGGATTTTACTGAGCCTTGAATTCTTTCTCCTGGGAAGAAGAAGATGTAGATCTATTGATCTTGTGCAAATGGGTTTGAAGAGTACCCATCAACTCATCCATTGTCAAAATAGTGAGGTCTTTTGCCTCTTCTATGGTTATGACCAAATTGTCATATTTATGAGGTAAACTCCTCAATATCTTTTCCACTATCCTCTACTTTTGATAGTCTTCTCCATTTGACTTCAATTGATTAATCACATTGGAGGTCCTTGAACTGAAACCTACAACTGATTCATTTTCCTTCATCTGAAGGTTCTCAAACTCCCTCCTTATATTCTGTAGCTTTACTGTGTGGACTTTATTAGTCCCCTTAAAGTTTTTCTCAAGGATATCCCAAGCTTCCTTTGCATATTTTGCTGTTGCAATCTTGGGGAATATTGTCTCTATCATTGCTGCTTCAATCAAACTTAATGCCTTTGCATCTTTCCTCCTTGACTCTTTCAAATGAGTCTTCTGTGCATTTGTGAGAGCAACATACTAAGTTGGGTCTATTATATCATTGAACCCATTAACAACAAACTCTCACAAATCATTTGCAACCATTATGGTTTTCATCTTCTTTGCCCATATATCATAATTTTGTCCATTGAAGGATGGTAGCTACTGCCACATCTTTCCTGTATCTACTGCCATGTCAAATATTCCAAGAAAAAAAATGCCCTACCTCACTGTGGATGTGGGGACTCAAAGCTCTGATACCATGTGAGAAATATAAATTAAAATCAATTCTCACAACCCTAAACCTAAGAAATTTCTTGGCACATGAAGGTGCCGAATGGAAATTTGCTTGGCAACAACTATTGTTGAGTGACAGGTAGTAGGTGCTGAGTTAGCTTGGCACAAGAAGAGCTTGGCACACAAAAGAAATGCTCAACACCAATGGATGCTGAGTGAGCTCAGCTCCAACTAAAATTTATAACTTAGAAAATATTAACAATAGAAGAGGATGTCAAGTGTTCTATTTGAAACTAAAAATATTATAACTTAGGAAATTCCAACATGAATGCTTTCACCATTAAAACCAGAGAGCCAAAGCTTTAACCTTTTAAACAAATTACTCAAATGCAACATACAAGGGAAGAGCAATGGATTCAAGTACACCTTCTTGCCTTCTATTCAATCTTTGATATAAACTATTACAAAATTTGGGAGCATTCGGCTTCAACTAGAAAACCCTAAAATAACCCTAAACTTGTAAAACTTCAAACAAATTTAATACTTCAAAAACTTTAAACCTACAACTCTAAGGGACGAGCAATGGATTCAAGTATGCCTACTTGCCTTCTAGTCAATCTTTGATATAAACTATTACAAAATCTGAGAGCATTTGGCTTCAACCAGAAAATCCTAAAATAACCCTAAACTTGTAAAACTTCAAACAACTTTAATACTTCAAAAAATTTAAACCTACAACTCTAATGGATGGATACAAAGGTGCCTTGAGCAATCACTACTTCAATAGGACAAAACCAAACAACAACAAAATCACAAAGTGAACAGGGGAAGTATGTGCAACTGCAGTCACAAACTTGTTTCCTTCTTCCTTCTCTACTTTGATTTGCAACTATTGATCTGCTGAATAATCTGACTGAATAAAATGAATGTAGAAACATTCCCTTTTCCCCCTCATTTTTCATTTCAAAAATCTCACCCACCGTATTTATGTTTCTATTTGTTCTAGACGTTAGAGGTGGTAGGTGAGCGTTTGGCTCTACGAGAAAATGACTATATGCAATTAATATTCCAACACACCCATCCCAAACTACAATGCCATAAAACTTCTTTGCAACAAAATAGAGGATCTTACTCATATCATACAAAACAAAGACAAGATCCAAAAGATTTGAGATGGGGTACCTCTTTCTCTAGAGATTGTTCGCCCTGAATTGGAATATAATGTAGATAAATGTGATGAAATTCTAGATGCTTTGGATAGAGCAAAGTCAAATTAAGGACAATATTTGAACAAATGCATGGTGGACTTTATTTTAGATGAGCTTGAAAAAACTACCAAAGAAGCACTTCTGGACATATGTTGCTTCTTCAATGACCAACATAGCTAGGCGGTCATTCTTGATCTCCTTGGTGCTCAATTCTTTGACCTTTTTAGGGGGACTTGAGGCCTAGCCAAGGGGGTCAAACTAGAGACCAAGATATCGCACATCAATGATAGTGAGCTTCTTTTTGGGGAAAATGGGGTCAGTATTTACAAATCCAAGCTTGATTATGTTTGCCCTTAGCCACTCCTCTTCCCACCCAAGAAATATCATTTCCACTATGAAGAGAGTGGTCTTATTAGTTAAGTACTCTTGCTCGCTCGTAGTGTTCCAAAAGAGCATGTTAGGATCCCCAACTTTGTCAAAATTTCCAAGATGAAGATCCCCTCTACTCCTAGCATTGCCCACCTATAGTGCACCATCTCTGATTGCACATTCCATTTCAACACCTTTGGATCCGATCCTAAATTATCAATTCAAAAATTTGTAACACTAAGCACAGAGATGAATCAACTTCAAATATACCAAAAAGAGTTCATATTCAACACCCTCTTAAAATAAAAGTATTTATCTATGACTTAGATACATTTAGCAGCAAACTCTATTCTTTGGCCATTTTAACCAAAAAAAAAAAAGATTTTAAACCCTACAAACTCAAAGACTAACTATCTAGACCTGTTACAATGATTTTACTCAAAGGAAAGAGAGTATAATAGAATTGCTACAATTACACATAGAAAATAACTTTCATATTTCCATTGACTTGGGCACAAATGTAATGTATTAGTTAGAAATTGCTACAAAATTATAGTAGTCCACATCTTAATTTCCATTATAAATTTTTTTATCTAAAACTAAACCTAAGGTTACACCAATCTGTAACTTTGTTAAAAAAACTACAACATTGGAAAGGAATAAATCTTATTGAGAATCAATACCTAGTGATTAGCTTCCCTCGATCTCCTATGTTCTCCTTGCCAGTGATGAAATCCATCAATTAATGACATGTTGTTTGATAGTGCCCTTGTATCCTCCTCCACACATTCTCATTCATTCAAAATTTGGTACTAATGTTTTAGACGTGCAAGGTTCAATCGTGCCTAACCACAAAGAACCAACTCTACTATTGCCAAACTAATTGAATCTGAACCCCCAATGCAAACATTTAGAAAAGAGAAATTTGCTAGAATAGTCCCTCCTCCTATTATCACAATATTTTGAGGGCTCCCCCTACTGCAAAAGCCATTCATTAGTCTGACATTAGATTTATTCCCAACTCCTGCATGAGATAGATGCCCCCAACACTTGTGGAACTGTACATAAACATTTGTTTAACATGCACAATTCATTTGAACTCTCCAATAGATAAATGTCATTCCCTACAATCCTTTTTTTCATGCTAATTTTTGAGTGAGCATATGTAAAATAGTACCAAGAAAAATCATCAACACCAATTGGAAAAGAGAAATTCAATTTCAAAATTTCATTTTAATAAAAATTATTTTAACAACCTTAGGATAAATGGATTGTTTTGCTAATATTGTAATTTCCAAATAAATGACTAATACAAATTAGATGATGGAAAACTATAGTCTCTGCCTATTTATAGGTGGGACTAACAAGTGACATATCAGGGCTTAGTACTTGTCATTAGTATTATTAGTATTAGTATAACATTAATTTTATTTAATAAATTTTAAAATGATATAAATCACATTATTGAAAATATAATTCTTAAACACTATAATGTTTTACAATCCATAAAATCTAACACATATAAAGATTAAAATGATCCATCCAATCAAATCATAGAAAAATATTTTATATAAATTATTAAGTTTAAAATCTTGCATCTAACTATGCACAATGTATTGATTTTAAAAATAGTAAATTTAAACTACTTGAAATAGAAAACTTTAATTAATGAGTTAATAGATGAATTGCAAAAGATATCACTATAGTACTTAGCCTACGAATAATAATAAACATACTATTTTTAATTTTTTTTTAACACTTATCTTTCGAATATTTCACTCACTTTACCACATTAAAATATTTTCTTTAGATTTGTAATTATCACGATTTAGCTAGTCTTTTCTAATATTTTTAGTTACAATTTGGTGAATTAGATTACTTAATTTTTTATAAATTTAATATTCTTTTTTAAGTGTAATTTTAAAGATAACATATCTCTTCATACATATATACATGTATTTATAAATATAGTTTTACATCTTTATATAGATTTTTTAATCTTCTATAATGTAATAATTATATAGAAAATACAAATTCATAAAAGTGCAAATAGGGAAAATTACTTCAAAGATAATTATTATAAATTTGCATATTATTATGAGTAATTATAAATATAACTAATTTTTTTTTAATATAATGTGTTGATTTTACATTATTAAAAAATCTTTAGATATTTCTATTTCTATGATTGGTTATATATAAGCATTCTTTCAAACAAGTCGTGTGTGTGTGATTGACATGTTTGAAATAATGCTTAGATCTTATTTTAATTTTTAAGACCAACTTCAATTAATTACACCATTAAACGCGAATCAAGAATAATAAAGTATTTATGTATATACTTTCAAATTATTTGGTTTAAAATTTACATGAAAACATAATTAAAAGAACTAAAGATTCATTTTCACTAAAATAGTAAAAATAATAATCTAAATCTTTATATTATTTAAAATATAATGAAAGAAAAAAAATTGTTTAAAAAAATTTACTTACAACTTTATAAAAACAATTCACATAACTAAATAATAATAAAAAATTCACAAAAAGAAAAGAAAAGAACACATTACATTTAAATTATTAATCCCTAACACAATCTATGCCACCCTTTTAGTAAACTACATGTTTGTAATGGGGTTAAGGAGTTCTTTGGGTCTAGGAAAATATTCAAAGAGCTAAATGGTAACTTCCTTACTTTGATTCCAAAAAAGTCGAGTGCTCATAGCATGGACCAGTTTTGACCAATCACTCTTTTTAATTCTTTTTATAAAGTTATATCTAAAGTGCTAACTCTCAAAATTTTGTGTCTTCTCCCTAATTTGATTTTTAGCTAGCAGAATGGTTTTGTTCTTGGTAGGTAGATCTTAAATTCTATCATCTTGGTGCATGAGAATATTCACTCCCTTACCTTATCCAAGAAAGAGATTTTCCTCCTTAAACTTGATCTATCTAAAGCTTATGACAGGGTGGATTGGGCTTTTCTACAAAGAAGGCTAGAAACTTTTGGTGTTAATAAGAGATTTAGGGAGCTAGTCCTTATGTTGGTTTCTTCTACCACTTTCTTGGTATTGGTGAATGGATCTCATACTCCTTTTTTCTTGACATCTCATGGTTTTAGGCAAGGGGATCTGATTTCTCTTATCCTCTTCATTCTAATGGTTGAATGCTTGGGAAGATTTGTGGAAAAAATGGTGTTAGTTGGGGATTTTTTTGGTCTCAAACCCTTGTCTAAAGAGCTGATTTGTTCTCCTCAGTAGTTTGTGGATGATTCTATAGTGATGGGAGAAGCTTCAATTAGAAATGCTAGAAATATAAAGAATGCTTTGGAGGATTATGGGCAAGCTTCTGGTCAAATTATTAACTAGAGCAAAAGTGTGACCTATTTCATCACTATTAATTATAATAGGTAGAATAAAATTAAAAGAATTATTGGCTGTGAGATTGGCACCTTACCAAGTTCTTATCTAGGATTACCCCCTTGTATGGACCCACCTAAGATTTTTTGGAGTTCGCTGATTGATAAAATTCATTCTAAGTGAACAAGGCGGAAAGGATCCCTCATTAGCTAGGCTAATAAGATTATTGTTCTCAAATCCATATTACAGAATGTTTCACTATATGCCTTGAGTTTTTTTAAGATACCTAGAAAGTTTTCCTTAGCAATTGAAAAAATTTAGAAGCTTTTTTGATGGATGAATATGGAAAAAAAGAAAAGATTGGCCTTGATTGCATGGGAGAAAGTTTGCATGCCTTCCAATAAAGGTGGCCTTGGCCTTAGAAGAATTGAACTATGAATGATTCTTTCCTTACCAAGTTGTTATGGAGATGGCACAAAGAGGAAGGACAATGGTGAGATATTTGGAATGATAAGTACAATAGGGAGAATCAAGATCTTAAACACTTGCTTAACAATGAGACCTTTCAAGAGGGTTTAATGATTTGGAAACATGCTTAAAAAAATAAATAGATTATTAAGTAAGGGGTCAGATGGAAAGTGGGAAACGAGAGGATTGTTCTTTTTTTGGGATGATATTTGGATTCTTGATCACCCCCTCAGTACCGATCAAAGGTGTAATGGTTTTATAGAGAAGTGTAAGAATCTCTTCAAGATTTTTGGAGAAGAATATTGGGAGGAGAATAATTGGTTGGACCCCAATAGAGTGGATAGAAAGCTTAATGGTATCAACAAGATTTTGAATGCTATCTTTTCAAGCCATGAAGAGGATGCTCTGATATTGAAATATAATCCTAATGGATTATTTTCTGTGTCCTTGGTGTATGCTAATTCTTTTGAAGAGCATCATGAACCTTGTTGGGCTAAAGCTTGGTTTAAAGGTATGACTCCCAAAGTTAACATATTTTTTTGGATTCTTCTGCAGGATAAAATTTTGACAACATATAACTTATTGAAGAGAGGGTTGAACATCATTAATAGATGTCATCTCTATAATGATTCTAATGAATCGATTAATCATTTGACTATTCATTGTTATTAAACTAGAAGATTATGGGAAAAGGTTTGTGTCTTGCTAAATATTACTTGGGTTTTCCTTGCTATTGTTCATGATTTTTTCAATGCTTGGAAGTCACCCTCTACTAGCACCTTGGTTATGAGATTGTGGGATTTTATTCTCTCATTCCTTTGCTAGGGTGTATGGAAGGAACATAATGATAGGGTGTTTAGGAGTGTAAAATCTAATCCAAGTTAGTTAGTAATATTAAGAATATGGTGACTAAGAATATCAGATCCTATGGAAAAGGACACCAACCTTGAAATGATTGGGAAGAATTAGTGTTTCAAAATTGGAATTTGAATGGTCTTAGTTTGGTGCAAAATGGTCCTAACCTTAGGGATCTAGCTAAATGGGATTGTCCTTTGATGGACTGGTATAAGATAAATTTTGATGGGGCCTTGCAGGGAAACCTAGGAATTTCTAGTTGTGGTATGGGTATGTGCAGGATCATGGTGTACAAAACTATGGCCTTAAGTGGCAGTGAAAAATCAGCAAATCAGGGTTATGTCAACTTGACACATAATTTTAAAGGGGTTCTAGACTTTATATCAAAAAGTTGTAAGAAAATAATCTTTAGGAAATTGAATATAGTTTCTAAAATACAAGGCCTTATCTGGAGAAAAAATTATTTGATTGGTCAAAAGTTTGGATTTTAATGCAGTACTACAAAAATTTCAAGGCAAAAATAAAAAGTAGGTGTATGTCTGACCACCTTAATCATAATCAAATGATAATATTTTTAAATATAATTTTAGATATAAAAAGTAGACTCATGCTTGGATGTGATGCATATTTTTGGCAATTTTTATTCCAAATAAATAATTAATTATGAATTTTCTACTATACTATTTTCAGAATTAAAAAGCTCTCGTGTCTGGCCACCTTAACTAGTTCAAAAAAAATCAAAATTAAGTTTTTTTTTTTTTTTTCTTATACTAGTCAAAGCATAGAATGTGACACATCTTTTGGATTTCACAAATCTTATATAGTTTGAAAGTTATAGCTATTTTTCAACTAGTATGTCAATCAGCACTTTGTAGCTAACTCCATTAGAAAATAAGTAATAATTACTTACTAAACTCATAATTTGAAAAAACTTACATTTATGAAAAGCTAAGAACATTCTTAAGAAACCCTTTTCATTACATCAAATTTTGGTTTAAAAAAAGTCGTCAGCTACATGCTTGAAGTAAAAAACACATAAGAAGATGCCAAAAACACATTTTCGAGATGTTTTAAAGATGACCATATAAGGTTGGTATTGAAAGATATAGTAGGAATTATAAAGGTATTAATTGTTTTCATTTAGTATCAGGATGGGTGGAAAAAAAGTGGGAATAGATTTTGAAATTCTTCGAGGCATTTCAAAACTACATATTTCTCAGAGCGCCACTTTTTGGCACACCATGATCTTGCACATACCCGTATCATCATTAGGAATATGAATGGGGATAGAGTGGGTGGAATTTTCATTCCTATTAGAGTTAAAACTAACCATGTGGAAAAAGCAAGTGCGGCCCTCTATTGTCTTAGCCATGCAAAAAACTTGAATTTGAATAAGATATGGCTTGACGTGGACTCAATTAATATAATTAATTACCTTAATAAATTTACTAATCTTTCTTGGACTATTAATAATATTATAGGTAAGGCCATATATCTTATTAGTTCCTTTGAAATTTATGTTGTCACTCAAAGCTATAGAGAAATGAACCAAGTTGGTGACTAAGTAGCTAATGTGGCATGCAAGAGTGATGAAAAGTTAATTTGGAATCACAATTATATCATCCCTATTGACTAGAGAAAAGAAAATATATTTCATTAATGATGAATATGCCAGTAAGGAGTAATTATTATATGGGAAGAATTGGGAAGCAACAGGTTATTTTGAGAAGGACAGTGTATTACCATTCAATACCACATAGATTTTGGGTCTTTTTTCTCACAAATTTCCTTGGCTATCATTTCGACTACAATTTTTTGTTGTAGAGGGTTCTTTGAGAAGAGATAATCTTCATTTTAGAGACAAGAAGATGGGAGGAAGGATAAAATGAATTGAACTAGAAAGTTCCAAAGAGTGGAGGAAGAAGAGTGAGATTTGGGACATATTGGAGCAAGGGAATTTTATCGGTTATATACAAAAATTGAAAGGAAGAAACCCTATGATTTCCTGAAATTTTATCAAAACATGGAAAGATGGGAGTATTTTGGTGGGGAATCAAAGGATGGAGGTTTCTGAAGATATCATAGCTGAAGCAACGGGGTTTGATATAGAGGGTATTAACTTCTACTAGGCAGGAAGCTCTTATACTAGGTAGTTGATGAGTTTGTAGACTTAGCTAAGGAAAAAAATAGACTAGTGAAAATAGGCAATTCCTACTTTAGTCCTAGTTCCATTTTGTGCCCCTATAAATTTGTTATGTTTGTGGTTATTGAGTATCTTACCTTATATGATCACTTCACTAAGATATACGATGATCATTTCATGTTGGTTAACCATTTTAGGCATAGGGTTAGGATAAATTTTCATTTTACCTTAGATAATCTTTGGGTAATTATATTCTTTGCTTTCAAAATGATCCTGAAGGAGATCACACCTACCATGAGGGGTTAATGGTTTTAATAATGAACCTACTAAAGTAAAAAAAGGTGGATAGGGCTAGGCAGAGTAAGAAATCACTTGATTATGAGATTGAGGGTAATGATTTTGAGGAGGATTTTGATATGGAAATAGAGGATGAGGTGGATGTGGTTGATTTAAAGAAGAGAAAGAAAGGTGATCTTGGAAGCTATTCCAAGAAGAAAAGGAAGGAAAAGGAGAGTGATTCAGAACAAGATAGTGATTATGAGGAGGAGGAGAGAAAGGGTTTTGAGAAGAGAGGAACTTTGGGATAGTTTTTGGGAAACAAAGGAAATAATGCTAAAATAGATTCTATCCCCTTTGATGATGAACTCTTAATTAATGATACAGGAAGGCTAGGAGTAACTAAAGCCAAATGGCATACTCAGCTACCCAAACCACCATGTGAGAGTTAACACAATGGAAGCAAACAAAAAAGAGAACAAAAACATAGAGAGAAAGAGAACATTATTCTTTATTGATTCATGAAAATATCATCATACATTCTTAAATGTAAGGCTTTCTAGGTTATGACTAGATACAAATATATTCATGATCTAAGATACATCTTCAAATTCACACTTTCCAGTTCTGCTCTCCAATCATCTCTAAAAATTGCTCTATCTCTAAACATAAACACTCTATTTATACTAGCCAAAATGGCTTATAGATCATTCTAGAACATAGAGAAGCCACAAGTTGGCTCTCAACTAATATTAAATACCCATTATGAAAATAAACCTAACATTAAATACTTGAAGAGTCACAAGTCGGCCTGCATCAGCAACTAAATGTCAAAAAATTGATGTCCTAGAAAAATTATGATATCGCCTAACTCTAATTGAATTAGAACTCATGATTCAAAGTAAGGTATTATTTTAGGTCCTATAAAACCCATTAAGTGTGCAAAGGATGATTCATCAACGATAAGTGCACATCCATCCCAAAAGTCAAGCACAAAAAATTGTCATGTAGAACTGCTGGAAATTGATACTCTTGGAGAATTGCCATATCTCCCAACTTATGAGGAATTAAATCTTGATCCTTTGATAAAAGTAATGAATCTAGGGCCTCTTCAATTCCTAAAAGTCACATCCTCTCATTCATATTAAAAAGTTAGTTACACAATCTACAACAGGAACCTAGAAACTAGAAAACACAGTTTCAGCAGCAAGATAAAAATTGAAAACATGCTGGATAGCAATGCAACCCAAGATGCTCCTGCATTAGAAAACTAGGGTTGGAAGAAATTATTCTCTTTAATCATTGAGATGTCACAACTTGAGCTAAATCCAACTCAGATTGAGAAATTCATGAAGAATCTTCCATAGGTTTGTTCTTCCACATCACCTGATATTCATAATAATCTTTTCCCCTTGTGCTCTTACCAACACTCTAATACAATACTTGTTCAACTTCTTCAATATACTTCTTAGGATAGTTATTTGATACAATAACTACATCATCTGGCTCATGATACTTATATAAATTAGCAACATTGAATATAGGAGATATATCCATGTCATCAAGTAACTCAATTTCATAAGCATTTCCACTATCAAACTTCTTCAAGATCTTACAAGGTCCAAACTTCTTCATTTTTAGCTTACTATGTGTTCCAATTAGAAATCTTCCTTTCTTTAGATAAAACATCACCTCATCATCAACTTGAAAATCATGATTTCTTCTAGACTGATCAGCATTCTCCTTATACTTATGATTACTTTGTTCTATCCTCAACTTCACTTCCCTATGTAAAGATTTCATAAAATCAGAAAATTCTTCTCATGTAGCACTTTGCTTTTCTTCGCTAGCAATATCTATCAAATCTAATACTCCTCTAGGCTTCATTCTAGTAACCATCTTAAAATGTTTCTTCCCTATACTCCTATTCACAAAATTATTATATGTAAATTTATCTTACACCAATACCATCTCCCAATTACTTGGCTTATTCCCAACTAAACATCTTAGTAAATTACCCAAGCTTCTATTCACAACATCTATTTGTCCATCTATCTATAGATGGAATGTAGAATTAAACTTAAAATTAGTACCCATATTCTTCCACAGAGACTTCCAAAAATAACCAACAAACTTATTGTCTCTGTCAGAAATAATGCTTCTTGGTAATCCATGCAATCTCACAATCTCTTTAAAGAAAAGTTCAGTGATATGTCCAGCATCTGAAGTCTTCTTACATGTTATGAAATGAGCCATCTTAGAAAATCTATCCACTAAAAAAATATGGAATCATACCCCTTCACTGTCTTAGGTAATCCAAGAACAAAATCCATACTGATGTTACTCCAAGGTTTCTCAAGAATAGTAATAGGTTTATACAAACCATTATTTTGACTCACTCCTTTTACAACTTGACAAAGTCCACAACTCTTTAAAAATTTCTAAACATCCTTATACATTTGTGGCCAATAATACTTCTCTTTCAGTAGACTCAATGTCTTATCAATTCTAAAATGTCCAGCCAATCCATCACTATGCTTTTCCTTAATCAGATTCAACCTCATAGAACTTCTAGGAATACACAACTGAATACTTTTGAACAACATACCTTCTTAAATGAAATACTCATCATACTTACTTATGTGATTTGTTAAAATTGGTTCTTTTCACTCTCTCCATGCCAGCATCATACAACTCTATGATTTCATCAAAACCAAGAACTTCAACCTTCATTTCAGTCAACAAAGAATGTCTTCTACTCAATGCATCAACAAGTTTGTTAGTAACTCCACTATTGCGCTTGATTATAAATGTAAAATTATGAAAATAATCAACCCACTTCATACGTGTCTGATTCAATTTATGTTGGCTTTTCAAGTATTGTAAAGCTTTATGATTAGTATACAATAGAAACTCCTTAGGAATCAAATAATGTCTCCACTTCTTAAATGCTTGAACAATAGCATAAAATTCTTGATCATACATAAATACTTCATTTTAGCATCATTCAACTTCTCACTAAAGAAAGAAAAAGGTTTAACTTCTTGACTTAATACAACTCCTATTGCATTACCACTTGCATCACATTCAACTTGAAATACTTTGTTGAAATCACGTAAAGCCAATACAGGTAACTCAACAACCTTTTTTTTCAAAGTCTCAAAACTCTTATCAGGTTCATGTGTCCACTTGAATTCATTTTTATCTCCCCTCATTATCTTAGTCATAGAATTACAAAAATAACTAAAATTCTTTATAAACTTTATGTAATAACTAGCCAAACCATGAAATAATCTCACCTCACCCACATTCTTAGGTGTAGGCCACTCCAAAATTGCTTTAAATTGCTTAGGATCCATCTTCAATTCATAAGCTGAAATCACAAATCCCAAATACACAATCTCCTCTTGAATAAAAGAACACTTTTCAAAATAAATTGACAACTTTTCCTCTTTCAACCTCTGTAATACATGCCTAATATGCTCAAGATGTTCTTTCTTAGTATTATCGAATATTAGAATATCATCCAAATAAGCAATCACAAACTTACCAAAGAATCTTTTTAGAACTTCATTCATCAACCTCATGAAAGTCCTAGGTGCATTAGTCAATCCAAAAGGCATAACCAACCATTCATATAAATCATCTTTTGTCTTGAAAGAAGTCTTCCATTCATCACCTTCTTTGATTCTGACCTGATGATAGGAACTTTTCAAATCATTCTTGGTAAAATACTTTGCTCCACTAAAAAATCCATTATGTCATCCATCCTTGGCATAGGAAACCTATATTTCACTGTGATTTTGTTAATAACTCTAGAATTAGTGCACATTCTCCATTCTCCATTCTTTTTAGGTGCTAATACAATAGGTATTGCACATGGACTCGAACTTTCTTTTATCAAACCTTGTTGCAACAAATTATGCATTTGTTTATTAAGTTCTTCATTCTTTATAGGTGTCAATCTATATGGTGCTTTGTTTGGAAAACTACCTATTGGAATTAGATCCATACAATGACTTATACTTCTAACAAGAGGTAAACCATTAGGAATATCATTAGCAAAAATATCCTTATACTCATTCAATAGTTCAGCAATTTCTTCTAGTACTCGACTACCACTATCTATTGTCACTCTATCATTACCACCAACACTTGGTCCTCTAGAAACTATAGTGAAACAAACTTGATTCTTCTTTAGTTCCTTTTCAAATTGCTTTCCATTAACCATGCAAAATTTTGTTGCATTACAATTGACCTCATCTGGACTTTCAATCAAAGGCAACAATATTTGTTTCTTCCCATTTATCTAAATAGTATATTGATTCAATCTTCCATCACACACTACATATCTATCATATTTCCAAGGTCTACCTAACAAAATATGACAACAATCCATGGGCATAATATCACATAAAAATTCATCAAAGTAATGTCCAATTTTGAACTTCATAATAAATTGATCACTTACCAATATCTTATGCTCATATTTGATCCATGAAACATGATAGGGTATGGGATGTTTCAACCTTTGTAACCAGATCTTCTGATGCCATATTGGTTGAACTTCCACTATTAATGGTTACATTGCATCATTTTTCATCCATCTTACATGTGGTCTTGAAAAGACTTCTTCTAGGGATAGGTTCCTCATCATTTTCCTTATTACATAAGGTTCTTCTCACTGTCAGATTTTCTCCAACCTTAGGTCCACTTGGTGAACTCTCAATGTCTCGTTGAATCAAAACATTTCTATTATTCTAGCCACTTTCAAAAGATCTACATTCAAAGGATCTATGTCCTTCTTTACCAAATCTGAAACAATTACCACATAAACCACCTCTAGGATAAGAATTACCTCTTCCTTGGTAAGATCCAGTACCTCATTGGTATGAACTACCACCTTTCCACTCGATCTTTTCTTTGTCATCATTCTTCCATTCTGATTTTCCTTTCTCATGCACAAAACTATCAGATCTACCACTTTCTCCATAAGATCTACTTGTGCCTCTCTGGAATCTACCACCTCTACCTCTTTGTCTTTTTTCTTTCTTCTTTGTCATGATCTCCTTTGCTTTCAAGGCATATTGATATGCTTCTTCCACACTTTCTAACTTCACAAAACTTATTTCATCTTGAATTTTAGATTGCAATCCATATATGTATCTTGCAATTTTCTCAACATCATCATCCACATGTCTAGATCTAATGTCCAATCTATATAATTCCTTAGTATACCCTTTCATAGTCATGTATTTTTGCTACAAATTTTGCATCTTTCTCAACAAGCTAACTTGGTAATCAAGAGGAAAGAATTTGTTCTTTACCTTGTTTACCATCTTTGGCCAAGTTCTGATCTTCTCCTTTTCTCTCCTTTGTCTATCCGTTTAGAAATTCTCCCACCATAGTGAAGCATGACCTTTCAACCTAGTGACTGAAATCTTCAACTTCTTATTATCAGGAATATTTTCATACTCAAAGAACTTCTCCATATTTGAGACCCAATCTAACATAGAATTAGTATCTAATTTTTCATCATAAGTGTTGGTGTAAATAAGTATTTACTTATTACACTTAGTTAAGTTTTACTTAGGTTAATGCATTATTTAATTATTTTTCATTATTTTATTATTATTTTAGGTGAGCCACTTAGGAGTTTGTGTACTCTCATTGAGCTACACAACTCTAATTATGCACATGGTGTCTACAACATAGGAGTATGCATCATTCACCGAGGTTTCATGTTGACAAAACATTTATTCACACTCCTCATTTAGTACATGTTGTCTACATCACTAATTTGCATGCTACACCATTGTAGGCTTATCCTCACATCATCACACTTAATCGCATGCTCAATGGAGGATAACTCATATCTGGTGGACATGTACCTAGTTGTATGACATATCATGATGCTGACTTCTATGCATTCTAGAAGCTCTCCTGAGGCCTTTATATTCAAGCACTCTTAGTGTACTCTCAAGTAGTTATTGAATGAATATCATCATTCTGATCATACTCTATCTATTTTGGGCTACTGTGTGCTTGTGTTGAGTTCTTTAGTTCTTAGGTGAATTCTAGCCTAAGCCAAATTCTTACATGGTACTAGAGCTGAGCGATATTCTCATCATGTAACTATTAGAGACTATTCATGCTTTAGCACCTCAACACAAATCTAGAGGATCTGTAAAAATTGAGAGAATCTAGAGCCAGATCTGACCTCATCATTGCATCTATAGCATCGATTCAGTGAAGATTGACTATAAATTTGCCTATATTTGGTGAAAGTTGATCCTGAGGCCATTTTCTTTTGCAAATTAGAACCCAGAGGCCTCAATTTGTAGTCCAAGTATGGTTAATTAATTGATCTAATTAGTTATTTTTCAGATCTAAATCTTTGCAATTTATTTGTATTTTTAAAATTATTTTTGGATCTAAATCTCTGCAATTTATTTGTATTTTTAGAATTATTTTCGGATTAATTACATACCAGAGAAATTTTTTTTTGCCAAACCAGGTAGTGACACCCCAGCTTAGCTCTATTATTTTTTGCGAATATATTTATTTATTTGTAGGGTTTGAAACAGTAATCAATGGGCCTCTGCACACATCAACAAGCCTACTTTGTAATTAAATCTAGGCACACAGACATCACAGTCTGACATCGATAACCTTCTATTCCAGTGTGACTTGCTTGGCTCTGCCTTCACTTCCCAACGCCCTTGAATTTGCGCTAAAAGGGAGGCATGGTTTTTTTTAAACAACTTAAGACTAGGCCCACCCACGCATGTGCGATCTTTCATAAACCTTCAACAACGACAAACAAAAATTTGGTAGCGTTTGGTAATTTTGGAAACACTACAACCCTGAATCCACACCATGTGGTGCATACTTATTTGATATTTTGAGGGCCCATATACTATCACACCTGCCACCACATTGTCATCCTAGTTAGCCCACGTAGACACAGGTGAAGTGTGACATATTTTCAATCACCTAGCTGTCTGAATAGTTAGTATCTGAGTACGCCAACTCTACTGCTTATGTCAGTAGCCACAAACCTTGCCCAATTAGACTTCTTGTACCTTTTTTATGACCGTACTAGTGACACATTAGCAAGTGGTACTACCATGTCAGCACAGGGTCTGATTTGTGCTGACATCATCCTATCTACATGCTTAAAATTGACACCCATTCTAACATCATTCTAGGACAAATTTGCATTGCTCTGATAGCCATATGATCGTCAATTTTAATTCCATAGTTCACTGATGCAACCCCTCTCCAAATTGATTTTGGGTTTTGTAGTCTGACTTCAAGAGGCCATATATCGCACATCGGGACTCCAAATCAGGTGCAATTTTTTTGAAATTGGGTAAGAAATTTTAAATGTTTTAGTGGTTCAGCTATTTTCTAGTTTTGATGCATGGATTGTTCAAAATTTTGATTTTTTGGTGACTGTACCTGGATAATCTTGCATTTTGCAACTTCAAACACTCTGTACAGGCACATCTAGAGTAAAAAATGGGTTCATTTTTTTGAAAGTGCATTATTTTTTGTCTACTTTCCAGATCTGGTATCAAATTATAGGCTTGTGTGGACAAAAGTGTCACTTTCAGCAATAGGGCCTTTCTTTGCTTTGTAATGCTTTAGAATTGTAGCATTTTGTAAAGTTTTAGTTTTGTACTCCATTAAGAAGTTGTAACAAGCAAAATCAGAAGTCCACAAAGGCCAAAATTAGTAAGTGGCCCATTGTAATCACACTACTGATAAAGTGCCCAAAGCATCTATTTTGCGGGGGGGTTCTTAATTTAGTGAAAAGGGGGGGTGTTCTTGGTGTTCTGTTGTCTCTTTTCTGCACTTTTCTTTCATTCTCTACATTATGGGGAACTTTAAGTTTCCTAAATTAAATCCTCATAACTATGCTTCATGGTCAATCAAAATGTTGTATCACTTAATGCATAATGGAGTTTCACAATATGAAGATGGTACTCTTCCTAAACTAGCAGGTGATAATGTTTTTGCAAGTGATATTTCAGCTTGGGTAGCAATGGATAGAAAAGCCCTAGGTGATATATGTTTGGGGGTAGATGATAAGATCATGTATCAAATTAGGAAATGTACTAAATCCAAGGAAGCTTGGAATACCCTCAAAAGCCTTTGTGGGAAAGTGTTTGAAGAGGATGTGTTCAGGATTGAAGATGATCTTGTATCCTTAGATCCTAAGTCGTATGACTCAATATAGGAATTCATCATTAAGGTGAATGAATTAAGGACAAAGCTTACTGATTGTGGGAGTTCTATCAAAGATGACAAACTAATCTATCTCATCCATAACAAGCTTCCATCAAAATATTCCACATTTGTATCTTCTTTTAACACCGCTAAGACTGCCTTAGGGTTTGCCTAAAAGAAAGTCACTTTTGATGAATATGCAAAACTATTGGATGATGAAGAAAAGAAGTTGAAATCAATGGGGATTCTCAAATCACCTCAGTCCAAAGCATTGGTGGCCAATGAGGGTTCTCAATATTTAGCTAGACAATCTTCAAATAAAGGAAAGGGTAAGAAGAAATGGAAGAAGGACAAATCTAAGAATGAAAAAAAGACAACACCAAAATCCACTCAACAAGGCAAGTCCTCAAATTCCAACAAGAAGGGGGGAAAAAACAATAAGGAGAAAAATAAGTGTTCTTATTGCAAGAAAATGGGTCATGAAGAGCATGAGTGTTATCTTAAAACGATTGATGAGTTGACTCACATCATGAAGAAACATAATGTTCTATTGCCTAATGCTTACAAGGATAAAGGGTCTTCTTTAGATTCAAAGGGCAAAGGGCAAGCACTCATGGCTAATTCAAACTCTTCAAAAGAATGAATATTTGACTCAGGTGCCTCATATCACATGGGTTCTTCAAAGGAGGATTTTTCTTCAATGAAGTAGTCTAAGGTACTACACATCTTCATGGGGAATGATAGAAAAATGGAAGTTGAAGGGAAAGGAAATGTGGAGATGGAAAATGGATAGTTTCAAGAGGTTCTCTATTTTCCAAACCTAAGTTCAAATCTCCTTTTGATCTACCAAATCACTCACCTCGGAGATGGACATAGAGTTGAGTTCCTTCGAGACCCAGTTCAGGTGCACAGTCTTCAAGATGATTCCTTGGTTGCAGTGGGGAAAGTGGATCATAACAAAAGGTTGTACTCTTTCTCTCATTTTGTACCCAAGTCTCCTTCAAAGGCCTTGTTATCACAATCCAATTCACACATGCAAATGAGGCATGAGTGGTATGGTCATCTTAACTATCACTATCTTTAGCAACTTTGCACATACCGAATGGTGAAAGGTCTACCTCAAATAAACTTTTCTAAGGGTGAATGTTCAACAGATTTAGTGCATATGCATCCAGAGGGGAAGTTACAAAGAGGGAAGTCTTCAAGAGCAATAGGTGTTCTATAGATGGTTCACATGGTATTAGCAAGTTCTTTTGCATTCAGCCAGGGTTGCTACATACTCACTTTTGTTGATGACTTTTCAAGGTTCACTTGGTTCTACTTTTTGTATAACAAGAATCAATTGTTGGACAAGTTTATAGACTTCAAGGCTCATGTTGAATGGAAATATAGGAAAGCCATCAAAGTACTTCAAATAGAAAATGGAAACATGGATATAAATAGAAGACTTAAGGACTTTTGCAAACATGAGGGCATTGATCTTAAAACTCCTTCAACATTCAATCCACATAAGACAGATGTTGCAACTTTGAGGATCCGCACTCTTAAGTCTATGGAAAGTTGCATGATTCATGCCAAGCCTATAGATCCATCATTATAATTCAAAGAAATATGTAGTGCCACTCACATTCTTAATCATTCTCCTCATCCAGCCTTAGATGGAAAAAATCCTTTTGAGGCATGGTGTAGTAGAAAACCTATTGTGACACACTTTAGAGTCTTTGGTTGTCCTACATGGGCAAAGAGATCTTCAAGGAGATGCAAGGCACAATCATCTTGGCCTTGTACTTTCATTGGTTATGAAGATGGTGTGAAGGCATATAGACTTCTAGATCTTGAGACACATTAGATATTTGTGGAGAAGGATGTACACTTTGAGGAAAGTTCTTCCAACTTTTCCTCTTTTCCTCTTCGCACATCATACAGTGTGGAAACTGATAGTGATTTCAGCAATAATGCTTTAATAGATTCAAAAACATGGGGTTCTATTGATAGATATAGTGAGAGGTCACTTCATTAGTTTAGTCTGCATGCATAAATAGCCACAATGATAGGTCCAAAACAATATTGTACATTCAGTCTTCCAGATATAGGTTCAGTGATAGATTTGGGGGATAGTTTTGATGATCTGCATCTTCTTCTTAATGCTGAATTAACTTCTTCAATTTTCATGAGGGCTCCAATTGACTCTCTTGTTCATTCTCTACATGATCAATTGTTACAAGTTGAAGTGATTGTGGATACTTATGATCAACAGTTACAACAAGGTTCTTCATCAGTTGCAGAGATAGACAGTTCTTTGGGACAGGTTCTTCAGCTAGTTGAGCAGGTTTCAGAGACATCACTTATCCATGGGATTCTTTCCACACATAGTGGAAGCATCTCATTTGTACACTTGGCATTGTTTATTCCTAAGGGGAGGAACACCATTCTACAGTCTTGGATCAGCTTCTTCATTGGAGTAGTCACTATTCGACATTCTTCTTTGGGGGGGGAGAGCCTATCCTGTCTCTCTTCCTATTCTCACTGTTCTCTTATGTATATACTGAATGTACGTCATAATGGGGGGGTCTTGATTACTCCATCCATCCATGCATCCTATTTATCTCTCTTTTTGGGGGAGGGTTTTTCCCATGAGGTTTTGCCTCTTTCCTCACTTTATGGGAGATTTCATATCATTATGTACATGGGTACTTAACATGGCCTAGTAGCCACGAACCATATTGCATTTCATCCTAGATTGTGTAAGCTTAAGGGCATTCCCCTAAGTTGCACTTAAGGGGGGGGTGTTGGTGTAAATAAGTATTTACTTATTACACTTAGTTAAGTTTTACTTAGGTTAATGCATTATTTAATTATTTTGCATTATTTTATTATTATTTTAGGTGAGACACTTAGGAGTTTGTGTACTCTCATTGAGCTACAAAACTCTAATTATGCACATGGTGTCTACAACATAGGAGTATGCATCATTCACCAAGTTTTCATGTTGAAAAAATAGTTATTTGCACTCCTCATTTAGCACATGTTGTCTACATCACTGATTTGCATGCTACACCATTGTAGGCTTATCCTCACATCATCGCACTTAATCCCATGCTCAATGGAGGATAACCCATATCTGGTGGACATGTTCCTAGTTGTATGACATATCATGATGCTAACTTCTATGCATTCTAGAAGCTCTCCTGAGGCCTTTATATTTAGGCACTCCTAGTGTACTCTCAAGTAGTTATCGAATGAATATCATCATTCTGATCATACTCCATCTATTTTGGTCTACTGTGTGCTTGTGTTGAGTTCTTTAGTTCTTGGGTGAATTTCAGCAAGTCATTCTAGAGCATTGAGAAGCCAAAATTCATTTCTATAAAAATATTAAATACCCATCATAAAAATAAATCTAACATTAAATACTTAAAGAGTCACAAGTCGGCTTGCATCAACAATTAAATGTCCAAAAATTGATATCCAAGAAAAATCATGATATCTCCTAGCTTTGATTGAATTAGAATTTGTGCTTTGAAATGAGGGTGTTATTTTAGGTCCTATACAACCCCTTAAGTTTTCAAAGGCTGATTCATCAAGGATAAGTGCACATCCATCCCAAAAGTTAAGCACAAAAAATTGTTGTGCAGAACTGCCAGAAATTGATACTCCGGGAGAATTGCCATATCTCCCAACTTATGATTAATTAGTACTTTCACCTTTGATACAATGAATTAGTCAAGGAAATCTTTAATTCTTGAAAATATCATCCTATTATTCATTGTAAAAATTAGTTACATGGTCTGCAACAGGCACCTAGAAACAAAAAAAAATAGCTTAAGCAAAAAAAAGTTTTAGTGGTAACTTAAAAACTGAATACACGCAAGACAGAAGTGCAACCCAAGATGCTCCTACATCAATTAAGATGGTGGAAAGGAAAATAAAAAAGGAGCTTGCTCAAGATGTAGGTGATGACAATGATATCAAGGAGGTGGACCTGGATAGAAACAAACTGGGGGGCATGAGGACTACTTTGAGCATAAAAGGGATGAGGATGACTGGACGTTTCTAAAGGGAATAATGGGCAACACAGGGATAATGATGAAGGATATTGGTACCCTAAAATATAAAATATAGGATATATCAAGGCAATTTGATCAACTCAAAAAGATGGCAAGGGGGGAGAGAACACTGGGTCAACACATTAATAGACTCTCTAAGGTTATTGACAATGTGGAAGAGGTAAAAAACTTGATGAAGCATGTGCCAACAATTGAATCCAAAAATAGCAACTTAGATTGATTAGGCTTAGATCTTCAAAAATATATGGATGGTCCAGATTCTAGAGTGAGTAACATGGAGAAAAGGTCAAGAAAATGGTAGATCAAAATTGCATTATTTTGAAGACTATGGCTGACAACTTCAACACCATGCTAAACAAGATGGAACAGAGTAAAGGTGAAGAATTCCCCATTATGAATGAGAACCAGGGCCTAAGAAAACATACAAGGGATAATTCCAAGAAGAATGAGGTAGTGGAAGCAAAAAAGTTGGATGACATGAAAGATTTTGCAAAAAATATGAGTTCATCTTGGTAGACCAAGGTGTGAACCTATTGAAGACTTTGTAGCTATTTGGGGGCTATCTGTTTGCTTTTCTTTTGTTGTCTTTTAGTGCATAGTTGTATTCTAGCCTCCTTTTCTTTGGATTTTTTCTATTTGTTATCTTTCAACTTTGAGGCCTTTTGTTTTCTAAACTTTTATATTCTTGTTTCTATGATACTGTGTTAAAGGTTTCAGGCCCTTTAAAACCCATTTTTACTTAATCAAAACTGAACATACTAATTTGGTTAGAAAAATACAATACATAATGATCTACATGGGTCAATACATCTAGTTGGTGCAAATATGTTACACCATAGTTGGCACTTAACATATTAGTTTAATTTCATGCATTGCAAGACCCATCTTAGATATGTCAAATCACTCTATATTGTTACTTGTCAAAAATCCTACCTAAAAATATTGGTTACAAGTCAACATTCTCAAATATGATGTCACCTAATATGTGGTTAGCACTTAAAAGATCCTAAAAATGGGGTATCACTGGAATATGAGGAATGTAAATTCTATTAACTTCTGGGAAGATCAATGGATTCATGATAATCTTCTCATGCATACTAAGTTCTTACCCTTATGTGAGATGTGTACTAGATTGTATGGCCCTCAAACATAAAACTTTATCACCCCTAATAGAATAATGGACTACTTTCTACAACCTTGAGCCAATAGAGTTGGAGATTTTTCAGGAGCTACATTGTTAGAATCTGAAAAGATTAATAACCCAGAAAACTAGTGCAAAGAGTAAATATCTAAACTATGAATGCAAATGATACAAAATCAAAATAGCATCATAGAGTTAGTCTCCAAGAGAGTAATGCAAATGCTTGAAGCAAAATAGCATTAAGAGGATGCAAAAATAAGAGATACAAATACAAGCCAGGTAGCATGCTTATATAGGCAAGGAAGAGAGAGGAGGTGGCAACACCAACCAATGAGGAGCAACCATCTATCAGACTAAAGATAGCAAAGTATCTTTCCAAGATAGCTAATGGATGCTCACATGTAGGAAGGTGACACCTCACAACCATTCACCTAATAAGACATTCTTTATTAACCTAAGCGAGATTATTAAAAGTGTAGGAAAAACCTAGCAAAATAGGAAAAAATAAAAAACTACACTAACACCCCCCCATAAGCGAAGCTTAGGTGGATGTAGAAATGGGTCCCGGCAACGAGGCCATGTTAGGTACCCAAGTACAATGCAAGAAGATGCAACCTCTAAAAGCGGGGAAAGAGAGAAAACCACAAGGGAAAAACCCTCCCCCAAAAAGAGGTAAGAACCTAGTGAAGAACTGAAGAAGTCTCCCGCTAGGGAAATTGTCCCCTAAAATAGGAACAAGGAGTGATCATGAAGAAGCAGCATCACTGAAGCATGAAGAACCGCAAAACTCTGTCAAAATGCTGATCTGTAGAACCCCCATGGAAATAGAAGGCACAAACCATCAACCAAAGGAACCTCCATGGAAATAGAAGGCACGAACCATCAACCAAAGGAACCTCCATGGAAATAGAAGGCACGAACCATCAACCAAAGGAACCTCCATGGAAATAGAAGGCACGAACCATCAACCAAAGAAGCATAGAATAACAATATAACCTCCCCTTAAGGTAGGTGAGGTGACAGGCAGCTGAAAAGATGAGCCAAAAATCTCCTACAACACAGGAGCCAAACTCATCGAGAGTGAGGTACAAACACAAATAAAGGCATGTGTCGTCGACACTGCATGAGGAATTAGAGAAAGAGAGCCTATAAGCGGCAAACAACTATCCCCCCCATGGCACTTTATATAATAGTGCGAGTACACCGAATCACAATGATGAAAAGGATCCCAAAATGCAAGAGTGGCACTTTATTTCAATGCGTTGCATAAAGATGCTTACAGTGAATATCAACAATGATCAGAAAAAACATAAGGCTGAAACAACAGAAATTAAAGCCCAAAATGAAGCAACTGAAGCAACAAAATCGATCTCCGGAGCTGAAACAAACAGAATATCCACCAGAATGCTAAAATGAAAAAGACTGAATAGGATGTGTCTGGAACAAAATCTGGAACAACAACCAGCATCACTGGAAAGAGCACAGAAAGAGCTTTCCAACGATATAAAAAAGTCCAAAATTGGAGATCGGAAGCTCAAGATACGCCTCTCGGAGTGCAAAATAGAACATCCAGCTTCGACTGCCATAACAGGCAACCAAACTGAATCAAAACTCAAAAACACCTGTACCGGCATCTCCGTCTCGGAACCAGCTTTCCGGTTCTTTTTTTCGGATCAGAAAAATACCTCCATATGCAAAAGTTATGGCCAAAAAACCACAAGTAGGTCTTGATTTCAATGCATTACAAACCCTCATGAAGAGCATATGTTAAAAGTGAAACTTGGGCACAATAATCAAGGAAAGGAATAGCACCACTGCGATCTACTCGAAAAATCATGCACTTTCAAAAAAAGAATCGCCTCAATATGAGGTCGTATGAGAAAGTTATGATCCTCCGAAGTTTCCAAAACAAGAACTGTGCATAGTCACGGCTGAGAATCTGCAATTTCTGAAGAATTCATGCATGAAAATCAAAACATAACTCCAATAGTGGATAGAGCACAAAAAAATAGCCAAGTTCATAACAAGAATCATCAAAATCGGAGTCCGTATGAGCAAGAACGAGACATTTGAAAACTGCATTCAAATCTGCAGCTGCCAACGGAGAGGGGTATGGTTGTATCTTTTCATGCTCGATTCTGAAAAATATACAGCTTGCATGCAAAATCTAAAAGATACCCAGATGGTTTTTCGGGGCTGCGAACAAAACCCAGAAAGCGTTTTTCTTGTTGATGTATAAAAGATGCTGTTGCAGTGTAAATCAGACGCCTTTAACAGTAAAAAATGGCTCCAAAAATCAAAAAACGACCCCAGCAACCAAAATTTGACATGCAAATGCTGGATCAGCTTCTTAAGTCCATCAATGGCATGCTGGAACCTGCAAAACTGATTGAAAACTCCAAATATGCAAGTTGGTTGTCAGATTTGAGATTGAAACCCTAGAGAAAAACTGTTTTTGTCAAAACTTTTCTGATTCTCAGGATCATCCAAAGATGCAAGAGAAAAGCATACTTCATTTTTCAAAAAACTACAATAAAATTTATTTGCCCCCCCCAAATCTCTCAAATAAGGAAACTAAAATCTACTCTTGCACATAGAAAAGCTCTGATACCGTGTTAGAATCTGAAAAGATTAATAACCCAGAAAACTAGTGCAAAGAGTAAATATCTAAACTATGAATGCAAATGATACAAAATCAAAATAGCATCATAGAGTTAGTCTCCAAGAGAGTAATGCAAATGCTTGAAGCAAAATAGCATTAAGAGGATGCAAAAATAAGAGATACAAATACAAGCCAGGTAGCATGCTTATATAGGCAAGGAAGAGAGAGGAGGTGGCAACACCAACCAATGAGGAGCAACCATCTATCAGACTAAAGATAGCAAAGTATCTTTCCAAGATAGCTAATGGATGCTCACATGTAGGAAGGTGACACCTCACAACCATTCACCTAATAAGACATTCTTTATTAACCTAAGCGAGATTATTAAAAGTGTAGGAAAAACCTAGCAAAATAGGAAAAAATAAAAAACTACACTAACATACATGACCTTCTCTATACCTATAGGATCCCCCTCACCCCAGTTGAGGACTCCTTAGTGTGGAAACTCACACTGAGGGGAATTCACAATTAAGTCTTCTTAGCTCTATTGTATGGGGGGACATTGCCCAAGCTAATTGGAGAAAATCTTGGCACCCTTGGATCATACCAAAGATAAGCTTCTTTTGGTGGATTACTTTGCATGGGACTATTATCACTATTGATAACCTCAAATTCAAGGAGGAACTAATGTGAATGTCCAGAGGTTTTTCACACAAATCCCTTCCTAAAATTTAGGATGCTAGCTACTATGAAATTATGTAGTATATCACCTTGGAGGAGCACTTTTAGGTAATCCATTATTACCACTTCACTATTTTGAATCATTTTAGGAATCTAGATTGCATTTCCTTCTTTTTCCTATTATTGCATTCACTAGAAGATTGTATTTATAACACAGGAGGAAACATGAGGAGGGTAAAAATTTCTACCATATTCATCAGGGGCCTATGAACAAACTATATCTCTAGCATCTAGCCCAAAACTCGCAGCTCTTGGTTAACCCTCTAGCCTCTATCACCCCCAAGTCTCCTTGGATCCTAGTCTTGGCCTACCCACAAAAAATTCAATTAAACCCTTGGCTCTTATGTAAAAAATTAGCCTCATAGAGTTGGATTCAGATACTAGGAAAGGTGCATAGAGTGCTAGGAGAACGAGTAAATGTCTCTAGTTGGAAAAATATAATTTCCCCCCTACCCCCCTCCCCTAAGCATGATTCCACATCTGATTCTTCTAAAAGTGATGTCAAACCTAGGAGAAACAAGAGACTACCATAGGACACTAAGCCTACCACTCACCCTCTTAACCCTTTCCATATGTCTGACACTCGAGAAGCTACCCCAACTAGAAGTAGGGGGGAAGATATCACATGCCAAAGGAAAGAAACCACCAAAAATGTTGGGAAGAAAGGAAAGCGTAGCCATAGTAAGGTGAAAGTAGAAAGATTTTTATAGTCTATAAGGGACTTGGCAAAAAATCAAACTTTTATCTACTAGAGATTCAAAAATTTGGTTGAATTTTCCACCGAGGTCGTGCACTCTATAGCCACAACCCTCTACTTTTTGTAGGTGAATAAAGAGGAGAAGGACCTAGGAAAAGCTACCAAGATAACCCGATCCATCTATGGATTTTTGGTGGAGGATTGACTAAAGACCATCCTAGAAAAACTAGTTATGGTGGAGGGGGATGATGCATATAAAGATGTGCCTAAAGAAAAGAAGAAGGACGAGAATGGGCAAGAAGAGGGCAACTAACCCTAGTTCTGTTGTTTATTATTGTTGTTTTATGCTCATAACTATGAACATGGTACCCCATGGGGTCTTCTTTTTATACTTATTTTAATTAATGGGACTAATAGTAGGGATTTGTGTAGGTGCTGCTAGTCTATTTTATTGCATTTTTTACATATTAGTTTAAGGACTTATCAGTTGGCAATAACAACATCACACAAAAACATGGATACTTCCCAAGCCTCTAGTAAACCATCACAAGATAAAACACAAAACCTCAACATGTATTTGAAATAAGTGTAGTTAATAAACCATTTTAGTTTTCATTATAATTTCATAAGAATCTATTTGCAATAAAGTTTCAAGTTTTGATTTTCAAAGTTTTTCTAGTTCGTAGCTATCCTAAGTTTAGCTGATCAAAATATCAGTGTATGATCATAGTCTAAGAATCTTTTTTTCTAAGAATCAACCATATATTAATATCACATCATGCAACAAGATGAACCAAAAGAAACTTACAAAAATTCAAATTCCATTTGATTAAATCAAGGACTTTGCTATTTGAAGTCCAATTTGACCATTACATATATATATATACACTCTCATACATGCTAAATCTATATATGTATCACATAAGAATTAATTATTTTTTTAATAATAAATAAATTAAATTCTTTTATTGATTTAATTTTTTTTATTTTCATTTTTTTAGGCAAAAGTGGCAAGCCACTATATTATATTAATAAATCTAGTTCAAAAAAGGTCAACTAGGAAAGAACTAGTAAGAAAACATAGCATCGTCCCTTATATTTGCATCGATCATAGTTTTCAAATTTACAATTTTGACTCCAAAATAGGAGTAGAAATTTTTACAAAGTGGAGAATATACCATCTCCCTTGAAAAAGTATCCCATAAATGAATTTGAATTTTGTAAGCATATACCAATTTTAGCAACATTTCAAAATAACGATTGAAAATATTATTTATTTTATAATTATATAAAAATATTTAATTATAAATTAATAAATATATAATATTTCTAATAAATTTAATATTAATTAATAAAAAGAACAAAAAACTATCTAAATTAACTATTAACTAAAATGATAGAAAATGAATATGATAAAAAAAATCAAATTTAAAATAGATTAACTGTTAAGCACCCCAAATAAAGCACATCAACAAAAATTCAAGATTAAAAAAAAAACAACATATTTAATTAACATCATCACATTGCACAATCCATTTGAAAATAAGAAGTTTTTTGGATTCGATTGTATGTGTTTTTTTACCATCAACATTTCAGATCATACTACATGATCCATCATCAGGATGAGAAAGAGTAGGATAGTAGAGATTAAAAAACACACAGTTGAATCCAACAAACTTCTTATTAACATATTTAATTGTTCCATGGGGAAAGAGTAATGTCTTGTGCCCTCCAAATAATACAAAAAAAAATATTAACATAAAAATAATTGTGTTTTGTGGGGGACCTTGTTATCTTTTGACTTATATATTAAATAGATGATGCATGCACTAAGTATTTTCTACGATACTACCATTTTTATTTTGTTAATTATATTTTTAAAAAGTTTTTCCTTAATTAATTAATTATATATATGTAACTATATAAATAACTAATTTATTTTATGTTTTGCTTTAATTTATTCACTGTATTATTTTAAGTGTAGTTTTCTTTATTATTATTTCTTTTACACAAAGTTGTATAGTGAATATATGCTAACAAGCATTTTAGCCCCTTAATATGATCCATGTTAGACCCAACTACAAGTATATCATCAACATATAAACATAAAATAATGTAGCTATCATCATCCAACCTCTTAAAATAAAAACAATGATCTGAATGACACCTACTATATCCATGCTCATGCATAAACCTTTCAAATTTCAGATACCATTTCTAAGGTGTTTGTTACAAGCCATATAAACTTTTCTTCAACATGCACACTAAGTTCTCCTTACCTTTGACCTCAAATCCCTATAGTTGTGCCATATATATCTCTTCATCCAAATCACCATGAAGGAAGACTATTTTAACATCAAGCTACTCTAAATGCAAATCTTCGATAGCCACAATACTTAAAATAGTGTGAATGGAAGTCAATTTAACAATAGAAGAGAATATTTCATCAAAATCAATTCCTTTATTGTCATGCAAATCCTTTTACAACTAATCTATCTTTAAATCATTCTTACCTCCATCCTCTTCTTTTAACCTCTAAACCCATTTATTTTGCAAATCCTTTTTGCTCATAGGCAACTTGCATAAATCCAATGTCTTATTTTTCAACAAAGAGTCCATTTCTTCTTTCATTGTAGACTCCCACTGGATATTTGTATCCAGCTTCATCATAACATTGAGGTTCACCAGCATCAGTAAGTAAAATAGAGTACAAGGAAGAAGAAAATCTTTCTAAAGGTATGCTTATCCTTGTTCAGCATCTAACATTCACTAGGGTGTGTGGTATTTTTTATTGGAGTTGCCACATATCATGAGGAACTGTTGGAACATAAACTTTTGGAGTATCATCCAACACTACATAATCATTTTCTTTCTTATCATGTTGCTACAATAGATGTTTGTACAACACTTTCTCATTAAATATGACATCCTTGCTTCTTACAATTTTACAATTTTTAAAATCCCAAAGAAAATAACCAAATTCATTAATGCCATATTTAACAGATACACATTTCTTTGACTTAGCTTCTAGCTTTGTTTTATTTTCAGAATCTATATGAGCAAATGGTTCAGACTCGAAGGTTTTGAGAAAAGAATAACTCACCTTCTTACCAGTCCATGCTTTCTTTGGAATACCACATCCCAAAGGAGTAGAGGGACCTCTATTAATCAAATATACAACAGTATTGATAGTCTCTACCCACATTTTAAAGGGAAACTAGTATGCAACCTCATGCTTCTTGCACGCTCCATTATAGTCCTATTCATGCATTCAACCAATCCATTCTCTTATGGAGTTCTTGGAACAATTTTTTGTCTATAAATACCATTAGAAAAGAAATAATCTTCAAATTCATGACTATAATACTCACCAACATTATTAGAGCTAAGATATTTTGATTTCTTTCTAGTTACATTTTGAACCAAGCATTTTTATTTCTTAAAAGTTTGAAATACATCAGATTTTTGTCTAAGGAAGTAAACCCATACTTTTCTAGTTGTGTCATCAATAAATGTAACATAACAATGAGAGACACCAAGGAAAGATACTTGAGTTGGTCCCCATACATCTATATGCACAAGCTCTAATCTCTCACTTTTATTTTCCGTCCCAGTCTTCACAAAACTTATTCTCTTTTTTTTTCCATACACACAACTTTCATAGAAATTCATATTAACACATTTCAGACCTAATGAAATTTTCTTTGAATGAAGTAATTTCATACCTTTCTCACTCACATTACCAAGTCTATTGTGCTGCAATGTTGTATTAGAATCTACAACTATTTGTTCTCCCTACTCAACTGTAGCAACAATTCATGAACATTCATTTTTCTCTGAAACAATTAAAGTAGAAGGAATAATATAGCCTTTACAAATATATAAGATGCCTACTTTGACACCTTTTTCTACTACAAGGGAACCTTTTTAAACCTTCTAATTTCTATTATTAAAAGTAACTACACAACCCTCATTATCAAGTTTCCCTACTAAAATTAAATTCCTACTTAGCCTTGGAACATGTCTTACCTCATGTAGTAGCCAATGACTTGTATTCTCAAACTTAATCTTAACTTTTTCTTTTTTAACAATCTGGCAGGATTCATTATCCCCCAAGTAAACAAGCCCAAAATCCCCTCAAACATAATCAATAAAATAATCTCTATGAGGTGTAGCATGAAATGAAGCACCAGAATGAATTATCAACATTTTCTGAAGATAGAAGCAAAACATCCTCGTTGGATTTTTTACCTACCACATTTGCCTTGTTGTTTCCTTATGGTTTATCTCCTTCATTTTTCTTTTGAGTCCAACAATCTTTCTTCTTATGTCATTTTTTACCATAGTACCAACAATCTCTTGATCCTTTGGATTGAGACCTCTTCCCCTTTCACTTTCCTCTTGATTTCCTACAATTTCTGGAATTATTTCCTGTCTTAGTCATTCTACCTCTGCTTTGTGCATTCAAAGTAAGTTTTGATGTAGATCCACCCGAGGATTTCCTACTAGTTTTCTCACTCAAAATAACACCAATCACATCATCAAATTTTAAGGTATTAGATCCAAAAATAAAATTACTCATAGCCATTACCAAGCCATTCTACCTTTTAGGAAAAGAACACAAAATCAAGAGAGCCCTAATTTATTCATTATAATTAATACCTACAAAATAACTAACTAGTAACAGTATTAAACTCATTTAAACAATCTATAATAGATTCACCTTCTGCCATTTTCATAGTAAATAAATACTTCATGAGAAATACCTTATTTGAAGTAGAGGGATTTTCATACAATTTTGCTAGGATTTCCATCAACTCTTCTATTGTCTTTGCTTTTGTAATGTTAAATGTCACTGATGGTGCCAAGAATAATTGAATGCTTCCAAGTGCCTTTCTATCTAAAATCTCCTAGTCCTCATCTAACATAGTTCCTTCTTTCTTGGATTCTTCTTCCAATGACTTCCATAAGTCCTTCTAATAAAGATAGTCTTCCATTTGCATCTTCCATAACTGAAAGTTCTTCCCACTTAACTTCTCTACCTTTATCTTACCCTCATCTTCCATAGCTCCTACTCAACTATGAGACCTTCCTATAGAGGATTGCTAAAAAAAAAAAATGATGAATGTCTAGCTCTAATACCACTTCTTAGAATTAACCTCAGATTGAAATAAGAGGGTAAGTGCACCAATTTGTGGTGCCAAAAGGGGGTATAAGTGGACATATTTTTTCTAAAATCAATAATTTGTGAACTTCAACAAGAATTTGAAGATAGTTATGCTCAAAATTTTAAGATATGACAAAAACAAAAGTAGTAGTCCTTTGAATCTAGTTTCTAAACTACTATTTTTTTATTTTTTTAAATAGTTTAGTTTTAGGTTCTCAAAAAAGAGGGCCATAGAAAATGGGACTACTTATTTAGAAAAAATATAACACAGTACAAAGTGTGGCCCCGCCTAAAATTTTAAGTTTTTTTTTTTGAAATTGTTTAATCACTTTGGTCAAAAGTTACTTAACACTATGTAGTTTATCCCAGATTTTTTGGGTAATTTTATAATGTGTAATATTTTAATGAATTTTTTAATTGGACACATCCCAAAAATGTGAAATATCTATGTGCTCCCCCTAGAAATGATTGAAATCTAATCTAAAACCAAAACTTCTTTTTTTCAAAGTGTGTAGAATGGAGCCTAGTTTCTTAACAACTAAGTTGTTGTGAAATTTAATGAACGAGATAAAATCTATATCCCAATTAGTACATGTTGGTTTTTGATAAAAAGTGGACATAAATTCAAAAGAAATTAGAGTTGAAAGGCTTGAAATCGTTCAAATAAAAGATAAATTATATGGTTAAATAACTAACATAGAGCCCTACAATGTCATGTTACCTAATTTTATCAATGCTCAACCATGAGGAAACTTGAAGGAGAGCACACAAGAAAAATGAATCATTTTTTATATGTTTGTAGCAAAACACATCTTAGACTAGTTTAGAGACTCCAAACCTTTGGGTTGGAGCCCCAAGGAAAAACCAAGCCTTAGGCTTGGTAGAATTAAAAGCTTTAAATAGTTCATGCACACTATAGCACACACACAATATTTAAAGCTTTTTAAAGTTTGGATCTTAATAATGCATGTGCACTTTAGTGTGTATGCGCTTGAGTGCAAACACACTATTAAGACCTAAATTTCAACACAAAGGGAAAGAGATAGGTAGAGAAAGAGTGAGAGAGAGAAAGAGAGAGGAGAGGGGGGATGGGAGTGTGTGTGTATGTGTGAGAGAAAGTAGGGGATGTGAGAGAGGAGAGAGAATAGGGGATGGGAGAGAGAGGAAGTGTGAGAGAGAGTAGGGGTGGAAGAGAGAGAATAGGGGATGGGAGAGAAAGAGGGTGAGAGTAGGGGATGGGTGAGAGAGTAGAGAGGGAGAGAGAGTAGGTAGTGGGAGAGGGAGTGGGAGAGGGAGAGAGAGAGTGGGGGGTTGGGAGTGCATGAGAGAGAGAGTAGAGGATGGGAGAGGAGAGAGAGGGAGATGGGAGTGTGTGTGAAAGAGAGAGAGTAGGGGATGGGAGATGGGAGAGAGAGTAGCTCGAGAGAGAGAGAGAGAGAGAGAGTAGGGGATGGGAGAGAGAGAGAGAGTAGGTGGTGGGAGAGGGAGTGGGAGAAGGAGAGAGGGGGGATGGGAGTGTGTGTAAGAAAGAGAGAGTATGGGATGGGAGAGACTATGCAAGTGTGAGAGAGAGTAGGGGGTGGTAGAGAGAGAGTACAAGATGGGAGATAGAGTAGAGAGAGAGAGTGGGAGGTTTGGGAGTGTGTTTGTGAGAGAGAGAAAGAAGGGTTTGGGAAAGGGAAGAGAGATCAGAGGATGGGAGAGAGAGGAAGTGTGAGAGAGAGTAGGGGGTGGGAGAGAGAGAGTAGGGGATGGGAAAGAGAGAGTGAGAGTAAGGGATGGGAGAGAGAGAGTGAGAGTAGTGGATGGGAGTGGGAGAGAGAGTAGAGAGGAAGGGAGAGAGAGGGAGAGAGAGAGTAGTCGGTGGAAGAGGGAGTGGGAGAGAGAGAGAGGGAGAGAAAGAGAGTGGGGTGGATGGGAGTTTGTGTGAGAGGGAGAGTAGGTGATGGGAGATGAGAGAGAGGGGAGATTGGAGTGTGTGTGTGCATGTGAAAGAGAGAGTAGGGGATGGGAGAGGGGAGATAGAGAGTAGGGGATGAGAGAGAGAGAGTAGGAAGTGGGAGAGGGAGTGGGAGAGGGAAATAGGGGGGATGAGAATGTGTGTAAGAGAGAGAGTAGGGGATGGGAGAGATTGTGAGAGTGTGAGAGAGAGAGAGTAGGGGGCGGTAGAGAGAGAGTAGGGGATGGGAGAGAGAATAGAGAGGTAGAGAGAGAGTGAGAGAGAGTATGTAGTGGGAGAGGGAGTGTGTGTGTGTGTGAGAGAGAGAGAGTAGGGGATGGGAGAGGAGAGAGAGGGGGGATTATAGTGTGTGTGAAAGAGAGAGAGTAGGAGATGGGAGAGGGGATAGAGAGTAGCTTGAGAGAGAAAGTAGGGGATGGGAGAGTGTGTGAGATAGAGAGTAGGTGGTGGGAGAGGGAGTAGGAGAGGGAGAGAGAGAAAGAGGGGGATGGGAGTGTGTGTGTGAGAGTAGTGGATGGGAGAGTCTGTGAGAGTGAGAGAGAGAGAGAGAGTAAAGGGTGACAAAGAGAGTATGGCATGGGAGAGAGAGATTGAGAGTAAGGGATGGGAGAGAGAGTAAGCAATGAGAGAGGGAGTGGGAGAGGGAGGGAGGCAGGGAGAGATAGAGGAGGATGGGAGTGAGAGAAAGAGTATGGGATGGGAGAGGAGAGAGAGAGAGAGAGAAAGAGAGGGGGGATGGGAGCGTGTTTGTGAAAGAGAGAGTAGAAGATGGGAGAGGGGATAGAGAGAGAGTAGGTAGTGGGAGAGGGAGTGGGAGAGGGAGAGAGAGAGGGGGATGTGAGTGTGTGTAAGAGAGAGATTAGGGGATGGGAGAGAGAGCGAGAGTAGTGGATGTGGGAGAGAGGGGGATGGGAGTGTGTGTGTCTGTGTCTGTGTGTGTGTGAAAGAGAGAGAATAGGGGATGGGAGAGGGGAGAGAGAGAGAGAGTAGGGAATGGGAGAGAGAGAGTGAAAGAAAGTAGGCCATGGTAGAGGGAGTGGGACAAGGAGAGAGAGGGGAGTTGGAGTGTGTGTAAGAGTGAGAGTAGGGGATGGGAGAGAGTGTGTGTGAGAGAGAGTAGGGGGTCATAGAGAGAGTACGAGATGGGAGAGAGAGAGTGAGAGTAGGGGATGGGAGAGAGAGAGAGAGAGAGAGAGAGAGAGAGAGAGGGAGGAGGATGAGAGAGTGTGTGTGTGAGAGAGAGAGAGAGGGGAGGGATGGGAGTGTGTGTGTGTGTGTGTGTGTGTGTGTGAAAGAGAGAGAGTAGGGGATGGGAGAGGGGAGAAAGAGAGTAGCCCAAGAGATAGAGAGAGAGTAAGGGATGGAAGAGAGAGTAGGCAGTGGGAGAGGGAGTGGGAGAGGGAGAGAGAGGGGGAATTGGGAGTGTTTGTAAGAGAGAGTATGGGATGGGAGAGAGAGAGTGAGATAGAGTAGGTGATGGGAGAGGGAGTGGGAGAGGGAGAGCGAGTGAGAGAGAGTAGACAATGAGAGAGGGAGTGGGAGAGGGAGAGAGAGAGAGTAGGAGATGGGAGAGGGAGTGAGAGGGAGAGAGTAGGTAGTGGGAGAGAGAGAGAGAGAGAGAGAGAGAGAGAGAGAGAGAGAGAGTAGGGGATGGCAGAGAGAGTAGGTGATGGGAGAGGGAGTGGGAGAGGGAGAATGAGAGAGAGAGAGAGAGTAGGGGAATAGGAGCATGTGTAAGAGAGAGAGGGGGGGATGGGACTGTGTATCTACGAGAGAGAGTAGGGTATGGGAGAGGAAAAGAAGAATAGGGGATGGGAGAGAGAGTAGGTGATGGGAGAGGGAGTGGGAGAGGTAGATAGAGAGATAGAGAGAGAGTAGTGGTGGGAGAGAGAGTGGGAGAGGGAGAGAAAGAGAGAGAGAGGGAGTATGGGAGTGTGTGCAAGAGAGAGTAAGTGGGAGAGGGATAATGATAGAGAGAGAGTAGGGGATGGGAGAGAGAGAGTAAGAGAGAGATTAGACATTGGGAGAGGGAGAGCAAGAGAGAGGGGGGATGGGAGTGTGTGTCTATGAGAGAGAGTAGGGGATGGGAGAGGAGAAAGAGAGTAGGGGATGGGAGAGAGAGAGTGGGAGAGAGTAGGTGGTGGGAGAGGGAGTGAAAGAGGGAGAGAGGGAGAGAGAGAGTAGGGGATGGGAGAGGGAGTGGCAGAGGGAGATAGAGAGATAGAGAGAGAGTAGCAGTGGGAAAGGGAGTGGGAGAGGGAGAGAAAGAAAGAGAGGGGGTATGGGAGTGTGTGTAAGAGAGAGAAAGAGTATGGGATGGGGGAGAGAGAGTAGGTGGTGGGAGAGGGAGAGCGAGAGAGAGAGGGGGCGATGGGAGTGTGTGTCTATCAGAGAGAGACTAGGGGGATGGGAGAATGAGAGAGAGAGAGTAGCGGATGGGAGAGAGAGTGGGAGAGAGAGTAGGTAATATGAGATGGAGAGTGAAGGAGAGAGTAAGAGATGGGAGAGAGTGAGAGAGAGAGTAGGTGGTGGGAGAGAGAGAGCAAGAGAGATAAAGTAGGGAATGGGCGAGAGAGAGTAGCTCGTGGGAGAGGGAGTGGGAGAGGGAGAGTGAGAGAGAGAGGTGATGGGAGTGTGTGTAAGAGAGAGTAGGGGATGGGAGAGAGAGAGAGAGAGAGAGTGATGGAGAGATATTAGGCATTGGGAGAGGAAGAGAGAGAGGGGCGATGGGAGTGTGTGTAAGAGAGAGAGTGAGAGAGAGTAGGCAGTGGGAGAGGGAGTGGGAGAGGGAGAGTGAGAGAGAGAGGGGGGATTGGAGTGTGTGTCTATAAGAGAGAGAGTAGGAGATGGTACAAAAGAGAGAGAGAGTAGGTGGTGAGAGAGGGGGAGAGAGAGTAGGGGGTGGGAGAGAGAGAGAGAGAGAGTGATAGTAGGTGGTGGGAGAGGGGGAGAGAGAGAGAGTAGGGGATGGGAGAGAGAGTGAGAGAGAGTAGGAGGTGGGAGATGGAGTGGGAGAGGGAGATAGATAGAGAGAGTAACCTAAGAGAGAGAGAGAGTAGGGGATGGGAGAGGAGTGAGAGTGAGAGAGTAGGGGATGGGAGAGAGAGAGTGAGAGAGAGAGTAGGTAATGGTAGAGGGAGATAGATAGATAGAGAGACAGTAGGGGATGGGAGAGTAGAGAGAGCAAGAGAGAGTAGGGGATGGGAGAGGGGAGACAGAGAGAGAGTGAGAGAGAGAGTGAGAGAGAGAGAGAGTAGGGGATGGGGGATTGTGGGATAGGTAGAGATTATTTTTTACATAGTGCATATGCACTATAGTGTGTGTGTACTTTATAGTATGTACATGCTATAGTGCGTATGCACTATATGAAAACACCAAAAAATGGTAATAATGAAAGTTTGGGTCCCTGCTGATCCATATTCTACTTTTTTCTGTTGTGTATTCTATTGTTCTAATATAAAACATGAGTTTTAAGTTGTTGAAAGTTAGTAAACACTATTTGAAGGCTTTTTGAACATTCTTTCATTCTATTTGAAGCTAACAAACACTAAATTCAATCATTGGATACACTATTTGAAGGCTTTTTGAATATTTTTTCTATAGTAAAGGTTAGTGCAGTCCTTTTCAAATATTGTTTTTTGTTATATAGAGACAAATTTGATTATAATTTATCATGTTGTTTAATATATAGTGAGTTCATTGAAATTTGTATGTTTGAATGAATTGTTATTTGGAAATGTTTAGAAATTTGACAAGTTGTTTAATATATATTATGTATTCATTGAAAAAATTGTAATTTGTATATGTATTTAAATGATTCGTAATTTACAAATTGTAAGTAATTCAGGTGTTTGAATAATTTGACATATAGAAATCATCATCATGCCAAGGAAGAAACCAAAAACTCAAACAATGGAAGAGAGGGAGAGAGATTTGGCAATTAAAAGAGATAAAATGAAACTACTACGTGAACAAAGAAAATTGTAAAGCAATAATAAAAAAATGACTTTTGAAGAGGAACAAGAACCACTGATACAAAGAAACAAAGAGAAAGAATTGGAAAGACAAAGAGAAAAAATGAGACTATTATGCTCAAGAAGACACTTGAATTTTGAAGCTACACCATCTTCCAATATTGGAGTCATATCATCATATCATGTTGAAGAGACACTAATTTCTAAATCTGATGATGTACACACTTCATCATGTCATGTTTAAGGCACAACATCAACATATCAAGTAGGTGATATTCCATCTATTGCATCTTATTTTCAAGGCACATCATCTTCAGTTCAAGGTACACAAAGCACTCAACCTTATGTTGATGTTCAAAATGTTGAGGGAATGGAAGAGATTATAACACCTTCTAGGATTCATTTTAGAAGACCAAAATATTTGATTGATATTGATATTAACATTTTGAAATCAATGTCTGACAAGATTAGCAAGTGTACTTGTCAAAGAAAAGTTAATCATATGTGGAGATTATTCTTTGAAGAATTAAATTTTCTAGGTCAATGCCAATTATTTTTTGAAATGATGAAGAATTTTAAATTTAGGCCTATCATGAAGATTCTTGGGCTAAGAACAATGGACAATTCAAATGAAAAAAGTATTGTAAAGAATCTAATGAGTGCTTATGAAAAAGTGGGTTTTAAATCACACGCCAAAGGTAGTAATATCACAAGACAAATACTTACATTGACAATAGTAAGTACCCAAATGAAGAAAGTTTGACTCATGTGAAAGACAAGAAAAACGTTGAAAATTGGTAGAGGCACTCTAAGGAGAGCCATGCTAAGACATGAGAGATTGGAAGATCCAAAAAAAAATGAGTTATGGATATTTAGTGGTAACAAACATGTTTTCCCTAATCAAAGAGATGTTTTAAGGAGGATTGGTAGCCAAAATTGCAACCCACATGCAAAACATTTTTTGAAATCAACTTAGACACAATTTTTTGCAAAATTTATCGGTATGTATCCTCAAATTTGACTAAGTCAAATATTTTTTGAGATGGTTAAAATTTTTTATGTGAAGATAAATCACACATGCACAACTTTTTGTTGTAGGATACATATTAAATTTTCTAACCATTTTGATGTTTTAGGCATATATGTGTGTTCTTGCATTCTAAGTTTGTTTTGCAAGATTGTGACATGAATGAGCCACCTAGATCTTCAAGGGAATTCATATAAATTTTTTAATGTGAAATAGGGGATGTCCAAACATTTTACAAGACATCATGCTTGGATGGTACATGCTTATTTTGTGCTCTTTGCAACTTTTATCAACTTGTGAACATATGGATAGTACACATGCAATTGGAAACGAAATAGTAGATTATAGAAAATATAAAACAGTGACATATGCTCTAAAAGATGGGAAATAGGGTAAAAGATGTAATTTAGTCATTGAAAAGGTTCCAGTGTATGATTTCATGAAGATTTTTTGTGAAAAGATTATTTACGAGTATGCAAGGCATACACACAAAGCTTGATGGCTAGATTCACAATTCAAGTTGTGCAAGGATATGTTTCTACTGGATACCATTGTTTCAATTGTAATCTTCACAGAGAATTGCACACTACAACCACAAAATGAAGTGTAAGAAAAGTATTATACTTCTCAATAGGTTCCATATTTCTTCACATAACATTCATGCATTCACCTACAAGCACAAAGGATGACAAGAAGATTTTGAGAGAGTACCATTTTTACATCAGCGATGATCGATCACATTCTATGGAGTTGTACATAGTTGTTTTGAACTATTTTATGGATATTTGGCTAACAAGGGCATACCATATCATCAACACATTATTTGGTCAGATAGTTGTGCATCTCAACTCGAGAATGCACAGATGTTCCATTGGTTGAGTATGATGCACAGGTTGTCTATAATTCAATATATTTGGAATTTCATAAAGGCTAGTCATGAAAAGGGAGAGCATGATGGTGTAGATGCATGCATCAAAAGAGCCTTAGCTCATGAAGAACTAAATTACAAAGATGGAGAAGTATTTATAGATGCAAAATCCATCATCTAGTGGTGGAATGCTACAATGGGTCCAAGTAAGGAAGGTAAGTCTATGGTTCATAGATTCTTTTGGTTGATAGATAATACTAACATTGCACCATATGAGGATTGTTGCACACTAATAGGATCAAGTGAGTTGTACTCTTTTAGAATCTCTGATGCAGGTTCATGGAGTATCCACAAATGAAAAATGGCATGCTATTGTCCATCATGTGTAGAGGAAAATTGGGATGAATGTGAGTCGACTGAATGGGTGGACAAATGGGATATAAGAGTTTTGGACCCAATTGACACCTATTGTCCCCCACAAGCACTAGAAATGGTAGAGATGGATTTATCCATCAACTTTGACTACCTGTTAGATCTAGTGCAACTTGGTAATATATATATATATCTTTATAATTTTAATATGTAACTTTATAACTTTTACCTAATTATTTTCTGAATTAATGACTACATTTTGTCCATTTATTATTGTAGGCCATATTTTTGTTGTTATTGAACTTGAAGACAATAAGGAAGGGACAAATTATTAATTATGTCATTTTGTCCAAGTCAAAAAAAAATTGAATCACTCGGTTATAGATGGTGAACGTTTAGAGTACCATATCAATGTGGTGGTTGTAACCAACACATGGCTTAGATGATATTCTAAGAAGAACCCTAACTTGTGGTTATTCAACAATTGGCAAATAAAGAGGAAGATTCTTCATTATTCAAACCTTGTAGTCATATCAAATGTCAACTTGATAAAATATAGTGGAAAACCACATAATAAGACTCTTTAGAAAGTTTGTGAGTTAGATTATGAGGCAATACTTAAGACACTAAAATGTAGAGTAGATCCAGTTGGTTGATTAGATTGAATAGGGAGAGAGGGAGAGAGAGAAAGAGAGTGGTGCAAGGGCACCTTGAATCATAGGCTCCTCACCTTTTCATTTTTTTTGGTTCTATGCTCCAAGTGAGCCTTGTAAGTAGAATAAGGGTCATTGGATCTAGGTGTGGTTGTTAGGGTATTGATTGTCATTTAATGTCCTTAGAAGAGGCACTATTTTGGCCGAAAAATAAAGGCATACATTGCCATAGGGAAATGAGTGACCTAAGGGATGAATCATTAGCTTAGGGAAGGGTCCCTAGCATGAAATTTCTAAGGAATAGCCTAAATAAAAAGTTAGAAGTGTTAAGAAGAGCAACCAAGAAAAATCCAAAAGTTGCTATATTGCAATCTTACAATTTTTGCAAAATGTTGATTTAGCAAGAAATTGTGGATTTTCCTTTTAAAAATTGAAGGAGGTCAATGCAAACCATAAGGATGAAGGAGAAATAACTAGGAAGAGATATAAAGACTTTCCAAACCCTAAAATGAGAGAAGTTAATATCATTGTGTATGGTCAGCATGCTATAGCATGATATTTGAAGGCAAAATTACTGAGTTCCTAAGTTTTAAGGTGTTTTCAACATTTTTTCTGTAGACTATACTAGTTTTAATGGTAGATTGGGTTGTTTAGAACAATTTTGTTTTCAAAAATTTGGTTTGATTGTCTTTCTTCTCATAGTTGCTCAAAAAGTTGCTTGACAACTTTTGAGAAACTTCTTAAAAAGTACCCCTGGATAGTACCCCTGACCTTAAATTTGATTGCCTTTTGGGCCCTTGTCAAGCGTGCCAATGATCTATCATCCTTAGGAATGTTGCTCTCCTCTATAGTGTTACCCTCATCTGAATCAGAGTGTTGATCCTCCCCTTCTGACTCTGACTCTTCTGCTGAAAAATACTCCATTTGATTTGCCTTAGCCTTGAGAGAACATTTATGACATAAGTCCCAAGGCTCTCTAGAATGGAAGCACAACTTCTTCTTTCAAAGTTCATTCAAGGTTTCATTGTCTAGTCCTTTTGATCCTTCTTTGGGTTTGCTATACTCTTTCTAAAATATTTTTTTTCTTTGTCCTTGCGGTAGGAAGAATCTATTGAATGGTTTTTCCTTTGTATACCGAAGGGGCTAAATCCCGTGCCTTTTTAGTTGCTTCAGCTAACATGAGTGGATCATGTCCCTTCACCCAACTTCATAATGGATCAGCAAGACCATCACAAAATAACACCACCAATCTCCTAGGAAAGATATCAGTAACAAGTATAGACAAGCACTGAAACTCGGAAATGTAAGCATCCACAGAACCTGACTGTTTTAACTGTGCTAGCTCCTTGAAATGTAACTCGGGATCCTTAGTGTCAAATCTCCCAATCAATGTTTCGATGAATTCCTCATAGGATGTAATCTGATTATGCCCCAAAGCCACCATGCCATGATGCCACCATTCATGTGCAACGCCATCCAAGTGCATAGCCGCATACTTGATAGCCTCCTCCTCAGGCATAGGATTTAGCTGCAAGTATGTATCTACCTTTTGCACCCAAGCTCGCGTAGTCATCTTCCCTAGAGCATCATAATAAGGTAAAGAAAGTTTTCCAACTTTCTTCCTCAGCTCAAAGTTTTGATTCCTCCCTCCTGCTTTAGGCATGTGTCTCATCCTCAAGTCCATATAATCTCTAAGAGAAATATCCGCCTGAAACTCTGGTCCACTAGCCTCCCAGTCCCTCCTAAACTGATCCTGTAACTCGGTAATCTGCAGTTCGTTTACTGGTTGAACCGGATCTCTGGGTGGGAAAGTGGGTAGAAGAGGTCTCGAGCTCGCAGTCTGTGCTGGGCGTGCAACGTGTCTAAAGTTATCAGCCTCATTTCCATTGTTGTCATGTCCATTATTACCATTAATGTTATTCTCAGGACCATTGTTGTTGCCTTGGCCTTCATGGTTATTGTTTCCCCCGTTGTTATTGTTTCCCTCATTGTTATTGTTTCTGTTGTTAGCATCACCTGGATTAATATTGACACCCATATGTCTAGCCATGAGCTGCAACATCATGTCCATTCGCCTATTCTGATCCTACTGCATACACTGCCCCTGCTCTAATGTATCCAGTAACTGTCGGAACAGTACCTCCCCCTGATCTGGACCAGCATTTCTGCCTCTGCCTAATCCTGTATTCCTGTCATCTCGATCACCCATATTATTGTCCTGATCATAGAATATCTCCTCTGTGTCTGTATGGTTGGATTCAATGTCCCCCTGCACGGATGTACTAGATTGTTTGCTTTACAAGTCTGAAATCCTATTTTTTCTTGCTCTGTTATCGCAAAAATTATAAGACCCCTGTCACATGCTCAAACATAAATGCTCAGCCTATGTTTTTTACTTACTTTTTCTCTCTATTTGGCTGTTCCAAATTCCCTATAAGACCTCCACAAGATGGCAGGACTTATAGCTCTGATACCACTGTAATGGGCACCCCTGGATGTTCCAAAAAAACTAAACCAAATTGCTGAAAGAAATTATGTCAAATAGTTTGCATTCAACTTCTTATTTCTCCGTTTAATGTTTTAAACCCCTTATAACTCCGAAAATCAAAAGTTTATTTGTTTGTTGTGTTTCCTGCATGGAATTGGTATCATACAACATAAACAAGAAAGAAACTAAAATAATATGAAAAATGGAAATGAACTGCTGCTAATAAAATGTTATTTTCAGAATTCATAAAACCAAATACATGGCAGATTTATCAACTCACTAATTACTTCAGCAGTATTGACATAATACTCCAACCCATGCTTACAAACTTGCTGCTACAATACTTTGTCCTCCAATCAGTCCACTACCTTCATAATACCATTCCCTCCAAGTGGCATAAGCATCAGACAAGTAGTGAAGAAGATATGAGCAAAATATCAAATCTGCCTGTAGTCGAAAATGCAACTAAACTGCCTGATAATGAAGCCAATAACAAAGAATTCCAAAGGCCAAACCCCAAGAGAATGACATCTAGAATGTTACAAGAGAGGATAGACGTCCTCAAATGCCAAGAATGGAGGTGCAACTCACACACCAATTTCTTCTCATATTCAACCTGCCTAATGAAGCCACAAATGCTTCCTTTTATTCTATTCCCACGAGTCCGCTCAACTCATATGGGCAATGTGGGATAAAATATGTGTAATATAAAACATATATTAAAATACCCCTTATGTCTCCCTTGGTTACACATCACCATAAAATAAATATTAAAGTAACACTTTAATATTTTACAATTAAATTAGACGTTACTTTAATAAAACTTCAGGCATTAAAATGTATTAGCAATCGGACTCCAAATAATGCGAGTGATAGCTCATCGAAAAGCTCTCACCAAGGAGTATCGAATCCAATCACCAAAATTGACCTGCAATGTGTCCTGCCGACTTACTAAAATAGTAAGTATGCTTGAAACTGAGTAAATCAACTTCGTTTTGGCCCAAACTGGAAATGACTAGGCCAAAACACTCCAAGATACCATTAAACCCTTCATTAGCCCTCGGGACCATGTAGAACAAGGCTAATGCACACACACTTGGTCAACTGCTAAAATGGGGACATTACAGATGTACTTATTTTGGCAAGAAATCAATAAAATAACATCTCTTTTTTTTGCAAAATTCTGTGTTCCAGAGCATTGGACAGGCTGGTATAGATGTTGGGACATGTACCAATGACCCTAAGAGTTATAGGGTTGATCTACCTTTCATTTTCAATTGGTTTCATTTTTTGATCCTTTGTAGTTTACAAGTTATTCAAGTTTTGCTAAAGGTCCCTATAAATCAGCATTAAACAAAGGGTTTCACCTAGGGCCTTGTTTTTTTTGGCATTTTCCACCATGGAAATTTGATGCCCCTTAGTGGAATGCAAGACCTATCAGTGTGCTTCATGATTTTGCAAGTTTTACAAATTGCCAATCAAGGAATGAATTTTGCCACCCTATCCTAGCTGTATGGCTCCATACATGCACCATTCAACATTTCACCATATTTTCTATAACTTTTGATCCAAAGTGATCCAAGGTCTATAAATTTGGATTTGGACTTGTTTCATATGCCCCTAGATGCTCCAATAATTTTTTTACAGATTGGTATGTGTGAAAGGGTACCTGTAGTGTAATTGCAGCCTAATTAGGCCTATCAACATTTTCCAAATGTTGTTACAGTAGTGGCTTCTAGTATATACTAGTTTGTGAGGTTTACATATGTTTTATATGTCCTAAAAGGGCATTTTAATATCACTTTAAATTGTGTCTTCATTGGGGTTTCTCCATATCACTTTGTATGCTATATAAAAACCTTAATAGGTCTAATGTGTGTTTTTATTCCATTCCATGGTCATTTTTCTCTTTTCATTGATATTTGGGGGTATGTTCCCTTACTAGGCTTTTGGAGAATCCTTATGTTTTGGTGCTTTTGAACTTAGGAAAACCTAGTGATTAGGTTCCTTGCCTTGTTTGGGTTGTGATAAGGTCATTATTGGTGCTTTTGATAAGTTTCCAAGCACTAAACCCTCTTTTGGGAAATTTGAAGGATTCCAACCTTGTCTAATTGCCTATTGGCTTGCCTTTTAGAAGCTACCACTGTGCACTACTACATCACAACCTATCCTAAGTGAACTATCTAGGATCCTTAGGTGCCTTCGTTGATGGGTGTAGAATGGGTTCTCCTACACCAAACATCTAATTTAATAGGACATTTAAAGGTGGCAATGAGATTTTTGTTGTTCTATTAAGATCATTAATATGTTTCGATGAGAACTTTGAGGGATCATGTCCAACTTGAGTATCCTGGATTCCCAAGTCCTATAAATGCAAGGCCATTGACGAATAGGCATTTCCAATTGAAAAATTTGTGGTACTAGAATGAAGTGTGTGACTAGATTCTTTGCATACTAATGAGCCAATTTGAGGCTTCACTTCACATTGCTCCGTGGATAATTCTATAGCGCTTGTTACTTCTCTATATGAAAATTTTGTGTATGTGTACAAGTGCACTCTTTCCTAGTAGATTTAGGTTTTTTATCTTCATCCTAATTAATTGGCATACCTTGGATGGAACTAAGATAACCATTTTCTTCTAAAATATCCTTTTCTCTCAGATTAATCTCTCTATTAAGTAGGTTTTCTATATCTTTCTTTGTATATTTAATAGATGTAGTTGCAATTCCTCTATATATATTCCTTTGTATATTAAGCTTTCCTTCATAAGAATGAGAAGGCATGGGGAGTGAGGCCAACTGTTGGTCACTATATTAAAAAGATATTACTTGGCCATGCCACTGATGGGAATCATTTCAATCTTATTTTCAGAACCGGTAACTCATTTTTCTTGAAACAATAATATATATTGTTTTCAATGTCTTTGGAATATCTATAGCTAGTAGCCAATTGCTTATTCATTTCCTTTCAATATTCATGGGAAACTAAGGTATTTTGTTACCTAATATGTCCTAGGAAACTTAACTAGGGTCCTAGAATAGTCCTAGATGGACCCATTTGACCTAAATATGTAAAAAGCAAAAATTGCTCAAAAGTTGCAATGTTGCTCAAAAAGTTGCTCTAGCAAATTTTGCAAATTTTGTTAAAAAGTTGGAAATGGAAGTTTGGGAAGGTTTAACTACCCATAATTTGGTATATGAGCATATGAAACATTTTTTCAAAGGTTAGAAGGTTTCCAGTCAGATTTGCATTTTTAAGCAACTTTTACAACTTTTGCAATTTTGCACAAAAAATGCAACTTTTGTAAAGTTCACTAGATTTCACTTCTAGGACTTGGAAAAGGTTCCAAACTATTTTAAAAAAACTAAAAACACCTAACATTAGGCTATCTTGACCAAAAACTCAAAAAGACCCAATTTTTCCGAATTAGCAACTTTTGCTCATATCTTGCACAAAGTGGCCTAGGCATACATATCTTGCTCATATCTCTCTCACCATTCATTGTGGGATCAAACTATCTATTCTATTAGCTCTAAGTGGCTAGGTAAACCCTAGCCACAAGCTTGTCCAGTCTTGTTGAGTGCTAGAATGTTCTCGAGCTTGTCAAACTGAAACGTCCCTAAGAGTCACTAAATGCCATAGGGCAGCAATCTTTGATAGGGCATATCTCAGAGCTTGTGTGATGTATGGATGCAATTCTGGGTGCTAGAGGACCATTTTTTGGAGACCTACAATAACCTCTCTTTGTTTTTGGAGATCTTACTCCATTTTGATTTTGCGACACCATCTCGGGTGATGCTGAAACTTGTAGTGTTGGCTAGTACAAAGTTGCCAACTGTCAAATCTTCCTCATTATTCACTATGGGATCAAACTGTCTATTTTTTTAGCTCCTAATGGCTGGGTAACCCCTATTCCCAAGATTTTCCTCTCCCATTTATCCCTCAAATGTTCTCAGGTACACCAATCTGAGATGTCCCTAAGAGTCACTAAATACCATAAGGAAATGATCTTTGGTGGAGCATATCTCAAAACTCGTGTGAGGTATGGATGTGATTCTAGGTGATATAGGACCATGTTTTGGAGAACTACAATAACCTCTCTCATTTTTTGGAGATCTTATTCTATTTTGGTTTCGTAATGCCATCTCAGGCGATGCTGAAATTTGTAGTGTTGGCTAGTACAAAGTTGTCAACTGTCGTATCTCCCTCACCATTCCTCGTGGGATCAAACTATCTATTTTTTTAGCTTTAGGAAGTTTCAATAAACTATAGCACCAAGCTCATCCTATCCCATTGAGTTCTTGAACATTCTTGGGCATGCAAAATCAAACGTCTCGAAGAATCACTAAATGCCATAAGGCAACAATCTTTGATGGGGCATATGTCAGTGCTTGTGCAAGGTAAGGATGTGATTCTAGGTGTTATAGGACCATGTTACGGAGACCTAATTTAACCTCTCCCTCTTTTTGGAGATCTTATTCTATTTTGATTTTGCGATGCCATCTCGGATGATGCTAAAACTTGTAGTGTTGGCTAGTACAAAGTTGCCAACTACTAAATCTCTCTCACCTTTCATCGTGGGATCAAACTATCTATTCCATTAGCTCCAAGTGGCTAGGTAAACACTACCCCCAAGCTCCTCCCATCCCTTCAAATTCTCAAACATTCTCAGCCATGCTGAACCAAAATGTCCCTAAGAGTCACTAAATGCCATAGGGCAGTGATCTTTGATGGGGCATATCTCAAAGCTCATGCAAGATGTGGATACAATTATAGGTGTTATAGTACCATGTTGTAGAGACCTACAATAACCTCTCTCACTTTTAGGATATCTTATTTTTTTTTGCTTTTGCAATTCCATCTCGAGTGATGATGAAACTTGTAGTGTTGATTAGTACAAAGTTACCAACTTCTGAATCTCCCTCACCATTTTTCATGGGATTAAACTGTTAGTTTTGTTAGCTCTAGGTGGTCAAGTAAACCCTAGCCCCAAGCTCATCCTATCTTGTTGAGTGCTCCAACATTTTTGGGCATGCCAAACTGAAACATCCCTAAGAGTCACTAAATGCCATAGGAAAGTGATCTTTTATGGGGCCTATCTTAGAGCTCGTGAAAGTTATGGATGTGATTCTAGTTGTTATAGGATTGTGTTGTGGAGACCTACAATAACCTCTCTCTCTTTTTAGAGATCTTTTTCAATTTTTATTTTGCGATGCCATCTCAGGTGATGTTGAAACTTGTAGTGTTGGCCATTACAAAGTTGCCAACTTCCAAATCCCTCTCACCTTTCATTGTGGGATCAAACTATCTATTTTGTTAGCTCTGAGTGGCTAGGAAAACACTAGCTCCAAGCTCCTCCCATCCCTTTTAGTGTTGAAATTGTCTTGGGCATGCCGAATCAAATCATCCCTAAGAGTCACTAAATGCCATAGGGCAACAATCTTTGATAGGGAATATCTTAGAGCTCATATGAGTATGGATATGATTCCAAGTGCTATAGGACCATGTTGTGGAGACCTAAAATAACCTCTCTCACTTTTTGGATCTATTGTGTGATGCCATCTCAAGTGATGTTGAAACTTGTAGTGTTAGCCAGTACAAAGTTGCCAACTATCGAATCTCCCTCACCATTTATCATGGGATCCAAATGTCTATTCCATTAGCTCAAGGTGGCTAGTTAAACCTTGGTCCCAAGCTCATCCCATCCTATTGAGCACTTGAATTTTCTTAGGCACACAGAACTAAAACATCCTTAAGAGTCACTAAATGCCATAGGGTAGCAATCTTTGATGGGGCATATCTTGGAACTCATGTGAGGTATGGATGATCTGAATAAATTTACATGCATGATCTGAACAACTTGTTATAGACAAAATTGTGAGTTTTGATGCATACCTATAATGTCAATACATGGGTTCATGCGTTTATTAGTAGTTTTAAATTGAGGGTTTATTATTTTTGTTTTATTGATGTGTAATCTCACTACAATACATTTTAAATCAAAGGTAGAATCCCTAACTCTATGAAGGAGTTCAAATGACATTAGTTTTTCTACGTCCATAGTGGCACTCGTGGTGGTGAATGAGATCTTTTCCTCCCTTTTCTCCACTACATCTTCCATTGGTCATGGATCCAAAACCCTCCTCAAAAGGTTACACATTTCTACTTCACCTATCTCTCCCCATTTATACTTGTGGTATTCAATATCAAAATATTTACCCTTTGAATTGAAGCTTATCTTTCTTATATTAATCATTATATCCTGGGTGATTACTTGGGAGCTAGTAGAAGTAACCACAAGATTGGCATCTAGTGTCACAATGGTCCACATAATATTTTTTTTTAGTGTGATCATGTGGACCTTCATGTTTTCTTTCATAGGGAGGAATGGGAATGCCACAACACTTGTACAGGCCATTTTGCTCTGACATAGGTTCATACTCAAAGAATCCCATTTGTCCTGAAAAACCCCTAGTTCATTTCATTACCTCAGAGAAGATTTCACATATTCCTAGCATCTCACATTCATGGCTAAAAACATGCTCATTTCCACACAAATGCTATGCATTTTGATCCAAATCATGGAAGTGATATTTGATCCCACATGTCCTACTACAACCATCTATCATGCACTTGCTCTGGCAATATCTCTCATAATACTAATGCATTTTATGGTTGGATTCAATTGCCATAGTAGAGGGATTATTGCATCTTGAAAGAAAACATTTTGTGCTAGCCCAGGTGCCCTAGTCTGAGATAACATCACTCATTAAAATTTGAAGACATATCACATAAGTAGCAGCTCTCCCCACATGTATAAGTTTTCTTTTTGCAATTGTGATTTCCTTTTAAGCTATCTCCTTCTCAAGCATAATAAATACAGTTTTCTATACACAAATGACTCCCCATGCAAGAATGTTGATCACTATGGCCTTTCTCCATCACACACCTCCATAAGAAAACAAAACATTTGCATCCACAAACTGATAGGCCTCACTTTACTATGCCAAGAGCTACGTTGACCTCTAGCTGTAATCTTTGGACCTCATCATTATTAGAGAAGTCTATAGTGTTTGGACTTATCCCCTAGTGAACTCTTGCATACCTTCTATCTGCCAATGCTTCTAGGAAGCTCTAAAATGATGAATTCCACTCCTCACTATTGCTATCATTTTGGGGTAAAGCAATCTCCAATTTTAATCCAATTTGAGAGAAAATATCTCTTATAGTAACACATGTTTCTGACACTATACATAGTGAGAGTTAAAATCCTGAATCTCTTATGTTCCATGAAGAGTCACCAAAAACAAAAGGAAAATCAAAAACTTCTTCCTATGTGTAAAAGTTATATAAAACCTTCAATTCTCCATTTGTGTTTTCCATAGAAAGGCATCCCATGTGGATTTCAGATATGAGATTTTTCCTCAAAATTTGAATTGTCATAGCGAATTTCTTGGTGTTAATAGAAATCTAGTCTTTGGTTGCAATTTAGGATATTATAAGCTTTAGATCCCTCATGAAGGTGAATCCACTAGCATAGAAAGAACCAATTCTTTCTACCATTGTTTCTACTATTTCACTCAGGCTCTCTCCATAATACTCTGATCTATTATAAGGAGCCATGGTAGCAATCTCAACCTTTTATTCATACATTTTCAAAATGAAATTCTCTTGTGATTGGCTGCATAATTCAAAAATCTTTTGATGAAACTCTTGCATAAGATGTTCTAAATCTAATGTGTCCACATCCTTTATGATGATGTAAAATAGGCCTTTAAATAACATTTTGTCCTGCTTTAGTAGATTGATCCCACTTCAAGCCTATAACCAAATGAAAGAGACTTCTATGTCTTTATCTAAGTCAAAATCCTATAATACCAAAAGAAATTTCATGGTAGAAATAGAGTAGATCACTTAGAATCTTTGTGTCTATTTTCATTTCCTTTCATTTTTCAATATCTTGTGTGTCTTTGCAATTACTCTTTTTTCTCTTTTTTATCACCAAATTATGAATATGTTAATTACTAGATCTATGAATCTTAATTTGTCCATATTACTTTGAGGGAAATTGTTGTTTATACTCCTAGTTTTTTATTGCAAGTTCAAAAGGGATGATATGTGTGTTTTCTTCTTTCTTCTCTTTATGCTAAAATTTTAGTTGCATATGTGGCATAACTATGCAATTTTCTTTGTTTGCCTGCTCTACTTTTTGGTTTAAAGCATACCCTAGAATATCAAACTATATTATACATGTGAGCTGCCTCTTTCAAAATGCAGAGGAAGATCCCCAATGCAATGGCAATCTCTCAAGTGTTGTTAGGGTTTGTTTTTATTTTTGTGGGTAAATGAAGTTTACATTCAATTAAATATTATAAAATCAAATTTTTTCACCAATAGTTTATAAGATTAAAGTTTCATAAAGCCTAGATTTGATGCAACTACTAATGTAGATGGCTTGTTAACATTACTGGCAAATCAAAACAAAAGATTATTAAATAAAGCTAATTCAATTTTTACTTATTCAAAAAGACCTAAAAAGCTAATTGGGATGGGTGGGAAAAATAGAGGATGATAATGTCCACATCAAATTTCAAGAGAAGAGTTTACAGTGCACTTAGAACTTCCAAGAGAATGAGATCTATAAATTTTTCCAAAGTTGGTGGTAATGTGAATTGCAAGCATGAGGGTGCCAGTTGCATGGTTGTTGAAATGGAAAATCATGTTCTCGTGATGTTTTTGATACAATCAAAGAAGATATTCTTATATTCGTTGATAATTTTTTTAAAATCTCTTATATAACTTCATGGGTTAATAAACTAGGATATCATGAATTTCATGGTTTTTTGAAACTAGATCACACAACTTTTGGTGTAATCTTTTGTGTTTAGAGCTAAAGTTTTAGGCTTTGAAGGGTGTCTAGACTCTAAAGTGGTTAGAATTTTTCATTGGTAAATTAAAGATATTCAAAAGGAACTTTAGATAGGAATTTTAAACTGCAAACTAACTTTTTAATCATAATGCCTGAGGAAATATACTCAAATCTATAGTTCTTTCCTAGTTTTAGATTCTCTCTTTCATTTAATTTGAACTTTGATTGTTCAATGCTATCATCAACCAATAAAAAAAATTTCATCATAATGTTCAAGAAAATCAGCTCAAATCTATAGAGGTTCCTTCCTAGTTTAACATTCTCTATCTTATTTACTTTGATCTATGATTATTCAATGAGCTATTGCCAACAAAAAAATTTCATCATAATGTTCAAGGAAATCTATAGGACTCTTTCCTCATTTTAGATTCTCTCTTTTATTTGAGATTTCTAAGAGTGATCAAACAAATATTTGAAATAGATGTTTGTAAAAATGTATCTAATGTTATCAATTTTGTTAGCTTGCTGAGCTTAAACAAGTGTTATATTGTACTAAAATTTGTCACTATTTAGTTGGAAGGTCATTAGTCAATATTGCAATTTTTGATCTTCATAATGAAGCAACATATCAAATAAAACCTATGTAAATCCAATTAAAATCTTGTAAAAGTTTGTACAAGACACAATCTTAATTTTAAAGAAAATCAGAATTACCTTGAGGAAATGTTTTGTAAAATTGGATAGTAGAATGAGATGTAGTAGTCAAATTTGACATAAGCCCCAAGATTACATTTGACATAAGCCCCAAGATTACATTTGACATAAGATCATCCCATATATATATGTTTATGTCAACCTAAAACTCATCCCATCCTTAAAGTATGTGTGTGTGTGTATATATAGATAAACTATCTCCCATAAGTATATATACCTATATATGTATACATATGTAGATCTGACTCATTCATACACTCACCTTTGCATATGTATATTTCTAGTTGTAACCAAAGCTAGAAGTGTAAGGTGCTAAGTAGTTTTATGGATTCCTATTTTGAGAATAGGTGACCTATCGGATATTTGTTTCAGTGGGTAAGACCTATTGTTGGTGTAAATAAGTATTTACTATTTACACTTACTTAAGTTTACTTAGGATAATGCATATTTTATTATTATTTATTTATTAGCCACCTAGGAGTATGTGTACTCTTGTGAGTTGTCATGTTGACAACACAAGAGTCTACACCTTTTTTATGCACATGGTGTCTACAGAACAGGAATTAGCACACTAATTAAGCAGATGGTGTCTACAACCTTGTCATTCTTATCCACTCATCTAGAATAATGGATAAAGCATGTGCTTAGTTGTCATGATGCTTATCTTATCTCTTGGTTCTTTCTAGAGAAATTCTAGGTGCTTCTTGAGAGGCCTTTATATATAGGCACTCCTAGTGTGTTTGTACATCACATACTGAATAGAGCAATGTATTAGGACATTCTCTAATTAATTGATCATATCCATTTTTGGTCTATAGTTGGGCTTGTGTTTGAGTTCTTAGTTCCTGGATGAATTTTCCCTTAGGAAAATTCTTACATGGTATCAAAGCTATACCAAATTCTTACATGGTATCAGAGCTTGGAGATTTTCTCATCATATAGCCATTTGAGAAAACTAATTACTTTTGCACCTCAGCTCGAATCTAGAGTCCTACAAAAATTGGGAGTGTCTAGAGCCAATGTGGGCCTTTCCATTACATCTAGAAAGCTAATTTGGTGAAATTTGGCTATAAAGTTGCCTACCCTAGGCCAAAGTCAATTGTGAGACAATTTTTTTTTGCAAACTGGCACCCAAAGGAATGATTTACAACATTGTTATGATCATTTTAGATCTATACGTTTAATTTTCAAATATACATTTTCTTCATCTGCATCTCTACTAATTTTATCTAGATATGCATTATTTTCCAAATTTTTTTTAGCCATCGGGCCATAGGAGAGATTTTTTTTAGGTGAAGATTGAAGCTTGTTGGTGTAAATCATATATTTGCATCACATTCATAAGGTCCAAACACCCCAAGATCAGATTTTGTTTCATCCAAATTGGACATTTGAGGCCAAATCTAGAGCCATTTGATTTTTGGAGGCATGACAATGATTCAAAAAAAATAACAAGAACAATGATTTTCAAATAGTGATATCTCCCTCATATGGACTCCTTTTTGGGAGCAATTTTTTTTTGTTTTAGGGTAGGATTTTGTGATTTACACATCGGTGCAGGTGGTTTGAGATCTCTATTCCTAATTTTTTTTGCAACTCACAAATTTGATTTTTTGCTAGTTAAAATGCTTAGTACAAGCTCATCTAGACTACAAATTAGGTTCCATTTTTTTTGAAAGTGCATATTTTTTTGTCTACTTTCTAGATCTATAATCATATTATAGGTTTTGTAGATAGATATACTACTTTCAGAAATAGGCTCTAAATTGGCAAGTGGCTATTGATTATTTGGAGGTTACATTAATTAGTCCATCATGGAAGAGGTAAATTTGATTTACTTGACCCTAGTCAAATATCATGAATGGATTCAACTTGTGGTTAGATATCTTAGTCAGCACAATACACTACCCTATGTGCTAGCTCTTGAGTATCATCCTGACAAGAGTCTCATCATTTGGTGTACTCTCTTTCTCTTTATGGTTGATGACATTCTGGATACAATGTATGACATTAAGTCATCTAATCTACATGATTATTAGATGTATCTTTTGGAGAAGTATGGAGATCCAAACAGTCATCCTTTCCCATACATATCATACCTCCAGTTGTAGCTAACTCCTCTTCAGATGAGATCACACCTCTAGCTCCTATTTCTCCCATTGATCCTATTCTAGCTACAGATGCTTTAGATTTAGTGTAGTAAGACCCTTTATGTCTACCTACTCTAGATTCATGTGATGAATTCCTTCTCACCCTTGTACGCCTATTCATGGAGTCTCACATTGAAGATGTGGGAGACATTATTGATGACATTCGTCTTCTTTTTGAGGTGGATACTTCATCATTTTCTATAGTGATAGATTCATGTACTTCAACACAACAAGGTACACATGGTCTTCTAGCCTTAGGTGATGATTTCTTGACTAACATTTTAGGTTTGTTCATGGAGTCACACACAATAGATTTGGAGGACTTCTTTGATGATCTACTGCTTCTCTTTGTTAAGAATGACCCTTCTCTAGTTATTGTCCATTCTCTACATGATCTATCTTTATGGACTGATATGATTGTGGATACTTATGTATAGCATTTGTAGGAGGTCTCTTTCACATTTGAGAAGACAACTAGTTTTTTGAAGTAGGCTCTACATCATTCCTTGTTCAATCTACACTTCTCTTCAGTAGTTTTGGAGGAAGCCATCATTAGTATTAACACAAGGACACTTGGTCAGGTTTTAGAGACATTGATCATCATAGAAATTCCTTGTCCATGCAGGGGATGCATCTCCTTTGTACCCTTACCTTTTTTTCTTCCAAAGGGGAGGAACATCATACAAAGATCATGGATTAGCTTCTACATCAGATCATTTTTCACTGATCGACACACTACTATTAGTGGGGGGGACTACCTCATCTCCTTCTCTTTTTTGGGGGGGCTTTTTCTTCTTAAGGGAGTTTTGTCCTTCTCCTTTTTTTCTCTCTTATATAGTTGATGTATGTCATAATGGGGGGGTCTTGATTACTCCATCCATCCATGCATCCCTTTTCTTCTCTCTTTTTGGGGGAGGGTTTTTCCCATGTGGTTTTCTCTCTTTCCCCACATTATGAGAGATTGCATTGCATCACTCTAGCATTGATTTTATAAATGGGTACCTAACGTCACCTTGTAGCCAAGACCCATTATGGATTTCATCCTAGTTTTCATAAGCTCAAGGGCATTCCCCTACGTTGCACTTAAGTGAGGATGTTGGTGTAAATAAGTATTTACTATTCACACTTACTTAAGTTTACTTAGGTTAATGCATATTTATTATTATTTATTTATTAGCCACCTAGGAGTATGTGTACTCTTGTGAGTTGCCATGTTGACAACACATGAGTCCACACCTCTTTTATTCACACGGTGTCTATAACACTAGAATTACAACACTAATTAAGCACATGGTGCCTAGAACCTTGTCATTCTTATCCACTCAACTAGAATGATGGATAAAGCATGTGCTTAGTTGTCATGATTCTTATCTTATCTTCTAGTTGTTTCTAGAGACATTCTAGGTGCTTCCTGAGAGGTCTTTACATACAAGCACTCCTAGTGTGTTTGTACATCACATACTAAACATGAAAATGTATTAGGACATACTCTAATTAATTGATCATATCCATTTTTGGTCTATAACTGTGCTTGTGTTTGAGTTCTTAGTTCTTGGGTGAATTTTTCCCTTAGGAAAATTCTTGCATGGTATCAGAGCTATACAAAATTCTTACACATATTAACCGCTTACCCCCTTCTTTTCATTGCCATGGAATATTATATTTTTGTCATAGGTTATTGAAGTATTGCAACATTTACCTCCACTGTCCACCATTTCTTTAACTAGACCAGAGATCTCTTCAAAATTTTGTCACTCCAATTTCCTCCAACATTAATATTTGTAACCCTCTTAGCCACTGTTATTTGTAATCCCCGATATGTTGGGAAGGGAATCTGGCTGAGAGATTTTAATCCAACCTTGTATTTTTTTTGGAGGTTCTTCTATTAGAAATCCTCCCCTTGTATAAAAGGAGGTATGCCTTCTTAAAGATCCTTATAAAGAGCATATGTAATGTATACAGGACTCTGGTCCCAAGCTATACCAAGGGTTTTCTTTGCCCTTCTCTTTTTCCACTAGTGCCTACAATTGAACAAGGAAAAAATTTCATAAAATCTTTTAATAATATAATATAAAGTTTTGATTAGTATTGCATATTAATGAATTTCATATCATATTAATGAATGCTAAATGTGATTGTATTGATTGAATGTTATAGTTCATAAATGGATGAATGAAATGAATAAAGTATGTAATTAGATGATAATGGGGAATTTAGATTGATGTTAGGGGGAAGGGGGTGAGGCTAGATGAGCTTCCACCTTAGCATGGTTGGCCTTATTAAGTAGAGAATATTAAAGTATTTGTAAAACAAAGTGAAGCTCAAACTAACATACCTTATTTCCTCCATTATTAATGTTTATTTATTTGTTCTCTTAATTTTGTATGAAATAGAAACTATCATCTTCATCTTAAATTGGCTCTGAAGATGAAGCTTGTTTAAGGTAAGTCAACTGTATGCTAAACTTGACACATCTTTTTGTTCCAATAACTTATTGTTTCCTACTTGCGTTCTATCAAAAATTTGCTAAATCTTTAGGCTCTCATGCATATGTATGCATTTTCTATGAAGGATTTGGGGGCTAAAAAATAAATCCTTCATATGAAGATTTGTAGAGATAGGAAGAACATATTATCTCAAGATGATTATATTGAGAAGGTGTTGCAAAGTTTCTTTATGGGGAATGCGAAAGTTGTCAACACACCTTTACCTAGTCATTTGAAGTTGACTAAGGAGATGTGTCCTAAGACACAAGAAGAGGAGGACAAGATGTCTAAGGTACCCAATGCTTTAGCTGTAGGATGCTTAGTGTATGCTATGGTATGTACTAGGCTAGATATTGCACATGTAGTGGGAGTTGTTAGTAGGTATATGATTCATCTAATAACTGAGCATTGGAATGAAGTTAAATGAGTTGTCAGATATTTGAGAGGAACATCTAGTAAGTGTTTACACTTTGGGGGCTCTACTACTACTTTACAAGAATATGTTGACTCAAATTTGGTAGGGGATATTGATACTAGGTGGAGTACTATAGGTTATGTATTTACTGTTGGTGGGTCAGTAGCAAGCTAGGTTTCTAGGCTATATAAGGTTACTACTTTATCTACTATAGAGGAAGAGTATGTTGCTACTAATGAGGTAACCAAGGAGATGATATGGCTTCAGTTCTTCATGGAAGAGTTGGGGCACCCAAAGAAGGATAATTATTTGTTCATAGATAGCTAGAGTGTCATTCATCTTGCAAATAATTCAGTTTTGCATTCAAAGAAAAAACACATATAGTTGTGGTACCATTTCATTCAATTAGTTTTGGATGATGGACAATTAAAGGTGGAGAAGATACATACAAATGACAATCTAATAGATATGTTTACAAAGGTAGTGAGAAAGGATAAGTTGAACTCCACTTCAACTTTGGTTCATCTTCTAGACTTAACAAACTAAAAGAATAGTAGATTCCAAGGTGGTTTAATATTCTAGTGGGAGCTACAGGTTTGGTAGTGCTATGATTATTCTACAAGTGGGAGATTATTATTGTGGAATTTGATTAGTCTCCAAGTGGGAGATTGTTTTGATGGAGAGCCTAATTAGAATCAGAGGTTTATTTGGCATGGTTTCCCTCTAGATTATTTCTATCAAAATTTGGAGGCAGCACCCTTGCAGGGTCTTGGGGTAGTGCCCCAAGAGTGCTCCCTGTCGTAGTGTAGGGTGGAGTCAAGGGGTAATGCCCCCACAGGGGTTTTTGAGGGAAGCACCCCTAGAGCTAAAAATGATCTTATATTGTAAAAGGCATTGGTTACTATTGTTCTATTATTCCAACCCTAATTTTGTAAGCAGTAAAAAGCTTATATAAAAGGCTTAGGATTAGGGATTTTCATAATGTGTGAGGTGAACATTGGTTCCTGTGGTGATATTGAGCTGTAAGGGATTACAAATTGTAATCACGTTGTAATCACTAGATCATAATAATATTGGACTTGAAATTAATGGACGTAGCCTAGGGATTGGGTGAACCACATTAAATCTTGGTGTCTTGTGTTCTCTTTTATGCGATCTACTATTTTCTAGTATTGGTTATATATGCATGTAACTATTATTTCTATTTGAGGTTAATCCTGACAATTTCTTGAGAGAACTTTTTAATATATCATATTTTTTCACTTAATTAATTAGATAATTAATTTAGAATTCAAATTTAGAGAATATTAACAAAAGCTCTAAATTTACACACACTCATTTCACCACCACTCTTTCCACCCCACACCCCCCCCCCCCACCCCCCCCCTCTCTCTCTCTCTCTCTCTCTCTTTGTGTGTGTGTGTGTATATCCCCTTGTCCTTTTATTTTTTTATACCAATTAAAAACCCAAAATAAAGATAAAATTGTATAGATTATTAAATGTTTCTTTCTACAATATATTAATTATAACACATTATTATTAAAGTACATTACTTAAATCATTTTGACTTAAGTTAAATCTAAGTATAGTAAAAAAATCTAGCTATTAAGATTTAACAATTTCCTACTAAGTGATAGTGTCTATCACATATTCTTTCAATTCTTTTGCACTTCCATTCAATTATTTGTTCTACAATAGACCATCTAAGATCCACTTAGGAAACATATAAATTTGTTCTATCTCACTCTCTCTTGCTCCTAAACTTCCCTTGTCTACTTTGATATCCTTACCTTTACATTTTTCTTATTCACAGACATAAACACCTCCTTGTCTAGACTTGTATGTGTATATCCATCTACATCTCTATATTTGTATATCCATATTCTAGACATATAATATAATCTTGTAATAACTTTATTATTGTCAAAATTTATTAGATATATTTGTATCTTTAACTTAATATTTTTATTGATTTAACATAATTTCAATTATAAGATACATATTATAACCTTATTTATATTTTTAAATATTTTTAATGATAACTTTTAAATTATATCAAATTTTACTAATGTAAATAAATAATAAAATAAAAGCCAATAAAAATTATCAATCTTTAAATTAAACTAAATTTTTCTTTTACAAAAGTATTTTATTTACAATTAGATATACACTTAGGTAGTCATCCAGCTCACGTAGAAATTAATGAATTTGAAAATAGACACAAAAGTCATGAAATTATTTCCAAATTGAAAAGATATAAGATATTATATACCTTTTATATTTACTTTTATTTATTTATCACTAGTTTGTATTATAAAAGTTTGTGCTAATATTATTTAGCTTTTATAGTCATTTATTGCAAATTTGTATTTAAAATTTGATATTGTTAGAAAGGTCATTATAAATTTAACCACAACTTTCTGGCCATAGATTACAATCTAGAACAATCCAACCCTAAATCCATTTTATGGATTTTACTTGTAAGTAGACAATGATACAATGCTTAGGAAATAAGTTAATGTTCTACTATGTTAGAGTAATACAAAAAAAATTTTTTTAAAGGGGTAAACACTTTGACTTGGAGCTATGAACTAGTGAGGCCACAAACAAGGGACCTCATCCCTGTTATATTTGAACTTTGATGACAAGGATAACAAATCAACAACTTAACCATCACAACATGCCACTATTGGCTATTAGATTAATACTGCTGAGAAAGTAGTCTAGCAAGATTTTCTTGAAATCTATGATTTTTTTCTGTTGTGAGGTGGTCCACAATTATATTGCCTAAAACAACTTAAGACATCACTAGGTAGAGATAGATAACTAACCACACACTGGCTCAAATAAAATCATTGAATTGACACAAAGCTCAAAGATTTTTTTTAAAGATTATAAAAGTTTTTTTTCTTTGTAATGGCCAAGAAAAGGCCCAAAATAGGTGGTGAAAATAAGTTTCTATTTTATTATTTTATTATTATTATTATTCTTGTAGGTGTGGGGTTTCAGTTTTGATAGGTGTCTGGTTTTTATATGTACATTGGGTTGGCCATCTTTAAATAGGGCAACTGCGGATGCTTGGAAGAATCTAGAATTTAAAATTTGGTAATTTTTTAATAATAAATCAATATTGCCACTAATTTTTTTTTTAAAGAGCCAATAAGAAATAAGAAATTATTGACTAAATATTAATTTAAAAATAAATCAATGTTTGAACTTTAGAAAAAGGAAGATCTTAGTTTTAAAAATTAATTAAGCCCCACAACTAGAAACATTAGTTCGTTGCCTTATCTATAAGGCAGGGACAAATAAGGAATGCAAAAAATGGAAGCATGCAAATAATTTACACATCATTATCATAGTGGAAGCATATTAATGGGTGCACATTTGTTTTTAATTCATACCTTTCCTTCTCGATAAGTTGAGTTGATATCATTTCCTCGCCATGATTGTGCATTGCACATGCTTATAAAATTTAGTATCACAGCCATAGTTAGTGAGAAATTGAAATACAATAAACCAAATACTAAAAAATCACAATCATATTATAATATAAGTGTATATAATTGTAAACACACCTATCGGTTTTTTCAAAAATTGCAACCCCAAACCTACTTGGTGGCTACTGCTTTCTCCCTACTTTCTACTTTCTCTAGGACCCTTTCTCTATAGTTCAGACCAAGACTCAAAAATGTCTACTTTTGTCATGCATCACCCATTATGAGGGAAGGGGAGTGAAGTTTTTATGAGTTGATGACATCTAACTCCACAATGCACCAAGAGCACCTACATGCAAATAGCTCGCTAAAGAGAAACTGAAGGAGTAAGAGCTTGAAGCAAACAATGCAAGAAAACATATTTCACAATAGGAAAATAAAATTTCTATGTGAATGAATGAATTTACAATGAGAGAGAGAGACCAAATATAAAGGCCTCAAGGAAGCTTGTAGAACAATTTGGAAAGTGGTAGAAGATAAGGTTGACAACTAAGCATACATCCACAAAAAGGGAAATATCCTAGAAGGGAACAAAATCCCATGTTGTCAACAACTCATCAACTATAACTATTAACTAAATTAATTAACCTAAGTAAGCTTAAGTAGAATAATAAATAATTTACTCTAACACCCCACCTTAAGTGCAACTTAGGGGAATGCCTTAAGCTCACAAAACTAAGAGAAAATGCAGACTGGGACCCAACAACTAAGCCATGTTAGGTACCCATGTACAATGCTAAGAAATGCAACCTCTGAAAATGGGGAAAGAGAGAAAAACACATAGGAAAAACCTTCCCCCAAAAAGAGGTAACCTAGTGAAGGATTGAAGAAGCCTCCAACTAAAGGAATATTCTAGAAAATAGAAATAAAGAGTGATCATGAAGAGCATCACTGAAGCATGAAGAAGCCATAAATTCTATCATTAGAAAGAAACTATTGATCTTAAGAACCTCTATGGAAGAAGAAGGCACGGACCGAGCATGTCTATATGGTAGATGATCTATCTCACCAAAATGCATAGGTAGCCAACCACTATAATTGTCTAGTACATAGGATTAGGTACTAAATAAATAGCTCACACTATTGAACCATTAAACCAAGGAAGCATTAGAATACTAGAATAACCCCCCCTTAATGTAGATGGGGTGAGATGATAGGCAACTAAAAAAGGTGGTCCATAATCCTCTGTAGAAAGAACCAAGAATGACGAGAGAGTTGAAGAGGTAAAAACACCTATAAAGGCACAGTGACACTGACTCTATAGAAAACAACTATCCCCCCATGGTGCTTTATAAAGTAGTGCAAGTACAACTATCTCAAAAAAATGTTCATAAACCCAAAATGCAAGAGTGACACATTATCTCAGTGCATTTACATAAAGATTCTTACAAATGATATTTATAATGATCAGAAAAGGAAAAAAGCTAATACAAAAGATAGTATAGCCCAAAACAAAAGATCCCATGCCATGAATATGATCCTTAGACTTGGAACACCCAAGATATCCACCATAGAGAAAAAATGCCAAAAACATGATAGAAAGAGCATGAGGAAAAATCTAAAGGAAATGATAGTATTTCTAAAAAGTTGACAAAACTAGCTTTCCAAAAATATAACATTTTTAAAAAATGGACATGGGATGCAAAAGACATGCTTTCTAGAGTTAAAAATAGAATTCCATACTTCAACTAAAAAAATGAGAAATAAAATTGAATCAAAACCTAAAAATACCTATGGCAATGTCTCCATCTTAGAACTAGCTTTTTGGTGCTTCTTTTGGATAGGAAAAATACCTTCGTATGCTCAAATTATGGCCAAAAAATTTTGAGTAGGTCAAAAAATGACCTAGAGTGCTATAGAGGTGCTGATGTATGGTGACATCATGTTGATGTTAGCAAAAAACTAGCTTAAAATTGATGGCCTCCAAGCCATAATAGAAAAAAGAAGCCGCATGGCATGACACATGGTAGTGCCACATGGTAGAGGGCTAATGTGGTAGGCTAACATGGCAGGAGCCATGTGGAAAGTGCCAACATGGCACCCATGCCACATTTCACCCGTTGTATGTGACAAATGTGCTAGAAAATGTCCAGGCAAAAGATGAGTTGGTGGGGCAATAGACTGGTGGTAGATAAGCAGAGTCCTTGGTGGAATAGTGGGAACAGGTGTCACTGTGGTAGAGATGATAGGGGGCACCACTAGGAGGGTGGCAGGTTGGTCAAGCAGTAGCAATTGTGGAGCAGTAGCTATGCAGTGGCTACCTTGTGACTAGGCTATCAGTGGCAGTAGTTCCTGGGTCACATGGAGGTAGGGCCACAGTGGCATGGCAGTGGCTGCTAGGTAGCCCTTCAGCTGTGTAATTTTTTTTTTAAAATACCAAAAATGGACAAATTTTATATGAATCCTAACTGTAACAAGCCTTCTGAACTCAATGGAAACATCTATTTAAGCCCAAAGTGCACTAAAAAAAATGCTCTTCCCCTCGATTGAAGAAAAATGCACACACTAACTAGGCTTTGTGTCTCTGAATTGTGGCTTCAAAAATCCTTCAGCAAAGAAGTAGTAAGGAGGCTCTGATACCATGTAGGAGTTGATGAAAGCCAACTCTAAAGTGCACCAAGATAATCTACATGCAAATATCTTCTTGAAGAGAAACCAAAGGAGCAAGATCTTGAAGCAAACAATGCAAGAGAAAATATTTCACAATAGGAAAATTAAATTTCTATGTGAATTAATGAATTTACAATGAGAGAGAGACCAAATATAAAAGCCTCAAGGAAGCTTGTAGAACAACCTAGAAAGTGGTAGAAGATGAGGTTGAAAACTAAGCATATGTCCACAAAAAAGTGGAATATCCTAGAACGGAAGAAACTCCCATGTTGTCAACAACTCATCAAATACAAATATTAACTAAATGCATTAACCTAAGTAAGATCAAGTAAAAAAGTAAATAATTAAATAAATAATTATTTACTCTCACAAAGTTTTGGTATGCATTCTCATTAATATTTTTAATGTACTTTGATTTCATGCAAGGAATTGTTCACCACCTTTCCCTTTGATTTGACTACTCCATTTATGAACACATGTATGAGGATAGGTTGACCAATACAACATATCTATCACTCATTGCTATAATGATTATATATGTTCTCCATTTTCCTATGATCACTATATCTTATAGTGATAAGCATTCTTTATCACTCATCACTATATTGAGTATTTCAATTTGTGATCATGCATAATCCTTTCATCACCTTATTGCTTTAGTTTGAGATCTAACCATTCTTAGGGCTACAAGAATGTGCACACTCAAGATAACCCTCAGTGTGGCTTCATTGTTGTCAACACTAGCATTCAAGTTCATGTTGCAAAGGACCACCTTTCAAAATTTCACATCTCTATTTATGAACACTCATATGAGGATAGACTGACATGATTGACTATCCATTTCATGGTTGTGTAGGTCTTAAACCTTTTTATTTGTGCATTCCCCCATGGATATTGTAATGTAGTTTCAATAAAATTGAAGCTGCCCAAAAACATCCAACATATATCTTATAAATGTATTGTATTATATCATGAAAACATGGATGAAACTATTATTTGTTTTCAATATATCATCCTCTGTAGTTTAGAGAAAAACCAAAAAATGTATACTTTTGTCGTGCATTACCAGTTATGAGTGAAGGGATTGAAGTTTTTGTACGCATTGTCACTAATATTTTTAATGTACTTTGATTTTATGCAACAACTTGTTCACCACCTTTCCTAATTTTATGATTCCATTTATGAACACACATATAAGCATAGGCTGACATGATTGAGGACAAGCTGACATGACGAACACATGTATGAGGACAAGCTAACTGATACAACATCTCTATCACTCATCACTATAATGATTATATATGTTTTTCATTTTCCAATGATTGCTATATCTTATAGCGATAAGCCTTCTTTATCACTCATCACTATATTGAGTATTTCAAGTTGCGATCATGTGAAATCCTTTCATCACCTAGTCACTCCAATTTGAGATCTGATTGTTCTTAGGGAAGATAACCATCAGTGTGGCTTTAGGATTATTAACACTAGCATTCAAGTTCATGTTGTGAAGGACTAACTCAGTATCAATCACATGATTTTGGATCAATTCTAGCTCAAGGGAATTGAAGTTATGAAGATGAAAAATTCAACAAAAGTAGTTAAGTTGAATGGGTATCACATCATTGCAAATGGTTAAGTTTGACCCAAGGTCAAAGAGCTGGGTGGAAAAATCCTTCATCGCATCATCGTAGGTTTAGGAGACAATTAATGTAATTAGTTTCAAAGGAGTGTCTTGTTGAATAAAAGTAGATAAATTGAATTGTTATCACTCCATTAGAAGAAATCAGATAGGCTTTAATATTTCAACTTATGAGGTTGTGATGGAGAGAAACAATTAGGTTAAATGGTCTTTTCATCTTAGCATGTAGTTAAGGGTAACCCATGGTGAAGGTGGAAAAGTTGTGAAATACTTTCTTTAGGGTAAAAGTATAAATTTGTGCCACCTTTAAGGCTAACTTGTCAAAATGACTGAATTTGAGCATTTCTATTTGAAAATTAAGATTTTTCAAACATATGATCTAGGTAAATTCATCCTAGCTAAGTTATATATGGTCTCACACTATTCTAATTAGAAATGACTATTAAATGCATGTTTTGTACTAGTTTGTATCCAATTACTAAAGAATTAAAATTATTTTAGAAAACTAACATTTCAATAACTCTTACTATTTTTTATGATATTTTTTTAATAAAATATATACACCATGTTATAGAGCTCAAAGCCAATAATATTCTCATATAGAGTTTATACTATTTTAATTAGACATAATATATTATAATTAAAAAACTCTACAAGCACATATTTTAACACTCGAAAAAATGTCAATTTTGAGAAGGAGAAAAATATTAAATGATATACAAATAATAATAAAAATAAAATTATATTATGTTCTAGAGGAGAGAGTCCTCTTTTAGAATGCATAATTTTTCTTTTGGTAAGAATAGATATTTTTTTTGAAAAATGTGGTTGGAGATGAAAACTATCAATTTTAGGCGAGTTCAAATTTGAATCATTATAAAAGTGAAAATATAGGTCTAGAGACAATTTCTATATTTTATTGTTCTAGCTATATATGTTATCTATAACATAGTCTGAGATCAAATCGAAATAATTTTATTGCCATATAGTTTTGTGGTGGGAACTAGACCCCTAAATCTTAGCATTTTTTAGCAACTAGAAAATGTTGTATAAAAATTTAGAAAATATATGAATTTTTATTTCAAATAATTATAATTGCAGTGCATAAATTTAAGGGTTGGTTTTGCAATGGGGTTGGCATCACTACTATGGGTTGGATGCCCCATTTTGAAATCTCAAAGGATCTGCCGCATTTTTTCCCTTAGTGGATTGTGTTTCCAAATCTCTCATTGGAATATAGGGACCCTACTTTGGTCTAGATTTTTGCTAATAAGTTGGGAATTTTTGTCAGGCATGATTTAATATCATTTGTGCAACCACATATGGTTGTTTAGGTGTGTATCCTTATGCAGGAAGGTGAAAAACCCCTAACAGAATTTGCTATTTTTCAAAATTTAGGGTTTGGATGCAACAAATTCAATATGTGGAGCCAGCTATTGTTGCCAAGAATGTTAACTCTCTTGGTCATTTTATGCATCAGTGTAAAGATTTTCTTCTAGTATCACAATATATATGTCAATGTTTTAATTCTAATCCAATTTTATGCTTGTTTGATGAGCATCAGTTGGGTTTAGTGTCAAATTCTTTCCAATTGGCTTCAGGGCACCATAATTCTTTTGATGAAGGTCGATTTGATGATGATTTAGAGGTCTCCTCTCTTGGGATTAATTTGGTCCTAGTTAAGGTGGTTCTTGACCCTTTTTCAATGCAGTTGGTTCCTGATTTTCATGATTTTTGCTGGGGTTCTCTTTCTACAAAAGACTCTGCAACTTCTTATGTTCAAAGAGTGATGGCCTTTCATTAGGCTCTTTCCCTTCTCCCACTCCCTTTTCTTTAGCTTTTTTGATGTCATTCTTAGTTATGTTTGGTATGCCTATTTTTCCCTTTTCTCTTTTTACTGATTCTAGTTTGTATTTCAGAAATCCACTTCTTTCTGCTACATCTTGGCTATCCCTTTGTTGTCCTAGTTAGCTGGTGTCTAGCTTGGTTGTTCCCTTAGTGGATGATTTGGGTATCATCCATAGCTTGTTGTTTTGTAGTCAACCATTTGTCCTGATTTCATCTTCTTCTATTTCTCTGAAAGATTATCATGAGACCTATTTGCAATCTAGTAGTATCATCATCTCAATTATGACTTAGGATAGGGATGAGATCATGTTGGAATAAGGGGTATTTGGGTTTTTCTCTTCTAGGAATAAGTGTCTATCTAGTACTGATGGTTTTGATTTATCTCAAGAACTATCCATTTCAAAATTAGAGTCATCTAGTGGTCTATTATTTTTTGGGTTGAGCTATCAAGACAACAAAGAGAAGGCATTATAAGCCTCTTTCTTGTAAAGTTAAAGAGGAAATTGAGACTTGGATTCAATTGACTCTTTTGGATTCTGTCTCACCTATTATTCTAACTTGGAGTGCATCACAATCTCCTATGGCAGTATGAGGTTCTTATCTTAGAATGTTAGGGGTTTGAATTCTTTAGATAAAATTAATAGAGTTAGGATGTTTATTCTATCTTCTTAGGCTGATATAGTTCTTCTTCAAGAGTCTAAATTATCTCAAGATTCTTTTGATAAGTTTGTCTTTAGCTGGTCTTCTTGGGAGTTAGCATGTCTTCCATCTTTAGGTGCATTTCATGGTCTCATTATGTTGTGGAAGAATATATTTGTCTCAAGGGTGCCCCTGATGTCCCAACCTAATTGGAAACTCATTAAAGTTAATTGGTTGGAGTTTAAACCTTTTTTTTTTCAAGTTTTATAGGCCTTCTTCAGCCCAGGATAAATGTTTACTTTGGGAAGCTATAACTGATCAAATTAGCAAATTGGAGGATCTTCCTATTGTTATTGGGGGAGATTTTAATGCCATCTCCTCACTCAATGAAAAAATTGGGGCCAATGTTATTACCCTGAGAATCATAGAGGAGTTTAATTTCTTTATTCAGAATAATGCTTTAAGTGAGGTTCCTTTCTTGAATGGTGGTTTTACTTGGTCTAGCCATAGATCTATTGATTTCATATCTTCCAAACTAGATAGATTCCTTATTTCTCTAGATATGAAGCTACTTAATTTTTCATTCTTAGCATAGATTCTATCATCATCTAAATCTGATCATTTCCCCATTTCATTGGATATTATTAGGCCAAAATTGTCTAAAACTAGCTCTACCTTTAAGTTTGAAGGTATGTGGTTTACTCATCCTCATTTCTTACGGTTACTTTAACAATGGTGGGTTAGTGCACCATTCTACAAAGGAAATAAAAATTTTCAATTTGCAAATAAATTTCTCTTATGCATTCCAAAATCTCTATTTGGAATAAAGAGTTCTTCAAAAGTGTGTTTCATGAAAAGTCTATGGTTGAAAGTGACATCAAATGTATTGCTGATCATATTATGAAGTTTGGGATTGATATACAGTTGTTACTAAAAAAAAGGTCTCTTCAAGGTTATTAGGAAATTTTGTGTGCTAGGGAGGAAATTTATTGGAGGTATAAGTCTAGGGAACTATGGTTGAAAGAGGGTGAGAGGAACAGGAAGTTCTTTCATGCCTCGACTAAAATCAAGAAGGCTTCCTTTGCTATTTTGACTATTAATAGTGCTTCTTCTTCGACTAATTTGGTTTATCAATAGGATATTTTTAATGAGGGGATTAATTTCTACAAAAATTACTTCCCCTAGGTAAGTGTCTGAGAGAAATCTAGGATGATAGGAGTTTTTTGTTGTAGTCCATTCCTTCTCTTGTTACTAAATCAGATAATGAGCTCCTTATGAAACCTTTCACTATGGAAGAAATTTGTTATGTTTCTTTTTCTGTGGCTCTTGAAAAAGCTCCTAGTCATGATGGATTTTGTATTCTCTTTTACTAGAAATGTTGGGATGTGATCTTAGTTTTGATCTGCTTTTTGTCTTAGAGGAATCTTGAAAGAAAGGGTACATTTTAAAAAGTCTTAATAAAATAAATATCATTTTGATTCCCAAGGTGAAATCTCCTTTAACATTTGTAGATTTTAGACCAATTTCTCTATGCAACTAAATTTATAATATTATTACTAAGGATATTTATCTTAGGTTGAAGACCGTAATCCATAGGTTAGTCTTTCCTCAACAAGGAGGTTTTGTCCTGAGTAGGGATACCTCAGATGGGGCACTTGTTGCATTGGAAGTTCTTCATACCATTGAATCTTATCAAACACCTACATTTTTTGTGAAGTTAGACATGATGAAAGCCTACGATAAAGTGGATAGGGAATTTATTTTGGTTGCACTATCCAAAAATGGGTTTTCAAAGCCTTGGTCTAAGTGGATTAAGAAGTGTCTCTCAGGGGCTTCATCTGCATGCCTTCTTCCTATTTTTAAGCTACCCAAGGGGTTCACCAAGGGGATCCACTCTCCCTATTTTTATTTATTATTATGGCTGAAACCCTGAGTAGATCTATTCTTAGGGGAAAGGCTTGAGCTAATTGGAAAGGTATTCATATACCAAACACAAAGATTTCTATCACTCATAACTTCTTTGCTGATGATACTCTTCTATTTGGTAGATCATTGATTAGGGAAGCCAAGTGTATCAAGAAGATCTTAGACACTTATACTAATGGGTCTAGTCAAGTCATCAACTTGAATAAATAAAAACTCTTCCTAATTTATACACTTGACCTAGTCAAACATAGACTAATTAACATTCTTGGCTTTTCAGTGGAGGAGTTGTCATCTCTTTATTTGAGGATTCCATTCTTTTTGGGTCTAGTGAAGCCATCATTTTGGGATAATTTGATTAATAGGTTAATGGGTAGGATTTTAACCTAGAAGGAAAGGTGGCTTTCTCTTTTTGGGAGAATTTTATTGATCAAAACAATCCATCTCACCGTCCCTAATTATTACCTTTATGTTCTTCAAGCCCAATCTTTTGTTATTGTTAAAATGGAGAAAATCATTTGTAACTTTCTATGGAATTCTAATATAAATAATGTTAGGATAGCTTTGATATTCTTACAAAAGATGTCTTTGTGTAAATCCTATGATGTGGCTAGGGTTCATAACATCTCACTTAGGAATAAAGCTTTTGGGAGAAACCTGTCTAGAATATGTACTTTAAACCTCAATCTTTATGGTGCTAAATCATGCAAGCTAAATGTCTTGATTCTACTTATCCTCATAGAATCTTCACTATCTCTAATCCTCTAATAGGGTCACCTACTTGAAATTTTATGATGTCATCTAGGGATTTTGTCATTAAATTCTTGTCTTGGCAGGTTCATACTGGTTATGTTGTTTCCTTTCAGAAAGATTCTTGGAATGGTAGTCCTCTGTTGTGTCATAATTCCTTCTTGCACAAGATTATGGAAGCTTTGTGTAGGAATTAGGGAGATCATTTAGTGGACTATGTGGACTATGTTGACGTTGTGTCTCATAAGGTTTGTTGGAAAGATCCTTTCTTGCTACCTATTGGTAGAGAATTGGCTAGGAATTTTGATGCCATCCTAGCCAGCAAAGTGGTTTTCTTGTTTAGAGGTTGCGATAGGTTCATTTGGTGTTCTACTAAGACTAGGTTGTATTCACTTAAATCAGGTTATAAGAGCCTATTGGGTATGTTAGAGCAACATGATTCAAAGTGGGCTTTCACATTTTGCTGGGATAAGAGTGTTTTTCTAAAAGTGGGATTTTTTCTTGGCTGGCCATTTAGGGTAGAGTTTTGACTAGTGATAGGCTTAGTAAAATCCACATTGCAAACTCGTTTAAGTGTGTTTTGTGTGGTCTTTATATTGAATCAACTGATCACCTTTTTGTGCATTGTTACTTCTCCATGCAATGTTGGTATTCTGTTTTGGGTAAATTTCCCCTTTACCTTCCTTTTCCTAAGTCTTTATGGGACACATTCAAATCTTGGCCAATTTTTTTTACCAATTCAATTTTTGCATGTCTTTAGATTATTGTCCCCTCATCTATCATTTGGTCTATTTGATGGGAATGGAACAAGAGAAATTTTTGTAAAGAAGTATCTGATGTGAGTAGTGTGACTGATACAATTGAACGACTTATCTCTAAATTAGTCAATAACTTTGTTAATGGTCATTTTAAGTGCAATGGCATGTTATCCTCATTGGATAACTTTATTCTTTGTAATTGGAAGCTTATTTCTCTGTCCTCGCCTCATGTGTTCCCTTGACTTAGGTCTATGCCAATTTGTAGAAATTCTATTAAATGGAAGCCTCCTGATCCTTCATTTGTTAACCTTGATTTGGATGGGGCATCTAGAAGGAATCTTGGTGAACCAGGTATTGGGATTTCCTTGCAAAATCAATCTAGTTTATTGTTATCTTTTTATGCAAAATTGATTCCATTTGGCACCAATAATATGGTAGAATCCATAGATCTATTAGAAGGGCCGATCTTGGCTAAGTATATGTCAATTTCTTGCTTACATATAGAAGGTGACTCCTATGTAGTTATTAATGCTTGTATAAATAGAAAGATCAATAATTGGTATTTGGATTGTACTTTCTAGCATATTTGGGATCTCATTGATTCTCTTGATAGCTATTTGTTATCTCATGTGGACAGGGAGGGTAATGCTTTGGCTAACAGGTTAGCAAATATTAGATGTGATGGTACAATATTGAATTCTCATTCTTCTAAGTGAATGCTAGATATGTTTCCTTTATTGCTTTTATCATTAGGAGTGAATCATATTTTTTCCTATTTGGTGGGGATTATTAGTTTTGTGTTTAGATGGTTAATATCACTATGTATGGTTCTTTTATGCATATCTAATTTTTTTGATTTGATGTCAGTGAGCACACATAATGGTGGTATTAATCATTTTAGCATTGGACTAGTAATTGGCATCAAGTGGGTAAGGTGTGTACATGATTGTCAGTGTCAGATTAGATTGCATAGTATGGTACATTCTTGGATTCTCAATTAAGTGTTTTCTAAATAAAACCCCTTGTATCTAGAGTTAATTGTTATTTTTCCTAGTTGGTTTGAGTTACTAAGTTAGTTCAATAATGATTAATACCTTTAGATATGATTTTATTATGCATATCTTAATTGAAGTGAGCAGAAAAATTTGATATATTAATTATTCTAGCATTGATTTAGTAATTGGAATCAAGTGGGTAAAGTTAAATTGACTCAATCATGGGTTGTGTGTTCTCAACTAGCTTTATGAGGATCTATCATTTGTACCTTACAAGATTTCTTTGCGCAGTGGTTTAGGTGATGTTCTTGGTTATGTAGCTGGATAGTTTCCGTCATATTCCCTCATGGTGCCATCATCGAACATATGACTATGATTCTCATTCTCCTTGGGATTTGGCCTTTCAAAGTTTTTGTACTTTATAATATTTTATTCCTCAATTAGCATCTACTTCATTAGTAAAGATGTATGGTTAATTATTCTTTCTTATTTTGATCTGCTAATTACTACTCAACTCCTATGAGCTATCTTGCATTTTCTATGTGAAGGTTTTAAGTCATATCATCCAACTCGTTTGGCCTAAGCGGTATTTTAATGAGACCGATTACATATATATTTTGTCATAATGGCTATTGAGTGGGATTATTTTAGTGTTTTGGCCCTTGCTATTCTCATGGTTTTTTGGGTGATTGTTTTTGGAGTCTGCACCTTCTTTGAGTCATCTTTCATTATGGAAGTTTTTGTAATCTTCTTGGTCACCTGGGTTTTTGGGTGGTTTCTTTTAGCTTCTACTTTTCTTGAGCTGGTCTTATTTGATGCTTGTAGCTTCATCATGTCAAGTCACCATAGCTTTCTTGTTGGAGTAAGCTACAAAGTGGATGTTTGTTTGTCCTATTCTTCTCTTCATATAGAATATTATCTTAGGAATTTTAGGATGTTTTTTGGAGCCAAAAGATTAGGAGAATCCTTTTCTTGGTTGTATAAAGGATGATATGTTAGCTACAATTTTATTTTGTGATCATCCTCACATTTGTAGAGGAATCAAGAGGATTATTGGGCACAAGATTCTATTTCCTTCTAGTAAAAGATTAACATATCCATCCCACATTCTGTCATTTGTATGTCCAATGCTATGGGTTTATTGTAGTCCCCACTTCATTTGGAGTTGATAGCTACCAAGTTTATTAGACCTACTTATTTTCATGGGGGTAATCTTACTAAAGCTTGTCAAAAATATGATCTTTGGAGTGGTGCTACCCTCATTAGGTGTTTTTTCCATCATCATGCACTCCTTAGTAATCATAGTGTTTACATGGTTTATGAGAGTATCAAAAAAACTCTAGAGGGACAATATTTTTGTCATGTGAGAGCTACATGCATCATATTATCTTCAATTTATTAGATCTATTAGAACATGAACCTTCTCAAGCCTCTACTCCACCTGTGATTAATCCTTCTTCAACCACTCTCGATCTTACTCTTAATATTGGTAACTTTGTTCCTATGGTATGGGATATGAAGGACTAATTTACTTGGTTGGTGTTTTTTTGGTTTTATGTTTTCCACAATTTTTGTGTGTAGGTTTCTTCATGGAGCTACTTCAACATTTTGATTAGCAGATGGATCGGTTGATTGTCTTGGCTTTGCAACAATCTTCAGTTGATATTTGGTGGCACCGAATATAAACTATATATGTGAATACTTGTACATTCTAGCCAAATTGTAAATTTTGCATTCTAGCTAATTATTTCTTCTTCTCTTCTTCTTCTAGTATATGTTGTAATTTCGAAGCATTATTCATGGAACATTATAACCAAGTCTATGTAACTTCCATCTTTGTTATCTCTTCTTTTCTTTTTTCCTTCTTCTTGATGTAGTAATGAAAAAAGTTTTTCTTCCTAATTCTTTTCTCTAGGAGCTTTATATCTTAGAATTAGTAAAAATTATAAAATGTCAAAAATAATAAAATTATATATATATATATATATATATATATATATATATATATATATATATATATCTGTGTGTGTGTGTGTGTGTGTGTGTGTGTGTGTGTGTGTTGTTGTGTGTGTCAAGTGGCTTTGTCACTATTCCTCAATTTTTATTATTATTAAAATTATAGTCCTAAATGTAATTGATTTCTACACATTTGATTAGTTTACCTCATTTTAAAATTCCAAGTAATATTACTAGTTTTATGTCATTGAAGGTGAATAGTTATACTTGCAGGTGTTGACCCAGTTGCCATACCTTTCCTCCTAATTACCATTCCAAAAAAATCTTGTATGTACACACAAACATGCCAAAACAAATGGAGGCGAGCTAATCTCTAGACAAAATGCACTAAAGACAAAACAAAGTAAAACTTGTCTTTTACCAGATTCACAAAAAATTGTAGTGATTTTTTTCCAATTTTGTTGTTGTTTTTTACTATAATCTATGATGATCATGAAGATCAAATATTGTAATTTTCAGAAAAATCCATGATGTTTTTGATGTTTTGAAAATTGGTCAATTGTACAGTTTGTAGGGAGGATAGCCATGTCCAAACAAATCACCATAAACACCAATACTCTTTCCCTTTTTTCTTTTTCCTTTTTTCATATTTTAGTTTTCTTGATTGTTGATTGGTCCATTTCTACAAAAAGTACTATAACGACTATTGGTAGGTCTTCGTGGAGGGTATTGAACAAACATTTTAAAATAGAACTTTTAGATCACCACGCACCTACAAGTTCTATAAAGAGCTTCATAAATATAGGAAATCCAAAATGTTAGCTTTAAGATCTTCACTAATCTACAAAGGTTTCATAAAAAAAATCGACAAGTTCTGACATACAACTTAGGAACTATAGACACATGAAGTTAGCCTAGATGACTACTAGGTTGTTTCCCCTAATTATAATGGAAATAATTAATAGTATATTGATGTTCAAAGATGTACAATTATAAAGACTAATCTAAATATGGATGGGCCTACAAGTCACCCTTGTTTGAAGTTTCATCATATATTAAATTGGTCATCCTTATCAAGCCGTAGAAAGGGAAGCTTATTTATACTTCAATTTAAATCATATGTCAGCATTTACATAGTGCATAGTCTAATGAGATAATAATACATACACTATCAAATAATTTTGTTGTATAGCATAGTTACCAAATCACAAGGCAAAAATCTTCAATGGAAACTACTATGATACGAACTAATTATTTCATGCGGATGTCTTGGACCCTATGATGGGTTTGTTGATCTCTCACGCAAGCCCAATACATGGAGTAAATATATGCACTTTCCATTTATGATGGTTGAACAACTGAGATTTCTTTGATGTCGTCCATCCTTATCCAACATTTTCAACCATCAATTTTCAAAATCAGGTACTTCACTTTATATTGGAAATGATTTCAAAATACCAATCACACATTGGTGTGCAATGGGTAGCTGCAGAAGTAAGGAAGGTCAACTAAGTATCGTTTCTCTCTCTCTCTCTCTCTCTCTCTCTCTCTCTCTCTCTCTCTCTCTCTCTCTCTCTCTCTCTCTCTCTCTCTCTCTCTCACACACACACACACACACACACACACACACACACACACACACACACACACACACACACACACACACTCACAAGAGAAGAAAAAGTATTCCCCCTCTCTCTCTTCATGTCTCCCTGTATCTCATCATTTTATTTTTTTTCCCTCTTCCCCTCTACCTTTCTCTCTTCCAATTTATTTCAGTCTATTTCCAAAGAAATATCTCTCTAAAGTGGCAACAATATTTTCATGTGGTGATGCAGATGTAGAAAATGAGATTGACAATGGTAAAATATTGTGGGACCTATCATGTTACTAGTAGTTTTAGAGCTACAAAATTATAATTCTTATTAGATATTATCATGAATTGGTGTAGACAAAAGAGTAATAGTTTAACACCTTATCGATCATTCATTTTTCAACAAAAATTTATATATTAACCAAACTTGTATTTAAGAATGCCTATTTAGTTCCTCACATATCACAAAATGTACAAAATTTATACAGATTTGAACAAAAGTGAAACAATAAATATCTACAAGTGAGATCATCTCATAAGTCACAACAACCATTGCTATGGGCTTATTGAGATGGCATAGAACTTAACCATCCATAAATCTAAAGGTTAGTCAATTAAAAGAGCATTAATTTACATCAACAATATTGATTTATAGGGATGCACATTCATTATTATATTAAAATATCTCCTTCTACCCTTTTGCATGCATCCCACCTTCATACACAAAATATATGCATGCATTCAAGATAGCCTATCTATTGAGCCAAAAAAGTAAGAAAATGATGGCTTATCAACACCTCAAACATGAAATAATTTAAAAAAATAAAAATAAAAATTTGCATTATTAATAAGTATGTGCAGGATCACGGTGTACCAAACTATGGCCTTAAGTGGCAATGAAAAACCAGCAAATCAGGGTTATGTCAACTTGACACATAATTTTAAAGTGGTTCTAGACTTTATATCAAAAATTTGTAAGAAAATAATCTGTAGGAAATTGAATCTAGTTTCTAAAATACAAGGCCTTATCTAGAGAAAAAAAAATTGATTGGTCAAAAGTTTGGATTTTAATGTAGTACTACAAAAATTTCAGGGCGAAAATAAAAAGTAGGTGTATGTCTGACCACCTTAATCATAATGAAATGATAATATTTTTAAATATAATTTTAGATATAAAAAGTAGACTCACGCCTAGATGTGACACATATTTTTGACATTTTTATTCCAAATAAATAATTAATTATAAATTTTCTACTATACTATTTTGAGAATTAAAAAACTCTCATGTTTGACCACCTTATCTAGTTCAAAAAAAATCAAAATTAAATTTTTTTTTTCTTATACTAGTTGAAGCATAGAATGTGATGCATCTTTTGGATTTCACAAATCTTATACGGTTTGAAAGTTATAGCTATTTTTCAACTAGTATGTCAATCAACACTTTGCAGCTAACTCCATTAGAAAATAAGTAATAATTACTTACTGAACTCGTAATTTGACAAACCTTACATTTATGAAAAGCTAAGAACATTCTTAAGAAACCCTTTTCATTACATCAAATTTTGGTTTTAAAAAAGTCTTCAGCTACATGCTTGAAGTAAAAAACACATAAGAACATGCAAAAAACACATTTTCAAGATGTTTTAAAGATGACCATATAAGGTTGGTATCGAAAGATATAGTAGGAATTATAAAAGTATTAATTGTTTTCATTTAGTATCAGGATGGGTGGGAAAAAAGTTGGAATAGATTTTGAAATTCTTTGAGGCATTTCAGAACTACATATTTTTTAGATTGCCGCTTTTTGGCACACCGTGATCCTGCACATACCCTAATAAAATTATATAATAACCACTTTTAGAAAATGTCTACAATTTTGTTAAATTGGTTGCAAATAGTTAGTATGGATGTAAATGTTAAACAACTCGCCCTCTCTCTAGCTCTATCTCTTTCATGATTAGAAAACAATGACTTCTTGATCTCTTACATTTTAAAGTTTTTTTCTATATATTTAACTTGTTTGAATAGGTAAAAATTTACATTTTAAAGGTTTTTTTATATATATTTAACTTTTTTAAATAGGTTTTAAAAATTATATACAAGAAAACATTCGTTGTTCCAAATTATGGAATATCTACATATATAGTGATTTAACAACATTAACATATCCCCATAAAATTTATTATATTTTAAGTTAATATATTCAAAATATTTATTAATTTGATATTACTATTTCTATTTGTAACCTTATATTTTATTTACTTGGGATAATCTCTGCAAGAGAGGCTTCCAGGGGCCTTCCCTCTGTGTTCTCTACCGCAATAGTGAAGAGACTGTATCTCACCTTTTTTTCCAGTGCCCCTTTGCCAAAAAAATTTGACACCTCTGCTGGAGTGTGTGGGGATGCACTGCTGGCATGTGTCCTCTTTATCTAAATTCTGGGATCGTTTGGGCCATTCCGCTTCCAAGACTTCTTTTCTTCAAGTTGCTTGGACTATCGGCCCTTCCCTTATTTTATGGCATGTTTGGCTTGAGAGGAATAGAAGGATCCTTCATGATTTTCAATTTTAGATCAAGCACCTATGGGGGAGAATTTTTAATTCTCTTCAGGAAACACTCCTTGCTAAATGTGACATTGGCGGGGGTTTGGATCCTATTGATGCTTGTATTTACTCTCGCCTCTCCTTTCCTCTTCAGGGTTGTTCTCCCTCGATCGCCCACACCCACTCTGGGAATCGAGCTAAGCAACACCCTCAGCGAGTTAATTGTCAGGGACGTTGGTCTCCTCCTAAGGTGGGCACTCTTAAAATCAACATTGATGGTTCTTCTCGGGGCAATCCTGGTCTAGTTGGTATTGGGGGAGTTGGGCATGATAGTTCTGGTAATATCCAAATTTTTTTTTCTACTTACAAGGGTTAGTATACTAATAACCTCATGGAAGCCCTGGCTATCTTGGTTGTAGTGGAACAGTGTTGTCTATGTGGCTGGAAAAGCATCCTCTGTGAGACTGACTCATATGTGGTTGTGAAATTATTGCATAATAGGAACCTTGTGCATGTGGATTGGCATTTGGCTCTAGTTATTTAGCAGATCATTCAATTATGCAATTCTTTGGATTCTGTGTCCTTTATGCATATCCCTCGTGAGTGGAACCGTGTGGCTGATTGTTTGGCTAAATGGGCCTCTAAGCAGGGGCCGGCTTGGAACATTCTTGATCCTAGGATGCTTCCCCTTGATTTATCTCAGATGCTGGAAAAACTTGTGGACCAGGATAAAGCTATGTAGTTCTCTTTGTTTCTTGTATATTATTATATAAAGCTATGTAGATACAAAGATACTTGTGGACCATTTCTGATCTAGACCTTTTACCATTTAATATTCAATTTTTTTTTACTATAATATTTATTTAAATAGTTTATAATACATTAAGTATATAATAGAATATTATATATAAGTAATTTTGTATAATAAATATATTAAAATAAAATATTTAATTATTTTAGATTTAAAAAGATATTAAATATTTACATAATATTCTATAATAAATTAATATAAATAATAATTACTATAATTATAATATACATTCAACACAATTTCAATTAATTTACAAATTATTTTCAGTAATATTTATTAGTATAATATATAATAATTATATTATTATTGATAAAAATTTATTAATGCTATCTAGATTCAAGACCCATGTTTCTAACCTTGAAGCTCAATAGAGTATTTGAAACCCCCTTTATAATTTCATCACCAGATAGACATGCAAACTCTAGTGATTCTTCCCTAATGAACCAAGCAAGCATAATGTTCCAAGCTCTATGAATGGGACATAAAGACACCATTTTTCTCTTCCACCATCTAAAGCCTAAAAAAGGCTCAAATAGCCACAACATATAAAAATGATCAAAATTCAGAATTTTTTTGTTAAACTAACCGAATCATTGCTAATCCAAGCATATGTCAAAAAAACCCTAGTATACACTAAATGGTTAAGATTGTTAAAGGTAGTCATTTTTGCCTGTGCAATTTTCATACCATTAGTTGAGAATTTTAGTTCCTCTATTTCAAATGGGATGGGTTAATCTCCATCAAAAAACACTAAAGACAAAAAAAGTCAAACATGTTTTTTTCCAGATTCACAAAAACATAGTGATTTTTTTCCAATTTTTTTTTTGTTTTCTACTACAAACTATGTAGATCATGAAGATCAAATGCTGAAATTTTCAAAAAAATCCATGACATTTTCAATTTTTTGAAAATTGATCAACTATATAGTTTGGATGGACTATAGAAGCATCCCTTTCAAATGAGGGAACAACTACGATGTAATGAGTGAAAAGACATTAGACACAATATAAATTACTTTAATTCTTTTCAGTAGAGAGCACGTTGAAAACTTGTTATCAGATAGAGACTCATAAATTTGAAAAAGTGGTTTTATTGATTTTACTTGACAAGATATTCATGTCATAATTGGTTTTTTGTTTTGGCACAATTTTTTCTAAGGGGTGTACTTCCTAGGCTTTTTATAGACAAAATGAATCTGACAAGTTTTACTCTTTGTGAGAGCTGTACCTATAAGAAAACATGTCATGTGTTGTGTTTATGCAAAAATGGTGAGAGATAGACCATTCACTCGAATAAAAATTGGAATAATGGTGTCAAGCTTCCATGAGTTCCTATTAATTTTTACAATAAAATTGTATCTTATAAAATTAGTAATGGCATTTTAGTTTGAAGTGGGTAGGTTCCTAAAGTTATAGGAAGTCATTTAAGTAACTGTGTAGTTTTTGAGTCAAATTCATTGACCCATGTTTCATGAGTAGTGATTAATACATCAATCCATCTCTCATGAGAAAAAATGGAACACTTAGCAATATCACAATTTGATAGCAATATCTCCTAGTGTAGAAATATCATAATTTGACTTGCTATGGAAATATCTCCTACTTATTATTTATCACTTTGTTTATCACTCTAGTATTCTCTTTATATATCCTTATTTCTCTACCAAAATATCTCTCCAGCTATATATTTTTCTCTCTTCCTCTTTATCTCCCCCTCTTAATGTAATTCTTCGTATCTCTCTAGATCTCTCTCTATCTTTACCTCGTGATCTATCTCTTTCTCTATCTCTTTAAATATCCACATCTCCATATTTATTCCGTCATCTCTATCTCTATCTCTATCTCTATCTCTATCTTGTTATCTCTCAATCACTCTCCATAGCAATATATCTCCCCTTTCTTAGTTATCTCTTTATATAAGTTTCTTCCTTTGACACCCTTCTTAAACCTTTAATCTCTACATCTTCATATTCCTTCTCAACCTTTCTCTTTATCCCTATCTCTATCTAGTTTTTGAAGTAATTTATAGTAGCCAAAAATGATGGGGGGTTGACCCAAAGTAAAAAAAGGTTGAGAAGACAGCCAGAGGTAACCTCCTATGTCAACTAATCAATCTTGACTTTAAACTTCAAAAAACAACATATCTTCATAGTGAGCTAAATAGTAGTGGTAGTCTTTAAACTATTATGCATAATAGACTGTAAAATAAAATAGCATCCTGTAAAAAACTTGCTGCTATGTGTCCTCTTAAACAACTTAAACATAAAAACACTGTGGGGTACCAAGTTCATAGGCATAATCATAAACAAAGAAAAATAAGAAAAAGACATATAAGGCTAGCTACCCTTTTCAAGCCCATGACTATCCTCCTTATCAGGAAAATCCTTCTCACCGTCCTCACCCTCCACTTTAATTGGTTTGTTCAAGATAGTTTTTAACCAATCCTCGGCCAAGAACCCATAGATGGAGTGAGTGGTCTCAATGGCTTTACCTAGGTCCTCCTCCTTGTTTGGTTGCATAAAATAAAGGGTGGTGGGTACAAAGAACATGACCTTGGTGGAAAACTCCACCAAAGTTTTGAACCTCTAGTAGATGGCAGTTTGGTTGTCGGCTAGGTCCCTCGTGAAATTCTCTAGCCTTTCTAGTCGCCCCTTGCTATGGCTATGCTTTCCCTTCTTCCTAGCACCTTTGGGGGTTTCTTTTCTCAAGGAGGTAATGTCACCCCTCCCACTCCTAGCCAGGGTAGCCTCAAGAGTGTTAGAGACATGGGAGGGACTTATAGGGCTCAAGGCAGTTTTTTTTTTGTCTTGAGGCCTTCTCTTCTTTTTAGCAAGTTGGACATCACTTTCAGAGGAATTAGAGATGGACTCATGCATTGTTGGGGCTTAAATTTTTCCATCTAGAGGCATTTTCTAGACCTCCTAGCAGTTTTCTGCCCCTCCTAGTATCTGAATCCAACTCAATTAGGCTAACCTCTAGATTAATTTTGGTATCAAGGGTAGAGGTTTCTTGGACTTCATGTGGCTAGAGCTAGGACCAGGGTCAAGGAAATATTTTGGGGTGACAAAGGAAAGGGGGTTAATCAAAAGTGGCAGATATAGGGCAAGATGTTGGGTATAAAGATTATTCATCAACCCCTGGTGGATGAAGTAGAAGGTTTTCCCCTCCTCATGTTTCCTGCTAGCTTTAAGAATACTATCCTCCAATGAATGCAGTAACATGAATGGGAAGGAGATGCGGTCGAGATTCTTGAAATGATTTAGGAAGGGGAAGTGGGTAGCAACATAAAGTTGGGTTGCAATTCTGTTGAAGTCAATTCCACAGAATGAGACCTTTAAGAAATGGGTACCCAATTTGTTCAAAATTGGGTACCCAAATTTAAAAATGTAGTTCAGGCACCTGATCTATACTCAACAAATTGGATACCCAATTTTTTTAATATGGATCAAGTGCCCAAACCATGTTTTTAAAATTGGGTACTCGATATTGAACAAATTGGGTATCTGATATTTTAAAAATCAGGTACTCGATTTTAAAAATTGGGTACCCAATTTCAAAAAACTTCAAAATCCAAATTTTGGGGTTTCTTTGTTCATTTTTACTATTTGCAAATTGTGAGCCCAATTTTAGCAAGATACAAGAGCCTGCTTTCAGAATTCTACTAACCCTCTATTGCTCTTTTTCAGTGTACCAAGTATTTTACTTTGTTTTCTACTATTTTATTTCGTTATTTTCAGTTTTATGCTTTATAATTCTGTGAATTTATTAATTTTTTTTCACTTTTAATATGTAAAATTGTAAATTTCTATTGTTGATAGTATTATCTTTAGATTATTATATCTATTCATTTAAATAGTTTCATATAATTTTAATTTTTTAAATTTGAAGATGTTCATTTAAAAATTATTATTTTATATGTTTCAATGTGTTTAATAAAAATTACAATGTTGAATGATTAGATAGATGTAAATTAGATTGTTTAAACATGTAATTACATTCAATATTTTATATATATTTTAGCTGAATATTAATTAATTATAAATTAGTTTGTAAACCATATAAAAAAGAAATTAAAAGTAACTATATTGTAAAGTCTAACCTCAACCTAACCATAAATGCACAATAATTTAATCTAAACCCTAAACATAAAAGTAAGTATTTAATGTGTAACAACCCGCCAAGGGATCCAAACACAAAACTAAGTATTTAATGGTTTTACTTATTGTATTGTATGCTTTTTCATGGATCAGAAAGGGATGATGTAATCTATTTTATAAATGTATATTCTTTCAGCCTTTCATACCCTATGACATGTACAATGGATGATTGTGCATTTCGAATTAATGCCAAGTGGCATTCAGAACAAATGTATATTATTTAAATGGATTGAACTTGTATTTATTCTTTCATCTAGATGTGTTATTTATTTTACTTCTAGTATAATTATTTAAAAATTAAATGTGAGTCAACGTCTTGGGATCCTTAAGGAATGTAATCTCTTATGTTTTCTTATGTATTATTGTATGTTATTGCTTGCTTAGTAAAACTTTAGCTTAGTTCTTTGGATCCTTTGGCTAGGCATTACATAATGTGCTCCCTTACCTTAAAACCATATCTTTTTTAATAAAACTATAGACTAACCATAAAAATAGTATTAATCTTGATGTAAAATCTCACTCTTGGCATAATTCTAAACCTAACCCTAACACTGATTAAAAATTTAACCAAATTATATAATTAAAATTGATAAACTTAATTCTAAGTCTAACCCTAATCATGTTAAACCCTAATTCTAATTGTAACTTCAAATCTTAAACCTAACACTTGATCCCTAGCAAGGTAACCATAATAGTAGGTGCATAATTGAAAGTAATCTTAATCTTAGGTGTGAAAACTTTATTTCATGATTTTAAATTGGGTTGAAGAAATATTGAAATCTTAAATGATAAACTATAAAATAATACTTCAAGAAAAACCTATTTTATACACTTATAATCTAATTATATTAATTTTTTAATATTTCTCTTGATAATGATATTTAAATATGATGTAAATATTCTTTTAATTTCTCCACACAATATGTAGGACTTAACTTTTCACCATAATTTATGTAGATAATACATTTCAATCAATATGGATTTTATCTTTAGATATGTGTTTGGTTATTTTAGCATGAGGTTTGTTCACATTGGACATAGCTAGAGTGTCATAAATTTGACAAAGAATCCAATCTTCCATATGAAAGAAAAACACATGGACACCCAATAATATCTTCCAACTAAGATCTTATTATCACCCTAACTATTACTATGACATTTACACAAAACATGATTGTGATCTAGTAATTAAACATGAAGTTGCCTATAAGTAAACACCATTTTTTGATACACATTCTTGGTATCGTCCAAAATTTTCTCCTTAGGAAATGCAATGATTGAAGCTCGATATAAATTTAAAATTCTTCTTATCTCCTCCTTGTTTGATTGAATATTTAAGCAAGCAAATTTCCCATCTTATCGTTGAACTATGACAACATATATGATATGACATCAAGTTAAACACAACTCCATCCTTTGTTAATATAAATTGTAATATAGTTAATATTGATATTTGGTACTTTGAGATTTCAACTATAATAATTAATAAAATTGGAAGGAAAATTATACTTTATAAATAATTATATAAATCTTTCAATTTGAAAATACAAAAAAAAAATCACAATTTTACATTTATAATTTAATTATAAGAGTGCCTACTCTATTTTAAAACTATACTCTACCAAACATTTGAAACCAAATTTGATCATTTAAAAATAAATTATTTATTTATTCTATGAATTCGTGTGAACATTCTATTAATTGGAAGTATAAGTACACCTATTGGACGAGAAAAATATTGGTAGATACATGATCATAGCCTTTTATTATTAAGTCCAAAATAATTCATAAATTATAAAAGGTCATTAAGTCACAAGATAAAAACCCACACAAACAATTGTTTTATGATTCAACAAATTTGTGAATATCACCTGAAGCAACAACATATCTGTGGAGACAAAGAATTCGAAAACACAAGGCTGTGGTGTTAAGATATGTGGAAGGACTTTCTCTACCACACCCAATACCATTGATATCATTCCTTGATACCTACTATTCAAACCACATTTCATTTTTATTATTCATTTCTAGCCTCCACACCTCCCCTTTTCTTGGATGGAGGATTTTATAAAATGTAGAAGTGTACCTATCAAATATGAGAGCATGAGCCATAAGTAAAACCTCTTTGACTAAGAGCTAATGACAAAGGGGTGTTCCCTTTGTCAAATTTGCATCAAGCATGATTCAAACCTCATCTCTTATGATGTTGACACATTGTACTCAAAATGACTTGATCCCTACTAACTTTGCCAAATGTCTTTGAACCCATTGACAACCTCTCTTTCCATCATTAGGAAGAGAGAGTACAAGAATAGAAAAATAAGAAAGGAGTGATGCTAAAAACACAAAATAAAATCCAAAAATATGCTCACATTTACTACTAAGTTGTGGAAATCTGACAATGTTAATATTTTATATTCAAACCTATTTATATATTCAATCCTAATTGTTTTAATATTGATCCGTAATCATACAAATTTTCTAAGGCATAATCATAAACATGTTTATATATGATATTTTTAGAATTAAAATTTAAGTTCATTTATTAATATAGTTTTTTGGAGTATTATTTTATGATTAGGCTTCATTTGGTATACTGTTCAATTAGCCTTAACATTAAAGTTTACTTAAATGTTTAACTTTATTTATTTAATTGATATGGTTTTAAAGATCTATGCATTTATATTTAATTGATACTTTAGATTTATTTTATTAAATAATAATTTTGTGATTTTTTTATGTTGTTTAAACATATATGCAAATTATATTTGATGGTCGACCCCCCCCACCACCTCACCCTCCCTCACCCCTACCTCTACCCCCTCCATCTCCACCTCCACCTCCACCCCCACCTCCATGAACATGTAGTCCTCTTGGATCACCCACCACAGAGGATTTTTAGGAGAGCATGAGGCATAATCTTAGTGAACTCATGCAAGATATTGAGACTATCAGGCACGAGGCCCACTACCCTCCTCACCTACTATGCCTTGTGGATAGCATGCAAGGTGTTGGTAACTTTATACAACATTTGGATTTTGATATTGATAGCTTTAGATTATGGAGGCAAAACATGCGTGCCTTTTATTCTGATGGCCTATTGTATAGAGAGGTACATAACCTCAAAATAGTTAAACAACATTTTAAAATATATTTTGTAAACCCTAAGATGGGTGAGGAGATTAAGGAGAAGAAGCATCACATTTCTATTATATGGTGCACACATCCACGTATATTTGCACACTTTTGGGAGTGGTGGTGGATGGTATTTGACCATCCACCACATAGTAATCATGAGGTGCCCATGTACTTCCTTACGAAACTATGGGCTAAGTTTGAATTGGGTTTGAAACCCAATTATTTGATATTAGATGATTTCAAGGGGTTGGTGGAGGGATGCCTTAGGATAGGCTTGGGGCAAAGCTAAGCGATAGAACAAGAAATCACATATGGCCTCAACCTCTTGTACCTCTTCCCACACTAGTTGTCCCAGTGTCACACCATCATCGAGCAATGTCATCTACTCTTACCTCATTGAGTGCCCTTTCAAGAAATTTAGTAGAGCAGTGGACATAGGCAAGAGATATTCATCCACTTGGACACATTTGTACTAGTTGTGGAGATATATGTAGAGGCCCCTAGAGCAATGTTGATGTGGGACATGATGACCATTATGATTTTGATGATGATGTATATGCTGCCCATGGTGATGGTGGTGATGATATTGATGTGTCATCATTTGTTGACCTCATGCAGGAAGAACCCGAAGATAGTCAGGAGCAATAGGTAAAATTTTAATTAAAATTTAAATATAAAGTACATAATTATTTACTTTCTACATACATGTGTAATTGTATTAACCATATTAATGTATATTGATTTTGAAATAATAGAGGATGGATGATGTACTATTCCTCCTAAGAGGCAGTATAGTCTTTTTCAAGACCTATAGATGTTGGCATCCCTCATATGATATGCACTTTGAATTACACTATAAAAATGTACATTTGAACTCGAATTTAACAACATGTTCTCATATGTTCTTTTTATCTGATTTTGTAGGGATTGTTGGCCACTACATAGTTTTATGTCAGTACAAGTCCTGATCCATTGAACACTGAGGCACAGCGTCAAATACCTACGGTATGAACTTTTTACTCAAGGAAAATAATTTGTACTATTTTTATGTATGTACATTGTTATTAACTTATAATCTGAACATCTGATTCATGTGTATAATTTTATGTGTTTTGATTTTACGAATAGAGATGGATCATACTTATTCATATAGGCCTTGGTATAGTTTATTTTCAACTCCATCTTTTGACCACGTGAGACATGCTGATGATGATCATGCTAGCATATCTTTAGATACATCTGTAACAGTGGCTACTACTCAGGTATGATACATATACATGTTTTTATAGTGTATAAAAAATGTAGTGTACAAATTATGTACTTTTTAGTTTATGTACTTTGTAATTCATGTATATATAATTTTGACTCAACATTTATGCATCCATAATTTTAGGACTATGTCGCCATGAGTGTTGCTGAGAGTATGGGACTAAGCGAGATGGAGGTACCTACATCATCCTTTGAGGTCAGTATTGTGATTTATGTACATACATAATTCATTGTCCTCTTTATCAAATTTTAAAAATGTATGTATTGTAAATTACAAGACCTCATGACTACTACATTTGGTAGCTTTCATAGTGCATCTCTTCCCATTACAGAGGGACACCCATCTCATGTGGTATTATTTTTATTATGTAGTGAATATTTAATTTATTTGCAAGTTAGATTTTGAAACCCATTTCAATTAAGCATGTACATGATGAGACACCTCATGTTACACAAGATGATCCATCTGCCTCATGGGGTATCCCACATGATGGGACAACTAATGTTACACAGGATGATCCATCTGAGTCCTCTTTGTGTGGACTAAAGAGAACTGTAGATAAGATAGATTAGGTCTTTTTGGCACCTTTAGATTGTGTTTTTATGACACATTGTTTATTTTGATACACTTTGTATTAGGATAGTTAACTATATTATATGTATTTTTTGACTTCATAGATCATGTTATGACATGTTAGACCATTTACTATTTTCTTACGACTTCTTATCATGCTAGTGTATATAGTATATATTATTATGTTAGATCATGTTGTAAGTATTCAAACCGTTTTCTTTATTGTGACATATTTTATTCATGTTATGACACATTTTGTAAGTATATGGTACATGAACAATAATTTTAACTATTTATATATACAAACATTAATTTAAATATTTTTGAATGTAAAAAAAAAAATTTTAAAATAGGAGGTCATTACTTGAATTGACAATTAATTTATAATATCAAATGCACAACTTTAACTTTCAAATAGAAGTAAACTCATATTTTTAAATGTTTACAACATGTTTCACATTATATGTAAGACAATGTCAATAACATATCTATAGGAGTGAACTCAAAATATAAAATTGGTTCAACACATTTCTTCAAATGAGGTCCTGTAAAATAAAATTGTAAGACAAAAACACATGTTAATAAAAGCATAAATTAATATGAGCTATCTGAACTATGTAAATATGTGTAATTTGTATGTAGTCACTATGTGTAATTACACAAGATGTTGATGTTTGATCCACCTTAACATTTAAATTTGCATAAATTGTAATTGAGATCTGAATAAGATGTATATAGCAGTTCTCTAATTTGCTATTGACAATGCATACATACATGTAATTAAATTATATAAGTACATATACAAAAAATAGCACAATAAAGAAAAAAAACTTACATGTGTTTGATTTAAATGTAGTCATCCCACTATACCATCTACATCCTCTCTCTTTTGCAATCCATCTATGATTGCCTCGTGCTTGTCCATTGAAATTGTCCCTAATACCTTATTAGCAGGTCTCGCTTTGTATCTTTCTAATTTGATATTCATTGCCACAACAAAATGATAATAGTGTAAAATCTTCTTTTTCAGATTGCTAGTCTTCAAATGTTGGTAAACCATTTCTTCTTTTTAGGTATCTACATAGCCAAGTGCCAGTTACAATGACAGACCCAATTGGATACTCAAAACCATCATCGTTTACTTGATGAAATATCATTTTTTTCTTAGGTTCCACACATCTAGCTAGCCAATACTCGGTCTGTTCATTGTTATCATTAGGTGAAATAACATCATAAACATGTCCTAAGTACATAAACACTTTAATCATATGTGTACATATATAAATAATATAGATTAAAGACATGTACACTTGAATTATATTAATGACATGTACATAAATAAATAATATAAATTGAAGCATGATCACAACAAAATCTAATTAAACTGTGCATACTAGGTTGTATGAGGTTTGAAATATGATCATAGTCTTCTAATCCAAAAGTAACATTCTGGCCTTCATTCAATATATCATCTTGAAAATGTGTGTCAGTAGGTGCTAATTATTTTTTTTGTCAATCTTCAACCCATTCTATATTCTCACATTCTTCCCATTCACTTGCAAGACAAAACTGACAAAAACAACCAAGCTCCCTAGTCCATATAGTCCAAGTGCTATAATCTGAACTCCTAAATGAATGCCATCTAGCTAACCCACTAATTATATCATAGACATATCTTGAAAGGATATTCTTCTCTTCAACTAGGTAAAAGAAACATTTGATTGTAGTGTTCTCACTTGATCCTGTGTATAAATATTTGTTACACCATTCAAAAATCTCATGTGCATTTTTGAATTTGATTTTTTCCTCAAATTTTAATTGCTCTATATTAAGGGCTCTCTTCACACATGCACCAGAACCATCATGTTCTCCTTTACCATGTCCAACCTCAAAGAAACTCTACACATGTTGTATATTAGTTTGTCTATGTGTCCTACTCAACCAATAGAACATTCTAGCATTATTGAATTGTCCTGTACAATTATTTGACCATATCCAATGTTGTGTCATTTGAATTTGTCTCTCTTTTAAATTATCATCAAAGACCTTGAAACAATATTGGACAAACTCAGATGAATGAAGTTTATTATCACTCAAATAAAAATAGTACTCTCTCAATAGTTTTTAATCCTCCTCTGTACTATCAGGTGCATGCCTAAAAACTATATAAACACAAATTGTTACTTGCATTGAATTGTAATATTATGGTTGTACCTCATCTTGCAGTGCAAGTGTGTAGTTCTTTGCAAAGTCAACAACTAAAATTATAGTACCAATTGAAAATGTATTCTTACATATGCAAAATTATTCATCAAGCCATCTAGTATATTGAGAGTGTTTAACATATTTTGATATGGTCACACTCTTAAACTCATTGAAAAATGCATGACAACTAACTTTATCTATAACTAGATCACACTTTCTTCCAATCTTCCCATCCTTCAATGGATACTCAATAGTTTTGAATCTTTTTACATCAACTAATTGTTGTCCAAAAGTAGTCAAAGCAAGTTCATGCAAACATTCATCTAAAAGAAAAGATTGCCACACATATTACATGTACCAGAAAGACATGCATTGAAAAGAAAGTATTGATCATTAGGTGGCTTATAAAACAAAATTGATATGAAATCCTTTATAGTTTGAGGTGGGATTTTTATACCACATTCCTGTAACAATTCTTTACTATGCATGGTACCATGTATAGATCAAAATACATCATAATGTTAATGAAATTGAATATGAGTTTTGCAGAAACATGTGATTCTTTCCTTGTTAATCCTTACATACCACGGTTTACACTTTTCAAAAGTCCTTTGACTAATGGTAATAGTTAACATCTTTCCATCTACAAATTTTCTAAACAATTCAGTTTGAGTAATGTCTAAAAGGTGTTTAGAATGTGGATCATGTATTTTTGACCCAACTCTCAATTTAAGAACATCTTTTCAATTTGGTGATACTCTTGTATTATCATGCCAAAAAATTTTAACCAAACTTTTGACTTCAATAGTAAGTTTCATATCACATCTCAGGAGTCTGCCACTAGAAATCAACAAAATATTTTCTGAATCACATTCAAAGTTAACCCTTCTCTTTACAACTCTTTCTAAAGTCTTACGATTCACATTAAGATATCCACTTATGTTGCTAATCAATCCTTTCTTAATTGGTGATTTGTTAACTAAAGTTTTTTTTATTGCTTGTCTTGTTGCATTCTTATCTTTAGAGAAACTTTTCTTTTTGATAACATTAAAGGCACTAGCAAAAGTGGACACAATTTGTTTTAAAGACTCATTTTTATTCTTAAGTTTTGCATACATTCCTAACCTTTTCATTACTCTTTGCATTTTAGACATTTTAATTAGTTGCAACATCAATTGACATTGAAACCCAAATTTATTATTATAAAGAAAAAGTCTATATAATCTATTAGCATGTGTCCTAATTTTCCAATCCTCCAAGATTATCTAGCACATCATTAGGAAAATGAAAATTATGTTCAGGCACTTTAGCATCATTCTGACTTGTTTGTTTAGTAATTGGTGTTTCTATGTCTACATTCATACAATTTTTATTTTCAATTGGCATTTCATTTTCACTATTATTTGGGATTTAAATTTCATTTTCAATTTTTCTTGGTATTTCTTTTAAGGCATGCATTTCCATTGGAATTTGTTGTGCATGATCCTTTGAAAATCTATTATCATGAAGAAAATCTAAATCATAACCTGCTTCTAAAAAATCACCAATTTCATCATGAGAAATCTTTTTAGTGTTTGTAGACACACTTGTATTGAATGTTTCATTAGAATGTGCACCTGAATCTCCTTGTAATGGGTTCTCTTCTTTAGCCTTTTCATCTATTGTTGTATCCTCAATGTCTTTCTCCTTTGAAACATTACTCAATTCTCTAATTCTTTGTCTTCTCTCCCATTGACATTGTGCTTCATGTTCTTTATTTTTTGCAATCTCCTCATTTGTCAGAACTTTTAGTTTCCTCTTTCTTCATTTTTTTGATCCCATGTTTGTACCAGTTTTGAATTTGAATCAATGAATTGCAAATTGTAGAAGAAGACAAGAAAATAGAATAACTATGATATAATTCACCATTGTAGATCAAAACTGTTATTCAATCATTACAATCATTAAAAAGTGGTCTATGGGGCATCTTTTGGGGCCCAACAGGTAGATCAGAATTGGGTACCCAATTGTTTAAAAATTGGCTACCCGATTTTTAAACAATTGGGTATCTGATTTTTAAACAATCAAGTGCCCGTTTCTGTCAATGGCTAAAACTAAATCAGGATCCCGATTTTTGAATTACAAATTGGGTGCCTAATTCTAGTTCACATAGGTGGGAATTTGGAATGGCCATGGATTTTCTTTGGGTTTTGCCTTAGGGAAAGGCATGGCCCCACCAAGCCATGCCTTCATGAACCATTTTTTTCTAAGGAATTTAATCAACAATTTCAGGGATTGTTGTAATTTTTATATGGTCATTCCCATTGAATTTTCTGACGAAACAAAATCCCATTACAGGTCTTACTATTCTGATTTCAAAAATGTAAATTTTATAGTGTTATGAGTTCATTTTCTATTTTTACATTATTTATTAATCAAAAGTATCTCTTAAATGTCAAATAGTGACATTCACTAAAATTTTAATAACTTTTTAAATATTTAATAGTTTGTAAATTAATTTACATGTCATCAATCCTCACAAAATTCTTTTAAAGTTAAAAAATAAATTTAAAAAAATTAAATTTTGATTAAATTATGGCATCTATACATGAGATGTTTTAGATATTAGCTTAATCATTAATTAAAAATTAATTAAAAATATTCATTTAGTTGTGTCAAATAATGGTGATCGTATATAAGTGTGGTATGGTCTTAAAATGGGCATTTTCAAAAAGTGGTTTTTAAAGATCCATACCAAAAAAAAAATCTATCATATGGGTATACAAATAAATTACATTTTCAAAAAGAAGATCCCAAGCACTATAATTTTTATTTCTCAAGTTTTTATATATTTAATCTCTAAAAGCCCCAAATTTTTGCATCAATTGAAAAAATATTTCAAAAATAGGAAAAATACTTCCACTTTTTTGCCAAAAGTGAGACCCAACTTCTTGTATTGACCCAAGTGGTAGTAGTATAGTACTTGGAAATGGTCCCCCAAGGTGATGTACTACATGATGGCATAGAAGATGATGTCCTAGGGTTTAGGAAGGGAAACCTAAAAAAAACTCCACACATTCTCTTTGGTTCCTCCTTGCCTTCGAAGAATTTTTGTAGGCTAGCTTCCTCGTTGACCTTTGCTTGCCTCCGCCAGTTCTTTCCTTCCATCAAAAATTTTCAAGGCCTCACAATGGTTTCTTCTAAAATATCGAAGCTCATGCCATTGATATTCACCTTCCTATCCTTCTAAGTCTTGAAGAACTACATTGATATAACCTCATCATGCTTCACCATACCTTCCATATATTACAAAAGGCTACCTTCCTACAAGTACACCATTGTCACCTCGCTACTAAAAATGCTCTCCTCCACACCCACCAGTTCAATTCGATCACTATTTCCCATACTATTACCCAAATTAACCACTAATTATTAAGATAACATAGCCTTATTGTAGGTTCTGATATTATTGGATTTAAATTGAAGTTCCTCAATAAATAAAATGAAAAAGCATTGCATGACCATCATAAGTTTATAATGTTTCCCAAGAAACAAAAAACCACTCTTCTCAACAAGTATGAGTGTTCTCTTTGCTTTTGTGAATAGCTGTTCTGAGCTATATCTTGTGTGGGAGTTCATTAACCTGTCATTTTGATCATTACTAGATCGATCACTACATCTTTCTAAATCCTCCTTCTACATCCTTTTAAGGCAAAAATTAATGTTCATGGTAGCTGAAAACACAAAGAAAATCAGTAAATAATTGTGCCCAAAAATCCCTTTATGAATCATCCTGTTCATATGCCCATGTGGAAAAAATAAGGCATACCAATTGGTTATATTAATGAATGTGCACTCTCTCTATCACAACTTGAGTTGATGATGGCAACATTCTAACATAATCCCATTCCACAAGGCTTGTGACATTGTGGTCAAATTTAGCCAGTCTATCTACCATGCCATTTCCCTTACGATAATATCTCTATCTAGTTATCTATATATGATCTGTATATATTTCCCTCCACTAACCCTATCTTCTGCAAGAAGATAATTCAATTTCATCACTGACAAGCTCATGTTGTGTGTGTGTGTGTGTGTGTGTGTGTGTGTGTGTGTGTGTGAGAGAGAGAGAGAGAGAGAGAGAGAGAGGGGTTTATTATAATAATTTAATCATATTATATGATTATACTATTTTTAAAACTTCAAATTCATCAAATTTTCATATTTTAATATAAATTATAAGAAAACAAAGATTCATTAATAGAAAGAATTTTATAAATAACTTAAACTTACCTAAATTTTCATTTCTTTATATAAATTATAATAAATAATCTTTTTTATCACCACAAACTCATTCACAATTTATAAATCACATAAAACATCTTCTCAACACAAAAAAAATGTATCCATGGAAAAAATGAATTAGTTATTAATTTTATATTCTTACAATGCCAAATTATTAAATATCCATTAAAACCTATCTCGAATCAAGAGAAATTCTAGTTAAACAAAATAAATGGATAGATTCATTGTTAAAGAAATTTTTTATATGAAAAAAATATATTATTCAAATTTTAAAAAATTAAATGACAGTTTAAAATGTATATATTTTTTAGTGTTTTAACTTTTATTTGTGTGTATTTTAAAGTATTTTGTCATATCCAAAGAAGATGTTCATAAGTTATGATGACTATTCAATATTGATTCTTCTCACTCTGAAAGGCATTCATGTAAACTGAAATCCTACTCATCACAAGTTCAATTCTAAATTCCTACAAACAAAAACCCTATTCATATTATGCATTTATCATAGGGATTCATTCAACATAATTTTTTATAATAGCATATTTACAATTTTCAAGATAGTATATTCAAACTCATGTAGGTTGTCTAAATGTAACATTTATTGATCTTGCTTTTTAATCTTGAAATTATTTAGCCCTTGTTATTATTCATGGGATGTTTGCACTAAAGAAGAAAATTCAAGGTGCTAGCTTGATAAAAAATAATCAGCACTTGTAGCACACACCATGTGAGGGGCAAGAAAACACACCATTATTTGATTTTGAAGCTTGTAAAGGAGAGTTGCATCCATTTGTTGATACTCTTTATTATAGTTTTTTGGGTCACTACTAATGAAGGATGCTTGTAGGGTATTTTTTCAATGAGGCCTTGATGCAAGGAAGCACATTAAACCTTTTCAAGAACTCCCAAATCCACCATAGAGTTCAATTATGAACACAATTTCTTCAACATGATAGAGGCATTAACACATGTGAAATGAACCCTATTCTAGTCATAAAAGTACAGTCATAGAAAATCATTAATAACTATTCAAATATTCATAATCAAGTCAACCCCATTGTTCATATTTTAGAATTGATAATTATATATAATGTCTCCATTTTATAGCAAGATCCAACAATGCAATAAAAAGTTATTAATGTTTTACCAAAAATGGTAATTGTGAATTAGAGTTTTGGGTAGTAACAAATAGTTTTTCACAAAAACTTTGATAACTTCCTCAATAGTGCATGAAATCATCTCAAACCAAATACAATGGAAATCTTATTAAATTTACTAAACTACCATTATAAAAATATACTTGTTTTCTAGATGTAAATGATCATACAAGACCTGAAAACAAGAGGAAAAACTTTGAAGACAACAAAACAATAGATTTAAACAATAAAAATATGATACCAAAATGCTTCCAATGCTTATCCAACTTTACATCCTACCTATGAATTACCATTACAAGGTTTTAATAGCCTTTACAACTTCATGTGGAGGTTATAACTACTACACTTTTTCTTATGACCATCCAACTTCCCATTTTGTGTTTTCACAACTTTTGAAAAGTTGCATTTCACAACTTCTACAATATTTGACTCAAATGACTGTACAACTTTACAAGAACATTCCAAACATATTAGAATGGAATAATAATGTACTTTATCACCATTTACCACTTTATGGTTATTTTACACAAATTTTATCAAATAAACAATTCAAGACCATAATAAGAAAAAAATAAAAACTTTGTTGATGCACCTGCACTAGGTCTGCACTAAGACCATGTAGAATGAGGCCCCTTCTAGTACTTCAATAAAAATTTCACAAAAGTCTTTGCGTGTAATACACCAAACATAAAAGTTGAAAGGATAACCTAGTTTCTTGAGTTAGAAGTAAGCATTTAAATGAAGTAATAAAAGACAATATACCAGTCTCAGAATATGTTAAATAATATAAGAAGAGCCAAGATAATCTCATGAACACTCTTTACACCCCAAGGTCTGTTGAGATAATGGGTGTTGCACACATTGCATAATATTGTTATTTTATTATTTTATTTTATTATGTAATGTTGTACCTAGATGGACGTGCAACATGTAAAGATTCCCATGGAATATTCTTGATGAGTTGTATTGTAACATTGTGATAGTATTTCATGTAATTATTTAATATTGGGGGAAAAGAATTAAATGCCCAATATTAAATGTGGGGTCAGTGGGTTAGGTAGCATATGGTTTTAGCACATGGTTTATGTAATACCACTTAGTGGTTTTGTGGGACTTGCTACTATATAAGCAACCACAAGGGTAGTTTTTGTAGAGAGAGAGAAAAAAAGAGAGTGACAAGGAGAAGACAAAAGGCAAGAGTCGAGCGGGACAAGGCTTGACAGGTTAGCCAAGGGAGCATTTGTGAAGGTTGAAAGCATGGCATGGGATGTGTGGATTCATGCTTGTTCACATAGTTTGCTCAGTTGTGGCTATGGCCATGAAGGTTTCCATGGTTGTATGGCAATGGTATTTTTGCTGAATAATACATGATGATGGATGCTTTTGGAGGCTGGGTTTTTCCCTCAATGAGGGTTTCCTAGGGTATATCTTGTGTCACAATTTTGTGGGTATGTTGTCTATTCTCTTGCATGTGGATTTTAATTCTGTGTTTATTTTAGATTTATTATGGGTTATGTGGAAACGGTTATATTCTTTATTGCCAAGTTTCCTTACAAGTGGTATCAGAGCTATGGTTTTATTATTGTAACCCTAGATTGAGTCCATGGGAATGCATGAGAGGATAAAAGAAAGGGCAAGATATATGAATGATTTATTGTAGATCTAAGGGTTTTGGGTTTGTTGTTATGATGGGATGTTAAAATATTTGGGCATGTGAAATTGTTGGACAAAAGGATTTTTTCGGATGTTTCATTTAAATGAGGGTTTTGGGGGGCAGCTTGCAGAAATGACCTCCTGGATAAAAACAAACCTCACCATTGGATCCGGGTCGACATTTTCATAAATTTTGATATATAATATGTCCTAGTTTGGCCATGTTCAGAGGAAATGAAAGAGTTTTTTAGTTTCAACCCATGATGGCCGTCAAATTTAATCCCCTCAGAATTTTTGTCACTGAAAAAATTAAAAATGAAAAATCGTACTGAAAATGGTAAAAAGACTGTCTTAGTAAAACAGCCATAACTTTCTCTTAGAATATTGGATTTCAGAGTTCTTGTAGGCGTTGGAAAGCTAATTCAGAGCACTACAACATGGTGTAGGTTTGGTTCCATGATTTTAAAAAAAATTTCAAGTTTTCAGAGCCCTAAAGTCAGATGTTATTTATTTTGAGCACGGATTAGGGCATAACTTGGGCATACGGAGTCAGATTTTGGACTTCGAGTAGTCAATGGAAAGTTATTGGAGAGCTCTACACATTGGTTCAGATTTGGTGTAGGTTTGGCATGATTTATTTGTTGATATATTGATCTAAATAGTTTATGGTATATATTTTGACTATGGTAACATTGTGAGTTTATGACATTGGAAATTTAAGTTTTGATGTCATTGTATACTCAGTTCATATTTTAGATTGGTCTCATGATGATATGGTTATCAATGTTTGGTTTGGATATGCATGATGACTTGTTGGGTCTACAAGTTGTGCAGTGTTGTAAGCGGTCTATACTTACAGGTTGCATTTATAGCTTGGTTATGGGTTGTCTTTGCCCATTGATCTTTAATTATTGATGCATATTCAAATTCGAAGCTTGGATTTGGGTTGTCTATGCCCTAAGTCACAAGATTTGTTGATTCTTTCTTCATGTAGAAGGGATGAGATGTTGTTACCAGGTACAATCATGGCAGAGGATTGTGGTTGACTATGCTGACAGGTTGGACATATTGAGAGCCAGATGCTCGGTTCATGGATGTGATCATGGTGTCATGGATTTTGGCATGACATGATTGGTTATACAGGTACATCCTTGATGTTTATTAGCTTGGATTTTCTGATTTGGTTATGGTGGTATATCTTCTTGGTTGAGGATCATGGTTATTTGGTTTCTTTTGAGGAGCTCATGATGTGCAGTTTGAGTTCGTTGATGGTTTGATGCCTTGGTTGATTCTCATGGTTAGAGGATGGATTTTTTTCATCATTATGTCATGGATAGCTTGGATACATGATTTAGTGGGAGCTTGTGACAGTGATGGGGTGACAGTGCAGGATTAGTTCCTGGTTTGGTTTGAATCTTCATGTAGGAGATGGATTTTATGATGCCATAGGTGACTTGGTACCACGATTGAGTGGGAGTTATTGGCATTGATATATTTATTGAGTGTTTGTAGATGTTGGAGGTTTGTCTTAGATCTTGTTGCTGCAGAAGCATCTTTGACATTTGCATGGTGCACTTGTTATCTTCATGGTGTTTGAACATGGTTAGATCTTGAGGACTCATGGAGTTCTTGGTTTTCTTCATGGTGTGTGGAGAGGGTTGCATCATGAGGACTCACAAGGTTCTTGGTAAAGGTGTGGTTTATGCTTCTATTTGGCATGTTATCCTTGGTATGAGGATGGTTTCATTATTATGTCATAGTATACTCTTGATACGCGTTTAGAGTTGTGACATGTTATAGTGTGTTCATATGGAGCATGTTATCTCTTTAGTTGAGATGGTAAGATCATGTTGTCATGTTTATGTTCCTAAGGCCATGGTTGGAACTTTGACATTGATCTTAGTTTAGTTTCTTGGTATTGAGTACACTGATCATAAGCTGGATACTTCATGTTATTTCTATGTTGCATTTGGAGTTGGCATGGATTGATTGGTTACAGGTGCTCATGGATACTTAGAGACGGTGGTGACGCTGATTTCTCTTGGATTAGAGAAATATTTGTTGGGATGGTTGATGGTTTTAGAAGAAAGTCCGAGGGGCAGTCACCTGATATGGACTTGAGAGGAGATTGTTCTTAGATGAGTCTTGGTTGGAGACTTGGGTATCTTGATGAGCATTCTCATTCCCCACTCTTGGTCTACTCGGCGGTTTGCTACTTGAGAGGTATAGCCCATTGTTTCTATCAGTTGCATTATATTTATGCGTGTCTTTCATAGATATGGATCTTGAGCTATGGTACATGAGTTAGTTCTGGAGGGTTCATTTGAGAGATGGTTTAGCATTGGTTATCTCCATGTGCATATGTTGTTATGCTGGTTGAGTTTGGGAGATGGTTTTATATTGGGCATATTCCTTGGATTAGGAATGGTTATTCCTTGGTTTAGGAATGGTTTTATTGAGTTTGATCTTCTTGTGGGAGGCTTACATCCATGATTAGTTATATGGTATGGTTTGGGTGTTGTTGAGGCTTCTTGTTGGGGTTTTATGGAGGAGATCATACTTGCACAGTTTACATCTAGAGGTGTGTGTAGAAGGACATGATACAGGTTATGATTTGCATGGTTTCTCTAGTCTTGGTTATCTTCCTGGATGTTCAATTTTTCTTACATTGGATTTGAGATTGGTTGGAGATTGTGATCACTGATTTGTGCTCATGTATGTCATGTGAGAGATAACATGGTTATTTCTTTATCTCTTTCCTTTGTTGGTTGTGGTGAATTTGGGAGAGCATTGGAGACTTGTTATGAGAGTTGTTCTTGCAAGATATCAGTTTATGTATTGTGGATGTCCTTGATACTACATGGATTCACTTCTTTGAGATGTGTTGAGTGGATTGGTTATAGATTTGACATTATCTTTTGCAGTGGGAGCTTCTTGGTATATATGTGGCAGGTATTACTCTTGAGGCTTGTGATTGTAGGTTGCAGATTGGATATGTCGGTGATATAAGATTCACTTGTTATACCTTTGAAGTATGGATAGTTGGATGGGTTTAGCACTTTTTGTGGGTGCTATTTCAGCTATGGATATTTTGACAACTATGGATACATGCGATTACCTTTGGATCAAGTTTTTGTGCTTAGAATTTCAGTTGGTACAGGATTTTATGATCTTCTAATGCGACAGGTTGGGTGGTTTTCTCTTTGGATGGCTTCTATGTATGTCCAGTGGCAGTGGCATAATAGGAGGTGAGATCATTCATGTTCGAGATACTGGATACTTTGATTTTGTTGTGGGTACCAGGATGGAGCACTTGGTGTTTTTGATCCATGATGGTGGATGTGCTGGGAGGGATTGTTCCCTTGTTCATTTGTGTGGCTACGAATTGACCCTATGCAATGTATACAACAAGTGGGAGATTGTTGAGATAATGGGTGTTGCACACATTGCATAATATTGTTATTTTATTATTTTATTTTATTATGTAATGTTGTACCTAGATGGACGTGCAACATGTAAAGATTTCCATGGAATATTCTTGATGAGTTGTATTGTAACATTGTGATAATATTTCATGTAATTATTTAATATTGGGGGAAAAAAATTAAATGCCCAATATTAAATGTGGGGTCAGTGGGTTAGGTAGCATATGGTTTTAGCACATGGTTTATGTAATACCACTTAGTGGTTTTGTGGGACTTGCTACTATATAAGCAACCACAAGGGTAGTTGTTGTAGAGAGAGAGAAAAAAAGAGAGTGACAAGGAGAAGACAAAAGGCAAGAGTCGAGCAGGACAAGGCTTGACAGGTTAGCCAAGGGAGCATTTGTGAAGGTTGAAAGCATGGCATGGGATGTGTGGATTCATGCTTGTTCACATAGTTTGCTCGGTTGTGGCTATGGCCATGAAGGCTTCCATGGTTGTATGGCAATGGTATTTTTGCTGAATAATACACGATGATGGATGCTTTTGGAGGCTAGGTTTTTCCCTCAATGAGGGTTTCCCAGGGTATATCTTGTGTCACAATTTTGTGGGTATGTTGTCTATTCTCTTGCATGTGGATTTTAATTCCGTGTTTATTTTAGATTTATTATGGGTTATGTGGAAACAGTTATATTCTTTATTGCCAAGTTTCCTTACAAGGTCTTCATCTACTTTAATACCCAATGTAGATTTTACATAAGAAAAAAATTCTAAAAATATATCTTTATTACAACTCCTAAAAACTATTGCAAAGGGTTGGATATAAAGAATTCACACCAATAAAAAAAATAAGCAAAAAGCTAGATACACATGTACCTAGAAAAGTTTTAATTTCTAAGGAATAAAAATAAATCCTAAATATAAATAAGCATATTTAAGAACATTCTTTATTTGTATAAAAACTAAAAAACTAACTGAAATATTCCTAAGAAAATACTTTGTATTTTAACTAGCATCAATTATCAATAAATGTAATATTCTTTTGCGACCCTTTTAAGTTTCATAGTATTTTTGATTCATAGCTAGTCGAGGAAAGACAAGAGAAATTTGATCCTAAGGGGCAGCTTACAATTTTTTTTTCTTTTGAACAACTTATTGGACCTAGGGCTCTTAAGACAGTTGTAACTTGTTGGTCCATACAAAACCATTGGAGACAAAGGACCTAGAGTCTTTGAGAATATTAAATTTATAAATACATAAATATGCAATGGTGTCCCTACTTTGTGAAGATAAGAGTATGAAAAGATGATAATCTTTGGGCTTAATTTGTTCATACTCTTTACCTTCTATAAAAAGATAAGTCTACATAATCTAATGAACACACTTCACACCCCAATGTCTTCATCTAGCATATAATACCAAATTTAGCTTTTACACAACAATTTTGTTTTTGAAAATATATCTTTATAGTAGCTTTCAAATGTAGTTTTTATTCAACTCAACAACTCATAAATATATTTTCCTCTTTACCACCAATCAATGAAAATGGAGATCAAATACATTTTATGCAACCCACAAGGGCTTTAGAAATCATGTTGGGCACCCCATGTTAATGAGTGTGCACAATTTTATAGACCTTGATGATGTATCAATAGTTTAAAAGTTTTGGCACATCTGTGATTAATTTGAAATCCATAAAATAATGCCAATATTTTAAAATATATGCCTAACATACATTTCACTTGTATATATGAAGATTGGCACACTAAAGAGTGCAACCAACTATGCCCTTTAATGGAAAGAAATGAGAAGAGTAATTCATAATCATTCATCAAAATAATGCTAGAGAATTTTGAAAAATATAACCCCGATCCTTAAAGTCCATAGGTCACAAATATTTCCATCTATGTGTATGTATCATCGATATAGAGAAATGTCAATGACAATGTTCCAATACCCTTTCAAATTTACATTTTATGCAACAACTTTCAATATTAGAAGGAAAAAATCTATCTTCTTTAAAACACATAGACAATAACATTGCCAATGTTACCATTTTTTAGTTCTTTCAATTCTATTAAAAAGTATATGCATCGATGACATTGCCTCTTGGTTAGCAGTTTTCATTAAAATATAATAATCTTTACAAATATATATAGTCAAGAATATTTTTTTTCTCATAACTCAAATACATTAGTGGTTCTTAAATTTTGATTCTTCTTTAGAAAATTTATATGTACCCCTCTATATTGGGTAACAAAAAATCTTACCTACTATATCTATATTTTGATATAGAGGTCATGAATTACTTTTATTGCTACCTCTATAACTATTAGCATTTAATTTTCATCCAGGATAAGGACCTTGACAAATTATGTCATACTATAAAAAAGTATTATTGAGAAAAAAATGGAAGAGTTTGTGAAAAGAAATTTTGAAGCCCTACCATGGTGGAAGGAAAAATCCAAATAGATATCCCACCAAAACCAATTCCCTTTCCGTTGCTTGAACTACCAACAATAAGTAATTTTGGTCCTGTAAATTTTAGTCTCATTAAAATGTGGCTAAAGATGGTACAAGTTATTATACAGGGTGGAAATAGCACCATTGTGTGAGCTTCTAGAAGTATGATTATTTTGGCCAAGGGAACGATTTATGAGCTTCAAAGAAGACTTACACAGAAATTGACTCATTACTAAACATAAACTTTACAATTAGCAATGATGTAACCATATATCTACTCCAATGATAGATTGAATAAAAACTATTTTTAAATACCCAATGTTAAGCCTAAAGGTGATTATCTATTCTCATTTTATTAGAAAGAATATATTTGAAAGAGTTTGATAAAAAAAAAAGATCATCTATTCTTGAGTTACTATGTCCCATTCCGCTCCTCTTAACTCACAAATATCTTGATGGCCAAATCAAGGTTACATGTTTATTTTCCTCAATACATTATTTAAAATAACTTAAATATAGCATGATACATATGAATAATAGCCCTATGTAAGATATATGATTAATGGCAACAATGAATATAATAAAACAAAATCTATAATACACAAAAATATGTTCAAAATTGTACTTTTTTTTCTTTCAAATTCTATAAATTTATTGCAAGAGAAATTAGAGGATAAAATCCAAATATATTTCTCTATTTTAAATTATATAATAGAGGCTCTACCTTGATCTTTAATTAAAAGAAAACTTAAAGTACTCTCAATATATTGTAATAACATTAAGACTCCAAAAATATGATATAAATATATGTAAAATGAACACATAACTTAAAATAAATTACATAAACCATATAATAAAACATACACTAAAACTAGAACATAGACACCTAGAACAACTTGAAGCATATTACTAGTTATGCTATAAAAAGCAATGCACTCATATGGCGTAATCTAAACGAGGAACAATAGTAGGGAATATTATTCACTAAAGCAACCTATAGATTTGCTATGGTCTATCACTTGATTAAAGAAAATGTATTTATCTTTTACACTTGAAAGTGTAATCGATAACCATAAAATCCCACACTTTATAAACATTACAATTTTATGGGATCAATGAAATTTTTTTGGACATGATTCCTCATATCTTTAGTAAAAATGCTAAATCCATCTCTCTCTTTGTAGAAAATTTGAAAGCACCTTGACATATCATAGGCAAAATCCATGATGCACATTGGAATCTTATCATTCTTTAAATACTCCAAGTTTAACTCTTTTAGATGTTCATCTAACATAAAATAGATAGAATTTAATGCATCTTCCTCGCTAGATTCTGGATGATCTCTCATATAACATGCTATAGATGAAGCAACTTCTCCTTGAGCTGCCTCAATCTAAGAAAGAAGTTCAAATTTAGTTCTCAGAATGAATATAAGAACTATATTATATAAAAGAATAAATACTTTTGACATTTTTCTATTTATCAAAATATAAAAGTTTGATTAATACATTATTAAACATACCTTGAATGTTCTACTGTCGCCTCTAAATCTAAGTGTTAGTCCCAAAAGATCATTGAACCTTGATGGATAGTTAATTTTTTAAAGGTCATCTCTTGAATTTTTTTCTACTACTAATAGTGCTTGCAATGCAGTTGTACGAGAGGTTGAACTCTGTATTCCATTTTTTAAATATGTTTTTAAATTTGGTATATGCCCTGTAGCAAGCCACTTAGCTTCTTGTAGCATAGAATCTAAATAGTCATCCCACTACAATAACATAAACATTCATTTGAATTCAATCATAAAAATTCCTTTTAATAATTTAAGTTTATTTGCATAACCAATTCTAACTCAAATTTTGAAAGATAATGATTTTTTCAGTCTTTTAAATAAACTTTAAAAAACTTCATAGACATATTCTTTAATCTATTATGAATTATTCAAATTGAAATGTAATGTGAAATGGATCATGAAATATATATAATACATATATAAGAAAAGAGTGTGTCATAAGTAGATGAATGAAATAGATCAAGAATAGAAATGTAAACTTTGAATAAAAATACAATGTTTATTTAAAAATAATATTTAATGTTTAAAATGACTTTACTGAATTGTATGGGAGAAGAGTGGGCGGAGATGGCTGGGCGGATGGGCATCTGTGCGAGGACGTCGAGCTAGGGAAGTCATGCCCTAGCTCTGTTCAAAGCTTTTTGAGCGTGCGCCTGCGGGGGGAAGGGTTGCAGACGGCAGGAGGGCTGGTGTTTGGCCTGTAACACCATTTTGGCCAGGTGATTTCGGCTCTTGGGTTGTTTTGCGGGCAGAGAGGACCGGGGGTTGTGCGGTGCCTAGGTTGGGGTCCTCCACGGTGTCTAATCCAGGCTGGTGGAAGGATGTCGAGGGGTGAGCTGTCTAGGGTTTCACCGGACATCATTTTGCATGATGCAGAGGACATGCATCCGCCAAATCAAGGGGAGAGGGTATTTGATAATGCCCTTTTTGCTTAGAATTCTAGGGTTGCAGCACCGAATACATCCAGCAGTTCTCGGATCACAAAGATTAACGGGTGCCTAGAGAGATGTAAAGAAAGACCTAAATTGGTAATCCCTTACGAGATGATTGCTGAGGATATGGAATACTATTCAAAGCATTCGCTATACTGTAAATTTATGGGTTTAAGAGTATCCCTTCAATTTCTAGAAAATTGGGCTCAGAGAATCTGGGAGCCGGAGGGTGAAATGGAGGTCACGTTGCTTGCGAACAACTTTTTCATGGTTACATTCACTTGCATGTCAGATCGTAATAGGGTATTTGAAGGAGGGCCATATTTTTACAACCAGGTTGGGCTATTTATCAAGCCATGACATGCAGGATTTAACCCTTCTGAGGAGCTTCCGAATCGGGTCACAGTATGGGTTCGGCTACCCAGATTTCCAATAGTGTTGTCGGGAGGATGTTTTCCATATGCTTGCTTCGATGCTGGGGAAACCGGTAGGGTCCTCAACCCAAACCCTTGGGAAGAAGGTCATGACCTTTGCTCGAATCTGTGTGGAGCTTGATTTGAGTAGACCACTGCGAGATGAAGTTGAAATGTGCACAGGGCCATATTCTTGGGTGCAACAACTTGATTATGAGACCCTTCCCTTCTGGTGTCGACTTTGTCATGAATATGGTCACCTGCTGCGTAGGTGCCCGAAGGCAAAGGCAGTCGATCAGCAGCCTCCGCCCCCTCCTCGTCACAATTTTGGGGCTGATAAAGGGAAGAAGTCAAATTTAGGAGAGGAAAAGGATGTTGAGGGCTTTGTACAGGTTAAGGCTCGCAATCGTAATAGAGGTCACAAGAGGACTATGATGGAGAGATAGGAGGAGGATACCTTTAATAGATTTGAAGTCCTAGATGAGCTGGGGCAGCAAGAAGTTATTCCGGGATCTAGTAGCTTGGCCCAATTGGTTGTGGAGCCTGATCATGGGATTGTCTCTTCTGACCCTCCTCCCGTTCCATAGGTTGAACCTGCTATGCCTATGGTCACTGATGGACAGGAAGGGGCTCAGATGCCTTTGGGGTTAAATGTTGATCGAGGTCAAGATGCAGGGGATGTGGTCCTTCCTACAAGGAGTGTAGTTTCGGATACGGATAAACGTGGTATGTCTTCTCCTCTCTTGGGTATTTTTCAGAAGGATGGCAAGAAAGGGGTTTCTGAGAAAAGTGGTCATAAGAAGGACATGGAGAAGATTAAAATGATTGGGGAGAATCTGGTGGAGTCAGGAGCTGTGAAAACCTTGGATTCTAATTTCTTGGCTTCCCAGAAACGATCATTATTTCATGGAATGCAAGGGGCTTGAACAACGGCCCTAGACAAAAAGCTGTTCGAGAATTGGTTAGAATTCACTCTCCTGATGTTCTTTTTCTGCAAGAGACCAAAGTTTCTGTTGAGAGTATGACGAGTATAGCTCCTAAATTGTGGAAGAATGGTCAATGTCAATGCATTGGTGCTCAGGGTTCTTCAGGGGGGGTAGCTTGCCTCTGGAACCCTCGTAAGATTAGGCCTATGTGGTGGATATCTTTCAGATCATCAGTATCCTTGGTCTCTCTATGCTACGAGTCTGGAGAGTCTGTTCTTCTCTCCAACGTCTATGCCCCTGTGGAGCTCCAAGGTAAGATCCTTACATGGAATAATATTCATTTTTTTCGTGGACTATTCCCTTATTTGCCATGGATTATTGCTGGAGATTTTAATTCTATTCTTGATCTCTCTGAAAAATGGGGGGGTATGGCAAGACTTGAGCCCTCCTCTGTGCTTCTTCAGGATAATATTTCGGCACTCAATCTCATGGATATCAAGCCTAGTAATGGCCAGTTGACCTGGAATAATAGAAGGATAGGAGATCACTGCATTGCGGAGCGACTAGATCGTTTCATGATATCCTGGTTTTGGGTGGGTGGATTATGGTCATCTAGGTCTGAGATATTAGATTGGAGACGGCTGGATCATTGGCCCATTAAGTTAGTTATCTCCTCCAACCGAATGCCTCAAAAGCCTCCTTTTGAGTTCCAGCTTATGTGGTTAAGGGACCCAGATTTGTATGGCTATGTAGCTCAGTGGTGGAAGGAGGGTAGACCGGCTTTTGGGACAGCAATGTATATCTTCACTAAAATACTATAATATGTTAAATATTAGCTTAAAAGATGGAACAGATATTGCTTTGGTAATATTTTCCAAGAGAAATATGCAGCCCAGGCTAAGTTGAATGATATTACCGGGATGCTAAGGGAAGAAGGGGTGTCAGATTATTTGTTGTAGGAGGAAGCTAGGGCTTTGGAAACTCTGGAGGAGTGGGAACTGAGAGAGGAAATCTACTGGAAACAAAAAGCTCGTGTGGAATGGCTTCAAGAAGGTGATAAGAATACTGCTTTCTTCTTTAATACAGTTAAGGCAAAACAACATGGTAACTTCATATCTACCTTGGTGAATGATAGGGGAGAGATGCTCTCTTCCTCTCAGGATATTTTTAGTGAAGCTGTGTAGTATTTTGAGTCTTTATTTAAGGAGGTTTCATAGGGGGACTCGATTGAAGAGGCCCAGGTCCTTTCTTGTATTCCTTCTTTAGTTTCTTTGGAAATGAATGAGCATCTTATGAGCGCCATCTCTTTGAAGGAATTAGAAGGGACTGTTTTCCAAATGAAAAAAGGAAAAGCTCCAGGTCCAGATGGCTTTCCGATTGAGTTCTTCCAGGAATTTTGGGACATTATCAAGATAGACTTACTAGCAGTTGTTCAAGAATCCTAGAGGAACAAGCAAATGCTTCGGGCTCTAAATTCTACTTTCCTTGCTCTCATCCCCAAGGGGGGAGGGGCTGATCGGATTAGTCAATTCTGCCCTATCTCTCTATGCAATGTTATTTATAAAATTATATCTAAGCTGATAGCTAACAGGTTAAAAAAGTGGCTTCCAAGGTTAATTTCTGAAGAACAGAGTGGATTTGTGATGGGGCGCCAGATCTTGGATGGGGTGGTTGTGGCAACTGAGACTATTCATTCTATGGCCAATTCCAAAGACAAGGCTATGTTCATTAAGTTGGACATGGCTAAGGCATATGATAGAGTCCGTTGGTCTTTTCTCCAAAGGGTGTTGGGTGCCTTTGGTTTTGAGGAGGAATCGATTTAGTGGGTTATGAGTTGTGTGAATTCAACTTCTTTCTCAGTCTTGATTAATGGGGAACATTCTAACCTTTTTGGTGCTTCTCGGGGATTACGACAGGGCGATCACCTATCTCCTTATTTGTTTCTTCTTTTGGAAGAAGGTCTGGGGTGGTTGATAAAAAAGAATGTTGAAGGGGGCTTTATTCAGGGCTGGCAATGGGGAGGAGGGCTTCTTATGCAATATCACCTTCAGTTTGTGGATGATACTGCCATGATGGGTTTGGCTACCATCCGAGAAGCTTCTAATATTCGCAAAGTGTTGGATGTTTATCTTGCTGCTTCAGGTCAGATGATTAACGAGGAAAAATCTTCCATTTATTTCTTTAATACTCCCCTTTCTATTCAGAGGAGAATCGTTCAGATACTCAGATTCCAAATTGGAAGTCTTCCAATGTCCTACCTCGGCACTCCTATCTCTGGTGGTAGGCATTCTAAGGAGTCATGGCAGACCATTCTTGATAAGTTCCGGGCCAAAGTTACTCATTGGACCCACTGCTGGCTATCCTTTGCTGGATGGGTCCAACTGATTCAATCTGTGGTTCAAGCTCTTCCTCTCTATAGGAGTATGGTTAAGGTGGCACCGTTGAGCTTTGTTAGGGAATTGGATTCCTTAGCAAGACAATTTTTATGGGCTGGTAATCTATCGGCAACCAAGTGGGGTCTTGTCAAATGGGAGGTTGTTTGTAGCCCAAAATGGTTTGGTGGTCTTGGTCTACGACAATCAGTGCTAACTAGTATTGCTCTGGCTGCTAAATTTTATTGGCGTTGGTGTGTGGAAAAGGAACAGGCCTGGGCTATAATTTTGTCTCTGAAGTACTTTCCAAGGATCCCCCATATTGATATTCCTCGATATGGTTTGTGTGGGAAAGGCTCTGTGATTTGGAGTACTCTCAAGAAAGGAGCGGCGCTCATTAAGGGTGGCTTACATTGGATTTGCAAAAGTGGCTTAGAGGCTTAGTTTTGGAATGACGCTTGGGATGGGTATCCTCCCTTGGTTGTTCAGTACCCTCATTTGCACAAGTTGGCTCAGAGTTTTTGTAATGTTGGATGGTCAAGAGTATGCAACTTTAAATCCTTTTCCCCTCAGGGCCAGCTGGTGGAGGCAAGGTGGAAGACTCCGAGGGAGTGGCCTACTTTTGGTTCAGAAGCAGAGCGGGCTGAGCTCTTGCTCATTCTTTCGGGGCAGGACTGTAATGCCCTTAGGGGTGAAGATGTTCTGGCCTAGTCCCCTAATCCCAAGGGCGTTTATATTGTCTCCTCTGGTTATCAGGAGTTTCTCTCCCAGCAACTGGTAGGAGGGGAGGTTCAATGGTGGAAGAAAGTTTGGAGTCAGTTTTCTTGGCCAAAATGTAATTGCTTTATTTGGACCTTGGCTTGGAACAGGTGCCTGACTTGGGACAATATTCGGAAGAGGGGTTTTTCTGGTCCGTCGAGATGTATCCTTTGTTATAGGGAGGAAGAAGACTCTGTGCATTTATTCTTCCAATGCTCTTTCACTCTACAGTTATGGCATCTCTGGTGGGAGGTTTGGAAGTGCTCGTGCTTTCATGCCTCCTCTTTGACAGATTTTTGGTTGAGACTGGGGAGGCCCCCGTCCCTGGCTCCCTTCTTACAGGATGTTTGGTATTTTGGTCCTACCTTCTTACTATGGCAAGTTTGGCTAGAACGTAATCAGAGAATTTTTTGGGGGGAAGCTTTGGGGATTTAGCAGGTCTGGACTAGAATTTTGGGTATGATCCAGGACACAGTCTTAGATAAAAGTGAGGTGGTGATGCCTCTTGAGAGGAATGATGCTGTATTGGTGGATAGGTTTGGAATTCAAGGAATTTCTCCAGATTTTGCCTGTGTTAGGAGAGGCAGGAGTGCGAAACATAAAGTCCAGAGGATAGGGAAGTGGAAGGCCCCTCCGGCTGGCATTTTAAAAGTTAATACTGATGGTTCCTCTAGAGGTAATCCAGGGCTGGTTGGTATAGGTGGGATTGGTAGGAACTCTTCTGGTAGGGTGGTTTTTATATTCTCTGTCAATAAAGGGATGCAAACTGTTAATCGAATGGAAGGAATGGCTATTCTTTATGCTTTGTAGAGGGCACATGCTCTGGGGTGGCGCAAGGTGATTTGTGAATCTGACTCTCAGGTTCTTGTGAATCTTCTTCTTGAGAGGAAGTATTCGGATGTTATTTGGGAGTTGTCTTTGATAGTGCAACAGATTTTACAGGTTAGTTCTATGATGGATTCAGTTTCTTATATCCATATTCCAAGGGAGTGGAATAGGGCAGCTGATAGTTTGGCAAAGTGCGCATCTGGAAATGAAGATGGTTGGCAGATTGATGAGTGGGAGCAGCTGACAGGTGAGTTACATCAAGACTTGGAGAGAACGTTGACAGAGGATGTAAATGGAATCAGGGAAAGTTGAGTTTGCCTCTTCGATTTTTCTGTGGTTTCTAGTGGTTCCTGGGGTTTAGGCCCTGGGCTATTTTGTACTGCTTTGTTCTTTTCTGCAATAAAGTTTTTACCCCTACTTTTTCCAAAAAAAAAAAAAAATATTTAATGTTTAAAATAATATAAGAATTCTATAAAATGTATGCAAACAAATTATGCTAATTTTAATGAAAATGAAATTAAAATATAAATCTTTGAGTCATACATAATTATATTTAAATAAATTTTGAAATGAATTCATGACAAACATCTAATATATTAGATTTGATGTATTATTAATTAGTAAACTATTTAAATCTACAATTTATAATTTTTGATATGAAGGATATTTATTTATACCACATTTTGGGCATGGTGGATAGTGTCTCTACCTTGTATCTTCTCTCCCTCTCGTACACTTCATTAATTGCATCATAAAGTGCATGGTAAGCAATTTTCATGTATTCTGAAAGGTGATCTATAGGAGGGGAATCCCACCTAAACCATAATTCAACACTATGCATATTAATAATATATTATTAAAAAAGATTTAACTTAAAGAGCTCATAAATGAATTCTTACCTCTTAACAGCATCAGTGAAAATTTCAAGTTCATCAAGGGTACCGTAGGTATCATAAAAATCATCGATAATCATTGCAAGAGTAGAAAATTTTGCCAAGGCAATTCTAAAAGCTGAATGTTTAGGTTCTCTAGTAATTGCACATCCTGAAAATATATATTCCACCGGTCTATGATGACAAGACTCCAACTGACATAATTTTGTATCCTTCCACCATCTAAACATGACAAACACAATTAATTTTTTCATATAAAATATAAAGAAAGTATATTACATCAATTTCATTGAAAGATAAAGGTTAAAATTGTAATATCTCAAAATATTAGAAAAATAATTAATTTTACAATTTCATAGTCATTATTTTATAGATAGAATTTATTTCTATATTAAAATACTCAAAATCAAGAGGAAAGATTCAAAGAACATTACATTACTAAAATGATTAAGTACTTCAAATTTTAAAAATATTTAAAATATCTTTCAATCAACTCACCCATAGATCATTTGATCTTCTAGTCGATATAAGGATTGCATAATATTGAAATCCAATTTAGCTAAGTACAAAATCTTCTGATTATCCATGCTCCTGATAATTGGTCAAAGGAAAAACCTCTAAGAATTTTAATCATTAAAATTTACCTAATGAAACAAATATAATTCAAAATAAAAATATTTTAATTACTTGAACCATAAACTGTTTTCTCCATATATGTTCATATAATTCCTTGCTTCCAATCTTGGCAAATTGCTGACCCAACCATATTCTAAATTGTGTGATATCTGCACAAGATAGATTTTGTATTGATGTGTAAGAAAAATTATTTTGCTATATTTCTTACAATCTAAACGGACATAAAAATACCAGAAAACATATAAGATTATTTTTGTAAACATACTAACATGATTACTACCTCTTGTAAAAGATTGACACTAGAAGTGGGAGCCTCTTGCAAGATTTGATTCAAATACAGTGTAGAAAAGGCTTTAGCTTCATCCATTATTGTCTCCTTGGGAAAGGCAATAAATAAAACTTGAAACAAATTCAATATACTTTTGATCTCCTCCTCGGATTGAGTGGTGCAATACAAAAACTTTCAATCTTTTTCTTTGAACTTTTCTAACACATCTGCCAAATTTGCATCATCCAAGATGGTATATGTACTTAGAATAATAATAAGATCAAAAGTAAAGGTAAACAGTAAAGTCGTATTCTGGTGTGGAAATAAAGTCGTATAGTTTCAATCACAAACACAAATAGTTTCATATAAAGAAGCCTATAGAATAATAATAAAACGCATTATAGTTTCATATAATAAAGTATAATGAAGCCTATCAGACCTGCAAAAACAGGATATCTGTGGAGTCAAAGGATTCGGAGTCCCAAAGCTCCAGTATTCAAATTTTTACTCATGTCATTCCAAAACCTACAACTCAATTAACTTTCACTCACATTTCATACAAATAAACTTTGCTATCAAAAGGAAAATTTTAATTTATTAAATGTTCATTGTTTTAGTTTAAGAATCAAGCTTTAGTATGTAATGTTAAAAATATTCAAGTGTAATATTTACACAATACCTGTAAACATAATCAAGTGCTTCTGCTATTTCTGTTCAGAAATGGCGCCCGATACCAAGACGTTCAACTTTATCCACCATTTCAAGGCGTTTCAAGATATTTTGTGAAGAAGAATCAGCAGCACACAGTGCATTGAACATGTTTTTGACCTCCCCAACAAGTCTATCAGCACGCTCACGATACTGAGGAGCCTGAAAAATTACATACAAAACAAATACAAATAGATAATTACATTGTAATTCATATTATCATCTTAGAAAAAAGAATGGAATAACAAAGCAGAGGATAATGGGATGACAGAAGGTTACATCATAAGGCAGTTTTGGGAGAGATTGTATGAAATCATCATCCCACAAGTTGCCATGATGATTTCCTATCCTCGTAGTGACACTTTCAACACTAGTGGTAGCCATGGCTTTATTCATTATCTTTTCACTCCACATCATACATTTTCTACCTGATGTTGGGAATGACTTGGGAGAAAGCTTAAAGAGATGGGTTGGCTTAGATTTCAAACACAAGCTAAAACCAGAGGAAGAGACAGACATGAGAGCCATTGCTAAGGGGTATATTTTTGCAGAGTATTTCTTAGCCTTTTATAGACAAAAATGTATGATGAATTTTACTTTTTGTGAGAGGTGAATAAGAGCGAATGACATTTACAACGTTCACAACATGTTTATGCTAAAATATGGAATAATGAAGTGGCTACGACAAGGTTTCAATATATTTAAGTAGAGTTTTGAGAATTAAAATGAAAGAAAAGTCTCAATAATTTACCTCCAACAGAGAGCTCGTTCAAAACACTGTTACACGCCAGACACTCAAAAACGTGAAAAAGCAGTCGGCCACAAGAAGCCAATTTTTATGCGCATTGATTTGACTTGACAAGACTTGTAGGGAATTCAGTCTACTTTGATTAGACACAATTTTCACTCATCAACTTCTTTGAAATATTTTAGTAATCAATCACTGGTAACGTCTATACAGCCATGAAAATGCATGGCTCAATCACATGGTAGAGGTGTGGGAGTTCTCATGGAAGTTCTAGGTATCTTGGTTGCAGTGGAACAGTATTGTTTACGTGGCTGGAAAAGAATCATCTGTGAGACTGAGTCGCAGGTGGTTGTGAACTTATTGCATAATAGGAACCTTGTGCATGTGGATTGGCATTTGGCTCTGGTTATTCAGCAGATCATTCAGTTATGTAATTCTTTGGATTTTGTGTCTTTTATGCATATCCCTCGTGAGTGGAACGGTGTGGCTAATTGTTTGGCTAAATGGGCCTCTGAGCAGGGGCTGGCTTGGAACATTCTTGATCCTAAGTTGCTTCCCCTTGATTTCTCTCAAATGCTAAATCAACTTCTGGACGAGGATAAAGCTATGTAGTTCTCTTTGTTTCTTGTGTTGTTTAGCTCTCTTTGATATTCAATAAAAATTTTACCCCTCTTTTAGTTAAAAAAAAAGAAAAAAAGAGGTGTGGCGGCCCAATAATTGAACACAATTTTGTCATATGAATTGCAATTCCATATATATAATCAGTGAGGTGGCCGAAATTCCAATACTATGGGTAATTTTTTTATGGAAAATTATATATATATATATATGGTTTAGTTTGTTGGATAGCCACAAAGGGCTTTACTATAGATGGTTTTTTTAATTTAATAATTAAATTAGAAATTATAATTTAGTATTAATTTAATTATTAAATGTTAGAAATTATGTTTTAATTTTATATTTAATTATTAAATCCAAAAAATTGTCTTCTCAAGTTGTTCTTTTGATGTTTATATATATATTTCTCTTAGGTCACCCTTAAGATTCTAAGTGAATAACCACATGGTAATGATGGCATAAAAAATACAATGGGGGGGCTATGAAAATCAACACATGACTTGCTAGCATGCATGCTTACTAATGGTGTCAAGTGTTTTTATGAGGGGATAAGAGGGAGGATCCTATAATAGACAAACATCGACTAGGGTGCAACATATTTGCAACGACTAGATGTCATGTCCACACACATTGGCATGGCCATTGCTATGTGTGGTATCTATAAAATCACATTCATACACCCTACTACTTTAGTAAAAATAATTAATTTGTACTGCACAAAATGGAAGACGTATTATTTTGGGGATTAACATAATTTAAATTTAACATGTTCTTTTCCCTTATTTAAATAAATTCATAATATTTTTGTATGTAATTTTTGAACATTTAATGACAATTAGTAACTTTTTTTTGAATTAAAAGTTGCCAAAACTAGGGGGTTGGCCCTTAAACAATCAAATTGGTCTACAACCAACAGATAACCATCAACCAAAACTACCCCCTACCACTTAATAAAACCAAAACAAGGTTCAGGACCATAATTAAAAGAGTATCAGCAGGCCTAGCATACATATTGCCTGTATTAAAACTAGTGAAGCTATAGAAATATATAAACAAAGGTATGATAGCCTTAAACCCCTTCAAGTTCAACAACCAACAAATTAACAACATTTAAAAAAAAAAAGGAGAACCATTAAGGCTTCCTACCCTCCTTTCTCCCTAGGAGGATGCTTGCCCAATCTTTTGGAAGGAAGTCAAACATCATTCTTGTATCCTCCTTTGGCAGGTTTCCCTCTAAGTCCTTAAGCAGGTTCAGTGTGGTGGCAGTTGCGTGTGTCACTTTGATAGTGAATTTTGTCAGTAGGTGCATTCTATCATCCAATCCATGAATTCTTTTTGACACCTTACTACCATCCTTCTTTGTGATCTCCATGTTGACCTGCTGCATGTCACTAGGAAAACCATCTGCTTGCATCATAGTAACTTCCTACACAATTTGGGGGTTAGCATTATCCTTGGAAAAATCCTTAATAGGGGAGAAAATTGTTATGGGGGAGGGCACTCTATCCACCATATCAAGGAACTAGTCCCTCATTAAGTCCACACACCCGAACCCAATGGTTGCCAAAACATGTGACACCTCCTTTCTCTCCTTCAACCCCTCACTCGAGCCAGACTAAGAAGAATCTGAGACATACTCTTCCTCCTCCTCCATTCTCCCGTCCCAAAAATTTGATGCCTTCTCTTTCATCCTCTGCTTGAGATGGCCTGTGTCTTCAGAATCTATCTCCTCCTCTTGCAAGGCCTCCTCCTTCCAGTTTCCTCTTAGCATTTGACTTATCAAACCTTCCCAACCTCCTCCTACACCCTCTCCACTCCTCCTTTGACTCCAAGACTTCCTTCTCTTTCCCTTTGTCCTATCTTCCTTTTTTCCCAAAAGGGGTGGGCTTTAAATCCATAAGGGACTCACTAGGCGAAGGTTATGGGTTGGGGCTCTGGGACCCATGATTCTAAGGGGAACCAGTTAGGGTCAGGGGTTCGGATGAGTCGAAATACCAACCTCCACAATCCTAAGGGGGACCAAGGAAAGGTGGAACTAGCATAGTCGAAACATTAACCCTTGATGTAAAATGGTAAAATTAACACCCTTTCTCATTTTTTCTTTTACATTAGTAACCCTGTGCTCTAAATCATGCAATAGAAAGAATATAATGGAAATTAAATCATGACGGTGAAAATGATTTAGGAGAGGAAAGTGGTAGTAATAACAGACACCATACCTTCCTTTTAGAGTTAGATACTTCATCAACATCAAAAAGACCTCATTCCATGGCTCAGGGAGCTTCTCTTGCATAAAACCACCTCTGTGTTGAATAGGTTCCTCCCCATCGAACAAGAAGTGTTGCAAACTTGCTTCATCGGCCACCCTTGTCACCTTCTGCCACTTCCTACCCTTCATGGCCAAACCCATCACCATAGCAATGACTTTCTTAGAGATATGGAATGAAATGCTAGTTATCGTAACTCTACGGTCCTCCTAGGAATTAATAAATTGCATGGAACAATTTTCATCATGCCCATTAAGCACCTCCATAAATTAACACAACTATCTTCCTTCAGTATATACCACACCAATGTCTTCCTCGTGTTCTCCTCAATCATGGATGACTCAATGCACATAAGGTCACCACCCATCTCTGCAAATTTCTCAAAACCTCTCTTCTTCTTCAAAACCTAGAAACACTTACTAAGAATGACTTCAAACTTAAGCCGAACATCCCTTAGATGACAATAATGGCCATTATTATTAGTAATTATAGAAGTGTCCCTAGTAAAAATTTGTTAGAATCTGAAAATATTAATAACCCAGAAAACTAGTGCAAAGAGTAAATATCTAAACTATGAATGCAAATGATACAAAATCAAAATAACATCATAGAGTTAGTCTCCAAGAGAGTAATGCAAATGTTGGAAGCAAAATAGCATTAAGAGGATGCAAAAACAAGAGATGTAAATACAAGCCAGGTAGCATGCTTATATAGGCTAGGAAGAGAGAGGAGGTGGCAACACCAACCAATGAGGAGCAACCATCTATCGGACTAAAGATAGCAAAGTATCTTCCCAAGATAGCTAATGGATGCTCACATGTAAGAAGGTGACACCTCACAACTATTCACCTAATAAGACATGCTATATTAACCTAAGTGAGATTATTAAAAGTGTAGGAAAAACCTAGCAAAATAGGAAAAATAAAAAGCTACACTAACACCCCCCCATAAGCGAAGCTTAGGTGGATGCAGAAATGGGTCCTGACAATGAGGCCATGTTAGGTACCCAAGTACAATGCAAGAAGATGCAACCTCTGAAAGTGGGGAAAGAGAGAAAATCACATGGGAAAAACCCTCCACTAAAAAGAGGTAAGAACCTAGTGAAGAACTGAAGAAGTCTCCCGCTAGGTAAATTGTCCCCTAAAACAAGAACAAGGAATGATCATGAAGAAGCAGCATCACTGAAGCATGAAGAATCAAAAAATTCTATCAAAATGCTGATCTGTAGAACCTCCATGGAAATAGAAGGCACGAACCATCAACCAAAGAAGCATAGAACAACAATATAACCTCCCCTTAAGGTAGGTGAGGTGACAAGCAGCTGAAAAGATGGGCCAAAAGTCTCCTACAATACAGGAGCCAAACTCATCGAGAGTGAGGTACAAACACAAATAAAGGCATGTGTCATCGACACTGCATGAGGAATTAGAGAAAGAGGGCCTATAAGCGGAAAACAACTATCCCCCCCATGGCACTCTATATAATAGTGCAAGTACAATGAATCACAATGATGAAAAGGATCCCGAAACACAAGAGTGGCACTTTATCTCAGTGTGTTGCATAAAGATGCTTACAATGAAAAAATATAAGGCTGAAACAACAGAAGGTAAAGCCCAAAACAAAGCAACTGAAGCAACAAAATTGATCTCCGGACCTGAAACAAATATAATATCCACCAAAATGCTAAAATGCAAAAGATTGAATAGAATGTGTTTGGAATAAAATTTGGAACAACAACCAGCATCACTGGAAAAAAGCATAGAAAGAGCTTTCCAACGATATAAAGAAGTCCAAAAACGGAGATCGGAAGCCCAAGATACGCCTCCCGGAGTGTAAAATAGAACATCTGGCTTTGACTGCCATAACAGGAAACCAAACTGCATCAAAACTCAAAAACACTTATACCAATATCTCCGTCTCAGAACCATCTTTCCGGTGCTTCTTTCGGATCAAAAAAACACCTCCGTATGCAAAAGTTATGGCCAAAAAACCGAAGGTAGGTCCAAAATGACCCTAGGGAGGTGCAAGAAGGTGTTGATGCAGGATGACATCATGCTGACATCAGAAAAGCAAGAGATTAAAATTGACGGTCTCTAGCTTGTCGCAGCAAAAAAAGAGGCCACGTGGTAGCCACGTGGACGCCACGTGGCAGCCACGTGGACGCCACGTGGCGGGCAGATGACGTGCAATGGGTGACATGGCAAGGTACCACGTGGCACCCAGGCCACGTGTCCCCCCCGCAGTGGCTGTAATGGCTGACGGTGACTGCATAGCTAGTAGGCGGAGGGAGGTGAGCGAAGGCGGTCGCAAGGCGGCGGAAGGAGGTTGAGCCGCCGGTGGAGGTGGCAGTCGGGCGGCGGCTGAGGCCAAGCGGATCCCGGGCAGCGCTGCCTACTATGGCTGCTGCGGGCTACGCATGGGTGGTGCGGCGGCGGCACCCAAAACTTTAAAAAAATTTCATTCCTGCATCTGTACGACCGTACGACAGCGACCCTGGAGGCTTAAAAAAATCTTCAAAATTGTCCTGTGTCCAAAAACAACAAGCTTTATATGAATCTTGACTGCAAACGGCGTTTCGGATCCAATGGTGATGTCCGTTTGGGCTGAAAGTGCTCCAAAAATTTTCTGATCCCCTGATTTGAAGAAAAATTGCATTCAAATCTACGACTGCCAACGGAGAGGGGTATGGCTGTAGCTTTGCATGCTCGATTTTGAAAAATATACAGCTTGCGTGCAAAATCTAAAAGATACCTAGATGGTTTTTCGAGGATGCGAACAAAACCCAGAAAGCATTTTTCTTGCTGATGAACAAAAGATGTTGCTGTAGTGTAAATCAGACACCTTTAATAGTAAAAAACGGCTCCAAAATTCAGAAAATGACCCCAGCAACCAAAATATGACATGCAAATGTTGGATAAGATTCTTAAATCCATCAATGACATGTTGGAACCAGCAAAACTGATTGAAGACTCCAAATATGCAAGTTGGTTGTTAGATTTGAGATTGAAACCTCAGAGAAAAATTGTTTTTGTCAAAAATTTTCTGATTCTCAGGATCATCCAAAGATGCAAGAGAAGAGCATACTTCATTTTTCAAAAAACTACAATAAAGTTTATTTGCCCTCCCCGAATCTCTCAAATAAGGAAACTAAAATCTACTCTTGCACATAGAAAAACTCTGATACCATGTTAGAATCTGAAAAGATTAATAACCCAGAAAACTAGTGCAAAGAATAAATATCTAAACTATGAATGCAAATGATACAAAATCAAAATAGCATCATAGAGTTAGTCTCCAAGAGAGTAATGCAAATGCTGGAAGCAAAATAGCATTAAGAGGATGCAAAAACAAGAGATGTAAATACAAGCCAAGTAGCATGATTATATAGGCTAGGAAGAGAGCGGAGGTGGCAACACCAACCAATGAGGAGCAACCATCTACCGGACTAAAGATAGAAAAGTATCTTCCCAAGATAGCTAATGGATGCTCACATGTAGGAAGGTGACACCTCATAACTATTCACCTAATAAGAGATGCTTTATTAACCTAAGCAAGATTATTAAAAGTGTAGGAAAAACCTAGCAAAATAGGAAAAATAAAAAGCTACACTAACAAAATTAATGTTGTTAATATCAACATAGATTATTTTGGAAATTATAATTCTAATAATTTAATATTATATTTTGGTTATTTAAATATCTTTAAAACATCTTTGCTATATATTTTTTTAAAATTTTAATGTGATAACCTTGATATTATCTAAAGTTGTAAATTAAATAATTAAAAAATAAAATAAATAAATGTGAACTAAATTTTATATAAGTACTTTAATAGAATAATATAGAATTATTATGATATAGAATTATATTTTTATTTTACATATTAAAATCAAATAAATTTATAAATTTTGATTAGTTTTGCAATACTTATTGCCTTCAAAGAGAATGAATTACACCTTATAAAGGAAAATAGTTTTTTTTTTCTTCGAAATATTGTTTTAGAAAAATGTCAACAAGTTAGAGTCATCTATGTTGAAGAGAATATGATTTCAACTATGAAAGCATTCCCATGTGAATGAAGGCTTAGACTAAAACATGTTGATCAGATTGAAAATTAATTCATTTGCGCTTTCTATCCATTTCCTTAAGCATGTTAGTGGAAAATTAAAATGATAAAAATCATTTACATAGGGGCTACTTTACCAAGCAATTATTTGTAATTGACTGAAAAGAAAAGGTGCCTAAATTTCGGTGGCTATGTTGGCCAAGAATTCATTTTTCTATTTCATGGAGGTAGAGTAGTCATGGATATCATGTCTGCCTAGTCTAATACTTAGTCATCAGTGGCAATAATTCTCTTCATCCTTTCAATCGGGGATAGATGAATTTTATGGTTTACAATCTTTCATGAAAACATATAAAATATTGATACAAATATTACAATCTTCACACACATGCACTTCCTATTTAAAAAATATTTGTGATATACATTTTCTATATGATAGTCATCATCCAACTTTCAAAAATAATGGTCAATTTTTCAAAAAAAGAAATAGAAGGTGATAGTGATAGAATTAGATTTTTTTGCTTTAGTGTAGAAAATCAACAATTACTACACTTTACAATTAGTTTTACTTGGAATGCTTAAATTCTCTTCAATTTAAAGGAAAGCTTCTAATAATAAATTAAATTTAAATCAATGCTCAGTAAATTTCCTAATAATAAAGAATGTTGTCTTTAATTAGTATATTTGACACATAATGAAACATATCATGAAATGAGTGCAAAAAAGGAGAAGCATGTAGTAATGAAGTAGAGGAAAAATGATAAGTATATGTCATTGTTAAACGACTTCTTAACATATATCATATGTATTTAAAACTAAGCATCCAATAGAACTATGTTTTGTTAAAAAGAATGGTAATTTTATGTTTTTCTGAAATCATTGTAATTGGGCTTAAAAAAGATAATTATTATTGTTTATTTTATTTTACTTAGATAAAGGTAAAGAAAACCTTTTAAAATAAGAATTCTTTTAATGAAAGTGAGTTTAAATTTTGTAACCACAAACTAAAACTTCAAATTAGATGTCAAATAATAAAATTTTGAACAAGATATCGCACATTGTAAATAAGTGCCACATAGTGGCTTAGTACTTGCCTTTAGCTTTCATACTAAAAGAGGGTTAAATTTTTTATTAAATACCAAAGAAAAAAAACAACAAAAGAAATAAAGAGCTCTAAAGAACTTTATCCTGGTCCACAAGTTGAACCAGCTTCTAAGATAAATCGGGGGGGAGCATCTTATAATCAATAATGTTCTAATCTGACACATGCTCAGAGGCCTATTTAGCTAAGCAATCAGCCACACCATTCCACTCATGGGGTATATGCATAAAAGACATAGAATCCAAAGAATTGCATAACTAAGTGATTTGTTGAATAAACAAAGCCAAATGCCAATCCACATCTACAAGGTTCTATCTATTCAATAAATTTACAACCACCTGTGAGTTAGTCTTACAAGTAATTCTTCTTCTGTCATGTTGACAACACTATTCCATTGCAACCAAGATAGCAAGGGCTTCCATGAGTTTATTTTTATGGTAACCCTTATAGATAGAAAACATAAACTGAACTCAACCAAAGTTATCACACCCAACTCCTCCAATACCAACTAGTCTAGGATTTGCCTAAGAAGAGCCATTAGTGTTGATTTTAAGAACTCTGACCTAAGCCATTTCTTCCTCTCCCCCTTCCTCTTGGATTTGACTGAGCCTTGAATGCTTGCTCTTGGGAAGAAGAAGATGTAGATCTATTGATCTTGTGCTCATGGGTTTGAAGATTACCCATCAACTCATCCATTGTCAAAATAGTGAGGTCTTTTGCCTCTTCTATGGTCATGACCAAATTGTCATATTTATGAGGTAAACTCCTCAATATCTTTTCCAGTATCCTCTACTTTTTATAGTCTTCTCCATTTGACTTCAATTGATTAATCACATTGGAGGTCCTTGAACTGAAACCTGCAACTGATTCATTTTCCTTCATCTAAAGGTTCTCAAACTCCCTCCTTATATTCTGTAGCTTTACTGTGTGGACTTTATTAGTCCCCTTGAAGTTTTTCTCAAGGATATCCCAAGATTCCTTTGCATATTTTTCTGCTACAATCTTGGGGAATATTGTCTCTGTCATTGCTGCTTCAATCAAACTTAATGCCTTTGCATCTTTCCTCCTTGACTCTTTTAAATGAGTCTTCTGTGCATTTGTGAGAGCAGCATACTAAGTTGGGTCTGTTATATCATTGAACCCATTAACAACAAACTCTCACAAATCATTTGCAACCACTATGGTTTTCATCTTCTTTGCCCATATATCATAATTTTGTCCATTGAAGGATGGTAGCTATTGCCATATCTTTCCTATATATGCTGCCATGTCAAATATCCCAAGAAAAAAAATGCCCTAACTCACTATGGATGTGGGGCCTCAAAGCTCTGATACCATCTGAGAAATATAAATTAAAATAAATTCTCACAACCCCAAACCCAAGAAATTACTTGGCACTAAAAATTTTTGAGTGCTAGTTTTGCTCGGCACATGAAGGTATCGAGTGGCAATTTGCTCGGCAACAACTATTGCCAAGTGACAGGCAGTAGGTGCCGAGTGAGCTCGGCTCCAACTAAAATTTATAACTTAGAAAATATTAACAATAGATGAGGATGTCAAGTGTTCTATTTCAAACTAAAAATATTATAACTTAGGAAATTCCAACATGAATGATTTCACCATTAAAACCAGAGAGCCAAAGCTTTAACCTTTTAAACAAATTACTCAAATGCAACATACAAGGGAAGAGCAATGGATTCAAGTATGCCTGCTTGCCTTCTATTCAATCTTTGATATAAACTATTGCAAAATTTGGGAGCATTCGGCTTCAACCAGAAAACCCTAAAATAACCCTAAACTTGAAATACTTCAAACAAATTTAATACTTCAAAAAATTTAAACCTACAACTCTAAGGGAATAGCAATGGATTAGAGTATGCCTACTTGCCTTCTAGTCAATCTTTGATATAAACTATTACAAAATTTTGGAGCATTCAGCTTCAACCAGAAAATCGTAAAATAACCCTAAACTTGTAAAACTTCAAACAACTTTAATACTTCAAAAAATTTAAACCCACAACTCTAATGGATGCATACAAAGGTGCCTAGAGCAATCACTACTTCAATAGGACAAAACCAAACAACAAAAAACTCACAAAGTGAACAGGGGAAGTACGTGCAACTGCAGTCACAAACTTGTTTCCTTCTTCCTTCTCTGCTCTGCTCTGCAACTATTGATCTGCTGAATAATCTGACTCAATAAAATGAATGTAGAAACATTATCTTTTCCCCCTCATTTTTTATTTCAAAAATCTCACCCACCATATTTATGTTTCTATTTTTTTTGGATGTCAGAGGTGGTAGTTGAGCATTTGGCTCTACGAGAAAATAACTATATGCAATTAATATTCCAACACACCCATCCCAAACTACAATACCATAAAACTTCTTTGCAACAAAACAAAGGATCTTACTCATATCATACAAAAAAAAGACAAGATCCAAAAGATTTGAGATGGGGTACCTCTTTCTCTAGAGATTGTTTGCTCTAAATTGGAATATAATGCAGATAAATGTGATGAAATTCTAGATGCTTTGGATAGAGAAAAGTCAACTCAAGGACAATATTTGAACAAATGCATGGTGGACTTTATTTTAGACGAGCTTGAAAAATCTACCAAAGAAGCACTTCTGCACATATGTTGCTTCTTCAATGACCAACATAGGTAGGCGGTCATTCTTGATCTCCTTGTTGCTCAATTCTTTGACCTTTTTAGGGGGACCTGAGGCCTAGCCAAGGGGCTCAAACTAGAGACCAAGATATCCCACATCAGTGACAGTGAGCTTCTTTTTGGGGAAAATGGGGTCAGTATATACAAATCCAAGCTTGATTATGTCTTCCCTTAGCCGCTCCTCTTCCCACCCAAGAAATATCATTTCCACTATGAAGAGAGTGGTCTTATTAGTTAAGTACTCTTGCTCGCTCATAGTGTTCCAAAAGAGCATGTTAGGATCCCCAACTTTGTCAAAATTTCCAAGATGAAGATCCCCTCTACTCCTAGCATTGCCCATTTGTAGTGCACCATCTCTGATTGCACATTCCATTTCAACACCTCTGGATTCGATCCTAAATTATCAATTCAAAAATTTGTAACATTAAGCACAGAGATGAATCAACTTCAAATATACCAAAAAGAGTTCATATTCAACACCCTCTTAAAATAAAAGTATTTATCTATGATGTAGATACCTTTAGCAGAAAATTCTATTTTTTGGCCATTTTAACCACAAAAAAAAAGATTTTAAACCCTACAAACTCAAAGACTAACTATCTAGACCTGTTACAATGATTTTACTCAAAGGAAAGAGAATATAATAGAATTGCTACAATTACACATAGAAAATAACTTTCATATTTCCATTGACCTGGGCACAGATGTAATGTATTAGTTAGAAATTGCTACAAAATTATAGTTGTCCACATGTTAATTTCCATTATAAATTTTTTTATCTAAAACTAAACCTAAGGTTACACCAATATGTAACTTTGTTAAAGAAACTACAACATTGGAAAGGAATAAATCTTATTGAGAATCAATGCCTAGTGATTAGCTTCCCTTGATTTGCTATGTTCTCTGTACCAGTGATAAAATCCATCCATTAATGACATGTTGTTTGATAGTGCTCTTTTATCCTCCTCCACACATTCTCATTCATTCAAAATTTGGTACTAATGTTTTAGACTTGCAAGGTCCAATTGTGCCTAACCACAAAGAACCAACTCTGCTATTGCCAAACTACTTGAATCTGAACCCCCAATGGAAACATTTAGAAAAGAGAAATTTTCTAGAATAGTCCCTCCTCCTATTATCACAATATTTTGAGGGCTCCCCCTACTGCAAAAGCCATTCATTAGTTTGACATTAGATTTATGCCGAACTCCTGCATGAGATGGAAGCCCCCAACACTTGTGGAACTGTACATAAAAATTTGTTTAACATGCACAATTCATTTGAACTCTCCAATAGATAAATGTCATTCCCTACAATCCTTTTTCTCATTCTAATTTTTGAGTGAGCTTATGTAATATAGTACCGAGAAAAATCATCAACACCAATTGGAAAAGAGAAATTCAATTTCAAAATTTCATTTTAATAAAAATTATTTTAACAACCTTAGGATAAATGGATTGTTTTGCTAATATTGCAATTTCCAAATAAATGACTAATACAAATTAGATGATGGAAAACTATAGTCTCTGCCTATTTATAGGTGGGACTAACAAGTGACATATCAGGGCTTAGTACTTGTCATTAGTATTATTAGTATTAGTATAAAATTAATTTTATTTAATAAATTTTAAAATGATATAAATCACATTATTAAAAATATAATTCTTAAACACTATAATGTTTTACAATCCATAAAATCTGACACATATAAAGATTAAAATGATCCATCCAATCAAATCATAGTAAAATATTTTATAGAAATTATTAAGTTTAAAATCTTGCATCTAACTATGCACAATGTATTGATTTTAAAAATAGTAAATTTAAACTACTTGAAATAGAAAACATTAATTAATGAGTTAATAGATGAAATGCAAAAGATATCACTATAGTACTTAGCCTACGAATAATAATAAGCATACTATTTTTAATTTTTTTTTAACACTTATCTTTCGAATATTTCACTCACTTCACCACATTAAATTATTTTCTTTAGATTTGTAATTATCACGATTTAGCTAGTCTTTTCTAATATTTTTAGTTACAATTTGGTGAATTAGATTACTTAATTTTTTATAAATTTAATATTCTTTTTTAAGTGTAATTTTAAAGATAACATATCTATTCATACACATATACATGTATTTATAAATATAGTTTTACATCTTTATATAGATTTTTTAATCTTCTGTAATGTAATAATTATATAGAAAATACAAATTCATAAAAGTGCAAATAGGGAAAATTACTTCAAAGATAATTATTATAAATTTACATATTATTATGAGTAATTATAAATATACCTAATTTTTTTTTAATATAATGTGTTGATTTTACATTATTAAAAAATGTTTATATATTTCTATTTCTATGATTGGTTATATATAAGCATTCTTTCAAACAAGTCGTGTGTGTGTGTGACTGACATGTTTGAAATAATGCTTAGATCTTATTTTAATTTTTAAGACCAACTTCAATTAATTACACCAATAAACGTGAATCAAGAATAATAAAGTATTTATGTATATACTTTCAAATTATTTGGTTTAAAATTTACATGAAAACATAATTAAAAAAACTAAAGATTCATTTTCACTAAAATAGTAAAAATAATAATCTAAATCTTTCTATTATTTAAAATATAATGAAAGAAAAAAAATTGTTTAAAAAAATTTACTTACAACTTTATAAAAACAATTCACATAACTAAATAATAATAACAAATTCACAAAAAGAAAAGAAAAGAACACATTACATTTAAATTATTAATCCCTGACACAATCTATGCCACCCTTTTAGTAAACTACATGTTTATAATGGGGTTAAGGAGTTCTTTGGCTGTAGGAAAATACTCAAAGAGCTAAATGGTACCTTCCTTACTTTGATTCCAAAAAAGTCGAGTGCTGATAGCATGGACCAGTTTTGACCAATCACTCTTTTTAATTCTTTTTATAAAGTTATATCTAAAGTGCTAACTCTCAAAATTTTGTCTCTTCTCCCTAATTTGATTTTTAGCTAGCAGAATGGTTTTGGTCTTGGTAGGTAGATCTTAAATTCTATCATCTTGGTGCATGAGAATATTCAATCCCTTACCTTATCCAAGAAAGAGGATTTCCTCCTTAAACTTTATCTATCTAAAGCTTATGACAGGGTGGATTGGGCTTTTTTACAAAGAGGGCTAGAAGCTTTTGGTGTTAATAAGAGATTTAGGGAGCTAGTCCTTATGTTGGTTTCTTCTACCACTTTCTTGGTATTGGTGAATGGATCTCGTATTCCTTTTTTCTGGACTTCTCATGGTTTGAGGCAAGGGGATCTACTTTCTCTTATCCTCTTCATTCTAATGGTTGAATGCTTGGGAAGATTTGTGGAAAAAATGGTGTTAGTTGGGGATTTTGTTGGTCTCAAACCCTTGACTAAAGAGCTGATTTGTTCTCCTCAGTAGTTTGTGGATGATTCTATAGTGATGGGAGAAGCTTCAATTAGAAATGCTAGAAATATAAAGAATGCTTTGGAGGATTATGGGCAAGCTTCTGGTCAAATTATTAACTAGAACAAAAGTGTGATCTATTTCATCACTATTAATGATAATAGGTAGAATACAATTAAAAGAATTATTGGTTGTGAGATTGGCACCTTACCAAGTTCTTATCTAGGATTACCCCCTTATATGGACCCACCTAAGATTTTTTGGAGTTCGCTGATTGATAAAATTCATTCAAAGTTAACAAGGTGGAAAGGATCCCTCGTTAGCTAGGCTAATAAGATTATTGTTCTCAAATCCATATTACAGAATGTTTCACTATATGCCTTGAGTATTTTTAAGATACCTAGAAAGTTTTCCTTAGCAATTGAACAAATTTAGAAGCTTTTTTGATGGATGAATATGGAAAAAAAGAAAAGATTGGCCTTGATTGCATTGGAGAAAGTTTGCATGTCTTCCAATAAAGGTGGCCTTTGCCTTAGAAGAATTGAACTATGAATGATTCTTTCCTTGCCAAGTTGTTATGGAGATGGCACAAAGAGGAAGGACAATGGTGAGATATTTGGAATGATAAGTACAATAGGGAGAATCAAGATCTTAAACACTTTCTTAACAATGAGACCTTTCAAGAGGGTTTAATGATTTGGAAACATGCTCAAAAAAAAAAATAGATTATTAAGTAAGGGGTCAGATGGAAGGTGGGAAATGAGAGGATTGTTCTTTTCTAGGATGATATTTGGATTCTTGATCACCCCCTCAATACTGATCAAAGGTGTAATAGTTTTATATTGTAGTGTAAGAATCTCTTCAAGATTTTTGGAGAAGAATATTGGGAGGAGAATAATTGGTTGGACCCCAATAGAGTGGATAGAAAGCTTAATGGTCTCAACAAGATTTTGAATCCTATCTTTTCAAGCCATGAAGAGGATGCTCTAATATTGAAATATAATGCTAACGGATTATTTTCTGTGTCCTTGGTGTATGCTAATTCTTTTGAAGAGCATCATGAACCTTGTTGGGCTAAAGCTTGGTTTAAAGGTATGACTCCCAAAGTTAACATATTTTTTTGGATTCTTCTGCAGGATAAAATTTTGACAACATATAACTTATTGAAGAGAGGGTTGAACATCATTAATAGATGTCATCTTTGTAATAATTCTAATGAATCGATTAATCATTTGACTATTCATTGTTCTTAAACTAGAAGATTATGGGAAAAGGTTTGTGGCTTGCTAAATATTACTTGGGTTTTCCTTGCTATTGTTCATGATTTTTTCAATGCTTGGAAGTCACCCTCTACTAGCACCTTGGTTATGAGATTGTGGGATTTTATTCTCTCATTCCTTTGCTAGGGTGTATGGAAGGAACATAATGATAGGGTGTTTAGGAGCATAAAATCTAATCCAAGTTAGTTAGTAATATTAAGAATATGGTGACTAAGAATATCAGATCCTATGGAAAAGGACACCAATCTTGAAATGATTGGGAAGAATTAGTGTTTCAAAATTGGAATTTGAATGGTCTTAGTTTGGTGCAAAATGGTCCTAACCTTAGGGATCTAGCTAGATGGGATTGTCCTTTGATGGACTAGTATAAGATAAATTTTGATGGGGCCTTGAAGGGAAACCTAGGAATTGCTAGTTGTGGTATCATCATTAGGAATATGAATGGGGATAGAGTGGGTGGAATTGTCATTCCTATTAGAGTTAAAACTAACCATGTGGAAAAAGAAAATGCAGCCCTCTATTTTCTTAGCCATGCAAAAAGCTTGAATTTGAATAAGATATGGCTTGAGGTGGACTCCCTTAATATAATTAATTGCCTTAATAAAGTTACTAATCTTTTTTGGACTATTAATAATATTATAGGTAAGGCCATATATCTTATTAGTTCCTTTGAAATTTATGTTGTCACTCAAAGCTATAGAGAAATGAACCAAGTTGGTGACTAAGTAGCTAATGTGGCATGCAAGAGTGATGAAAAGTTAATTTGGAATCACAATGATATCATCCCTATTGACTAGAAAAAAGAAAACATATTTCATTAATGATGAATATGCCAGTAAGGAGTAATTATTATATGGGAAGAATTGGGAAGCAACAGGTTATTTTGAGAAGGACAGTGTATTACCATTCAATACCACATAGATTTTGGGTCTTTTTTCTCACAAATTTCCTTGGCTATGATTTTGACTACAATTTTTTGTTGTAGAGGGTTCTTTGAGAAGAGATAATCTTCATTTTAGAGACAAGAAGATGGGAGGAAGGATAAAATGAATTGAACTAGAAAGTTGCAAAGAGTGGAGGAAGAAGAGTGAGATTTGGGACATATTGGAGCAAGGGAATTTTATCAGTTATATACAAAAATTGAAAGGAAGAAACCCTATGATTTTCTGACATTTTATCAAAACATGGAAAGATTGGAGTATTTTGGTGGAGCAAGGCAGAAAGCTCTTAGATCAGGCAGTTGATGAGTTTGTAGACTTAGCTAAGGAAAACAATAGACTAGTAAAAATAGGCAATTCCTACTTTAGTCCTAGTTCCATTTTGTGACCTTGGAAATTTGTTATGTTTGTGGTTATTGAGTAACTCACCTTATATGGTCACTTCACTAAGATATACGATGATCATTTCATGTTGGTTAACCATTTTAGGCATAAGGTTAGGATAAATTTTCATTTTGACTTAGATAATCTTTGGGTAATTCTATTCTTTCCTTTCAAAATGATCCTAAAGGAGATCACACCTGCCATGAGGGGTTAATGGTTTTAATAATGAACCTTCTAAAGTAAAAAAAGGTGGATAGGGCTAGGCAGAGTAAGAAATCACTTGATTATGAGATTGAGGGTAATGATTTTGAGGAAGATTTTGATGAGGAAATAGAGGATGAGGTGGGTGCGGTTGATTTAAAGAAGAGAAAGAAAGGTGATCTTGGAAGCTGTTCCAAGAAGAAAAGGAAGGAAAAGGAGAGTGATTCAGAACAAGATAGTGATTATGAGGAGGAGGAGAGAAAGGGTTTTGAGAAGAGAGGAACTTTGGGATAGTTTTTGGGAAACAAAGGAAATAATGCTAAAATAGATTCTATCCCCTTTGATGATGAACTCTTAATTTAATGATACAGGAAGGCTAGGAGTAACTAAAGCCAAATGGCATACTCAGCTACCCAAACCACCATGTGAGATTTAACACAATGGAAGCAAACAAAAAAGAGAACAACAACATAGAGAGAAAGAGAACATTATTCTCTATTGATTCATGAAAATATCATCATACATGCTTAAATGTAAGGCCTTTTAGCTTATGACTAGATACAAATAAATTCATGATCTAAGATACATCTTCAAATTCACACTTTCCAGTTCTTCTCTCCAATCATCTCTAAAAATTGCTCTATCTCTAAACATAAACACTCTATTTATACTAGCCAAAATGGCTTATAGATCATTCTAGAACATAGAGAAGCCACAAGTTGGCTCTATACTAATATTAAATACCCATTATGAAAATAAACCTAACATTAAATACTTGAAGAGTCACAAGTCAGCTTGCATCAGTAATTAAATGTCCAGAAATTGATGTCCTAGAAAAATTATGATATCGCATAACACTAATTGAATTAGAACTGATGCTTAAAATTAAGGTATTATTTTAGGTCCTATAAAACCAATTAAGTGTGCAAAGGATGATTCATCAAGGATAAGTGCACATCCATCCCAAAATTCAAGCACAAAAAATTGTCATGTAGAACTGTTGGAAATTGATACTCTTGGAAAATTGCCATATCTCCCAACTTATGAGGAATTAAATCTGGAGCCTTTTATAAAAGGAATGAATCTAGGGACTCTTCAATTCCTAAGAGCCACATCCTCTCATTCATTTTAAAAAGTTAGTTATGCAATCTACAACAAGAACCCAGAAACTAGAAAACACAGTTTCAGCAGCAAGGTAAAAATTGAAAACATGCAGGATAGCAATGCAACCCAAGATGCTCTTGCATCAGAAAACTAGGGTTGGAAGAAATTATTCTCTTGAATCATTGAGATGTCACAACTTGAGCTAAATCCAACTCAGATTGAGAAATCCATGAAGAATCTTCCATAGGTTTGTTCTTCCACATCACCTGATATTCATAATAATCTTCTCCCCTTGTGCTCTTACCAACACTCTAATACAATATCTGTTCAACTTCTTCAATCTACTTCTTAGGATAGTCCTTTGATACAATAACTACATCATCTAACTCATGATACTTGTATAAATTAGCAACATTGAATATAGGATATATATCCATGTCATCAGGTAACTCAATTTCATAAGCATTTCCACTATCAAACTTCTTCTTTTTTAGCTTACTATGTGTTCCAATTAGAAATCTTCCTTTCTTTAGATAAACCATCACCTCATCATCAACTTGAAAATCATGATGTCTTCTAGACTGATCAGCATTCTCCTTATACTTATGATTACTTTGTTCTATCCTCAACTTCACTTCCCTATGTAAAGATTTCATAAAATCAGAAAATTCTTCTCATGTAGCACTTTGCTTTTCTTTGCTAGCAATATCTATCAAATCTAATACTCCTCTAGGCTTCATTCTAGTAACCATCTTAAAATGTTTCTTCCCTATACTCCTATTCACAAAATTATTATATGTAAATTTATCTTACACCAATACCATCTCCCAATTACTTGGCTTATTCCCAACTAAACATCTTAGTAAAATACCCAAGCTTCTATTCACAACATCTATCTATCCATCTATCTACAGATAGAATGTAGAATTAAAATTAAAATCAGTACCCATATTCTTCCACAGAGACTTCCAAAAATAACCAACAAACTTATTGTCTCTATCAGAAATAATGCTTCTTGGTAATCCATGCAATCTCACAATCTCTTTAAAGAAAAGTTCAGTGATATGTCCAACATCTAAAGTCTTCTTACATGTTATGAAATGAGCCATCTTAGAAAATCTATCCACTACAAAAAATATGGAATCATACCCATTCACTATCTTAGGTAATCCAAGAACAAAATCCATACTGATGTTACTCCAAGGTTTCTCAAGAATAGTAATAGGTGTATACAAACCATTATTTTGACTCACTCCTTTTACAACTTGACAAAGTCCACAACTCTTTAAAAATTTCTAAACATCCTTATAAATTTGTGGCCAATAATACTTCTCTTTCAGTAGACTCAATGTCTTATCAATTCTAAAATGTCCAGCCAATCCATCACTATGCTTTTCCTTAATCAGATTCAACCTCATAGAACTTCTAGGAATACACAACTGAATACTTTTGAACAACATACCTTCTTAAATGAAATACTCATCATACTTACTTATGTGATTTGTTAAAATTGGTTCTTTTCACTCTCTCCATGCCTAAGAAAAATTAGGATTAGCATCATACAACTCTTTCATTTCATCAAAACCAAGAACTTCAACCTTCATTTCAGTCAACAAAGAATGTCTTCTACTCAATGCATCAACAAGTTTGTTAGTAACTCCACTCTTGTGCTTGATTATAAATGTAAAATTATTAAAATACTCAACCCACTTCATACGTGTCTAATTCAATTTATGTTGGCTTTCCAAGTATTGTAAAGCTTTATGATCAGTATACAACAGAAACTCCTTAGGAATCAAATAATGTCTCCACTTCTTAAATGCTTGAACAATAGCATAAAATTCTTGATCATACGTAAATACTTCATTTTAGCATCATTCAACTTCTCACTAGAGAAAGAAAAAGGTTTAACTTCTTGACTTAATACAACTCCTATTGCATTACCACTTGCATCACATTCAACTTGAAATACTTTGTTGAAATCAGGTAAAGCCAATACAGGTAACTCAACAACCTTTTGTTTCAAAGTCTCAAAACTCTTATCAGCTTCATGTGTCCACTTGAATTCATTTTTATCTCCCCTCATTATCTTAGTCATAGCATTACAGAAAGAACTAAAATTCTTTATAAACTTTATGTAATAACTAGCCAAACCATGAAATAATCTCACCTCACCCACATTCTTAGGTGTAGGCCACTCCAAAATTGCTTTAAATTGCTTAGGATCCATCTTCAATTCATAAGCTGAAATCAAAAATCCCAACTACACAATCTCCTCTTGAATAAAAGAACACTTTTCAAAATTAATTGGCAACTTTTCCTCTTTCAACCTTTGCAATACATGCCTAATATGCTCAAGATGTTCTTTCTTAGTATTATCGAATATTAGAATATCATCCAAATAAACAATCACAAACTTACCAAAGAATCTTTTTAGAACTTCATTCATCAACCTCATGAAAGTCCTAGGTGCATTAGTCAATCCAAAAGGCATAACCAACCATTTATATAAATCATCTTTTGTCTTGAAAGAAGTCTTCCATTCATCACCTTCTCTGATTCTGACCTAATGATAGGAAATTTTCAAATCATTCTTGGTAAAATACTTTGCTCCACTAAAAAATCCATTATGTCATCCATCCTTGGTATAGGAAACCTATATTTCACTATGATTTTGTTAATAGCTCTAGAATTAGTGCATATTCTCCATTCTCCATTCTTTTTAGGTGCTAATACAATAGGTATTTCACATGGACTCAAACTTTCTTTGATCAAACCTTGTTGCAACAAATTATGCATTTGTTTATTAAGTTCTTCATTATTTATAGGTGTCAATCTATATGGTGCCTTTTTTTGAAAACTACCTGTTCGAATTAGATCCATACAATGACTTATACTTCTAACTGGAGGTAAACCATTAGGAATATCATTAGCAACAATATCCTTATAATCATTCAACAATTCAGAAATTTCTTCTGGTACTAGACTACCACTATCTATTGTCACTCTATCATTACCAACTTCTACTGCTTGATCATTACCACCAACACTTGGTCCTCTAGCAACTATAGTGAAACATACTTGATTCCTCTTTAGTTCCTTTTCAAAGTGCTTTCCATTAACCATGCAAAATTTTGTTGCAGTACAATTGACCTCATCTGGACTTTCAATCAAAGGCAACGATATTTGTTTCTTCCCATTTATCCAAATAATATATTGATTCAATCTTCCATCATGCACAACATATCTATCATATTTCCAAGGTCTACCTAACAAAATATGACAACAATCCATGGGCATAGTATCACATAGAACTTCATCAAAGTAATGTCCAATTTTGAACTTCACAATACATTGCTCACTTACCAATATGTTATGCTCATATTTGATCCATGAAACATGATCGGGTATGGGATGTTTCAACCTTTGTAACCAGCTCTTCTGATGCCATATTGGTTGAACTTCCACTATTAATGATTACATTGCAGCATTTTTCATCCATCTTACATGTGGTCTTGAAAAGACTTATTCTAAGGATAGGTTCCTCATCATTTTCCTTATTACATAAGGTTCTTCTCACTATCAGATTTTCTCCAGCCTTAGGTCCACTTGGTGAACTCTCAATGTCTCGTTGAATCAAAACATTTCTATTATTCTAGCCACTTTCAGAAGATCTACATTCAAAGGATCTATGTCCTTCTTTACCAAATCTGAAACAATTACCACATAAACCACCTCTAGGATAAGAATTACCTCTTCCTTGGTAAGATCCAATACCTCCTTGGTATGAAATACCACCTTTCCACTCGGTCTTTTCTTTGTCATCATTCTTCCATTCTGATTTTCCTTTCTCATGCACAAAACTATCAGATCTACCACTTTCTCCATAAGATCTACTTGTGCCTCTCTGGAATCTACCACCTCTACCTCTTTGTCTTTGTTCTTTCTTCTTTGTCAAGATCTCCTTTTCTTTCAAGGCATATTGATATCTTTCTTCCACACTTTCTAACTTCACAAAACTTATTTCATCTTGAATTTTAGATTGCAATCCATATATCTATCTTGCAATTTTCTCTACATCATCATCCACATGTCTAGATCTAATGTCCAATCTATAGAATTCCTTAGTATACTCTTTCATATTCATGTATTTTTGCTTCAAATTTTGCATCTTTCTCAACAAGCTAACTTGGTAATCAAGAGGAAGGAATTTTTTCTTTACCTTGTTCACCATCTTTAGCCAAGTTCTGATCTTCTCCTTTCCTCTCCTTTGTCTTTCCATTTACAAATTCTCCCACCATAGTGAAGCATGACCTTTCAACCTAGTGATTGAAATCTTCAACTTCTTATTATCAGGAATGTTTTCATAATCAGAGAACTTCTCCATATTTGAGACCCAATCTAACATAGCATTAGTATCTAATTTTTCATCGAAAGTGTTGTTGTAAATAAGTATTTACTTATTACACTTACTTAAGTTTTACTTAGGTTAATGCATTAGTTAATTATTTTGCATTATTTTATTATTATTTTAGGTGAGACACTTAGGAGTTTGTGTACTCTCATTGAGTTATGCAATTCTAATTATGCACATGGTGTCTACAACACATGAGTATGCATCATTCACTGAGTTGTCATGTTGACAAAATATTTATTCACACTCCTCATTTAGTACATGTTGTCTACATCACTAATTTACGTGCTACACCATTGTAGGCTTATCCTCACATCATTACACTTAATCCCATGCTCAATGGAGGATAACTCATATCTAGTGGACATGTGCCTAGTTGTATGACATATCATGATGCTGACTTCTATGCATTCTAGAAGCTCTCCTGAGGCCTTTATATTCAAGCACTCTTAGTGTACTCTCAAGCAGTTATTGAATGAATATCATCATTCTGATCATACTCTATCTATTTTGGGCTACTGTGTGCTTGTGTTGAGTTCTTTAGTTCTTGGTTGAATTCTAGCCTAAGCCAAATTCTTACATGGTACGAGAGCTGAGCAATATTCTCATCACGTAACTGTTAGAGACTATTCATACTTCAGCACCTCAACACGAATCTAGAGGATCTGTAGAAATTGGGAGAATCTAGAGCCAGATCTGACCTCATCGTTGCATCTAGAGCTTTGATTTAGTGAATATTGACTATAAATTTGAATATATTTGGTGAAAGTTGATCCTGAGGCCATTTTCTTTTGCAAATCAGAACCCAGAGGCGTCGATTTGCCGTCCAAGTATGGTTAATTAATTGATCTGATTAGTTATTTTTCAGATCTAAATGTTTGCAATTTATTTGTATTTTTAAAATTATTTTTGGATCTAAATCTCTGCAATTTATTTGTATTTTTAGAATTATTTTCATATTAATTACATACCAGAGAAATTTTTTTTTGCCAAACTAGGTAGTGACACCCCAGCTCAGCTCTATTATTTTTGGCGGATATATTTATTTATTTGTAGGGTTTGAAATAGTAATCAATGGGCCTCTGCACACATTAGTAGGTTGTACATTCTAATTAAACCTAGGTGCACAGACATCACAACCTAGCATCGACAACCTTCTATTCCAGTGTGACTTGCCTGGCTGTGCCTTCACTTCCCAATGCCCTTGCCTTTGCGCTAAAAGGGAGGCATGGTTGTTTTTAAACAACTTAAGACTAGGCCCACCCACGCATGTGGGATCTTTCATAAACCTTCAACAGTGACAAACAAAAATTTGGTAGCGTTTGGTGATTTTGGAAACACTAGAACCCTCCACCCACACCATGTGGTGCATACTCATTTGATATTTTGAGGGCCCATATACTATCACACCTGCCACCACATTGTCATCCTAGTCAGCCCACTTAGACACAGGTGAAGTGTGACATATTTTCAATCACCCAGCTATCTAAATAGTTAGCATTTGAGTATGCCAACTCTATTGCTTATGTCAACAGCCACGAACCTTGCCCAATTGGATTTTTTGTACCTTTTTTATGACCGTACTAGTGACACATTAGCAAGTGGTACTACCACGTCAGCACATGGTTTGATTTGTGCTGACATCATCCTATCTACATGCTTAAAATTGACACCCATTCTGACATCATTCTAGGCCAAATTTGCATTGCTCTGATATCCATATGATCGTCAATTTTAACACCATAGTTTGCTGATGCAACCCCTCTCCAAATTGATTTTGGGTTTTGTAGTCCGACTTCAAGAGGCCATAACTTGCACATCTGGACTCCAAATCAGGTACAATTTTTTTGAAATTGGGTAAAAAAATTTAAATGTTTTAGTGGTTCAGCTATTTTCTAGTTTTGATGCATGATTGTTCAAAATTTGCATTGTTTGGTGATTGTACCTAGATAATCCTACATTTTGCAACTTCAAATGCTCTGTACAGGCACATCTAGAGTAAAAAATGGTTTCATTTTTTTGAAAGTGCATTATTTTTTGTCTACTTTCCAGATCTTGTATTAGATTATAGGCTTGTGTGGACAAAAGTGTCACTTTCAACAATATGGCCTTTCTTTGCTTTGTAATGCTTCAGAATTGTAGCACTTTGTAAAGTTTCAGTTTTGTACTCCATTAAGAAGTTGTAACAAGTAAAATCAGAAGTCCACAAAGGCCAAAATTAGCAAGTGGCCCATTGTAATTGCACTACTGATAAAGTGCCCAAAGCATCTATTTTGCAGGGGGTTTCTTAATTTAGTGAAAAGGGGGGGTGTTCTTGGTGTTCTGTTCTCTATTTTCTACACTTTTCTTTCATTTTCTACATTATGGTAAACTTTAAGTTTCCTAAACTAACTCCTCATAACTATGCTTCATGGTCAATCAAAATGTTGTATCACTTAATGCATAATGGAGTTTCACAATATGAAGTTGGTACTCTTCCTACACCAACAAGTGATAATGTTTTTGCAAGTGATATTTCAGCTTGGGTAGCAATGGATAGAAAAGCCCTAGGTGATATATGTTTGGGGGTAGATGATAAGATCATGTATCAAATTAGGAAATGTACTACATCCAAGGAAGCTTGGAATACCCTCAAAAGCCTTTGTGGGAAAGTGTTTGAAGACGATGTGTTCAAGATTGAAGATGATCTTGTATCCTTAGATCCCAAGTCGTATGACTCAATATAGGACTTAGTCATTAAGGTGAATGAATTAAGGACAAAGCTTACTGATTGTGGGAGTTCTATCAAAGATGACAAACTAATCTATCTCATCCATAACAAGCTACCATCAGAATATTCCACATTTGTATCTTCTTTTAACACATCTAAGACTGCCTTAGGGTTTTCCTACAAGAAAGTCACTTTTGATGAATATGCAAAACTATTGGATGATGAAGAAAAGAAGTTGAAATCAATGGGGATTCTCAAATCACCTCAGTCCAAAGCATTAGTGGCCAATGAGGGTTCTCAATATTTAGCTAGACAATCTTCAAATAAAGGAAAGGGTAAGAAGAAATGGAAGAAGGACAAATCTGAGAATGTAGAAAAGACAACACCACAATCCAATCAACAAGGCAAGTCCTTGAATTCCAACAAGAAGGGGGGAAAGAACAATAAGGAGAAAAATAAGTGTTCTTATTGCAAGAAAATGGGTCATGAAGAGCATGAGTGTTATCTTAAAAAGATTGATGAGTTGACTCACATCATGAAGAAACATAATGTTCCATTGCCTAATGCTTACAAGGATAAAGGGTCTTCTTCAAATTCAAAGGGCAAAGGGAAAGAACTCATGGCTAATTCAAACTCTTCAAAAGAATGGATATTTGACTCAAGTGCCTCATATCACATGGGTTCTTCAAAGGAGGATTTTTCTTCAATGAAGCAGTCTAAGGTACTACACATCTTCATGGGGAATGATAGAAAAATGGAAGTTGAAGGGAAAGGAAATGTGAAGATGGAAAATGGAGAGTTTCAAGAGGTTCTCTATTTTCCAAACCTAAGTTCAAATCTCCTTTTGATCTACCAAATCACTCACCTCGAAGATGGACATAGAGTCAAGTTCCTTCCAGACTCAGTTCAGGTGCACAGTCTTCAAGATGATTCCTTGGTTGCAGTTGGGAAAGTGGATCATAATAAAAGGTTGTACTCTTTCTCTCATTTTGTACCCAAGTATCCTTCAAAGGCCTTGTTATCACAATCCAATTCACACATGCAAATAAGGCATGAGCGGTATGGTCATCTTGATTATCACTATCTTTAGCAACTTTGCACATACCGAATGGTGAAAGGTCTACCTCAAATCAACTTTTCTAAGGGTCAATGTTCAATAGATTTAGTGAATATGCATCCAGAGGGGAAGTTACAAAGAGGGAATTCTTTAAGAGCAATAGGTGTTTTATAGATGGTTCACATGGTATTAGTAGGTTCTTTTGCATTTAGCCAAGGTCACTACATACTCACTTTTGTTGATGACTTTTCAAGGTTCACTTTGTTCTACTTTTTGCATAACAAGAATGAATTGTTGGACAATTTTATAGACTTCAAGGCTCATGTTGAATGGAAATATAGGAAGGCCATCAAAGTACTTCAAATGGACAATGGAAACATGGATATGAACAAAAGACTTAAGGAATTTTGCAGACATGAGGGCATTGATCTTCAAACTCCTTCAACATTCAATCCGCATAAGACAGATGTTGCAACTTTGAGGATCTGCACTCTTAAGTCTATGGAAAGTTGCATGATTCATGCCAAGTCTATAAATCCATCATTATAATTCAAAGCAATATCAAGTGCCACTCACATTCTTAATCATTCTCCTCATCCAGCCTTAGATGGCAAAACTCCTTTTGAGGCATGGTGCGGTAGAAAACCTATTGTGACACAGTTTAGAGTCTTTGGTTGTCCTACATGGGCAAAGAGATCTTCAAGGAGATGCAAGGCAAAATCATCTTGGCCTTGTACTTTCATTGGTTATGAAGATGGTGTGAAGGCATATAGACTTCTAGATCTTGAGACACATTAGATATTTGTGGAGAAGGATGTACACTTTGAGGAAAAATCTCCCAACTTTTCCCCTTCTCCTCTTCGCACATCATACAGTGTGGAAATTGATAGTGATTTCAGCAGTAGTGCTTCAATATATTCATACACATGGGGTTCTATCGATAGATATAGTGAGAGGTCACTTCATTAGTTTAGTCCGCATGCATAAATAGCCACAATGATAGGTCCAGAACAACATGGTACATTCAGTCTTCCAGATATAGGTTTAGTGACAGATTTGGGGGATAGTTTTGATGGTCTACCTCTTCTTCTTAATGCAGAATTAACTTCTTCAATTTTCATGAGGGCTCCAACTGACTCTCTTGTTCATTCTCTACATGATCAATTGTTACAAGTTGAAGTGATTTTGGATACTTGTGATCAATAGTTACAACAAGGTTCTTCATCAGTTGTAGAGATAGACAGTTCTTTGGGACAGGTTCTTTAGCTAGTTGAGCAAGTTTCAGAGACATCACTTATCCATGGGATTCTTTCCACACACATTGGAAGCATCTCATTTGTACCCTTAGCATTGTTTCTTCCTAAGGGGAGGAACACCATTCTATAGTCTTGGATCAGCTTCTTCATCAAAGTAGTCACTGTTCAACATTCTTCTTTAGGGGGGGGAGAGCCTATCCTATCTCTCTTCCTCTTTTCATCATTCTCTTATGTATATACTGGATGTATGTCATAATGGGGGGGTCTTGATTACTCTATCCATCCATGCATCCCATTTATCTCTCTTTTTGGGGGAGGGTTTTTCCCATGAGGTTTTCCCTCTTTCCTCACTTTATGGGAGATTGCATATCATTATGTACATGGGTACTTAACATGGCCTAGTAGCCAGGACCCATATTGCATTTCATCCTAGATTGCGTAAGCTTAAGGGCATTCCCCTAAGTTGCACTTAAGGGGGGGTGTTGGTGTAAATAAGTATTTACTTATTACACTTAGTTAAGTTTTACTTAGGTTAATGCATTATTTAATTATTTTGTATTATTTAATTATTATTTTAGGTGAGACACTTAGGAGTTTGTGTACTCTCATTGAGCTACACAACTCTAATTATGCACATGGTGTATACAACATAGGAGTATGCATCATTCACCAAGTTTTCATGTTGACAACATAGTTATTCATACTCCTCATTTAGCACATGTTGTCTACATCACTGATTTGCATGCTACACCATTGTAGGCTTATCCTCACATCATCGCACTTAATCCCATGCTCAATGGAGGATAACCCATATCTGGTGGACATGTGCCTGGTTGTATGACATATCATGATGCTAACTTCTATGCATTCTAGAAGCTCTCCTGAGGCCTTTATATTCAAGCACTCCTAGTGTACTCTCAAGTAGTTATCAAATGAATATCATCATTCTTATCATACTCTGTCTATTTTGGTCTACTGTGTGCTTGTGTTGAGTTCTTTAGTTCTTGGGTGAATTCTAGCAAGTCATTCTAGAGCATTGAGAAGCCACAAGTCATTTCCAAAAAAATATTAAATACCCATCATAAAAATAAATCTAACATTAAATACTTAAAGAGTCACAAGTCGGCTTGTATCAACAATTAAATGTCCAAAAATTGATATCTGAGAAAAATCATGATATCTCCTAGCTTTGATTGAATTAGAGCTTGTGCTTTGAAATGAGGGTATTATTTTAGGTCCTATACAACCCATTAAGTTTTCAAAGGCTGATTCATCAAGGATAAGTGCACATCCATCCCAAAAGTTAAGCACAAAAAATTGTTGTGCAGAACTGCCAGAAATTGATACTCCGGGAGAACTGCCATATCTCCCAACTTATGATTAATTAGTACTTTCACCTTTGATACAATGAATTATTCTAGGACCTATTTAATCCTTGAAAATAAAATCCTATTATTCATTGTAAAAATTAGTTACATGGTCTGCAACAGGCACCTAGAAACAAAAAAATATAGCTTAAGCAAAACAAAGTTTCAGCGGTAACTTAAAAATTGAATACACGCAAGATAGAAGTGCAACCCAAGATGCTTCTACATCAATTAAGAGGGTGGAAAAGAAAATAAAAAAGGAGCTTTCTCAAGATGTAAGTGATGAAAATGATATCAAGGAGGTGGACCTGGATAGAAACAAACAGGGGGGCATGAGGACTACTTTGAGCATAGTAGGGATGAGGATGACTGGGGGTTTCTAAAGGGAATAATGGGCAACCTAGGGATAATGATGAAGGATATTGGTACCCTAAAATATAAAATATAGGATATATCAAGGGAATTTGATAAACTCAGATAGATGGCAAGGGGGGAGAGAACACTGGGTCAACACATTAATAGACTCTGTAAAGTTATTGGCAATGTGGAAGAGGTAAAAAAATTGATGAAGCATGTGCCAACAATTGAATCCAAAAATAGAAACTTAGACTGATTAGGCTAAGCTCTTCAAAAAAATATGGATGGTCCAGATTCTAGAGTGAGTAACATGGAGAAAAGGTTAAGAAAATGGTAGATCAAAATTGCATTATTTTGAAGACTATGGCTGACAACTTCAACACCATGCTAAACAAGATGGAACAGAGTAAAGGCAAAGACTTCCCTATTAGGAATGAGAACCAGGGCCTAAGAAAGCATACAAGGGATAATTCCAAGAAGAATGAGGTAGTGGATGCAAAAAAGTTGGATGACATGAAAGATTTTGCAAAAAATATGAGTTCATCTTGGTAGACCAAGGTGTGAACCTATTGAAGACTTTGTAGCTATCTAGGGGCTATCTGTTTGCTTTTCTTTTGTTGTCTTTTAGTGCATAGTTTTATTCTAGCCTCCTTTTCTTTGGCTTTTTTGTATTTGTTATCTTTCAACTTTGAGGCCTTTTGTTTTCTAAACTTTTATATTCTTGTTTCTCTGATACTTTGTTAAAGGTTTCAAGCCCTTTAAAACCCATTTTTACTTAATCAAAACTGAACATACTAATTTGGTTAGAAAAATATAATACATAATGATTTATATGGTTCAATACATCTAGTTGGTGCAAATATGTTACACCATAGTTGGCACTTAACATATTAGCTTAATTTCATGAATTGCAAGACCTATCTTAGATATTTCAAATCACTCTAGATTGTGTACTTGTCAAAAATCCTACCTAAAATATTGGTTACAAGTCAACATTCTCAAATATGATGTCACCTAATATGTGGTTAACACTTAAAAGATCCTTAAAATGGGGTATCACTGGAATATGAGGAATGGAAATTCTATTAACTTCTGGGAAGATCAATGGATTCATGATAATCCTCTCATGCATACTAAGTTCTTACCCTTACATGAGATGTGTACTAGATTGTATGGCCCTCAAACATAAAACATTATCACCCCTAATAGATTAATGGATTACTTTCTACAACCTTGAGCCAATAGAGTTGGGGATTTGTCAGGAGCTACATGACCTTCTCTATACCTATAGGATCCCCCTCATCCCAGTTGAGGACTCCTTAGTGTGGAAACTCACACTGAGGGGAATTCACAATTAAGTCTTCTTAGCTCTATTGTATGGGGGGAGGTTTCCCAAGCTAATTGGAGAAAATCCTTGCACCCTTGGATCATACTAAAGATAAGCTTCTTTCGGTGGATGACTTTGAATGGGTCTATCCTCACTATTGATAACCTCCAACATAAAGGGTTTCAACTCACTCACTACTTATTTTTATGCCTCCAAGATTTGGAATCTATCCCACACCTTCTTATACATTGCCCCCTCACCACAAATGATTGGAGGGAATTCCTTGCCTTATGGGAGGTCCAGTGGTGTATGGGGAGTGAGTTGAAGTAATTTATTCATTGGGATGGTCTGACTGATCACCCATACCTCATAAAATTATGTTTGCTTATCCCCCCATATGTTTAATAGGATCTTCAGAGAACAAGCCACTACTAGTTTGGGGGTGGCCCAATAGATTATTAGGCTCCTAAAAGAAAGTAGCCAGATCTAGTGTTGGAAGCCTCCCTCACTCCCGCTCACTCCCCAGGTGGACTAGATATGAAATGAGCATTGATTTGGAATGTTGACTTAAGTGCGGCACAATTTGACAATTCTAAAGTCTTAGCTAGAAAGAAGATGGTGTGGCACCCACCCCCTAAGTCTTGGTTCAAAATAAAATTTGATGGTTCGGCCATGATGGGCAACACTACAATGGGAGGTGTCCTTCGTAATAGTATGGGAAATGTGGTGGTTTCCTATACTAGAAACTATGGAGGAGGCTCTAACAATAAAGTTGAAGCACTATCACTCTTGTGGGGGTTGAGAATTGTGAGAGCTTGGGGAGTCAATAAGCTTTCCATTGAGTGAGACTCTATACTAATCATCAAGGCTGCTAAGGGTGAGGGTTGGTGCAACTAGTCAATTAAATTCATAATCGATGAAATCCAAAGGTTGATGAAAGATTACCATGAGATCCATGTGGCTCACATATATCAGGAAAGGAATGGCATGGTGGATGAGTTGGAAAAATTTGGCCATGGTGTCATGAGATTAGTTGAATTGGAGGATGTCAAGTTGTTGCCATCATCAATACAAGTTATGATGGAAAGGGAGCATATTTTAAATAATTCCATATGAATACTCAAAACAAGTGACAAGCTTTCATTTGTCCACATGGGCATGAGTAAAATACACTCTATAAAGGGATTATTTGGAAAGATTTTATGATGTTGTGCATTAATGTTTTGATTGGTGCAAGTATTGACTACTATTGAAAAATGATACATAGGGTGGATTTAGCAAGATATAAAGAATGGTCTTCTAATGATAAAAATAACAAGTTGTTGAATTCTCTAACAAACTATAGCTAGCGATGACCATTTATGGATGGAAGGAGATCGTTCACATGTATCGTAGAGGGTGGATTTTTTTAATTTGAGAAACCTTGAAAAATTATGATGGTTATGCATTTCCTTTTCATCTTGATCATTGAGGCTTTTCATTTCATATTTATTAATTGGTAAACCTTTAGCAAGGAAATGTCGTCTGAAGAATTGGTAGTTGAACTTGGAGAAGGCATGGGCACTAGTGATCGCATTGAACTAGTGGGTGTGGACAAATGTATCTGTAGCAGTGAGGTGGCAATGATTCACTTGTAGGAGAGTGACCTATTACCATATATGGAAGGTATGGTGAAACATGATGTGAATTTTTTGATGCAGTTCTTATTGACTTGGAAGGATAGAAAGGTGACTGTCAGTGGAATGGGATCTGAAATCTTAGATGAAACCATTGTGAAGGTTGGAGAATCTACTATGGAAGGAAAGAATTAGCAAAGGCAAGCCAAAGTTATTGAGGAAGCTAGTTTGTAGAAATTTTTCAAATTCAAGGAGGAACTGATGTGAATGTCCAGAGGTTTTTCACACAAATCCCTTCCTAAAATGTAGGATGCTAGCTACTATGAAATTATGTAGTATATCACCTTGGAGGAGCACTTTTAGGTAATCCATTATTACCATTGCACTATTTTGAATCACTTCAGGAATCTAGATTGCATTTCCTTCTTTTTCCTATTATTGCATTCACTAGAAGATTGTATTTATAACATAGGAGGAAACATGAGGAGGGTAAAAAATTCTACCATATTCATCAGGGGCTTATGAACAAACTATATCTCTAGCATCTAGCCCAAAACTCCTAGCTCTTGGTTAACCCTCTAGCCTCTATCACCCCCAAGTCTCGTCGGATCCTAGTCTTGGCCTAGCCACAAAAAATTGAATTAAACCCTTGGCTCTGATGTAAAAAATTAGCCTCGTAGAGTCAGATTCAGATACTAGGAAGGGTGCATAGAGTGCTAGGAGAAATAGTAAATGTCTCTAGTTGGAAAAATATAAGTTCCCCCCCCCCTCCCCCCCCCCCCCCCCAAGCATGATTCCACATCTAATTCTTCTAAAAGTGATTTCAAACCTAGGAGAAACAAGAGACTACCGTAGGACACTAAGCCTACCACTTGCCCTCTTAACGCTTTCCATATGTCTGACACTCTAGAGGCTACCCCAACTAGAAGTAGGGGGGAAGATATCACATCCCAAAGGAAAGAAACCACCAAAAATTTTGGGAAGAAAGGCAAGAATAGCCATAGTAAGGTGAAAGTAGAAAGGTTTGTATAGTCTATGAGGGACTTGGCAAACAATCAAACTTTTATCTACTAGAGATTCAAAACTTTGGTTGAATTTTCCACCGAGGTCGTGCACTCTGTAGCCACAACCCTCTACTTTTTGTAGGTGAATAAAGAGGAGAAGGACCCTAGAAAAGCTACCAAGATAAACCAATCCATCTATGGATTTTTGGTGGAGGATTGACTAAAGATCATCCTAGAAAAACTAGTTATGGTGGAGGCGGAGGATGCATATAAAGACATGCCTAAAGAAAAGAAGAAGGACGAGAATGGGCAAGAAGAGGGCAACTAACCCTAGTTCTCTTGTTTATTTTTGTTGTTTTATGCTCATAACTATGAACATGGTACCCCATGGGGTCTTCTTTTTATACTTATTTTAATTAATGGGACTAATAGTAGGGATTTGTTTAGGTGTTGCTAGTCTATTTTATAGCATTTTTTACATATTAGTTTAAGGACTGATTAGTTGGCAATAACAACATCACATAAAAATATCATAAAAACATGGATACTTCCCAAGCCTCTAGTAAACCATCACAAGATAAAACACAAAACCTCAACATGTATTTGAAATAAGTGTAGTTAATAAACCATTTTAGTTTTCATTATAATTTCATAAGAATCTATTTGCAATAAAGTTTCAAGTTTTGATTTTCAAAGTTTTTCTAGTTCGTAGCTATCCTAAGTTTTGCTGATCAAAATATCAGTGTATGATCATAGTCTAAGAATTTTTTTTCTAAGAATCAACCATATATTAATATCACCTCATGCAAAAAGATGAGCCAAAAGAAACTTACAAAAATTCAAATTTCATTTGATTAAATCAAGGACTTTGCTATTTGAAGTCCAATTTGAACATTACATATATATATACTCTCTCACACATGCTAAATCTATATATGTATCACAAAAGAATTAATTATTTTTTTAATAATAAATAAATTAAATTCTTTTATTGATTTATTTTTTTATTTTTAATTTTTCAGGCAAAAGTGGCAAGCCACTATATTATATTAATAAATCTGGTTCAAAAAAGGTCAACTAGGAAAGAACTAGTAAGAAAACCTAGCATCGTCCCTTATATTTACATCGATCATAGTTTCCAAATTTACAATTTTGACTCCAAAATAGGAGTACAAGTTTTTACAAAGTGGAGAATATATCGTCTCCCTTGAAAAAGTATCCCATAAATGAATTTGAATTTGGTAAGCATATACCAATTTTAGCAACATTTCAAAATAACGATTGAAAATATTATTTATTTTATAATTATATAAAAATATTTAATTATAAATTAATAAATATATAATATTTCTAATAAATTTAATATTAATTAATAAATAGAACAAAAAATATCTAAATTAACTATTAACTAAAATGATAGAAAATGAATATGATAAAACAAATCAAATTTAAAATAGATTAACTGTTAAGCACCCCAAATAAAGCACATCAACAAAACTTCAAGATTAAAAAAAAACAACATATTTAATTAACATCATCAGATTCCACAATCCATTTGAAAATAAGAAGTTTTTTGGATTTGATTGTGTGTGTTTTTTTACCATCAACATTTCAGATTATACTACACGATCCATCATCAGGATGAGAAAGAGTAGGATAGTAGAGATTAAAAAACACACAATTGAATCCAAAAAATTTCTTATTAACATATTTAATTGTTCAGTGGGGGAAGAGTAAAGTCTTGTGCCCTCCAAATAATACAAAAAAAAGATTAACATAAAAATAATTGTGTTTGTTGGGGGACCTTGTTATCTTTTGACTTATATATTAAATAGATGATGCATGCACTAAGTAAGTGTTTTCTACGATACTGCCATTTTTATTTTGTTAATTATATTTTTTAAATGTTTTTTCTTAATTAATTAATTAATTAATTAATTATATATATATATATATATATATATATATATGTAACTATATAAATAACTAATTTATTTTATGTTTTGCTTTAATTTATTGACTGTATTATTTTAAGTGTAGTTTTCTTTATTATTATTTCTTTTGCACAAAGTTGTATGGTGAATATATGCTAACAAGCATTTTAGTGCGTTAATATGATCCATGTTAGACCCAACTACAAGTATATCATCAACATATAAACATAAAATAATGTAGCTGTCATCATCCAACCTCTTAAAATAAAAACAATGATCGGAATGACACCTACTATATCCATGCTCATGCATAAACCTTTCAAATTTCAGATACCATTTCTAAGGTGTTTGTTACAAGCCATATAAAATTTTCTTCAACATGCACACTAAGTTCTCCTTACCTTTGACCTCAAATCCCTATAGTTGTGCCATATATATCTCTTCATCCAAATCACCATGAAGGAATACTATTTTAACATCAAGCTACTCTAAATGGAAATCTTCAATAGCCACAATACTTAAAATAGTGTGAATGGAAGTCAATTTAACAATAGAAGAGAATATTTCATCAAAATCAATTCCTTTATTGCCATGCAAATCCTTTTACAACTAGCCTATCTTTAAATCGTTCTTACCTCCATCCTCTTCTTTTAACCTCTAAACCCATTTATTTTGCAAATCCTTTTTGCTCATAGGCAACTTGCATAAATCCAATGTCTTATTTTTCAACAAAGAGTCCATTTCTTCTTTCATTGTAGACTCCCACTGAATATTTGTATCTAGCTTCATCATAACATTGAGGTTCACCAGCATCAGTAAGTAAAATAGAGTACAAGGAAGAAGAAAATCTTTCTGAAGGTATGCTTATCCTTGTTGACCATCTAACATTCACTAGGGTGTGTGGTATTTTTTATTGGAGTTGTCACATATCATGAGGAACTGTTGGAACATAAACTTTTGGAGTATCATCCAGCACTACATAATCATTTTCTTTCTTATCATGTTGCTACAATAGATGTTTGTACAACACTTTCTCATTAAATATGACATCCCTGATTCTTACAATTTTACAATTTTTAAAATCCCAAAGAAAATAACCAAATTCATTAATGCCATATTTAATAGATACACATTTCTTTGACTTAGCTTCTAGCTTTGTTTTATTTTCAGAATCCATATGAGCAAATGGTTCAGACTCAAAGGTTTTGAGAAAAGAATAACTCACCTTCTTACTAGTCCATGCTTCCTTTGGAATACCACATCCCAAAGGAGTAGAGGGACCTCTATTAATCAAATATACAGCAGTATTCATAGTCTCTACCCACATTTTTAAGGGAAACTAGCATGCAACCTCATGCTTCTTGCACACTCCATTATAGTCCTATTCATGCATTCAACCAATCCATTCTCTTGTGGAGTTCTTGGAATAATTTTTTGTCTATGAATACCATTAGAAAAGAAATAATCTTCAAATTCATGACTGTAATACTCACCAACATTATTAGATCTAAGATATTTTGATTTCTTTCTAGTCACATTTTGAACCAAGCATTTTTATTTCTTAAAAGTTTGAAATACATCAAATTTTTGTCTAAGAAAGTAAACCCATAATTTTTTAGTTGTGTCATCAATAAATGTAACATAATAATGAGAGCCACCAAGGAAAGATACTTCAGTTGGTCCCCATACATCTATATGCACAAGCTCTAATCTCTCACTTTTATTTTCCTTCCTAGTCTTCACAAAACTCACTCTCTCTTTTTTTCCATACACACAACTTTCATAGAAATTCATATTAACACATTTTAGACTTGATGAAATTTTCTTTCAATGAAGTAATTTCATACCTTTCTCACTCACATTCCCAAGTCTATTGTGCCACAATGTTGTATTAGAATCTACAACTATTTGTTCTCCCTACTCAACTGTAGCAACAATTCCTGAACATTCATTTTTCTCTGAAACAATTAAAGTAGAAGGAATAATATAGCCTGTGCAAATATATAAGATGCCTACTTTGACACCTTTTTCTACTACAAGGGAACCTTTTTAAACCTTCCAATTTTTATTATTAAAAGTAACTACACAACCCTCATTATCGAGTTTCCCTACTAAAATTAAATTCCTACTTAGCCTTGGAATATGTCTTACCTCATCTAGTAGCCAATGATTTGCATTCTCAAACTTAATCTTAACTTTTTCTTTTTTAACAATCTGATAAGATTCATTATCCCCCGAGTAAAACCCATGAATTATCAACACTTTCTAAAGATAGAAGCAAAGAATCCTTGTTGGATTTGTTACTTACCACATTTGCCTCACTGTTCCCTTATGGTTTATCTCCTTCATTTTTCTTTTGAGTCCAACAATCTTTCTTCTTATGTCATGTTTTACCATATTACCAACAATCTCTCGATCCTTTCAATTGAGAGCTCTTCCCCTTTAACTTTCCTCTTGATTTCCTACAATTTTTGGAATAATTTCCTCTCTTAGTCATTCTACCTCTGCTTTGTGCATTCAAAGTAATTTTTGATGTAGATCCACCTGAGGATTTCCTGCTAGTTTCCTCACTCAAAATAACACCAATCACATCATCAAATTTTAAGGTATTAGATCCAAAAATAAAATTACTCATAGCCATTACCAAGCCATTCTAGCTTTTAGGAAAAGAACACAAAATCAAGAGAGCCCTAATTTATTCATCAGAATTAATACCTACAAAAGATAACTAACTAGTAACAGTATTAAACTCATTTAAATAATCTGTAATAGATCCACCTTCTTCCATTTTCATATTAAATAAATACTTCATGAGAAATAACTTATTTGAAGTAGAGGGATTTTCATACAATTTTGCTAGGGTTTCCATCAACTCTTCTATTGTCTTTGCTTTTGTAATGTTAAATATCACTGATGGTGCCAAGAATAACTGAATGCTTCCAAGTGTCTTTCTATCTAAAATCTCCCAGTCCTCATCTAACATAGTTCCTTCTTTCTTGGATTCTTCTTCCAATGACTTTCATAAGTCTTTCTAATAAAGATAGTCTTCCATTTGCATCTTCCATAACTGAAAGTTCTTCCCACTTAACTTCTCTACCTTTATCTTACCCTCATCTTCCATAGCTCCCACTCAACTATGAGACCTTCCTATAGAGAATCGCTAAAAAAAGAAAAATGATGACCGTCTAGCTCTGATACCAATTCTTAGGATTAACCTCAGATTGAAATAAGAGGGTAAGTGCACCAATTTGTGGTGCCAAAAGGGGGTATAAGTGGAAATCTTTTTTCTAAAATCAATAATTTGTGAACTTCAACAAGAATTTGAAGATAGTTATGCTCAAAATTTTAAGATATGACAAAAAAAAAAGTAGTAGTCCTTTGAATCTAGTTTCTAAACTAATATTTTTTAATTTTTTTAAATGGTTTAGTTTTAGGTTCTCAAAAAAGGGGGCCATAGAAAATGGCACTACTTATTCAGAAAAAATATAACATAGTACAAAGTGTGGCCTCGCATAAAATTTTAAGTTTTTTTTTTTTGAAATTCTTTAATCACTTTGGTCAAAAGTTACTTAACACTATGTAGTTTATCCCAGATTTTTTGGGTAATTTTATAATGTGTAATTTTTAAATAAATTTTTTAATTGGACACATCCCAAAAATGTGAAATATCTATGTGCTCCCCCTAGAAATGATTGAAAACTAATCTAAAAACAAAACTTCTTTTTTTCAAAGTGTGTAGAATGGAGCCTAGTTTCTTAAAAACTAAGTTGTTGTGAAATTTAATGAATGAGCTAAAATCTATATCCCAATTAGTACATGTTGGTTTTTGACAAAAAGTGGATATACATTCAAAAGAAATTATAGTTGAAAGGCTTGAAATCGTTCAAATAAAAAATAAATTATATGGTTAAATAACTAACACAGAGGCCTACAATGTCATGTTACCTAATTTTATCAATGCTCAACCATGAGGAAACTTGAAGGAGAGCACACAAGAAAAATGAATCATTTTTTATATGTTTGTAGCAAAACACATCTCAGACCAGTTTAGAGACTCCAAACCTTTGGGTTGGAGCCCCGAGGAAAAACCAAGCCTTAGGCTTGGTAGAATGAAAAGCTTTAAATAGTTCATTCACACTATAGCACACACACAATATTTAAAGCTTTTTAAAGTTTGGATCTTAATAATGCATGTGCACTTTAGTGTGTATGCGCTTGAGTGTGAACACACTATTAAGACCTAAATTTCAACACAAAGGGAAGGAGAGAGGTAGAGTGAGAGTGAGAGAGAGAAAGAGAGAGGAGAGGGGGGATGGGAGTGTGTGTGTATGTGTGAGAGAAAGTAGGGGATGTGAGAGAGGAGAGAGAATAGGGGATGGGAGAGGGAGGAAGTGTGAGAGAGAGTAGGGGTGGAAGAGATAGAATAGGGGATGGGAGAGAAAGAGGGTGAGAGTAGGGGATGGGAGAGAGAGTAGAGAGGGAAAGAGAGAGTAGGTAGTGGGAGAGGGAGTGGGAGAGGGAGAGATAGAGTGGGGGGATGGGAGTGCATGAGAGAGAGAGAGTAGGGGATGGGAGAGGAGAGAGAGGGAGATGGGAGTGTGTGTGAAAGAGAGAGAGTAGGGTATGGGAGATGGGAGAGAGAGTAGCTTGAGAGAGAGAGAGTAGGGGATGGGAGAGAGAGAGAGTAGGAGGTGGGAGAGGGAGTGGGAGAAGGAGAGAGGGGGGATGGGAGTGTGTGTAAGAAAGAGAGAGTATGGGATGGGAGAGACTATGCGAGTGTGAGAGAGAGTAGGGGGTGGCAGAGAGATAGTACAAGATGGGAGATAGAGTAGAGAGAGAATGAGAGAGAGAGGGGGGGGGTTGGGAGTGTGTCTGTGAGAGAGAGAAAGAAGGGTTTGGGAAAGGGAAAAGAGAGCAGGGGATGGGAGAGAGAGGAAGTGTGAGAGATAGTAGGGGATGAGAAAGAGAGAGTGAGAGTAAGGGATGGGAGAGAGAGAGTGAGAGTAGGGGATGGGAGTGGGAGAGAGAGTAGAGAGGAAGGGAGAGAGAGGGAGTGAGAGAGTAGTCGGTGGAAGAGGGAGTGGGAGAGAGAGAGAGGGAGAGAAAGAGAGTGGGGTGGATGGGAGTTTGTGTGAGAGGGAGAGTAGGTGATGGGAGATGAGGGAGAGGGGAGATTGGAGTGTGTGTGTGCATGTGAAAGAGAGAGTAGGGGATGGGAGAGGGGAGATAAAGAGTAGGGGATGAGAGAGAGAGAGAGTAGGCAGTGGGAGAGGGAGATAGGGGGGATGAGAATGTGTGTAAGAGAGAGAGAGTAGGGGGTGGTAGAGAGAGAGATTACAAGATGGGAGAGAGAATAGAGAGGTAGAGAGAGAGTGAGAGAGTATGCAGTGGGAGAGGGAGAGAGAGAGAGAGAGAGAGAGAGAGAGTGTGTGTGTGTGTGTGAGAGAGAGAGAGAGAGAGAGAGTAGGGGATGGGAGAGGAGAGAGAGGGGGGATTATAGTGTGTGTGAAAGAGAGAGAGAGTAGGAGATGGGAGAAGGGATAGAGAGTAGCTTGAGAGAGAGAAAGTAGGGGATGGGAGAGAGTGTGTGAGATAGAGAGTAGGTGGTGGGAGAGGGAGTGGGAGAGGGAGAGAGAGAAAGAGGGGGATGGGAGTGTGTGTGAGAGAGTAGTGGATGGGAGAGTGTGTGAGAGTGAGAGAGAGAGAGTAAAGGGTGGAAAAGAGAGTATGGCATGGGAGACAGAGATTGAGAGTAAGGGATGGGAGAGAGAGAGTAGGCAATGGGAGAGGGAGTGGGAGAGGGAGGGAGGCAGGGAGAGATAGAGGAGGATGGGAGTGAGAGAGAGAGAGAGTATGGGATGGGAGAGGAGAGAGAGAGAGAGAGAAAGAGAGGAGGGATGGGAGCATGTGTGTGAAAGAGAGAGTAGAAGATGGGATAGAGAGAGAGTAGGAAATGGGAGAAGGAGTGGGAGAGGGAGAGAGAGATGGGGATGTGAGTGTGTGTAAGAGAGAGATTAGGGGATGGGAGAGAGGGTGAGAGTAGTGGATGTGGGAGAGAGGGGGGATGGGAGTGTGTGTGTGTGTGTGTGTGTGTGTGTGAAAGAGAGATAATAGGGGATGAGAGAGGGGAGAGAGAGAGAGTAGGGAATGGGAGAGAGAGTGAGAGAAAGTAGGCCATGGTAGAGGGAGTGGGAGAAGGAGAGAGAGGGGAGTTGGAGTGTGTGTAAGAGTGAGAGTAGGGGATGGGAGAGAGTGTGTGTGAGAGAGAGTAGGGGGTTGTAGAGAGAGTATGAGATGGGAGAGAGAGAGTGAGAGTAGGGGATGAGAGAGAGAGAGAGAGGAGGAGGATGAGAGAGTGTGTGTGTGTGTGTGTGTGAGAGAGAGAGAGAGAGGGGAGGGATGGGAGTGTGTGTGTGTGTGAAAGAGAGAGATTAGGGGATGGGAGAGGGGAGAAAGAGAGTAGCCCAAGAGATAGAGAGAGAGTAAGGGATGGAAGAGAGAGTAGGTAGTGGGAGAGGGAGTGGGAGAGGGAGAGAGAGGGGGAATTGGGAGTGTTTGTAAGAGAGAGTATGGGATGGGAGAGAGAGAGTGAGATAGAGTAGGTGATGTGAGAGGGAGTGGGAGAGGGAGAGCAAGTGAGAGAGAGTAGACAATGCGAGAGGGAGTGGGAGAGGGAGAGCGAGAGAGTAGGAGATGGGAGAGAGAGTGAGAGGGAGAGAGTAGGTAGTGGGAGAGGGAGTGGGAGAGTGAGAGAGAGAGAGAGAGAGAGAGAGAGAGAGAGAGAGAGAGAGTAGGGGATGTTAGAGAGAGTAGGTGATGGGAGAGGGAGTGGGAGAGGGAGATAGATAGATAGATAGATAAAGAGAGTAGTGGTGCGAGAGGGAGAATGATAGAGAGAGAGAGAGAGTAGGGGGATAGGAGCATGTGTAGGAGAGAGAGGGGGGATGGGACTGTGTATCTATGAGAGAGAGTAGGGTATGGGAGAGGAGAAAGAGAGTAGGGGATGGGAGAGAGAGTAGGCAATGGGAGAGGGAGTGGGAGAGGTAGATAGAGAGATAGAGAGAGTAGTGGTGGGAGAGGGAGAGAAAGAGAGAGAGAGGGAGTATGGGACTGTGTGCAAGAGAGAGTAAGTGGGAGAGGGAGAATGATAGAGAGAGAGAGAGAGTATGGGATGGGAGAGAGAGAGTAAGAGAGAGATTAGACATTGGGAGAGGGAGAGCAAGAGAGAGGGGGGATGGGAGTGTGTGTCTATGAGAGAGAGTAGGGGATGGGAGAGGAGAAAGAGAGTAGGGTATGGGAGAGAGAGAGTGAGAGAGAGTAGGTGGTGGGAGAGGGAGTGAGAGAGGGAGAGAGGGAGAGAAAGAGTAGGGGATGGGAGAGGGAGTGGCAGAGGGAGATAGAGAGATAGAGAGAGAGTAGCAGTTGGAAAGGGAGTGGGAGAGGGAGAGAAAGAAAGAGAGGAGGTATGGGAGTGTGTGTAAGAGAGAGAAAGAGTAGGGGATGGGGGAGAGAGATAGTATGTGATGGGAGAGGGAGAGCAAGAGAGAGAGGGGGCGATGGGAGTGTGTGTCTATTAGAGAGAGACTAGGGGTATAGGAGAATGAGAGAGAGAGAGTAGTAGATGGGAGAGAGAGTGGGAGAGAGAGTAGGTAGTATGAGATGGAGAGTGAGGGAGAGAGTAGGAGATGAGAGAGAGAGTGAGAGAGAGAGAGAGTAGGTGGTGGGAGAGAGAGAGTAGCTCGTGGGAGAGGGAGTGGGAGAGGGAGAGTGAGAGAGAGAGAGGTGATGGGAGTGTGTGTAAGAGAGAGTAGGGGATGGGAGAGAGAGTGAGAGAGAGTGATGGAGAGATAGTAGGCAGTGGGAGAGGGAGAGGGAGAGGAAGAGAGAGAGGGGGGATGGGAGTGTGTGTAAGAGAGAGAGTGAGAGAAAGTAGGCAGTGAGAGAGGGAGTGGGAGAGGGAGAGAGAGAGAGGGGGGGGATTGGAGTGTGTGTCTATGAGAGAGAGAGTAGGGGATGGTACAAGAGAGAGAGAGAGTAGGGGATGGGAGAGAGAGTGAGAGAGAGAGTAGGTGGTTGGAGAGGGGGAGAGAGAGTAGGGGATGGGAGAGAGAGAGAGAGTGAGTGAGAGTAGGTGGTGGGAGAGGGGGAGAGAGAGAGAGAGTAGGGTATGGGAGAGAGAGTGAGAGAGAGAGTAGGAGGTGGGAGATGGAGTGGGAGAGGGAGATAGATAGAAAGAGTAACCTAAGAGAGAGAGTAGGGGATGGGAGATGAGTGAGAGTGAGAGAGTAGGGGATGGGAGAGAGAGAGTGAGAGGGAGAGTAGGTAATGGTAGAGGGAGATAGATAGATAGAGAGACAGTAGGGGATGGGAGAGTAGAGAGAGCAAGAGAGAGTAGGGGATGGGAGAGGAGAGAGAGAGAGAGTGAGAGAGAGAGTAGGGGATGGGGGATTGTGGGATAGGTAGAGATTATTTTTCACATAGTGCATATGCACTATAGTGTGTGCGTACTTTATAGTATGTACATGCTATAGTGTGTATGCACTATATGAAAACACCAAAAAATGGTAATAATGAAAGTTTGGGTCCCTGCTGATCCATATTCTACTTTTTTTCTGTTGTGTATTCTATTGTTCTAATATAAAACATGGGTTTTAAGTTGTTGGAAGTTAGCAAACACTATTTGAAGGCTTTTTGAACATTCTTTCATTCTATATGAAGCTAACAAACATTAAATTCAATCATTGGATACACTATTTGAAGGCTTTTTGAATATTCTTTCTCTAGTAAAGGTTAGTGCAGTCCTTTTCAAATATTTTTTTTTGTTATATAGAGACAAATTTGATTATAATTTATCATGTTGTTTAATATATAGTGAGTTCATTGAAATTTGTATGTTTGAATGAATTGTTATTTGGAAATGTTTAGAAATTTGATAAGTTGTTTAATATATATTATGTATTCATTGAAAAATTGTAATTTTTATATGTATTTGAATGATTGATAATTTACAAATTGTAAGTAATTCAGGTGTTTGAATAATTTGACATATAGAAATCATCATCATGCCAAGGAAGAAACCAAAAACTCAAACAATGGAAGAGAGGGAGAGAGATTTGGCAATTAAAAGAGATAAAATGAAACTACTACATGAACAAAGAAAATTGTAAAGCAATAATAAAAAAATGACTTTTGAAGAGGAACAAGAACCACTGATACAAAGAAATAAAGAGAAAGAATTGGAAAGACAAAGAGGAAAAATGAGACTATTATGCTGAAGAAGACACTTGAATTTTGAAGCTACACCATCTTCTACTATTGGAGTCATATCATCATATCATGTTGAAGAGACACTAATTTCTAGATTTGATGATGTACACACTTCATCATGTCATGTTTAAGGCACAACATCAACATATCAAGTAGGTGATATTCCATCTATTGCATCTTATTTCCAAGGCACATCATCTTCAGTTCAAGGTACACAAAGTACTCAACCTTATGTTGATGTTCAAAATGTTGAGGGAATGGAAGAGATTATAACACCTTCAAGGATTCATTTTAGAAGACCAAAATATTTGATTGATATTGATATTAACATTTTGAAATCAATGTCTGACAAGATTAGCAAGTGTACTCGTCAAAGAAAAGTTAATCATATGTGGAGATTATTCTTTGAAGAATTAAATTTTCTAAGTCAATGCCAATTATTTGTTGAAATGATGAAGAATTTTAAATTTAGGCCTATCATGAAGATTCTTGGGCTAAGAATAATGGACAATTCAAATGAAAAAAGCATTGTAAAGAATCTAATGAGTGCTTATGAAAAAGTGGGTTTTAAATCATAGGCCAAAGGTAGTAATATCACAAGACAAATACTTACATTGACAATAGTAAGTACCCAAATGAAGAAATTTTGACTCATGTGAAAGACAAGAAAAATGTTGAAAATTGGTAGAGGCACTCTAAGGAGAGCCATGCTAAGACATGAGAGATTGGAAGATCCAAAAAAAAATGAGTTATGGATATTTAGTGGTAACAAACATGTTTTCCCTAATCAAAGAGATGTTTTAAGGAGGATTGGTAGCCAAAATTGCAACCCACATGAAAAATATTTTTTGAAATCAACTCAGACACAATTTTTTGCAAAATTTATCAGTATGTATCCTCAAATTTGACTAAGTCAAATATTTTTTGAGATGGTTAAAATTTTTTATGTGAAGATAAATCACACATGCACAACTTGTTGTTTTAGGATACATATTAAATTTTCTAACCATTTTGATGTTTTAGGCATATATGTGTGTTCTTGCATTCTAAGTTTGTTTTTCAGGATTGTGACATGAATGAGCCACCTAGATCTTCAAGGGAATTCATATAAAAAAATTTATGTGAAATAGGGGATGTCCAAACATTTTACAAGACATCATGCTTGGATGGTACATGCTTATTTTGTGCTCTTTGCAACTTTTATCAACTTGTGAACATATAGATAGTACACATGCAATTGGAAACGAAATAGTAGATTATAGAAAATATAAAATAGTGACATATGCTCTAAAATATGGGAAATAGGGTAAAAGATGTGATTTAGTCATTGAAAAGGTTCCAGTGTATGATTTCATGAAGATTTTTTGTGAAAATATTATTTACAAGTATGCAAGGCATACACAAAGCTTGATGGCTAGATTTGCAATTCAAGTTGTGCAAGGATATGTTTCTACTGGATACCATTGTTTCAATTTTAATCTTCACAGAGAATTACACACTACAACCACAAAATGATGTGTAAGAAAAGTATTAGACTTCTCAATAGGTTCCATATTTCTTCACATAACATTCACGCATTCACCTACAAGCACAAAGGATGACAAGAAGATTTTGAGAGAGTACCATTTTTACATCAGCGATGATCGATCACATTCTATGGAGTTGTACATAGTTGTTTTGAAATATTTTATGGAGATTTGGCTAACAAGGGCATATCATATTATCAACACATTATTTGGTCAGATAGTTATGCATCTCAACTCAAGAATGCACAGATGTTCCATTGGTTGAGTAGGATGCACAGGTTGTCTATAATTCAATATATCTGGAATTTCATAAAGGCTAGTCATGAAAAGGGAGAGCATGATGGTGTAGATGCATGCATCAAAAGAGTCTTAGCTCATGAAGAACTAAAGTACAAATATGGAGAAGTATTGATAGATGCAAAATCCATCATCTAGTGGTGTAATGCTACAATGGGTCCAAGTAAGGAAGGTGAGTCTACGGTTCATAGATTCTTTTGGTTGATAGATAATACTAACATTGCACCATATGAGGATTGTTGCACACTAATAGGATCAAGTGAGTTTTACTCTTTTAGAATCTCTAATGCAGGTTCATGGAGTATCCACAAATGAAAAATGACATGCTATTGTCCATCATGTGTAGAGAAAAATTGGGATGAATGTGAGTCAACTGAATGGGTGGACAAATGGGATATAAGAGTTTTGGACCCAATTGACACCTATTGTCCCCCACAAGCACTAGAAATGGTAGAGATGGATTCATCCATCAACTTTGACTACCTGTTAGATCTAGTGCAGCTTGGTAATATATATATCTTTATAATTTTAATATGTAACTTTATAACTCTTACCTAAGTATTTTCTGAATTAATGACTACATTTTGTCCATTTATTATTGTAGGCCATATTTTTGTTGTTATTGCACTTGAAGACAATAAAGAAGGGACAAATTATTAATTGTGTCATTGTGTCCAAGTCAAACAAAAATTGAATCACTCGGTTAGAGATGGTGAAGGTTTAGAGTACCATATCAATGTGGTGGTTGTAACTAACACTTGATAAAATATAGTGGAGAACCACATAATAAGACTCTTTAGAAAGTTTGCGAGTCAGACTACGAGGCAATACTTAAGACACTAAAATGTAGAGTAGATCCAGTTGGTTCATTAGATTGAATAGGGAGAGAGGGAGAGAGAGAAAGAGAGTGGTACAGGGGCACCTTGAATGATAGGGCCCTCACCTTTTCATTTTTTTTTGTGTTATGCTCCAAGTGAGCCTTGTAAGTAGAATAAGGGTCATTGGACCTAGGTGTGGTAGTTACGGTATTGGTTGTCATTTAATGTCCTTAGAAGAGTCACTATTTTGGCCTAAAAATCAAGGCATACAATGCCATAGGGAAATGAGTGACCTAAGGGATGAATCATTAGCTTAGGGAAGGGTCCCTAGCATGAAATTTCTAAGGAATAGCCTAAATAAAAAGTTAGAAGTGTTAAGAAGAGCAACCAAGAAAAATCCAAAAGTTTCTATATTGCAATTTTACAATTTTTGCAAAATGTTGATTTAGCAAGAAATTGTGGATTTTCCTTTTAAAACTTGAAGCAGGTCAATGCAAAGCATAAGGATGAAGGAGAAATAACTAGGAGGAGATATAAATACTTTCCAAACCCTAAAATGAGAGAAGTTAATATCATTGTGTATGGTCAGCATGCTATAGCATGATATTTGAAGGCAAAATTACTGAGTTCCTAAGTTTTAAGGTGTTTTCAACATTTTTTCTGTAGACTGTACTAGTTTTCATGGTAGATTGGGTTGTTTAGAACAATTTTGTTTTCAAAAATTTGGTTTGATTGTCTTTCTTCTCATAGTTGCTCAAAAAGTTGCTTGACAACTTTTGAGCAACTTCTTAAAAAGTTGTTAAACTTTCAAAAATGCTTCCCCAAAGGGCTAGCTGGTTCAAAACAACCTTATAACCATTGGTGAAAACCTATATTAGCCGTTACAGGTGGGTGATAGGTATGATGTACTTATTTTTGCAAGAAATCAATAAAATAACATCTCTTTTTTTTTGCAAAATTTTGTGTTTCAGAGCATTGGACAAGCTGGTATAGATGTTGGGACATGTACCAGTGACCCCAAGAGTTAGAGGGGTGATCTACCTTTCATTTTCAATTGGTATCATTTTTTGACCCTTTGTAGTCCATTTTTCCCTTTTCATTGATATTTGGGGGTATGTTCCCTTACTAGGCTTTTGGAGAATCCTTATGTTTTGGTGCTTTTGAACTTAGGAAAACCTAGTGATTAGGTTCCTTGCCTTGTTTGGGTTGTGATAAGGTCATTATTGGTGCTTTTGATAAGTTTCCAAGCACTAAACCCTCTTTTTGGGAAATTTGAAGGATTCCAACCTTGTCTAATTGCCTAGTGGCTTGCCTTTTAGAAGCTACCACTGTGCACTACTACATCACAACCTATCCTAAGTGAACTATCTAGGATCCTTAGGTGCCTTCTTTGATGGGTGTAGAATGGGTGCTCCTACACCAAACATCTACTTTAATAGGACATTTAAAGGTGGCAATGAGCTTTTTGTTGTTCTGTTAAGATCATTAATATGTTTCGATAAGAACTTTGAGGGATCATGTCCAACTTGAGTATCCTGGATTCCCAAGTCCTATAAATGCAAGGCCATTGATTAATAGGCATTTCCAATTGAAAAATTTGTGGTACTGGAATGAAGTGTGTGACTAGATTCTTTGCGTACTAATGAGCCAATTTGAGGCTTCACTTCACATTGCTCCGTGGATAATTCTATAGCACTTGTTACTTCTCTATCTGAAAATTTTGTGTATGTGTACAAGTGCACTATTTCCTATTAGATTTAGGTTTTTAATCTTCATCCTAAGTAATTGGCATACCCTGGATGGAACTAAGATAGCCATTTTCTTCTAAAATGTCCTTTTCTCTCAGATTAATCTCTCTATTAAGTAGGTTTTCTATATCTTCCTTTGTATATTTAATAAATGTAGTTGCAATTCCTCTATATATATTCCTTTGTATATTAAGCTTTCCTTCATAAGAATGAGAAGGTATGGGGAGTGAGGCCAACTATTTGTCACTATATTAAAAAGATATTACTTGGCCATGCCACTGATGGGAATCATTTCAATCTTATTTTTAGAACCGGTAACTCATTTTTCTTGAAACAATAATATATATTGTTTTCAATGTCTTTGAAATATCTATAGCTAGTAGCCAATTTCTTATTAATTTCCTTTCAATATTGATGGGAAAATAAAGTATTTGGTTACCTAATAGGTCCTAGGAAACTTAACTAGGGTCCTAGAATAGTCCTAGATGGACCCATTTGACCTAAATATGTAAAAAGAAAATTTTGCAAATTTTGTTAAAAAGTTGCAAATGGAAGTTTGGGAATGTTTACCTACCCATACTTTGGTATATGAACATGTGAAACATTTTTTCAAAGGTTAGAAGGTTTCCAGTCAGATTTGCATTTTTAAGCAACTTTTACAACTTTTGCAATTTTGCACAAAAAATGCAACTTTTGTAAAGTTCACTAGATTTCACTTCTAGGACTTGGAAAAGGTTCCAAACTATTTAAAAAAAACTAAAAACACCTAACGTTAGGCTATCTTGACCAAAAACTCAAAAAGACCCAATTTTGCCAAATTAGCAACTTTTGCTCATATCTTGCTCATATCTCTCTCACCATTCATTGTGGGATCAAACTATCTATTCTATTAGCTCTAAGTGGCTAGGTAAACCCCAACCACAAGCTTGTCCAGTCTTGTTGAGTGCTAGAATGTTCTCGAGCCTGTCGAATTGAAATGTCCCTAAGAGTCACTAAATGCCATAGGGCAGCAATCTTTGATAGGGCATATCTCAGAGCTTGTGTGATGTATGATGCAATTTTGCGTGCTAGAGGACCATTTTTTGGAGACCTACAATAACCTCTCTTTGTTTTTGGATATCTTACTCCATTTTGATTTTGCAACACCATCTCGGGTGATGCTGAAACTTGTAATGTTGGCTAGTACAAAGTTGCCAACTGTCAAATCTTCCTCATTATTCTCTATGGGATCAAACTGTCTATTTTGTTAGCTCCTAGTGGCTAGGTAACCCCTATTCCCAAGATTTTCCTCTCTCATTGATCCCTCAAATTTTCTCAGGTACGCCAAACCGAAACGTCCCTAAGAGTCACTAAATACCATGAGGCAATGATCTTTGGTGGGGCATATCTCAAAACTCGTGTGAGGTATGGATGTGATTCTAGGTGATATAGGACCATGTTTTGGAGAACTACAATAACCTCTCTCATTTTTTGGAGATTTTATTCTATTTTTTTTCGTAATGCCATCTCAGGCGATGCTGAAATTTGTAGTGTTGGCTAGTACAAAGTTGTCAACTATCGTATCTCCCTCACCGTTCATCGTGGGATCAAACTATCTATTTTTTTAGCTCTAGGAAGTTTCAATAAACTATAGCAGCAAGCTCATCCTATCCCATTGAGTGCTTGAACATTCTTGGGCATGCCAAATCAAATGTCTCAAAGAGTCACTAAATGCCATAAGGCAACAATCTTTGATGGGGCATATGTCAGCGCTTGTGCAAGGTATGGATGTGATTCCAGGTGTTATAGGACCATGTTATGGAGACCTAATTTAGCCTCTCCCTCTTTCTGGAGATCTTATTCTATTTTGATTTTGCGATGCCATCTCGAGTGATGCTAAAACTTGTAGTGTTGGCTAGTAAATAGTTGCCAACTACTAAATCTCTCTCACCTTTCATCGTGGGATCAAACTATCTATTCCATTAGCTCCAAGTGGCTAGGTAAACACTACCCCCAAGCTCCTCCCATCCCTTCAAATGCTCAAACATTATCAGTCATGCTAAACCAAAATGTCCCTAAGAGTCACTAAATGCCATAGGGCAGCGATCTTTGATGGGGTATATCTCAAAGCTCATGAAAGATGTGGATACAATTGTAGGTGTTATAGTACCATGTTGCAGAGACCTACAATAACCTCTCTCACTTTTAGGATATCTTATTTCGTTTTGATTTTGCAATGCCATCTCGAGTGATGATGAAAATTGTAGTGTTGATTAGTACAAAGTTACCAACTGCTGAATCTCCCTCACCATTTTTCATGGGATCAAAATTTTAGTTTTGTTAGCTCTAGGTGGTCAAGTAAACCCTAGCCCCAAGTTCATCCTATCTTGTTGAGTGCTCAAACATTTTTGGGAATGCCAAACTAAAACATCCCTAAGAGTCACTAAATGCCATAGGAAAGTGATATTTTATGGGGCATATCTTAGAGCTCATGAAAGTTATGGATGTGATTCTAGTTGTTATAGATTGTGTTGTGGAGACCTACAATAACCTCTCTCTCTTTTTAGAGATCTTATTCCATTTTTATTTTGCGATGCCATCTTAGGTGATGTTGAAACTTGTAGTGTTGGCCATTACAAAGTTGCCAACTTCCAAATCTCTCTGACCTTTCATTCTGGGATCAAACTATCTATTTTGTTATCTCTGAGTGGCTAGGCAAACACTAGCTCCAAGCTCCTCCCATCCCTTTGAGTGTTGAAATGTTCTTGGGCATGCCAAATCAAATCGTCCCTAAGAGTCACTAAATGACATAGGGTAGCAATCTTTGATAGGGCATATCTTAGAGCTCATATGAGTATGGATATGATTCTAAGTGCTATAGGACCATGTTGTGGAGACCTAAAATAACCTCTCTCACTTTTTGGATATATTTAGTGATGCCATCTTGAGTGTGTAGTGTTAGCCAGTACAAAGTTGCCAACTATCGAATCTCCCTCACCATTTATCATGGGATCCAAATGTCTATTCCATTAGCTCAAGGTGGCTAGTTAAACCTTGGCCCCAAGCTCATCCCATCCCATTGAGCACTTGAATTTTCTTAGGCACGCCAAACTAAAACATCCTTAAGAGTCACTAAATGCCATAGGGTAGCAATCTTTGATGGGAAATATCTTGGAACTCGTGTGAGGTATGGATGATCTGAACAAATTTACATGCATGATCTGAACAACTTTTTATAGACAAAATTGTGAGTTTTGATCCATACCTATAAAGTCAATACATGGGTGCATGTGTTTATTAGTAGTTTTAAATTGAGGGTTTATTATTTTTGTTTTATCGATGTGTAATCTCACTACAATACATTTTAAATCAAAGGTAGAATCCCTAACTCTATGAAGGAGTTCAAATGATATTGGTTTTTCTACATCCATAGTGGCACTCGTGGTGGTGAATGAGATCTCTTCCTCCCTTTTCTCCACTACATCTTCCATTGGTCATGGATCCAAAACCCTCCTCAAAAGGTTACCCATTTCTACTTCACCTATCTCTCCCCATTTATACTTGTGGTATTCAATATCAAAATATTTACCCTTTGAACTGAAGCTTATGTTTCTTAGATTAATCATTATATCCTGGGTGATTACTTGGGAGCTAGTAGAAGTAACCACAAGATTGGCATATAGTGTCACAATGGTCCACAAAATCTTTTTTTTAGTGTGATCATGTGGACCTTCATGTTTTCTTTCATGGGGAGGAATAGGAATGCAACAACACTTGTGTAGGCCATTTTGCTCTGACATCGGTTCATACTCAAAGAATCCCATTTGTCCTGAAAAACCCCTAGTTCATTTCATTACCTCAGAGAAGATTTCACATATTCCTAGCATCTCACATTCATGGCTAAAAACATGCTCATTTCCACACAAATGCTATGCATTTTGATCCAAATCATGGAAGTGATATTTTATCCCACATGTCCTACTACAACCATCTATCATGCACTTGCTCTGGCAATATCTCTCATAATACTAATGCATTTTATGGTTGGATTCAATTGCCATAGTAGAGGGATTATTGCATCTTGGAAGAAAACATTTTGTGCTAGCCTAGGTGCCCTAGCCTGAGATAGCATTGCTCATTAAAATTTGAAGACATATCACATAAGTAGCAGCTCTCCCCACATGTATGAGTTTTCTTTTTGCAATTGTGATTTCCTTTTAAGCTATCTCCTTCTCAAGCATAATAACTACAATTTTCTATACACAAATGACTCTCCATGCAAGAATGTTGATCATTGTGGCCTTTCTCCATCACACACCTCCATAAGAAAACAAAACATTTGCATCCACAAACTGATTGGCCTCACTTTACTTTGCCAAGAGCTACATCGGCCTCTAGCTGTAATATTTGGACCTCATCATTATTAAAGAAATCTATAGTGTTTGGACTTATCCCCTAGTGAACTCTTGCATACTTTCTATCTGCCAATTCTTCTAGGAAACTCTCAAATGATGAATGTCACTCCTCACTATTGCTATCATTTTGGGGTAAAGCAATCTCCATTTTTAACCTGATTTGAGAGAAAATATCTCTTATAGTAACACAGGTTTCTAACACTATACATAGTGAGAGTTAAAATCCTGAATCTCTTATGTTCCATGAAGAGTCACCAAAAAAAAAAGGAAAATCAAAAACTTCTTCCTATGTGTAAAAGTTATATAAAACCTTAAATTCTCCATTTGTGTTTTCCATAGAAAGGCATCCCTTGTGGACTGCAGATATGAGATTTTTCCTCAAAATTTGAATTGTCACAGCGAATTTCTTGGTGTTAATAGAAATCCAGTCTTTGGTTGCAATTTAGGCTATTATAAGCTTTAGATCCCTCATGAAGGTGAATCCACTAGCATAGAAAGAACCAATTCTTTCTACCCCTGTTTCTACTATTTCACTCAAGCTCTCTCCATAATACTCCGATCTATTATAAGGAGCCATGGTAACAATCTCAACCTTTTCTTCATACATTTTCAAAATGAAATTCTCCCGTGATTGGCTGCATAATTCAAAAATCTTTTGATGAAACTCTTGCATAAGATGTTCTAAATCAAATGTGTCCACATCCTTGATGATGATGTAAAATAGGCCTTTAAATAACATTTTGTCCTGCTTTAGTAGATTGATCCCACTTCAAGTCTGTAACCAAATGAAAGAGACTTCTATGTCTTTAACTAAGTCAAAATCCTATAAGACCAAAAGAAATTTCATGGTAGAAATGAAAAAATCATTCATGTTTTCTATTTTATACAAATTCAATTCCCCTCTCCCTTTGATTTATTGCACTATCTCTAGGAGGCCACAGTTTAATTAAAAATTGAAGAAAAGTTGTTGGTTATAGAGAAATGACCATTTTGTTGAATATTGTAATATCGCTGATAGCAACTTTGAAAATAGAAAGAAGCATGTCTTCCTATTCACTTATACCAAAACTACCAAGTCCCTCGAAATCTAAGAGTACATACAAGTAGCTCCTTCCCTCGCCACCATCTCCATTTTCATCTATTGCAATGGTTATCCATACACCATCTATGCACCTGTCACCTACAACATCAAGAAGAGAGCCTGATAGATAATTTAACAAATATGATTTTCCACTACTTTGCTTCCCCATGGAAGAAATGATCTTAATCTTGCCCTTCCAACTGTTGAGGATTGCATCATAGAACCCAAAGTGTATAGAGTAAACAAGCGATACATTGTCCACATGACTAACATCAGGGGGTATTTGAAGTCCATCCTTTAGATCTACCATTGCATGGTTTCTTGCATGAGTAATTTGGATGGGAACAAGGGAAATAAGCTTCTGAACCCACATTCCCATTTTCACATGTTTCTGTTGCTCTACTAAAGCTGAAATTGAGTATTTCTCTACATTATTCACTTCAAATGGAATCTTCATTCCTAAAAAATATTTATTATTTTCAACCATTCATTGTCTAATTAGTGCTTCTAGATATGTGAGAAAATGATCCTCCTTGTGAGATCTTTGATAACCTCCTTGTCCCAGTATTTGGTTGGAAGCTTATATAGTCTTGTCTCAACAACTTTCTTACTGATATTAAATTTCTTTAGAATGAAAGTTGGGTTTCCATTTTTCCATTAAGACCGAGTAGCCATTGAGCTTCTGATTGTCTTGACTAATAATAAAATCACTCTATCATCCACTAATGGGAGTGTGTTCATTCAAAATTCATTTGGGAGTTTCTAGATTTTATATTCATGGTTTGAATTTGATAATAACTAGGGAGGTTTTTCAATGAGATAAATGTTTATGTCTTATGCATGCTTATTGAAAATCATGTTTAGATTAGATCATCCAATGCAATACACTGACAACCATTTACCTGTAGTTCTTATGTTGGAACATATAATGTTTCTTTTAAGTTCATTTCAAATATTTTAACTCATTATTAAGCTGAAGAGTATGTGCTTTGTGGTCCTTTGGGGACCACTTTGAAATTTTTCTTGTAAAACTTAATGAAAGATTCTAGAAAAAGAAACAATTACAAGAAGCAGATATAGAATCAAAAGGTCAATTGGGTAGATCTATAATTATGTAATTTGAAAAACTGAAAAGGTAGATATTTCTGATCCCTCTCATGCCATGAAATGTGAGTGCAAATCAATTAGAAGGGCTTCTTATGTTTCAGGAGGGATAGCAACAATATGATTTCTTTCAAAAATTAATATTTTGTATAGGGATTTCAAGTCCATGAACTGAATTTTCATCAAATAAATAAAGTAGATCACTTAGAATCTTTGTGTCTATTTTCATTTCCTTTAGTTTTTCAATATCTTTTGTGTCTTTGCAATTACTCTTTTTTCTCTTTGTTATCACCAAATTATGAATATGTTAATTACTAGATCTATGAATCTTAATTTGTCCATATTACTTTGAGGGAAATTGTTGTTTATACTCCTAGTTTTTTATTGCAAGTTCAAAAGGGATGATATGTGTGTTTTCTTCTTTCTTCTCTTTATGCTAAAATTTTAGTTGCATATGTGGCATAACTATGCAATTTTCTTAGTTTGCCTGCTCTACTTTTTGGTTTAAAGCATACCCTAGAATATCAAACTATATTATACATGTGAGCTCCCTCTTTCAAAATGAAAAGGAAGATCCCCAATGCAATGGTAGTCTCTCAAGTGTTGTTATGGTTTTTTTTTATTTTTGTTGGTAAATAAAGTTGAAATTCAATTAAATATTATAAAATCAAATTTGTTCACCAATAGTTTATAAGCTTAAAGTTTCATAAAGCCGAGATTTGATGCAACTACTAATGTAGCTGGGTTGTTAACATTACTGGCAAATCAAAACAAAAGATTATTAAATAAAGCTAATTCAATTTTTACTTATTCAACAAGACCTAAAAGGCTAATTGGGATGGGTGGAAAAAATAGAGGATGACAATTTCCACATCAAATTTCAAGATAAGAGTTTACAATGCACTTAGAACTTCCAAGAGAATGAGATCTACAATTTTTTCCAAAGTTGGCGATAATGTGAATTGCAAGCATTAGGGTGGCAATTGCATGGTTGTTGAAATGGAAAATCATGTTCTCATGATGTTTTTGATACAATAAAAGAAGATATTCTTATATTTGTTGATAATTTTGATGAAATCTCTTATATAACTTCATGGGTTACTAAACTACGATATCATGAATTTCATGGTTTTTTGAAACTAGATCACACAACTTCTATGTTTAGAGCTAAAGCTTTAGGCTTTGAAGGGTGTCCAAACTCTAAAGTGGTTAGAAGTTTTCATTGGTAAATTAAAGATATTCAAAAGGAACTTTAGATAGGAATTTTAAACCACAAACTATATTCAATTCTATTATTAAAAAAAACTTTTTAATCATAATGCTTGAGGAAATCTACTCAAATCTATAGTTCTTTCCTAGTTTTAGATTCTCTCTTTCATTTACTTTCAACTATGATTGTTCAATGCTATCATCAACCCAATAAAAAAAATTTCATCATAATATTCAAGAAAATTAGCTCAAACCTATAGAGGTTCCTTCCTAGTTTAACATTCTCTATCTTATTTACTTTGATCTATGATTGTTCAATGAGCTACTGCCAACAAAAAAAATTTCATCATAATGTTCAAGGAAATCTATAGGACTCTTTCCTCATTTTAGGTTCTCTCTTTTATTTGAGATTTCTAAGAGTGATCAAACAAATATTTGAAATAGATGTTTGTAAAAATTTATATAATGTTATCAATTTTGTTAGCTGGCTGAGCTTAAACAAGTGTTATATTGTACTAAAATTTGTCACTATTTAGTTGGAAGGTCATTAGTCAATATTGCAATTTTTGATCTTCATAATGAACCAACGCATCAAATAAAACCTATGCAAATCCAATTAAAATCTTGTAAAAGTTTGTACAAGACACAATCTTAATTTTAAAGAAAATCAGAATTACCTTGAGGAAATGTTTTGTAAAATTGGATAGTAGAATGAGATGTAGTAGTCAAATTTGACATAAGCCCCAAGATTACATTTGACATAAGCTCATCCCATATATATGTTTATGTCAACCTAAAACTCATCCCATCCTTAAAGTATGTGTGTGTGTATATATATAGATAAACTATCTCCCATAAGTATATATACCTATATATGTATACATATGTAGATCTAACTCATTCATACACTCACCTCTACATATGTATATTTCTATTTGTAACCAAAGCTAGAAGTGTAAGGTGCTAAGTAGTTTTATGGATTCCTATTTTGAGAATAGGTGACCTATCAGATATTTGTTTCAGTGGGGTAAGACCTATTGTTGGTGTAAATAAGTATTTACTATTTACACTTACTTAAGTTTACTTAGGTTAATGTATATTTTATTATTATTTATTTATTAGCCACCTAGGAGTATGTGTACTCTTGTGAGTTGTCATGTTGAAAACACAAGAGTCTGCACCTTTTTTATGCACATGGTGTCTACAGCACAGGAATTAGCACACTAATTAAGCAGATGGTGTCTACAACCTTGTCATTCTTATCCACTCATCTAGAATAATGGATAAAGCATGTGCTTAGTTGTCATGATGATTATCTTATCTCTTGGTTCTTTCTAGAGACATTCTAGGTGCTTCTTGAGAGGCCTTTATATATAAGCACTCCTAGTGTGTTTGTACATCACATACTGAATAGAGAAATGTATTAGGACATTCTCTAATTAATTGATCATATCCATTTTTGGTCTATGGTTGGGCTTGTGTTTGAGTTCTTAGTTCCTAGATGAATTTTCCCTTAGGCAAATTCTTTCATGGTATCAAAGCTATACCAAATTTTTACATGGTATCAGAGCTTGGAGATTTTCTCATCATATAGCCATTTGAGAACACTAATTACTTTTGCACCTCAGCCCGAATCTAGAGTCCTACAAAAATTGGGAGTGTCTAGAGCCAATGTGGGCCTTTCCATTACATCTAGAAAGCTAATTTGGTGAAATTTGGCTATAAAGTTTCCTACCCTAGGCCAAAGTCAATTGTGAGACAATTGTTTTTTGCAAACTGGCACCCAAAAGACTGATTTACAACATTGTTATGATCATTTTAGATCTGTACATTTAATTTTCAGATCTACATTTTCTTCATCTGCATCTCTACTAATTTTATCTAGATATGCATTAATTTCCAAATTTTTTTTAGCCATCGGGCCATAGGAGAAATTTTTTGTAGGTGAAGATTGAAGCTTGTTGGTGTAAATCATATATTTGCATCACGTTCATAAAGTCCAAACACCCCCAGATCAGTTTTTGTTTCATCCAAATTGGACATTTGAGGCCAAATCTAGAGCCATTTGATTTTTGGAGGCACGACAATGATTCAGAAAAAATAACAACAACAATGATTTTCAAAGAGTGATATCTCCCTCATACGGACTCCTTTTTGGGAGCAATTTTTTTTGTTTTGGGGTAGAATTTTGTGATTTACACATCGGTGTAGGTGGTTTGAGACCTCTATTCCTAATTTTTTTGCAACTCACAAATTTGATTTTTTGCTAGTTAAAATGCTTAGTACAAGCTCATCTAGACTACAAATAAAGTTCCATTTTTTTTGAAAGTGCATATTTTTTTGTCTACTTTCTAGATCTATAATCATATTATAGGTTTTGTAGATAGATATACTACTTTCAGAAATAGGCTCTAAATTGGCAAGTGGCTATTGATTATTTGGAGGTTACATTAATTAGTCCATCATGGAAGAGGTAAATTTGATTTAGTTGACCCTAGTCAACTATCATGAATGGAGTCAACTTGTGGTCAGATATCTTAGTTAGCACAATGCCCTACCCTATGTGCTAGCTCTTGAGTATCATCTTCACAAGAGTCTCATCATTTGGTGTACTCTCTTTCTCTTTATGGTCAATGACATTCTGGATACAATGTATGACATTAAGTCTTCTAATCCACATGATTATTCGATGTATCTTTTGGAGAAGTATGGAGATCCAAATAGTCATCCTTTCCTAGAGATATCATACCTCTAGTTGTAGCTAACTCCTCTTCAGATGAGATCACACCTCTGGCTCCTATTGCTCCCATTGATCCTGTTCTAGCTACAGATGCTTTAGATTCAGTGTAGTAAGACCCTTTATGTCTACGTACTCTAGCTTCATGTGATGAATTCCTTCTCACCCTTGTAGGCCTATTCATGGAGTCTCACATTGAAGATGTGGGAGACATTATTGATGACATTCATCTTCTTTTTGACGTGGATACTTCATCATTTTCTATAGTGATAGATTCATGTACTTCAACACAACAAGGTACACATGGTCTTCTAGCCTTAGGTGATGATTTCTTGACTAACATTTTAGGTTTGTTCATGGAGTCACACACAATAGATTTGGAGGACTTCTTTGATGATCTACTGCTTCTCTTTGTTAAGAATTACCCTTCTCTAGTTATTGTCCATTCTCTACATGATCTATCTTTATGGACTGATATGATTGTGGATACTTATGTATAGCATTTGTAGGAGGTCTCTTTCACATTTGAGAAGACAACTGGTTTTTTGAAGTAGGCTCTACATCATTCCTTGTTCAATCTACACTTCTCTTCAGTAGTTTTGGAGGAAGCCATCATTAGTATTAACACAAGGACACTTGGTCAGGTTTTAGAGACATCGATCATCATAGAAATTCCTTGTCCATGCAGGGGATGCATCTCCTTTGTACCCTTGCCTTTTTTTCTTCCAAAGGGGAGGAACATCATACAAATATCATGGATTAGCTTCTACATCAGAGCACTTTTCACTGATCGACACACTACTATTAGGTGGGGGACTACCTCATCTCCTTCTCTTTTTTGGGGAGACTTTCTCTTCTTAAGGGAGTTTTGTCCTTCTCCTTTTTTTCTCTTGTATATACTTGATGTATGTCGTAATGGGGGGATCTTGATTACTCCATCCATCCATGCATCCCTTTTCTTCTCTCTTTCTGGGGGAGGGTTTTTCCCATGTGGGTTTCTCTCTTTCCCCACATTATGAGAGATTGCATTGCATCACTCTAGAATTGATTTTGTACATGGGTACCTAACGTCGCTTTGTAACCAAGACACATTATGGATTTCATCCTAGTTTTCATAAGCTCAAGGGCATTCCCCTAAGTTGCACTTAAGTGGGGATGTTGGTGTAAATAAGTATTTACTATTTACACTTACTTAAGTTTACTTAGGTTAATGCATATTTATTATTATTTATTTATTAGCCACCTAGGAGTATGTGTACTCTTGTGAGTTGCCATGTTGACAACACATGAGTCCACACCTCTTTTATGCACATGGTGTCTATAACACTAGAATTACAACACTAATTAAGCACATGGTGCCTAGAACCTTGTCATTCTTATCCACTCAAATAGAATGATGGATAAAGCATGTGCTTAGTTTTCATGATTCTTATCTTATCTCCTAGTTGTTTCTAGAGACATTCTAGGTGATTCCTAAGAGGTCTTTACATACAAGCACTCCTAGTGTGTTTTTACATCACATACTAAACATGGAAATGTATTAGGACATGATCTGATTAATTGATCATATCCATTTTTGGTCTATAATTGTGCTTGTGTTTGAGTTCTTAGTTCTTGGGTGAATTTTCCCTTAGGCAAATTCTTGCGTGGTATTAGAGCTATACAAAATTCTTACACATATTAACCCCTTACCCCCTTCTTTTCATTGCCATGGAATATTATTTTTTTGTCATAGGTTATTGAAGGATTGCAACATTTACCTCCACTGTCCACCATTTCTTTAACTAGACCAGAGTTCTCTTCAAAATTTTGTCGCTCCAATTTCCTCCAACATTAATATTTGTAACCCTCTTAGCCACTGTTATTTGTAATCCCCAATATGTTGGGAAGGGAATCTGGCTGAGAGATTTTAATCCAACCTTTTATTTTTTTTGGAGATTCTTCTATTAGAAATCCTCCCCTTGTATAAAAGGAGGTATTCCTTCTTAAAGATCCTTATAAAGAGCATCTGTAATGTATATAGGACTCTGGTCCCAAGCTATACTGAGGGTTTTCTTTGCCCTGCTCTTTTTCCACTAGTGCCTACAATTGAACAAGGCAAAAATTTCATAAAATCTTCTAATAATATAATATAAAGTCTTGATTAGTATTGTGTATTAATGAATTTCATATCATATTAATGAATGCTAAATGTGATTGTATTGATTGAATGTTATAGTTCATAAATGGATGAATGAAATGAATAAAGTATGCAATTAGATGATAATGGGGAATTTAGATTGATGTTAGGGGGAAGGGGGTGAGGCTAGATGAGCTTCCACCTTAGCATGGTTGGCCTTATTAAGTAGAGAATATTAAAGTATTTGTAAAACAAAGTGAAACTCAAACTAACATACCTTATTTCCTGCATTATTAATGTGTATTTATTTGTTCTCTTAATTTTGTATGAAATAGAAACTATCATCTTCATCTTAAATAGGCTCTGAGGATGAAGCTTGTTTAAGGTAAGTCAACTGTATGCTAAACTTGACACATCTTTTTGTTCCAATAAGTTATTGTTTCCTACTTGGGTTCTATCAAAAATTTGCTAAATCTTTAGGCTCTCATTTATATGTATGCATTTTCTATGAAGGATTTGGGGGTAGAAAAATAAATCCTTCATATGAAGATTTTTAGAGATAGGAAGAACATATTAACTCAGGATGATTATATTGAGAAGGTGTTGCAAAGTTTCTTTATGGGGAATGCTAAAGTTGTCAGCACACCATTACCTAGTCATTTGAAGTTGACTAAGGAGATGTGTCCTAAGATAGAAGAAGAGGAGGAAAAGATGTCTAAGGTACCCAATGATTTAGCTGTAGGAAGCTTAATGTATGCTATGGTATGTACTAGGCTAGATATTACACATGTAGTGGGAGTTGTTAGTAGGTATATGAGTCATCCAAGAACTGAGCATTGGAATGAAGTTAAATGGATTGTCAGATATTTGAGAGGAACATCTAGTAAGTGTTTTCACTTTGGGGGCTCTACTACTACTTTACAAGGATATGTTGACTCAAATTTGGTAGGGGATATTGATACTAGGTGGAGTACTATTGGTTATGTATTTAATGTTGGTGGGTCAGTAGCAAGCTGGGTTTCTAGGCTATATAAGGTTACTACTTTATCCACTATAGAGGAAGAGTATGTTGCTACTAATGAGGCAACCAAGGAGATGATATGGCTTCAGTTCTTCATGGAAGAGTTGGGGCACCCAAAGAGGGATAATTATTTGTTCATAGATAGCTAGAGCATCATTCATCTTGCAAATAATTCAGTTTTGCATTCAAAGAAAAAACACATATAGTTGTGGTACCATTTCATTCAATTAGTTGTGGATGATGGACAATTAAAGGTGGAGAAGATACATACAAATGACAATCTAATAGATATTTTTACAAAGGTAGTGACAAGGGATAAGTTGAACTCCTCTTCAACTTTGGTTCATCTTCTAGACTGAACAGACTAAAAGAATAGTAGATTCCAGGGTGGTTTAATATTCTAGTGGGAGCTACAGGTTTGGTAGGGCTATGATTATTCTACAAGTGGGAGGTTATTATTGTGGAATCTGATTAGTCTCCAAGTGGGAGATTGCTTTGATGGAGAGCCTAATTAGACTCAGAGGTTTATTTGGCATGGTTTCCCTCTAGATTATTTCTATCAAAATTTGGGGGCAGCACCCTTGCAAGGTCTTGGGGTAGTGCCCCAAGTGTGCTCCTTGTTGTAGTATAGGGTGGGGTCAAGGGGTAATGCCCCCACGGGGGTTTTTGAGGGAAGCACCCCCAAAGCTAAAAATGATCTTATATTCTAAAAGGCATTGGTTACTATTGTTCTATTATTCCAACCCTAATTTTGTAAGTGGTAAAAAGCTTGTATAAAAGGCTTAGGATTAGGGATTTTCATAATGTGTGAGGTGAAAATTGGTTCTTGTGGTGGTATTGAGCTATAAGGGATCACAAATTGTAATCAGGTTGTAATCACTGCATCATAATAATATTGGACTTGAAATTGATGGACGTAGCCTAGGGATTGGGTGAACCACGTTAAATCTTGCTGTCTTGTGTTCTCTTTTATGCGATCTACTATTTTTTGGTATTGGTTATATATGCATGTAACTATTTTTTCTATTTGAGTTTAATCCTAAAAATTTCTTGAGAGAACTTTTTAATATATAATATTTTTTCACTTAATTAATTAGATAATTAATTTAGAATTCAAATTTAGAGAATATTAACAAAAGCTCTATTTTTACACACACTCATTTCATCACCACTCTTTCCACCCCCCCCCACTCTCTCTCTCTCTCTCTCTCTTTGTGTGTGTGTGTGTATATCCCCTTATCCTTTTTTTTTTTATACCAATTAAAAACCCAAAATAAAGATAACATTGTATAGATTATTAAATGTTTCTTTCTACAATATATTAATTATAACACATTACTATTAAAGTATATTACTTAAACCATTTTGACTTAAGTTAAATCTAAGTATAGTAAAAAAATCTAGCTATTAAGATTTAACAATTTCCTATTGAGTGATAGTGTCTATCACATAATCTTTCAATTCTTTTGCGCTTCCATTCAATTATTTGTTCTACAATAGACCATCTAAGATCCACTTAGGAAACATATAAATTTTTTCTATCTCACTCTCTCTTGCTCCTAAACTTCCTTTGTCTACTTTGATATCCTTACCTTTACATTTTTCTTATTCACAGACATAAACACCTCCTTGTCTAGACTTGTATGTGTATATCCATCTACATCTCTATATTTGTATATCCATATTCTAGACACATAATATAATCTTGTAATAACTTCATTATTGTCAAAATTTATTAGATATATTTGTATCTTTAACTTAATATTTTTATTGATTTAACATAATTTCAAGTATAAGATACATATTATAACCTTATTTATATTTTTAAATATTTTTAATGATAACTTTTAAATTATATCAAACTTTACTAATGTAAATAAATAATAAAATAAAAGGCAATAAAAATTATCAATCTTTAAATTAAACTAGATTTTTCTTTTACAAAAGTATTTTATTTACAATTAGATATACACTTAGGTAGTCATCCAGCTCACGTAGAAATCAATGAATTTGAAAATAGACACAAAAGTCATGAAATTATTTCCAAATTGAAAAGATATAAGATATTATATACCTTTTATATTTACTTTTATTTATTTATCCCTAGTTTGTATTATAAAAGTTTGTGCTAATATCATTTAGCTTTTATAATCATTTATTGCGAATTTGTATTTAAAATTTGACATTGTTAGAAAGGTCATTATAAATGTAACCACAACTTTTTGGCCATAGATTACAATCTAGAACAATCCAACCCTAAATCCATTTTATGAATTTTACTTGTAAGCAGACAATGATACAATTCTTAGGAAATAAGTTAATGTTCTACTATGTTAGATTAATACAATTTTTGTTTTTTTAGAGGGGTAAACACTTTGACCTAGAGCTATGAACCAGTGAGGCCACAAACAAGGGACCTCATCCCTGTTATATTTGAACTTTGATGATGAGGATAAAAACTCAACAACTTAACCATCACAACATGCCAGTATTGGCTATTAGATTAATACTGTTGAGAAAGTAGTCTAGCAAGATTTTCTTGAAATCTGTCATTTTTTTCTGTTGTGAGGTGGTCCACAATTATATTGCCTAAAACAACTTAAGACATCACTAGGTAGAGATAGATAACTAACCACACACTGCCTCAAATAAAATCATTGAATTGACACAAAGGTCAAAGATTTTTTTTAAAGATTATAAAAGTTTTTTTTCTTTGTAATGGCCAAGAAAAGGCCCAAAATAGGTGGTGAAAATAAGTTTCTATTTTATTATTTTATTATTATTATTATTGTAGGTGTGGGGTTTCAGTTTTGATAGGTGTCTGGTTTTCATATGTACATTGGGTTGGCCATCTTTAAATAGGGTAACTGCAGATGCTTGGAAGAATATAGAATTTAAAATTTGGTAATTTTTTATTAATAAATCAATATTGCCACTAATTTTTTTTTTAAAGAGCCAATAAGATATAATAAATTATTGCCTAAATATTAATTTAAAAATAAATCAATGTTTGAACTTTAGAAAAAGGAAGATCTTAGTTTTAAAAATTAATTAAGCCCCACAACTAGAAACATTAGTTCGTTGCCTTATCTATAAGGCAGGGACTAATAAGGAATGCAAAAAATGGAAGCATGCAAATAATTTACACATCATTATCATAGTGGAAGCATATTAATGGGTGCACATTTTTTTTAATTCATACCTTTCCTTCTCAATAAGTTGAGTTGATATCATTTCCTCCCCATGATTGTGCATTACACATGCTTATAAAATTTAGTATCACAGCCATAGTTAGTGAGAAATTGCAATACAATAAACCAAATACTAAAAAATCACAATCATATTATAATATAAGTGTATATAATTGTAAACACACCTATCAGTTTTTTCAAAAATTGCAACCCCAAACCTACTTGGTGGCTACTGATTTCTCCCTACTTTCTACTTTCTCTAGGACCCTTTCTCTATAGTTTAGACCAAAACTCAAAAATTTATACTTTTGTAATGCATCACCCATTATGAGGGAAGGGGAGTGAAGTTTTTATGAGTTGATGAAATCTAACTCCACAATGCACCAAGATCACCTACATGCAAATAGCTTGCTGAAGAGAAACTAAAGGAGTAAGAGCTTGAAGCAAACACTGCAAGAAAAAATATTCCACAATAGGAAAATAAAATTTCTATTTGAATGAATGAATTTACAATGAGAGAGAGATACCAAATATAAAGGCCTCAAGGAAGCTTGTAGAACAATTTGGAAAGTGGTAGAAGATAAGGTTGACAACTAAGCATACATCCACAAAAAGGGAAATATCCTAGAAGGGAACAAACTCCCATGTTGTCAACAACTCATCAACTATAACTATTAACTAAATTCATTAACCTAAGTAAGCTTAAGTAGAATAATAAATAATTTACTCTAACACCCCACCTTAAGAGCAACTTAGGGGAATGCCTTAAGCTCACAAAACTAAGAAAAAATGCAGAATGAGACCCAACAACTAAGCCATGTTAGGTACCCATGTACAATGCTAAGAAATGCAACCTTTGAAAATGGGGAAAGAGAGAAAAACACATAGGAAAAACCTTCCCCCAAAAAGAGGTAACCTAGTGAAGGATTGAAGAAGCCTCCAACTAAAGGAATGTTCTAGAAAATAGAAATAAAGAGTGATCATGAAGAGCATCACTGAAGCATGAAGAAGCCATAAATTCTATCATTAGAAAGAAACTATTGATCTGAAGAACCTCCATGGATGAAGAAGGCACGAACCGAGCATGTCTATATGGTAGATGATCTATCTCACCAAAATGCATAGGTAGCCAACCACTATAATTGTCTAGTACATAGGATCAGGTACTAAATACATAGCTCACACTATTGAACCATTAAACCAAGGAAGCAGTAGAACACCAGAATAACCCCCCCTTAATGCAGATAGGGTGAGATAATAGTCAACTAAAAAAGGTGGGCCATAATTGTCTGTAGAAAGAACCAAGAATGACGAGAGAGTTAAAGAGGTAAAAACACCTCTAAAGGCATAGTGACACTGACTCTATAGAAAACAACTACCCCCCCATGGTGCTTTATAATGTAGTGCAAGTACAACTATCTCAAAACAATGTTCATAAACCCAAAATGCAAGAGTGACACATTATCTCAGTGCGTTTACATAAAGATGCTTACAAATGATATTTATAATGATCAAAAAAGAAAAAAAGCTAATAAAAAAGATAGTATAGCCCAAAACAAAAGATCCCATGCCATGAAAATGATCCTTAGACTTGGAACACCCAAGATATCCACCATAGAGAAAAAATGCCAAAAACATGATAGAAAGAGCATGAGGCAAAATCTAAAGGAAATGATAGTATTTCAAAAAAGTTGACAAAATTAGCTTTCCAAAAATATAACATTTTCAAAAAATGGACATGGGATGCAAAAGACATGCTTTCTAGAGTTAAAAATAGAATTCCATACTTCAATTACAAAAATGAGAAATAAAATTGAATCAAAACCCAAAAATACCAATGGCAATGTCTCCATCTCAGAACTAGCTTTTTGGTGCTTCTTTTGGATAGGAAAAATACCTTCGTATGCTCAAATTATGGCAAAAAAATTTGAGTAGGTCAAAAAATGACCTAGAGTGCTATAGAGGTGCTGATGTAGGGTGACATCATGTTGATGTTAGCAAAAAAATAGCTTAAAATTGATGGCCTCCAAGCCATAATAGCAAAAAAGAAGCCACATGGCATGACACATGGTAGTGCCACATGGTAGCCACATGGTAGAGGGCTAATGTGGTAGGCTGACATGGAAGGAGCCATGTGGAAAGTGCCAACATGGCACCCATGCCACATGTCACCCGCTGTATGTGCCAAATGTGCTAGAAAATGCCCAGGCAAAAGATGAGTTGGTGGGGCAATAGACTAGTGGTAGATAAGCAGAGTCCTTGGTGGAATAGTGGGAACAGGTGTCACTGTGGTAGAGATGATAGGGGGCACCACCAGGAGGGTGGCAGGTTGGTCAAGCGGTAGCAATTGTGGAGTAGTAGCCATGCAGTGTCTACCCTGTGACTAGAGTATTAGTGGTAGTAGTTCCTAGGTCACATGGAGGTAGGGCCACAGTGGCATGGCAATGGCTGCTAGGTAGCCCTTCAGCTATGTAATTTTTTTTTTTAAATACCAAAAAAAAAATTTGTACGGGTCTGTATGACCTCCTGGACCAAAAAAAATTGCCTTTCGGAGTTCCTATCACAAAAATGAACAAATTTAATATGAATCCTAACTATAACAAGCCTTCTGAACTCAATGGAAACATCTATTTAAGCCGAAAGTGCTCTAAAAAAATGCTCTTCCCCTCGATTGAAGAAAAATGCACACACAAACTAGGCTTTGTGTCTCTGAATTGTGGCTTCAAAAATCCTTTAGCAAAGAAGTAGTAAGGAGGCTTTGATACCATGTAGGAGTTGATGAAAGCCAAATCCAAAGTGCACCAAGAACACCTACATGCAAATAGCTTGTTGAAGAGAAACCAAAGGAGCAAGAGGTTGAAGCAAACAATGCAAGAGAAAATATTTCACAATAGGAAAATAAAATTGCTATGTGAATTAATGAATTTACAATGAGAGAGAGACCAAATATAAAAGCGTCAAGGAAGCTTGTAGAATAAGCTAGAAAGTAGTAGAAGATGAGGTTGAAAACTAAGAAGACGTCCACAAAAAAGTGGAATATCCTAGAAGGGAAGAAACTCCCATGTTGTCAACAACTCATCAAATACAAATATCAACTAAATGCATTAACCTAAGTAAGCTCAAGTAAAAAAATAAATAATTAAATAAATAATTAGTTACTTTAACAAAGTTTTCCTATGCATTCTCATTAATAGTTTTAATGTACTTTGATTTCATGCAAGGACTTGTTCACCATCGTTCCCTCTGATTTGACTACTCTATTTATGAACACATGTATGAGGATAGGCTAACATGATGAACATATGTATGAGGATAGGTTGACCAATACAACATCTCTATCACTTATTGCTATAATGATTATATATGTTCTCCATTTGCCTATGATCGCTATATCTTATAGTGATAAGCCTTCTTTATCACTCATCACTATATTGAGTATTTCAATTTGTGAAAATGCATAATCCTTTCATCACCTTATTTCTCTATTTTGAGATCTAACCATTCTTAGGGCTGTAAGAATGTACACACTCAAGATAACCCTCAGTGTGGCTTCATGGTTGTCAAAACTAGCATTCAAGTTCATGTTGCAAAGGACCATGTTTCATAAATTTCACATCTCTATTTATGAACACTCATATGAGGATAGACTGACATGATTGACTGTCCATTTCATGGTTGTGTAGGTCTTAAACCTTTTTATTTGTGCATTCCCCCATGGATATTGTAATTCAGTTTCAATAAAATTGAAGCTGCCCAAAAACATCCAACATATATGTTATAAATGTATTGTATTACATCATGAAAACATGGATGAAACTATTATGTGTTTTCAATATCTCATCCTCTGTAGTTTAGAGAAAAACCAAAAAATGTATTATTTTGTCATGCATTACCGATTATGAGTGAAGGGATTGAAGTTTCTGTATGCATTGTCACTAATATTTTTAATGTACTTTGATTTTGTGCAACAACTTGTTCACCACCTTTCCTAATTTCATGATTCCATTTATGAGCATAGCCTGACATGATTGAGGACAAGTTTACATGATGAACACATGTATGAGGACAAGCTAACTAATACAACATCTCTATCACTCATCACTATAATGATTATATATGTTTTTCATTTTCCAATGATTGCTATATCTTATAGCGATAAGCCTTCTTTATCACTCATCACTATATTGAGTATTTCAAGTTGTGATCATGTGAAATCCTTTCATCACCTAGTCACTCCAATTTGAGATCTAATTGTTCTTAGGGAAGATAACCATCAGTGTGGCTTTAGGATTATTAACACTAGCATTCAAGTTCATGTTGTGAAGGACTAACTCAGTATCAATCACATGATTTTGGATCAATTCTAGCTCAAGGGAATTGAAGTTATGAAGATGAGATAGTCAACAAAAGTAGTTAAGTTGAATGGGTATCACATCATTGCAAATGGTTAAGTTTGACTGAAGGTCAAAGTGCTGGGTGGAAAAATCCTTCATCGCATCATCGTAGGGTTAGGAGACAATTAATGTAATTAGTTTCAAAGGAGTGTCTTGTTGAATAAAAGTAGATAAATTGAATTGTTATCACTCCATTAAAAGAAATCAGATAGGCTTTAATATTTCAAGTTATGAGGTTGTGATGGAGAGAAACAATTAGGTTAAATGGTCTTTTCATCTTAGCATGTAGTTCAGGGTAACCCATGGTGAAGGTGGCAAAGTTGTGAAATACTTTCTTTAGGGTAAAAGTATAAATTTGTGCCACCTTTAAGGCTAACTTGTCAAAATGACTAAATTTGAGCATTTCTATTTGAAAATTAAGTTTTTTCAAACATATGATCTAGGTAAATTCATCCTAGCTAAGTTATATATGGTCTCACACTATTCTAATTAGAAATGACTATTAAATGCATGTTTTATACTAGTTTGTATCCAATTACTAAAGAAATAAAATTATTTTGGAAAACTAACATTTCAATAACTCTTACTATTTTTTATGATATTTTTTTAATAAAATATATACACCATGTTATAGAGCTCAAAGTCAATAATATTCTCATATAGAGTTTATACTATTTTAATTAGACATAATATATTATAATTAAAAAATTCTACAAGCACATATTTTAACACTCGAAAAAATGTCAATTTTGAGAAGGAGAAAAATATTAAATGATATACAAATAATAATAAAAATAAAATTATATTATGTTCTAGAGGAGAGAGTCCTCTTTTAGAATGCATAATTTTTCTTCTGGTGAGAATAGATTTTTTTTGAAAAATGTGGTTGGAGATGAAAACTATCAATTTTAGGTGAGTTCAAATTTGAATCATTATAAAAGAGAAAATATAGGTCTAAAGACAATTTCTATTTTTTATTGTTCTAGCTATATATGTTATCTATAACATAGTCTGCGATCAAATGCAAATAATTTTATTGCCATATACTTTTGTGGTGGGAACTAGACCCCTAAATCTTAGCATTTTTTAGCAACTAGAAAATGCTGTATAAAAATTTAGAGAAGATATGAATTTGTATTTCAAATAATTCTAATTGCAGTGCATAAATTTAAGGGTTGGTTTTGCAATGGGGTTGGCATCACTATTATGGGTTGGATGCCCCATTCTGAAATCTCAAAGGATCTGCTGCATTTTTTCCCTTAGTGGATTGTGTTTCCAAATCTCTCATTGGAATATAGGGACCCTACTTTGGTCTAGATTTTTGCTAATAAGTTGGGAATTTTTGTCAGGCATGATTTAATATCATTTGTGCAACCACATACGTTTGTTTAGGTGTGTATCCTTATGCAGAAAGGTGAAAAACCCCTAACAGAATTCACTATTTGTTCAAAATTTAGGGTTTAGATGAAACAAATTCAATATGTGGAGCCAGCTACTGTTGCCAAGAATGTTAACTCTCTTGGTCATTTTATGCATCAGTATAAAGATTTTCTTCTGGTATCACAATATATATGTCAATGTTTTAATTCTAATCTAATGTTATGCTTGTTTGATGAGCATCAGTTGGGTTCAGAGTCAAATTCTTTCGAATTGGCTTCAGGGCACCATAATTCTTTTGATGAAGGTCGATTTGATGATGATTTAGAGGTCTCCTCTCTTGGGATTAATTTGGTCCTAGTTAAGGTGGTTCTTGACCCTTTTTCAATGCAGTTGGTTCCTGATTTTCATGATTTTTGCTGGGGTTCTCTTTCAAAAAAAGACTCTGCAACTTCTCATGTTCAAAGAGTGATGGCCTTTCATTAGGCTCTTTCCCTTCTCCCACTCCCTTTTCTTTAGCTTTTTTTATTTCATTCTTAGTTATGTTTGGTATGCCTATTTTTTCCTTTTCTCATTTTAGTGATTCTAGTTTGTATTTCAGAAATCCACTTCTTTCTGCTACATCTTGGCTAACCCTTTGTTGTAATAGTTAGCTGGTGTCTAGCTTGGTTGTTCCCTCAGTGGATGATTTTGGTATCATCCATAGCTTGTTGTTTTGTAGTCAACCATTTGTCCCGATTTCATCTTCTTCTATTTCTCTGAAAGATTATCATGAGACCTATTTGCAATCTAGTAGTATCATCATCTCAATTATGACTTAGGATAGGGACGAGATCATGTTGGAAGAAGGGGTGTTTTGGTTTGTTTCTCCTAGGAATAAGTGTCTATCTACTACTGATGGTTTTGATTTATCTCAAGAACTGTCCATTTCAAAATTAGAGTCATCTAGTGGTCTATCATTTTTTGGGTTGAGCTATTAAGACTCCAAAGAGAAGGCATTATAAGCCTCTTTCTTGTAAAGTTAAAGAGGAAATTGAGACTTGGATTCAATTGACTCTTATGGATTCTGTCTCACCTATTATTCTAACTTGGAGTGCATCACAGTCTCCTATGGCAGTATGAGGTTCTTATCTTAGAATGTTAGGGGTTTGAATTCTTTATATAAAAGTAATAGAGTAAGGATGTTTATTCTATCTTCTTAGGCTGATATAGTTCTTCTTCAAGAGTCTAAATTATCTCAAGATTCTTTTGATAAGTTTTTCTTTAGCTGGTCTTCTTGGGAGTTAGCATGTCTTCCATCTTTAGGTGCATTTCGTGGTCTCATTATGTTGTGGAAGAATATATTTGTCTCAAGGGTGCCCCTGATGTCACAACCTAATTGGAAACTCATTAAAGTTAATTGGTTGGAGTTTAAAATTTTTATTTTCAAGTTTTATAGGCCTTCTTCAACCCAGGATAAATGTTTACTTTGGGAACCTATAACTGATTAGATTAGTAAATTGGAGGATCTTCCTATTGTTATTGGGGGAGATTTTAATGTCATCTCCTCACTCAATGAAAAAATTGGGGGCAATGTTATTACCCCAAGAATCATAGAGGATTTTAATTTCTTTATTTAAAATAATGCTTTAAGTGAGGTTCCTTTCTTGAATGGTGGTTTTACTTGGTCTAGTCATAGATCTATTGATTCCATATCTTCCAAACTAGATAGATTCCTTATTTCTCTAGATATGAAGCTACTTAATTTTTCATTCTTAGCATAGATTCTATCATCATCTAAATCTGATCATTTCCACATTTCATTGGAGATTATTAGTCCAAAACTACCTAAAACTAGCTCTACCTTTAAGTTTGAAGGTATGTGGTTTACTCATCCTCATTTCTTATGGTTACTTTGACAATGGTGGGTTAGTGTACCATTCTACAAAGGAAAAAAAAATTTCAATTCGAAAATTAATTTCTTTTATGCATTCCAAAATCTCTATTTGGAATAAAGAGTTCTTCAAAAATGCGTTTCATGAAAATTCTAGGGTTGAAAGTGACCTCAAATGTATTGCTGATCATATTATGAAGTTTGGGATTGATATATAGTTGTTACTAAAAAAAAGGTCTCTTCAAGGTTATTAGGAAATTTTGTGTGCTAGGGAGGAAATTTATTGGAGGTATAAGTCTAGGGAACTATGGTTAAAAGAGGGTGAGAGGAACACGAAGTTCTTTCATGCCTCGACTAAAATCAAGAAGGCTTCCTTTGCTATTTTGACTATTAATAGTGCTTCTTCTTCGACTAATTTGGTTTCTGAATAGGATATTTTAATGAGGGGATTAATTTCTACAAAAATTACTTCCCCTAGGTAAGTGTCTAAGAGAAATCTAGGATGATAGGAGTTTGTTGTTGTAGCCCATTCCTTCTCTTGTTACCAAATCAGATAATGAGCTCCTTATGAAACCTTTCACTATGGAAGAGATTTGTTATGTTGCTTTTTCTATGGCTCTTGAAAAAGCTCCTAGACATGATGAATTTTCTATTCTCTTTTACTATAAATGTTGGGATGTGATCTTAGTTTTGATCTACTTTTGGTCTTAGAGGAATCTTGAAAGAAAGGGTACATTTTAAAAAGTCTTAATAAAATAAATATCATTATGATTCCCAAGGTGAAATCTCCTTTAACATTTGAAGATTTTAGACCAATTTCTCTATGCAACTCAATTTATAATATTATTACTAAGGTTATTTATCTTAGGCTAAAGACCATAATCCGTAGGTTAGTTTGTCCTCAACAAGGAGGTTTTTTCCTAAACAGGGATACCTCATATGGGGCACTTGTTGCATTGGAAGTTCTTCATACCATTGAATCTTATCAAATACCTACATTTTTTGTGAAGTTAGACATGATGAAAGCCTACGATAAAGTGGATAGGGAATTTCTTTTGGTTGCACTATTCAAATTTAGGTTTTCAAAGTCTTGGTCTAAGTGGATTAAGAAGTGTCTCTCAGGGGCTTCATCTACATGCCTTCTTCCTATTTTTAAGCTACCCAAGGGGTTCACCAAGGGGATCCACTCTCCCTATTTTTATTTATTATTATGGCTGAAACCTTGAGTAGATCTATTCTTAGGGGAAATGCTTTAGCTAATTGGAAAGGTATTCATATACCAAACACTAAGATTTCTATCACTCATAACTTCTTTGCTGATGATACTCTTCTATTTGGCAGATCATTGATTAGGGAAGCCAAGTGTATCAAGAAGATCTTAGACACTTATACTAATGGGTCTAGTCAAGTCATCAACTTGAATAAATCCAAACTCTTCCTAATTTATACACTTGAGCTAGTCAAATATAGACTAATTAACATTCTTGGCTTTTTAGTGGAGGAGTTGTCATCTCTTTATTTGAGGATTCCATTCTTTTTGGGTCCAGTAAATCCATCTTTTTGGGATAATGTGATTAATAGGTTAATGGGTAGGATTTTAACATAGAAGGAAAGGTGGCTTTCTATTTTTGGGATAATTTTATTGATCAAAACAATCCATCTCACCATCCCTAATTATTACCTTTATGTTCTTCAAGCCCAATCTTTTGTTATTGTTAAAATGGAGAAAATCATTTGTAACTTTCTATGGAATTCTAATATAAATAATGTTAGGATACCTTTGATATCCTTAAAAAATATTTCTTTGTGTAAATCCTATGATGGGGCTAGGGTTCATAACATCTCACTTAGGAATAAAGCTTTTGGGAGAAACTTGTCTAGAATATGTACTTTAAACCTCAATCTTTATGGTGCTAAATCATGCGAGCTAAATTTATTGGTTCTACTTGTCCTCATAGAATCTTCACTATCTCTAATCCTCTAATAGGGTCACCTACTTGGAATTTTATGATTTCATCTAGGGATTTTGTCATTAAATTCTTGTCTTGGCAAGTTCATACTGGTTATGTTGTTTCCTTTCAGAAAGATTCTTGGAATGGTAGTCCTCTGTTGTGTCATAATTCCTTCTTGCACAAGATTATGGAAGCTGTGTGTAGGAATTAGGGAGATCATTTAGTGGACTATGTGGACTATGTTGACATTGTGTCTCATAAGGTTTGTTGGAAAGATCCTTTCTTGCTACCTGTTGGTAGAGAATTGGCTAGGAATTTTGATGTCATCCTAGCCAGCAAAGTGGTTTTCTTGTTTAGAGGTTGTGATAGGTTCATTTGGTGTTCTACTAAGACTAGGTTGTATTCACTTAAATCAGGTTATAAGAGCCTATTGGGTATGTTAGAGAAACATGATTCAAAGTGGGCTTTCACATTTTGCTGGGATAAGAGTGTTTTTCTGAAAGTGGGATTTTTTCTTGGCTGGCCATTTAGGGTAGAGTTTTGACTAGTGATAGGCTTAGTAAACTCCACATTACAAACTCTTTTAAGTGTGTTTTGTGTGGTCTTTATATTGAATCAACTGATCACCTTTTTGTGCATTGTTACTTCTCCATGCAATGTTGGTATTCTGTTTTGGGTAAATTTCCCCTTTACCTTCCTTTTCCTAAGTCTTTATGGGACACATTCAAATCTTGGCCAATTTTTTTTACCAATTCAATTTTTGCATGTCTTTAGATTATTGTCCCCTCATCTATCATTTGGTCTATTTGATGGGAATGGAACAAGAGAATTTTTTGTAAAGAAGTATCTGATGTGAGTAGTGTGACCGATACAATTGAATGACTTATCTCTAAATTAGTCAATAACTTTGTTAATGGTCATTTTAAGTGCAATGACATGTTATCCTCATTGGATAACTTTATTCTTCATAATTGGAAGCTTATTTCTCTGCCCTCACCTCATGTGTTCCCTTGACTTAGGTCTATGCCAATTTGTAGAAATTCTATTAAATGGAAGCCTCCTGATCCTTCATTTGTTAAGCTTGATTTTGATGGGGCATCTAGAGGGAATCTTGGTGAACCATGTATTGGGATTTCCTTGCAAAATCAATCCAGTGTATTGTTATCCTTTTATGCAAAATTGATTCCATTTGGCACCAATAATATGGTAGAATCCGTAGATCTATTAGAAGGGCTGATCTTGGCTAAGTATATGTCAATTTCTTTCTTACATATAGAAGGTGACTCCTATGTAGTTATTAATGCTTGTATAAATAGAAAGATCAATAATTGGTATTTGGATTGTACTTTCCAGCATATTTGGGATCTCATTGATTCTCTTGATAGCTATTTGTTATCTCATGTGGACAGGGAGGGTAATGCTTTGGCTGACAGTTTAGCAAATATTAGACGTGATGGTACAATATTGAATTCTCATTCTTCTAAGTGAATGCTAGATATGTTTCCTTGTATTTCTTCTATCATTAAGAGTGAATCATATTTTTTCCTATTTGGTGGGAATTATTAGTTTTGTGTTTAGATGGTTAATATCAGTATGTATGGTTCTTTTATGCATATCTTATTTTTTTGATTTGATGTCAATGAGAACACATAATGGTGGTATTAATCATTTTACCATTGGGCTAGTAATTGGCATCAAGTGGGTAAGGTGTGTACATGATTGTCAGTGTCAGATTAGATTGCATAGTATGGTACATTCTTGGATTCTCGATTAAGTGTTTTCTAGATATGACCCCTTGTATCTAGAGTTAATTGTTATTTTTCCTAGTTGGTGTGAGTTACTAAGTTAGTTCAATAATGATTAATACCTTTAGATATGATTTTATTATGCATATCTTTATTGAATTGAGTAGAAAAATTTCATATATTAATTATTCTAGCATTGATTTAGTAATTGGAATCAAGTGGGGAAAATTAAATTGACTCAATGATGGGTTGTATGTTCTCAACTAGCTTTATGAGGATCTATCATTTGTACCTTACAAGATTTCTTTGCGCAGTGGTTTAGGTGATGTTCTTTGTTATGTAGCTGGATAGTTTCTATCATATTCACTCATGGTGCCATCATCGAACATATGACTATGATTCTCATTCTCCTTGGGATTTGGCCTTTCAAAGTTTTTGTACTTTATAATATTTTATTCTTCAATTAGCATCTACTTCATTAATAAAGATGTATGGTTAATTATTCTTTCTTATTTTGATCTGCTAATTACTACTCAACTCCTATGAGCTATCTTGCATTTTCTATGTGAAGGTTTTAAGTCATATCATCCAACTCATTTGGCCTAAGTGGTATTTTAATGAGACCGATTACATATATATTTTGTCATAATGGCTATTGAGTGGGATTATTTTAGTTTTTTGGCCCTTTCTATTCTCATGGTTTTTTGGGTGATTGTTTTTGGAGTCTGCACCTTCTTTGAGTCATCTTTCATTATGGAAGTTTTTGTAATCTTCTTGGTCACCTGGGTTTTTGGGTGGTTGCTTTTAGCTTCTACTTTTCTTGAGCTGGTCTTCTTTTATTCTTGTAGCTTCATCATGTCAAGTCACCATAGCTTGCTTGTTGGAGTAAGCTACACAGTGGATGTTTGTTTTTCCTATTCTTCTCTTCATATAGAATATTATCTTAGGAATTTTAGGATTTTTTTGGAGCCAAAAGATTAGGAGAATCCTTTTCTTGGTTGTATAAAGGATGATATGTTAGCTACAATGTTATTTTGTGATCATCCTCACATTTGTAGAGGAATCAAGAGGATTATTGGGTACAAGATTCTATTTCCTTCTGGTAAAAGATTAATATATCCATCCCACATTCTGTCAGTTGTATGTCCAATGCTATGGGTTTATTGCAGTCCCCATTTCATTTGGAGTTGATAGCTACCAAGTTTATTAGACATACTTATTTGCATGGGGGTAATATTACTAAAGCTTGTTAGAAATATGATCTTTGGAGTGGTGCTACCCTCATTTTGTGTTTGTTCCATCATCATGCACTCCTTATTAATCATAGTGTTTACATGGTTTATGAGAGTATCAAAAAAACTCTAGAGGGGCAATCTTTTTGTCCTGTGAGAGCTACATGCATCATATTATCTTCAATTTATTAGATCTATTAGAACATGAACCTTCTCAAGCCTCTACTCCACCTGTGATTAATCCTTCTTCTGCCACTCTCAATCTTACTCTTAAGATTGGTAACTTTGTTCCTATGGTAGGGGATATGAAGGAATAATTTTAATTGGTTGATGTTTTTTTGGTTTTATGTTTTCCACAATTTTTGTGTGTAGGTTTCTTCATGGAGCTACTTCAACATTTTGATTAGCAGATGGATTGGTTGATTGTCTTGGCTTTGCAACAATCTTCAGTTGATATTTGGTGGCGCCGAATATAAACTATATATGTGAATACTTGTACATTCTAGCCAAATTGTAAATTGTGCATTCTAGCTAATTGTTTCTTCTTCTTCTAGTATATATTGTAATTTTGAAGCCTTATTCATGGAACATTATAACTAGGTCTATGTAACTTCCATATTCTTTATCTCTTCTTTTCTTTTTTCCTTCTTCTTGATGGAGTAATGAACAAAGTGTTTCTTCCTAATTCTTTTCTCTAGGAGCTTTATATCTTAGAATTAGTAAAAATTATAAAATGTCAAAAATAATAAAATTATGTGTGTGTGTGTGTGTGTGTGTGTGTGTGTGTGTGTGAAGTGGCTTTGTCATCATTCCTCAATTTTTATTATTATTAAAATTATAGTCCTAAATGTAATCCATTTTTACACATTTGATTAGTTTACCTCATTTTAAAATTCCAAGTAATATTACTAGTTTTATGTCATTGAAGGTGAATAGTTATACTTTTGTTATCCTTTTCCTTTACAAAAGGGTGACACAAGTTTGTGCTTTTACCCTTCGCTCGTTCGTAGGGTTAGGATTATGGTTCATAATCATGGTTGTGAGGCTACAATAAATGAGAAGAAAATCAAGTTAGCAGTCACAATGTCACATAGTTAAGAAAGATGTATGTCTAGTGGTTGTGAAGAGGTGAGTGGATTAAGGATAAAGGCATCACATGTAAAATAAATTTTGAATCCTAGACCATCGTGAAGGTGTGAAGTAGTCAGTTTGTGAGGTTCACAGGGTCACTACAGTTAGGTCGCATTGTTATATAGAAAAGTAAATATTGATTTGATTTTAAATGTTCTTTTTGTAAACACATAAACATATCATTTTGCATCTAAATTGATGATCGATGCCTTATCCATTTCCAAGAGAGTCTAACCAAAAAATTTTGAACTATTTAAATTCCTTATAGTTAAATTTATTAGCAGTTAACCTTGAATTTCATTCTTATGAATATCCCTCCCATACACCTAGAAGCCCTACCAATTCATCAAAGCATTTAATTAACTCCTTGAATTAAAAGAAATCAATGAAAAAAGATACAACCCATCCAAGTTGTATTAAAATGAAAAAAGCTTGTTCATTAAATTTCAAAGTTATAAACACATGAAAATGAAAACAAAATATATAGATACATATATTGTAGAACTTTCCTTTGTATTAATCTTCCTTGAAAATTATACATGGGAAGACACATCTCAAAAAAAATTGGGAAACAAATACAAAGATATTTCATATTCAGTTACATTACAAATATTCTTTGTGCTTGATCAAAATGACTAGATGCTCGATATTTTCTTCACAGTTCACTCACTAGTATTCTTTTCTTCAAAATCTATCCCTAATAGAAAAAATGATCACAATTCTTCTTAACTTTACAAATAACTCTTGATTACAGTAGGTAACTATGACACACAAAGAATTATTGCAAATAAGTGTTGACTTGCAATTGGTTCTTCATACAAAAAGTAAAAGTTGATTTGATTTATATATGTGCTTTATGTAACCACATGATTTCTAACAATTTGCATCTGAATTGATGATCAATGCCCTATCCATTGGTATGTAGAATCTACCCAACATAACTTGAACTATTTAATTTCCTTACAATTAAATTATAAAAATGGAGAAAAAAAATTATACTAGAATAATTCAAGACATGCCAAATTATACAATACTCATTAAAAATAAAAAATACTTCAATACATGGAAACTTATCATTCAACGTTCACTTGTATTCTCATATTTACAAATGATTACATCACCAAAATTTACACAAAGACTAACTAGACTAAATGTACAATAGCATAACACTAAAAATTATATAGATTTTGGACCTTAGGTCCACACCTTGGAAATCCTTTTATAGAAAGAAATCCAACAAGCTTCATATGGGAGGACACTTGTCAAACTTCTAATGGAAATAAAATACAAAGAAATTTCATATTTAGTTACATTCAAATATTCTTTGCATTTGGTTCAAAACTTTTGAGGCAGTTTCAAAACTAGTAGGTGACACTTTCAATAGGTGTGTTTTAGAAATTTTTGTTAGTATAATTTCTATCACTTTCTTTCCCTTTCTCTTGTCACCTCCTCTACCTCTAACTACATCCCTAACTTGCTTAGTCATTATCAAGTGATGCTAGAGCCTTGATGTCAAATATGACCTCCCAGATGGCAACATCCATATCTACATATGGCCAAGTTGCATCCCTTACTACATTTAATTCTTCTAGGAATTTTTTCCACCTGGCATATTTTATTGCCTTCATTTCAGCATTTATTTTTGACATGTCTACCTCTATCCTATAAAACATACCAATCATATCATATATAATTGCTACACCTACTTTATTATTACAATAATCCAAGAGCTTGGTATGATCTAGGATATTATCAAAAGAAGATGATCATTCTACCTAGTCTTTAATCTTTCCATCACTATCCAAAACTGTAGGCAGAACACTAGATGATACTACAATAATTTCCTTCATCTTATATTGTATTAGTTGCATCTTTCCATTGAAGAAACAATTCAAATCCCTCACATTCGCTATCCTTTTTTTGGTTTTTATGATTACTACCTTTGGAAAATCTTTCTTATGTACTAAGATAGGTACCAAACTATAAAAAATTTGGAGCATATGGTCCCTATGTGGTAAAGAGAGGGGATAATAAGGAAATTACCTCTGAACATCTATACTTTGCTCCTTGCAACACAATGTAGTTGTTGTGCACATTTTGTGAGACCAGTTTTAATGCACTTATTATATTGATAAGCCAATTGTTAATTGTTCTAATTTCTATCTCCTTTCTTGATTCTTAGTCTTCTTCATCTATCTCCATTTCTTGGCTTGATGCTTCTTCTATTTTAGGTGTATGGCACTCTATTTTGATATATTGATCTTTCATCTTTATAATTGTTCTAATAGTGTTCTTCAATGTTGCTATCTCAATTTCTATCTTGATGGTCTTCTGCTACAAGATATAGGTTTTCTTCATTTCTTCCTTAGATCTTCTCATGGTTCTAAGAAATCTCTCATAAATACCTTCTAGTTGTACTTGAAGGGTATCCATGTTTTTTTCTCCTAATAAAGCCACTAAGGTATGCATCCCATAAATCTAGCTACTAGAGGTGGAATTTACATCCCCTCTTGGGAATAATTTGATCTTCATCAAAGATGGCTTCTGGATATCCAAGTGGATCTAGAAGGCCTAAAATTTTCATAGTCTCTGAATCTTGCAGAATCAACACCATTGACTATAGCTTGCTAATATGATCTTAACACAACTTCAATCGCATTGTAAATAGACCATTGAGAAAAAATGTTCTTGGTTATAAGCTTGAGTCAAACTAAATAACTAGAGGTTTATTTGTTAAAAAGAGTTGACATTTGACCATTACAAAACTAGTCAACAATGGGTTTCAAATTGGGGAGCTTTCTAAGGCATTTTGAATGGACAAAATCTAAGTATGTATGCATAAGTTATGAATGAACAAAGTTTTCCAATTGAAAGAATTAAATAGCTATTGATGATGTCAAGATGATGTGACATGTTGACCAAGAAAAATAGGGAATTTGTGGGATTCAAACAAGAAACCTCTCACTTTCTATTTTGCATCATTACCAATCCACCATGCAATTAACTTTAACATCATTTAGCACTTTCTTTTAGTTGGTGTTATCCTTTAGCTTACCAAGCTAGGGAAATGAGGACCCATAAGTGAGAAGACCTAATTCCTCATGCCCCTTGATTTTTGAGATTCCAATGCCCTCATTCAATTTCAAAATTTGGTGTATGGGAGATTTTTTTGTTATTTGGAAAATAGTACATGCTATATTGGAGGTTGAATATCTAATCATCCAAATCCTAAAATCACTCTCTACCATTACACTATTTGTTAATTCAAGCATTGGTAAGTGACATGTCTCATTTAAAAGTGTTTAGTCATCAAAGTTATTTAAATAAGGGTTATTCTTAAAACTAACCTTTAGTTATAAGATGGGGATAAAAAAATTTTAAATCACCATGTAAAGGGAGTTATAAGGTTGTTAATTTTTTCTCACCTAATTTAGCTAATTTTTATGTATTTAAGTGGGCGATAACATTGGAGTTTGAAGAATTTTTCAGAGGATAATTATTTTTGTAAGAGTTTTACAAGGTGTTATTTTACACCAACCATTGTAAAAGAAGAAAGAGACTATGAAGGCTCAAAGCTTGGATTTTGTAACAAAGTGTTTTTCTTATAATAAAGTGTTCCCTCGATTGAGAAGTGGATCAAAAGACATAGTCCTACCTAGAAGAACTTTGTATCAAAGTGTTTGTGTCTCCTTATTCTCTTTCTTATTCTTTCTATTCTCTCAATTCTTTAAGTTTTTATTGTTATTAAATACATAGTTGATTAATTGTGTTCAAAGCTTAAATTTTCTTGTAATTTCAATGGCTTAAAATACATACCATGTAATTAGTACTCAAATTAGGGATTAAATATATATTTGGATTAAAGTTATAAAACTTGTAAATCGTAGTTTACACATCATCTTGTCTTCTAGAGCTAGACTCCATATTGTAATTTTTTGGGCATCAATGTTATATTTAGAGCCTCTTAGGTCTCTGAGTTGATTTTCATCTTCAAATGAGATAGAATTATCTTGTCTTCTCATTTGGTGCAATAGAAAAGAGGAGCTTATGCGCCACCCTAGGAAAACAATCATTCCACTTCTTCTTACCAATTCACTTTCTTCTTCTACAGTAAGGGTTTCAATGGGAGGGCCATACTCTTGAAATTTCCAAATAAGTCTAGCAAATACCTCGTCAGAGTCCCATGGCTTCATCCTCAAAGATAGCTCATTCTTTTCAAGTTTGAATAGAAAACCCTTGAGCTCTTTAGTCTTGATGAAATTGTCATCACTCATGAACTCATTAGCCTCAATAATTCTATCATTAATCATTTGGGCTTGCAACTACAAATTCTTGGCCCTTTTTTCATCCTCGTATGCCTGAGACACCAAATATCTTCTTCTAATCTCATCAAAATTTTGATTGGCTTTTGGAAAAATTTTGAGGGCTTTTTGTTGAGGTTTTTATGGTACTTATACCATCTTTTGTTTCTTCTTTCTTTTCTCTAGCCACTTTGAGCTCTCAAGCTAATCTTCTTCATCATTTGTGACTTCAAAAACTATTTTATCATCATAATATTTAGGGGAAACCATTCTCCTTATTGGTTCAGGTACTTGTATTTCTATCTCATCAAACTTGTCTATACATTTATCTAATTTAGACCTATACATTTATTCAATTTAGACCAATAGTCCTCCTCAAGATAGAATCCCTTGAAGGATGGATATACTCTTCTCATCTACTATTCCAAGGTGACAACATCTCTATACTTCTCATACTTTCCAAAGCATTTTTGATGACATTGTAGGGGTTATATGTCCTAGTTGGTCCAATTGGCAATTTATACACTCTTAGATAGGTATTAGTTTCCTTAATGGCATTATTTCCTATATCACAGTCTCCTACTTTAGTGCATCTACACAATCTAATGTTCCTTTCTTGACCAATTTACCTAGGTATTCTCTATTTACTGAGATTAATTGCTATAATACTTCTACAAACCCTAATATTTTAGGAACATACTTGGGAAAAATGTGGGGTGGCTAACGAAAACCAAAAAAATTAATAATAGTTTATTCTTCAAACAAAAAGACACTTCCCTAATCATGAATTAATTTTTTACTAGCATCAAAGAACATTTTAAGTTTAAAAAACTTTCTAACACTTCTAGGGAGTCTTTCATTCACTATTCCTATCATTTTAAAAATTGGATGAATAAAATCATTTTAAAAAGAAGTGACATTGGAATAAGGGTAGAATCTTTTCCATACCCTTGTCCACCTTTTTATTGGTACTCTTTCTCCCCATTCTTCTATGGAATCAAAGAAACTTTGATCAAATGTATTAGCAATCTTGAATAGGATCAACTGCATTATTATTGAATAATGAGTGAATCTGAAATTCTCCAATTGTCCTTTCTGAGCAATAGTTGTCTCCTCATGCATCTTATCAATAATGTATGATACATAATCATATCTGAAATTAGTGTTGGGATCTTGAACATTTATATACATGACATAATGTCCTCCTAGGGTATTTATGGTTCCATCTGCACCTAGGACCTTGTTCAAGCCATAAACAATATTATGGAAATTCCTCTAGAAGGGTTCAAGAGGAATGATCCTCTCCACTTCCTTCTTTGGAATTTCTCCCTTATCTTTATCAAACAAAGGTATGTGTCTTGTCATTTGCCTACCCATCTAGAAATTCTTATGTTTCTCAAAATTATAAGTTAAATCATCCACATCAATAGGAAATGACATTGGTTCTCCTAGGTCAAATGCCTCGATGAATGTCTCTTTATCTAAGGCCAATAAAATGCTTACATCTTTCTTGTGGAAAAAATTGCTCACTCAATTTTAGCATTTTATTAGAGCCTTCACTAATTCAACATCCAAAAATACCTCTTGCATGATCAACTTGCCCAAGTTTCTGACCCAAGGGTTGTAGTCTGGAATTTTCATTTTTCTATTTTTATAGAAGAACTATAACAACTTGAATATCCATTTCTATCAAGAACCTCTGCATCTCTACAAAAGATATGTGGATCTCTAAAGGCATGATCATTTGCATCTTGTGCATTGCTAGAACTAGGAAGAATGTGAATCCACTCTTTAACAAACAAACTAGGGCTTTTTGTTTGTGAACTTGACTCTTCAATTATTGCTTGTGGAATCAACTCTCCTTCTTTCTATGCTATTCCTTTTGATAATTCAATCAATTCTATATACTGTATGCTGAATAATTATTAAAAATCTCCCTACAACTTAAAATTTTCTCAGAAAATTGAAACAAATATGAACTAATATTGAAAACTTCCCCATATTTTAGAATTTATCTATCTCTACAATAGGAGCATGGCATTGATAGCATTTTAAACTGGCACACTTAAAAACCTATCAATTCTAAAAAGGCTAGTAAAATCTATGCTTTTTAATATTTTGTACATCCATCTCACCCCCCTTTTATCCATCTCAAATATGGTCATTGAAAACCATTTTATGTGTTCAGAACTAAGAGTTGTGATGGTATGAAAACCACCTTTCATTGTTTAACCATAATTTATTCTCTTTCTTTGTTTCTAGCTATGACCATGCAAAATAGGGTTATATTCACTATCTCACAAACTCACATCTCTTTTATTTAACCACTTTATCTAGCTTGTGATGGTGAAAAATCCTTTATTTGTGCCTTTCCAACTTCATCTCAGTTTTCTCTTATGAACATTGTGATCTAGTAATAAGCTCCTTATTACATAATGAAAATATGGATGAAACTGTTATGTGTTTTTGATATTATGAGTCATTAACAATATTGAAATATGCATGAAACTTTAATGTGGTTTTGATAATACTCATAAACATTTTAAACACTAAACTACCTTAAAATAATTAACAAATTTTGTATGTTCATATTGCATTACTTAGTGAAAATATGGATTAATGCATTTGTAAAATTACCCTAACTGGTTGATAACAATATTCAAATATGGATGAAACTGTAATGAAATTTTGATAATACTCAAACTGCTTGAATTTTTTTAATAAACTTACAATAAATTACTTGTTCACAACCTATTTGAATGTTCAATAGTTTGTGGCCACAAAGGTGCATTATTTATACATTTGACATAAAATAAAGGGATAAACATAAAGATTGGGACCCATAGATATGCGATTGAAAAGAAACATCAAACCAAAAATGAACATATTTATCGATTGAGGTTTTTGATGTCACAAAATAAATCTCATTAAGTATAACATTTTCCATTTTTCGATCGAAGGTGTCCACCATGAAAAGTAACCCTAAATGCTTTCAAACATATAATTTTGAGTGAGGCAGGGCATTGAAGAAAGATACTAACAATGTAAGCTAGGGTTATGTATCATTCAATTAGGGTTATATACTCAAGATTTAAGAAATAAACTAAACTGAGGTTTTTTGAGATAGGATAACCTCCAAACAAAATGCATTAAAGAAAAAATAAAGTAAAACTTATATTTTCTTCAGATTCATGAACATAGAGTGATTTTTTCCAAAAAAAACTTCTTTGTTGTCGACTACAAACTATGCACATCATGAAGATCAAATGCTGAAATTTTTAGAAAAATTCATGATGTTTTCAATTTTTAAAAATTTGGTCAGCCATATAGTTTGCAGCCCAAGGATTACAATTTGTAGGGAGGATAGCTACATATGAAGTGACTCCTATTTTTTTGAATTAATCTTAAGAATACTTAACTAATGACCCTAAAAATACATGAATAGATTTTGTTTTGTAATGAAAGACTGAGATTTGATTTTGGTCATGACCATTATTTTTTTTCCCAAATTGAGTTGGACAATATAAACAAAATATAACCTCCATTGTCTAAAAATTGAATGGGAAAGAAGAAAAATTATGTTCAAATTTTGAAGTCCAATGAAAAACACAAATGTAAGAGGCATAAAGTAAAGGGGAGGCATTTAAAAAAGATCTATTGGACCAACTATTGCTATCTTCTTAAAATTTGAAAAGAGTGAAGGTAGGGGAGGTGGGAGTTGAAGATATGTGTGGAGAGGCTAGGGATGTTTGGAGAATGAAGACATGATATGAATTATTTTTGTTTCATTACAACAAAAGATTGGAAAGATGCCCAATTTTTCAAGGATGGACAACAAATATAGGAAAACTTGTCATATTAGAGAGCAATGATAGTCCACCATTTGATATGAATATGTTACACCCTCACCTATAATATACTTACATGTCAGTTGGACAGGTATTTGGAATTGATGACCCATTGTTAAAGGACATTTCATTGATGGTTTTGAAAATTGACATTCAATCAAATTAGCTTAAGAATTTTGATTTTACAACATTTGTTTCCAACAAGATAAACAAGGGCTTTCTCATATTGAAAAAAGATTTTTCCAAGTTGTGTTTCAAGAATTACTCTTTTCTTATGTACATGTTTCTCTTCTTTGGCCAAGAGAATAATGCTTGGGAAGAAGGACTACTAGTTGAGGAGTATAATGTTCAGGGGTTTATGAAACCTATATAGTTATGGCTCAAGGTTTGGGATTGGAGATGCCTAGTTTTAGACTACTTATGTTCTGAAGAGAATTTCATGAAACCACTTATGAAATTGCTAAGGGGGGAGTACAATCATACGCTGTCACCAAACATAGAAATTTTCCTAAGGCCTAAGGAGTATCTCGACCAAATCCTAGTAGACAACAATTGTGGTGACTAGTATGCATTCAAAAATTTCACTAGATTTAGAGTATATAGTTATGAAGAATCCCCTCTCAACATCCCCATTACAATACATGATCGAATCACATATCTAGAAATTGTGTGACAAATGGTAGTCTCCAATACACAACACTTGACTTCAAAGAGAAAACAATCATTCTTGCCCAAAAAAATGTCATTTGGGGATTTCATGGTCAAGACATTACATAGTTTTGATTGTATTATCAAGAAACTTAGTAGATATGGAATAGGTCAGGGTGAGTCATTGAGAAATTACATCCTATTGAACATAGGGAAGTACTAATTTATTATCTAATTAGGAACTTGGAAAGGGATAAAGTTGTAAGAAGAAAGAAGATGTAAAAAGTTGTGGAGAGATATTTCAAGTGGAAATTAAGAAAAGGGAAGATTAATATAGACCTTTTCAATGGTATCACAAATCCATTTAGTAGAGCTTTCAAATTGTTAGAAGAGGAAGACATGATTTTCAGTAATGCTTTAGATGGTTTGCTACAAGAACAAGCAATTATCACTAGTCATCTATCATGTCAACAATAAATATAGGTGAAGCACATAGAAGAAAGAGAAGAGTGTTGTGGTGAACATCAACCTATTTCAAGGGACATTGTCACTGGAGAACTAAGTTTGAAGCCCCTCTATAGTATACGATCACTTGTTATTAAGAAAATTAAACATAACCAATTCATATATAATGATGATTTCATATATTTCAATGAGTTTAGATATTTATTATTTCAGTATAGATGAATGAAGTTAATCCAAACTTTAAATAAGTTGGACAGTAAAATGATGAAGGAAATGTTATAGGATAATGTGGAAAAGGAACTTGATCACATAACTCCTCATAATGCCAGGGAAATAGTAAACAATACTAGTGTTCTAATATACTAGGATTTCCATTTGCAATGTGTAGTAGTACATGAATTTTATGAAAAAAACAAAGATGGAGTAATAGGTTGTAAACCAGAGGATTCTAGAAATCTTGGTAACACATTAGTGAATGATCCATATGATAGAACTTTATTACCGCAGGGATTAGATGACATAGATGAAAGACCAATTATGATGGATAGTAGTGAACATTTGTGTCAAATCAAAATCCATAAACTAATCATAATAAACTGAAGACACATGGAATCACTAAATGTCACTACTATAATGAAAAACTAGTCTCAAGTAGATAAGTTGTTGACAATGATGAATAAGTACAAATCATTGTTTAAAAATTTAGAGATTGAAAAGGAAGCATGGAAACAAAAAGCTATTATGTTGGAGGGAGGGAAATGCAAAGGATTTAATTTTGAAATTGTAGATCATGATCAGGGACAAAGAGACATGGATGGAATGTAGGATGTAAGTTTCTGGAGCAATAAAGCATAGAAATTGGATAACATACTTATGAAAAGACATGATCAGTTGGATGACTCAGCAATTCTAATTGTTGAAAATATATGTCACAAGTTAATGAAGATGGTGGATAAGTATTGGGTCCTTTACTCAGTCACTTTTGAGGCTATATGAGAGAATGAAAGATTAAAGGCTAGCATTAAAGACAACTTGAAGATAAATGATCCTCTAAAATTAGGGCATGAATGGTTTGGACACAAAATCTTGAAACAACAAACAAATTGGGCTTAGAAGTTACACTTTGATATGATGAAACTTGAGTGTGACATTACACATGTATTGGCCAGCATCCTTGAAGATGGTTTTCCAATGCCTATACAAAAATAGAGATCATTGTTTGCTGACAGTTTCTTGAATGGTCTCTCAAAATTAAAAATCACATATGACATGGATGATCATGTGTGAATGATAACAAATAGAATTAACTAAAAAAAAATTTCAATGGAAGTATCAACAAAATATGTGTAGATTTGCAAGGATGATGACTATGCCACACATTTGTGTAATGTATCTAAATTCTTAGCAGATTGAAAGGGAAGTAATCATGGTTTTTTGCAATATATGTAGAGACTATTGACATTATTTATTTTCTATTATTAGAGCCATAAAGAGGGAACACATCTCATTGTCAACCATGTATATAGAAGTTGTGTACAAAATTTTTTTTTTAAAAATTAAAAGTTTACTTATGAATTTGGTAATACTTCCTATTTATTTGTAAGGATCAGTTGCTCAATTTTAATATTTTCTTCTAAATGTATTGTTGAATTGATTCTGATATGGTTTTTCTCTACAAAGAAATACTTGCCTATTTTTTTTGTTGATAACATCTAATTGAAATAAATTGAATTGTAATTGTTCGCTATTGTAGAAGACATATTCTGTGTGAACTATTAATTATTTCTTGTAGCCTCAAAACCATATAAACATTTTTTAAAAAGGAAAATAATGTCTATATTCAACCAACCATAGAAAAAAGAGTAACACATACCAATTTCATAGAAAACAAATACTTAATTTGCAATTTGTTACATGCATTCATCAAATTTCTCACATTACATAGTGTATGAAATGAAATGAGCAACAATGCACTTTAGTTTAATAAATTGTAGATCATATGACATTATGATTGAAACTCATTTGATATGAAATAATTTCTTAATAAGAAAAAACTTTAATCCATCCATGACATTTATTTCATTTAGTCCTTGCAAAATAAGATAAGCAATATGTATATAATAATGGCATTCCAGTAACATATTGATGAGTAAAGTGGATCTATAATAATTTATAAACAATAACCGTGTACAAAATATATTTCAAATATCAATTATCAATGCACCAAATTATCAAATGTAAGTGCCAATGGTCTCCTTTTTTTCAAAAGACATTAGTTTATATATCAAAACATTACGTTCATATGACATTGTTTGCTACAACTGGGATTTTTCAATGAAATGGACAACAACCACATGTGGCTCAAAGTATTCAATTACATATGTGCATCTGACCATGGTTTCATGCACCTTCACATCCATGTGTTGAATATGGGTTGGAAGTTGGTTGTTTCTGTCTATCAGAAGGTATACCAACCATGTCAATGTACTTTTCCTTCCTCCCTTCACTATGACCTTTGAAGACATCTAACATATCCTCATACTATGGGTTGAGTCTAAGAACATCTTCTTGTTCGCAAAAAGTGAATCATCTAGATTGTAGTTAATTGGCTATTGCTCATGTAGTTGAATATAGTACTCCATATTTTTCTCCTTAAACTCTATAAAAAACATGTCTAGCTCTTTGTTTTTCATCTTGAATTCAACATTCTACAACTTTAGGCACTTATTATCTACTACACATATAGGCGAATTCTCTAACAACAAAGATATATGTTTCTCTTGAAGATGACTATTTTTCTCTTGAACTAAGGTATCAAAGCTATCCTCCAAGGTGGGATTATATAAGCCCACATTGTCATGACTATTGTCTAGCCCCACCACAACACCATTATCTGATACACCCAATGAAGTTGCTTCATTTGAAATTATCTTTTGTCTCCCAGTTGATGAGTCATTCATCTTTCCACATTTCCCAAATGTAAAAAACTTTTACAATCCTATAGCTAGAGTCATGGGGATACCAAACAATGATTGATCGAGAGCTTCCTTTGTGTAGACATCTTTGTGACTACCCATGATTGCATCAACATATAAGAACTGCATGGTTACATTGCAAGAATGAAGTTTAATAAAAATCCCTTGGAAATAAAACAAAATTTTCATTTTGTGAATAGAATGAATAGAGAAGGTGCCACAAAATAGTAGAATACTTGGTCAATATTGTTTAGTGGAAGTAGGAGCATCCACTTAATATATGATAAGATCAAATCATCTCTAATTTATTAAAACATCCATAAAATTGAACAAAAGTATTCAAAAATTTATGATAGAAGTTACTATACATTTCAAATAAACATTAGATACATTATAAATTAAAATAATACTGTATAAAAATAGTTGATCATATTCAGTCCTCACCAATAGACTAAACACAAATAAAAAGACAATAATTATAACTAAAGTAGAATCACATTGTAGAAAAACCACAATATGATAACAACCAATTATGAAAAATATACCAAATAAATTTAGATTTCCCTTGTTGTACATTAACAACAAAGTGCAACAAATCAACATGCATAAATCAAAAAGCATAGTTTTAATGGTCCAACTCAACTGGAAATAAGGACTTAAAATAGTAGAGAATTTGATAAATATAAAGGAAATGATTGTACATTTGGAATAAGCATAAGTTCCAATTTCATTGAAGGATAGATTTTGACCAATGACATCACCAATGCTTAGGAACCCTACTAAAAATGTTGTGTGCACTATTCAATGAAGAAACTAGCGACTACAACTTGGGGTACCGACCTCTCTAGCAACCAACCATACAAGGGCATTCCTTGTAGCTCCCACAGGTGAGCCACTTTGTACTTGAATCATGACATGGCTATAACTTCTCTAATAGCTTGAAGTTTTATATTTCTATTTACATATTTTTTTAATGAATAGTTGATCTCTAGCCTTAGGCCATATGAACTCACAAGGTGATCTTGTATCCCCCAACCCCTTTTTTGTGATTATGTATCTTTAAAGTTTTAATTTAATGGAAAAGGTATATTCATAAATAAAAAAACTAGAGACCATTTCCAATTATGATGGAATATAAAGAAATCACTAATGTTTTGGCACTAGTTTACCCCTCCTCTGCTATCTATTTTTGGAATCACAAATAATTCTTTCATAAAATCTACAATGCTTCTTAGGGTCCTTGTGCATAGTTGGAGGGGTAATAACTAACATGTGAATTTTGAGGCTACATCTTTCAGGAGTTTGAAGGGGATTTTTGGATTCTTTGGCCACGTTTGATGTGTCCTACACTTTACCGAAAGTTATGCACACAAGTTTGATGAGTATAGCCTACAAATAAATGACATCAGTATATGTAGACATCAATAAACTATTATATTCTATAAAAAAAAGAGAGAGAGACAATAATATCTTATGGTACTCCAAATTTTTATTAGAGGATAGGTCATAGATGTTTTGTGCTTCAAACAAATTTAATGAGTCTCTTTAAATTTTAGAAAAAGAATGAAGGTATGGTAGCCTAATAGTTGGGTCAAGAACATCTACAATTTTGACTTTAGCAGCCTCTGCACAAACTGGTTTGTTGTGGTACATCAGATCATTGCCCATACCTTCAATGATACCTTTACCTACCATAATACCCTAACATCTTAGGTCTACATGATCACTAATGGCATAAGAGAATATTGCTTCCTCTTTGCCTCCCTCATCATAATCCACTCCATGAAATTGTAAAATATACTTAGAGGAAACCTAGGTTGTCTGTCTCAGTTATATTATATTGCTTCTTACAAATAGAAAGAAAGGATACATTTGCCACTTTTACTAATTCAAAAGGACTCTATGACTTATCCTGTGCATCTATCTTACTTTCCATTCCCATTTCCAAAGTTGCAGGTTTTTTATTATCTAATGGGTGTGAGCTTGTAGTTCCAACTAGCCTTATGGATTTCTCAACCAAAGAATCACAATACATTGAAACATCTCTCCTCACTATGTCCTAGCCCACAAAAAGTAGAAAAATGTTTTCTCAAATTAAAACATCTCTAAACCAATCTTCCTTTGGAAAATAATCCAATATACATTACATACATCTCCATCTAGGGCCTCCACCATGGATGGAGTGTTAAATGAAACATTGCCACTATCAACTTGAATTACATATAATAAAGGTATTAATTCACATGGATTCTACTATCAATATTTCATACACTAAAGTCTCTATTGATCACTAAATTGAATGTAGGCATACTAGTTCTTCAAGATGTTCAACTGTAGGCTACTATCTTGCACACCCCTAAACACCACCATTACCATTAAAAGTGGTTTATAATGAAATTAATAACACTAATAATGTATGTGTCGAATAATGCCAACCACATACTACTTACTTGAACTTCAATATCATTTTTATCAACCAAAATTGCTTGTCTATGTGTTCCTAATATATACTTGCTACCACTCCTGCATTTCACCAATGTCAATTTAATGCACTCACATGAAAAACATGAGAGACAAAGGACATAGGTCCATCTTCACACTCAATTATTTTTGCAATGAAATCTCTCATGGAAGATTATTGACATAGAACAAAACATTCCTTCCATTTTTTAGATATCAAACCAAAACATTCATAGCCACAAAACACAGGACAAGTGAAAATAAAAATAAATTAATATGTTATTTGATCTTACAGAAAAATAAAATTTTGCGTTCTTTGTTACCTCAACCCTCTCACTTTTGGAAATATAAGGGACCCCCCTTATATCATCCTCAAAGTCAATAATTTTTTTTATCACTCACAATGGTTGTTTTCCCTCTACTAGAATTATTTTGTCATGCACGAGATCATTGTGCACAAATATTGTCACCTATAACTAAGGTAGAAAGTGGTGCATATGTTGATATTTCAACAACACTAGACACATAACTTGTATTGGATAAAGGTGGAGTGCATTGTCAGTGGTACATTTAATGAATATCAATAGATTGCTCTAAAGTGGTTCACATGTTTGCATAGATTTTTTACATAAAGAACAAACTATTATATCAAATTTCTTATACCATGATATTTCTTATCTTCACCAATTCTACAACCCTTTTCAGTCTCTCCTTCCTCAACTCATCACTCTCGTAGTAATGGATTTCCTCTTCAATCTTGACTAGACCCTCTTCTATAAGGAGTTCAATTAAGGAGACCTTGTACAATTTGCATATGGGTTGCTATAAATGCCTTCTTTAGGAATCATACCTTATCCTCATCTTGTAATCAACACTCATGGCCCTCTTAAAGATGTAACTTATTGATTTTGACTCATAATGATGTCACTTTCTATTCCTTAGAAAAGAACACCCATGACAAGGTGCCTCAATAAATGAGAAATTGTGAATTTGTATCTTGCGTAGGTTCATCCTTGCAATATCCAAAAAATTATTTCCCCCATTAATAGAAAAAATTATGAAAAGGAATTAATATATGAACCTTTACTCAAACTTTTCAATCCTATATTGACCCCTCGTTGACACAGACAGGACCATAACACAAATATAAACATTACCATACAAAAAAAACTTATAGCATGTAACTATAATACATACGAGTGCCATCTTCCTATGGATTACATCATTTATCAAAAATGAATTTAAAATTTGAGCCTCACTATAGCTAAGGGATGTATCACTAGCAACATTAGTATCACACTCACTAATTGCAACATCTCCCACTACTTCCCTTGATGGAAAAACCACTATTCTAGGTTTCTCAATTTTTTATCTGAAATTAACTATAAGTCAATGGAACAATTGACACACCATTTATTCAAGCTATATGATGTCAAAATGACTATAAATGATGATGACTGTAATTGTGAAAATCACATTTCCATCTCTACCAAACTTGGGAGAAGTCCTACACACAAAAACCTTGCTCTCTTGAGAAAGGAAATAAAAATAATTATGCATTTTCAACATCATTCTCTGTACTCTAGGATAATCTATTTTTTGGATTTTTTCAAACCACTACATCTGACTAGTGTCTTTTTGTATCTGCTCTTTCCCTACTTTAGAGAACCTCTTTTGTATCAACAAAAGGCTTCTCTCTTCCTAGCATGTAGGGAACCTGAAGTGAATCACTGATCTCTTTTAATTTCTCACTTAATTTTAACATCCTATATAGTTTGTAGTAATATAGCAAGACTCTTATTAAACACAACTTTTTGATACATTCAACACCCTTCAAATCCTAATAGTTTCGAGATGCTGGTCTTTTAACAAAAGAGAATAGAAATTATTTCTTCATTATCTACAACATTGAATATGAAGTTCATCTAATCATTTATATCTATATATATGGAGTTGCATTCTTGATGGAATTTTGTTGCATAACATACTATTGATGATTCTGTTGGTCTGACTTTTTGTGCAATAGAGGTTTTTGTTAAATTATAGAAAAGTCAGATTTTTTATTTCTAAGTGAAACATAGGGTTTCTGGATAATCCATCCATAAGAAAAACTCATGAAAACCCTATGTTCTATCTGTTCATAAACTATCGGGCATGAAACTTTTGAATTTTCAAGTGAGACGAATATTCTGTCACTTTTATTTTCTGTTTCCCTGAGATTCCCCTTTTTCTCAATCTTTCCAACCATCAGATCCAAGTAGATCTACCGCTGTCGTTACCTCGCTATGAAGAATTGCATGCTTTTTAAGCCATGCGAGGTAGCGAATGCTGAGTATTTTATGAGGCGGGGCTGCAAAGTGAAGATACGGTGGTCGAACATTGGTTTTTTGAATGATTTATTATGCAGGTACACGTTGCAACTACCATCCAAATAGGGAAGGGGACCCAGTAGAATATCTAAAAATAGAGTCGAAATGATGATTTTTCTGACACTTCGCCACCTCACTGTTGAAAAAATTAGACACTTCACCGTTAGCAAAGTAGCACGGCCCCATAAAGTCTGAAGGGGTGGTGACGTTGCATTTTTCCGGTGCCTTGACTTCACCAGGTGGCGTGACAAGTCATAAATGTCATTGTCAGAAGCAGTTTAAGTAACATAAATTATTATCTTCTGTCCCTTGCATTTTCGGGTACAGAATTCATTAAAATGCCAGAGCTCACTACCTCGCTATCGAAAAAATCAGATACTTCACCATTAGCAAAGTAGCGAGGCCCCATAAAAAGAAAGATCGACGGTGACCTTTGGTGACGTAGAATGATTATTAGGACAACAGTAAATTTTTGTTAGGTGCCAACTATGCAGAGATCTTTGTTTTCATTAATGTTTTCTAACTGAATGTGCAAAGAGATCCTGAATGTTAGCTTGGAATGCAATCAACGGCCCTCGCTACCTTGCTATGCAAAATTGCATGTTTTTTAAGCCAAGTGACATAGCGAGTATGAATCAGAAGACCCCGCGCAGTCTCCTCACCCTTGATTGAGTATGTGATCAATGGCTGTCACTTTCTCACTATGAAGATTTGCAAGGGAGATAATTATAGCAACATACCGAATAGGGCCCACCATTTTCTTTCTAAGAAAACCCAGTAGCATATCATTTGATTGATTCTGAATCGGATCGACGATTGTCGCTGCTTCGCTATGGAAAGATGCTTGTTTTATATGCATAACAAAGTAGCAACATGCTGACACATTTCCTCAGATGTTAGTAGGTCCAAATACAAGTGTTGTCAAGGAAAGAATGATATACGTGGTAAGTTCTCATTGGGTAAAGTGACTGACATGTCAAATGCAACTCCTAGTTGTTCTCGCCGTATCACATGATCGTAGGATTTTTAAAGATCGACGATGTAGTTTTAAACACAAAATGTAGTGCCACTCCTTGTATTAATTAGACATGAAAGCATCATCCATGAGAAAAAATAGAGTATAATATAGAGAGATTTCATCAATTTCATCTTACGCAAGCAAATATTTGAAGCCATTCTTATGCAAAAGTAATTACTGAAGGAAAGTGTGCCAAAGCCTGGTAGAAATTGTGAAGTTGTCTATTCGCAAAAAGTTTGCAGAAATACAGAGGAAAAAAAAGACAAAATTCAAGTAAGTAATACTACCATAATCCTCGTAGGCTTTCCAGTTCTATGAAAAATAAGTCCAAGATGCCTCCAAAGAAGGGATTTTCAGGTGCAGTAAATTATTTGGATAGGAATGTGCAAGATGATTTGCTTGAGTTGCTTCCTGAGTCTACTATAGAGACAACACAAGTTAAGAGGTTAACCTCATTGAACCCTAGGCTAAGGATAGCTGATGGATTGTATGATAAGGGTAATTGGGTTTAGGATGCTCAGAGTTCTCAAACTGGTTTGAGTCTATTCAAAAAATTGTTCGCAGAGAGGAAATTATATGCCCCTCATGCCAATATATGGAATTTTGACCTTGGAAAGCTTGTTGTTCCCAGTGTGTTTATGGATTATGACCTGCTTGAAACTGTAGCAAAAAGCTATGATCTAGCCACTAAGGTAGTGAGAAGAATGGATGGTGAGGTTTTAATTACCATCAGTCCAGAAGAAATTAGGAAGGTTTTCAGTCTGGGACCTCTCACCATGTATCATGTGCCCATTAATTTGATAGAGTTAGAAAAAGAATAAATGTCCAAAAGGGATATAGTTAGACAAGGTGCATTGAAAGCCCACATAGGCAAGATTGGAAATCTACCAACAATAACATCATCTTCTAAAGAACCTTTCAATAAATCATGCTTTAATGCCAGGGCAGTAGAAATATACAAAACCCTATGCAGAGTCTTTAGAGAGGTTGAAGAAGACTTTATTCTAGTGAGCTTCATGTATATGATCACCCAAATTTCTTCTTTTAGTGTAGAAATAATTTTTGATTTTGCATCTTACCTGGCTAATGAGATTCACAATGGATTGGTGGGGATTGCAAAGGGCAAGGTGGAAAAGGTCTGGGGTCAGTACTCCCTATTGATGCATATGTTCCTTTTAAGGGGGCTATATATTTCGCTAAAGAAATGGTTTTAAATAAGGAACAAGAGGGGGAGGCACTACCAGTTCAATTGTGGAGTGCAGACATGACTTGGGAGGCAGAAAATGCTAGTTTTGTCAGATTTGATAGGCATTTTGCTTCTAAACTAAGATGCCTCATATTAAGTGACAATCCCAGAATTCCTAAGGCACTAATGCATCTTGTTAGGCCTATGGACAGACCCCATAGTTTAAATGTGTCACATAATTGGGGAGATATCATCCCATATCCAGTCTCAACTATCATTAGGGTCTATGGTTTCAAAGGGACACCCCATGTACTACCCTATCAGGTACCTTTAAAGGTAGGGGTAGCTGAATTTTTATGGTAGTTGGGAGAAGTGGAGGAAACCTTTTTGCACAAAAGAGGAACAGGATCAATTTTTCCTACTTGCACTATAGCTCACCACTTTGTAATCACTAAAGAAGGGTGGATCTTCCTCTACAAAATTTTGGATTGGTATAAGATGGCAGTATCTCATGCTCATTTTTGTGACACATAAGACTTCTTTAATTCTGCTCTTAGACATAGAATAAAGCTTCGTCCAAGTCAGCATGAATTTTATTTCCCTGAAGATATAATAAGGAATGAATATTATCTCTAGGAACAAGAAACAAAGAAAGAAAAATGGAGAGTCTATTCAAAAGTTTTGGAATTCAATAATTTTTTTGACAAAGATTATAGTCCTCTTAGTAATGCTGCAAATAATGCAGATAGGATAAATAAACTCATGAGTACATTTTCAGAAATAATGGAGGTAATGAATGAAAAGAAACAACATTGTATTGATTCTTTTCCAGATAAAGCCAGAGAATTTATGAGGAAATTGGGTTTCACCCGTAACATAGGAGTAGGTCCACTGGTTGTCCAAAAGAGGACAGGATATACTGTTATTCGGGAGCAGATGCCCATTGTAAACAAAGAAAAATAGGTAATTGAATCTACTAGTACTGTCCTTGAAGAAAGACCGCTTGAACCTTCTCCCAAAAGAAGAAAAATAATAAGGGAAGAAGAATCCCATGATGAAGGTTACTCACCTTCCCAAACTCTAATGAGAATTGAGGAAGAGCAGCTCACCAATGAGAAAATTGAACAAATGGGGTCGCAAGGAGGAGTTTTTGTCACTCAAGCAGAAATTGATGAAGGGAACCTCCAGGAGCCTCCTATGCCAAGTTTTGAATTGACTGTAGAAGATTTTAGAGGAAGGGAATTAGACCCTATTTTGGAGCAGGCTAGTCAGCAATTTTTGTCTGATAACAATTTTGTTAAGTCTAGGGCTTTTCATCAGTTTGCATGGAGGGCAAACATGCACATTTTTGAACAAAGGTGTAGGGATATGAAAGCAGAACATCCAGAAATGGATGAAGCCTCCATTCAAAATCAAATAAAAGAACAGATGATATAGGAATTCCAAAATATAACCCCTGACGAGGGTAGACAGATGGTGAAAAATGCAAATATTTTATTATTGCCCAATTAGGATATTGCTGATGCATTAATTTTTAATTCTGTATCAAATAATTTAGGATTATAGGATCCAGATAAAAAGGAATTCTTAGGGACAGCATTTAGCAATAATCAAGCTACCCTTGTTATGTGGTCACTAAGAAGAGGATCCAAGACTACTCCATTACAGCTTGATGATTTAGGACTAACAAGGAATATCATTGTGAAGAGGGTCGCTAATACTTCAAATGTACAAGAAGCCTACATGAATGTGGACTATTCTAAATTTTCCTTGGCCACTGCAGAGAGAGAAGAAAAGGAAATGACTGATTTGGAAAATAAGTATGAAATAGTGGTAGATGCCTACAATCAAGAAGTAAAAAAGAGAATTGAGCTAGAAAATAGGGTATTTCAATTGGAGAAGATACTTGGGAAAAGAAACGTGGGAGAATCCAGTATGCCTAGAATTATGTACCCTCCACAGTCATTTTTTGGATCAACCCCTATCATTGAAATACCTGACACCCCTGAAAGGCCACAATTCTATACTGCAGAGGAATTTGAAGAAGAAAAAATAAAGTTGCATGAGTTGCAGATAAAATTGAGAAATCAATATGAAGAAAAGTTAAAGCAGGGTGTAATATATTTGAGGGATAAAATACAATGGTCAACTTTTTATGATCAGTTAACAAGAATTATAACCTTTTTGGATGAGTTGAATAAAGAAAAGGATAGACTGACTTCTCTTGCACAGAAATGGAGGGAGAGAAATAATGATATTACAATCATATGTATATCTACAGTCCAAATGCCTTATCACCAAGTTGAGAAGATTTTTGATTTGTTAAATAAGCTAGAGAATTTTGATGATGAAAGAGATTCTTTACAGAGAAGATTAACACTCTATTTTTTCAAATATATTGCTGAAAAATTCACCCTATTTTCTTGTGCTTTAGAATCTGTTGATACATTAAAGGTAAAGGAAAAATGGAATAGGGAGATAGATGAGTTATTCAATGAAAGAATAATAAACATTATGAGTGAGGCTGGCCACTGATTCTGGGAAAATACAAGTGAAGAGCTAGTAAAAATACAGTTGTTTTATACTGCTATGAAGAAAGAATTTGATGATTTAGAAGAAAGTGCAAATTCTTGAATAAAGATACAAAGAGAAGCTCTAAGTTTTGATTGGCCAGAGGATGATGTTTTTAATAAATGGAAAAATTAGTTTCTAGAAAAAATATCAGAAGATGATGAGGAAGAAGGTGAAAAAGTAACAATCACCCCCGAAGTTAATACTGAGGACACAGAAACTCCCCAGGCTGAAGTAAATTTACAGATAACTGAAGACAACATATCACTTTCAAACCTCATGGCTACTTACTCTGAGGATGAAGATTGATTGTAAGATCAGATTGTTTTTATTTGTATCTCAACAAATAAGAAGCATAACAGAAAGGGACCCACCAAGAAATGTTTATTGTAATTAACCTTTCTGTTATTTTGTTCCTGTCTTTAGAAGGACACCTGTCATTTTTTTAGCCTGAAGCTTGTTGCATCTCACACTATTTAAGTGAGATCCCAAGGCTAAAGAAGGGTCTGAATTCTTCTTCTTCTAAGTATTGTGTTTAGTCTAGTTTTTGGTCCAAATTTTGAAGGCAAGTTTGTAATGTGTTTCTCTGTCAAATTTTTTGAAAATACATGAAGATAGAATGAACTGTGTTTATTTCTTAAGGCTATTCTGAGTTTATTGTAAAAGATGTACCATTTTCAAAGGAAATGAATACAAACTATGAACTGTCCCCATATCAGTTCTTTCTAAATTTTGTCTCCTACTCAATACTTAGCTACCTTGATGTTGTATGAGTAAAAGCCCGTGCAATTGAATGCAATCTAGTTAGGTTGTATATCCATCTATCATTGCTATTAATTCAATGGATTAAGTAAAAGCTTTGATGAATGTGATAAGATTCCTTAAGTATTGAAAAGGATTTTGAATGATAAATTCTGATAAGAATTGCTGATACAATTTGTTGTAAGGCAAAAAATTAGATCTTAGATTTTGCTATAGACTCTAAAACCCCAATGGATTAGGCACTGATCAAGTTATTTCAGCTAAAAGAGAAGTATCTTACAAATGGTTGTTCAAATACATCATCAAATCAAATTTTACTTTTATTTCCTCTAGATCTTCAAAGTTGGCCAACACTTGTCTGCATGAAATCTTTTTAGCTTCAGTTAGCCATTGTTGTTGAAAATGTCTACAGATCTATAGAAGACTTCTTGGCCATATCTGTTTATGGGATGTGTTTGGCAAGATTAGTAAGAATTATATATATATTTGAGGATTTTGAAAAGAGAATCAGAATGAGACTAAGAGTAATCCTCATATAGTCATTTCATATTTGAACCATCCCTAGGTATACCCACCCTAGTTTTGCAGAGCCAAAAGAGTAGAAAACCATATGTGGTTTTGTTGAAGTTGGGTCCAAAATACCTTACATATGCAATTGTTGATAAGAATAGGCTAGTCTTTAGATTGTGTATGTACTATCATTCTGGTATTAAGCTTTTTGTCGCTTAGTAGTTTTAGTACCTTTTAAAACACCAACAGATTCCTTTTACATTTCTTTATTTGTTTAAGGAAATCAAGTAGATTTCCAGCTAATACATTTTAGTCTCAATCTATCAAGATGAATAGCCATGAGAAAAAGCTCTCCTTTAGAAGAGTAGTATGATTTAATCTTAGGTTGCTCCTTAATAGTACTTAATAGGGGCCAAGTTATTTTTTGGTGACTTGTTGATGTTGGATGTTAAATAGTTTTTTCTCTCCTGTGTTCGGTTGTAGGCATATGTAACTCAAGATGATACTTTGATTTAGACCTTGAATGTGAGGGAGACTATAACATACTTTGCTCATTTGAGACTCCCTGATAAGATGCCTTGGTTAGACAAATCAACACTAGTGGAGTCTACACTTGTTGAAATGGGTCTTCAATAATGTGCCAAAACTCCCATTGGAAATTGGCACTTGAGGGGAACCAATGATGGAGAAAGGAGAAGAGTTAAAATTGGCTTGTAAATCCTCATGATGCCAAGGTTTCTATTTCTAGATAAAGCAACAAGTAGTTTAGACAGGCAAGAATCAGTCACTCTAATTTTTAATTAGTGGCGGATCCTAAATCTAGAATAACATGAGAGAGGGTTTTAATGATTTTTATTGTTCCTCATAGACCACATAATATTTTGTACTTATCATTTATGAAATAGTAGCACACATATTAACAAGGAAAAATAATCTAGAGCTCACTCAAACTTGTCAAGTGGTGACCCAACTAAGGCCTGAGCATAAAAAATATAAACAAATACAACAACTTTAGAGAGCTAAAACTATTATTTTTAAACATATATATTTCCCTAGATTGAATGTGTTTATTTAATAACCTTTTTATGAAATTTCCCATTAAAAAATGGCTACATTGGCTAATGATTCCTGTCATATTGAACACTAATGTGAGCTGGATTCATAGATTCTCACAAATAAGAATTATTATGATGTTTGTAGTCTTTTGAGCAAGAAGGATTTCCTTGCCCAACTTTCTAAAATCCATCTTATCACTTTCTAAGATCTATTAAGTTAGATTTTGACAACGTGAAAGCTACACTAAAAGAATCAATGAGACTAGGGGTACTTTCGACATTCTGGATCTTAATTTGATGTTGTTAATCTTAAAATTCATTGAAATATATTTGTTTCATGAGGATTAAAATTTTGTTCATGTTACTAGATCAAGACATCAGAAGACCCTTTTGAAAAAATCACAAGAAGAAAAGCTACCTATTTTCACAAAGGTTTGCACCCTTGTCCAAAATTTTTACCTAAGGACAACCTTGTGAAACATGGAAAAGTCTCCAGAGAAGGCTAGCTTCCTCTAATATCAGGGTGTAGCTAACTACTCTTGGAGAGGAAAAGGGAGAAAGAATGCATAAAAGAAAATCTACCTGTTCTAAACTAAGGGGGTGATGCACCAAAATAGAGTGCTTAGACCAATCTCTGCCCATACATACAGTATTGAACCATCATGACACCAAAAGATATACACATTTAAACTTTCTTTAATCTAACAATCACTCGCAAACTAGAAAACCCAAATACATGACACAAGGAAAGAGAGGATTCACTTATATACCATTCATAGGCCAAAAGAGATACAATCATGCAAGATTAAAGATCTCTACAATACACCAATGAGAGGCAAAAAGTTCTTGCACTTAACATCAATGTCTGGAGGAGATAAGAATTTCATACAATTTAGAGGCAAAGGGAAATTATAGTGAAATTGCAGAGCAATCTTAGAGAAGTTAGAGAAGAGTCAACTGCATAAAATCTACAAAAATTGCCTTTATAGCTCAGGCATAACTGAGATATTCTCTAACTAAAGTTACTCTACAACTACTACCATTAAGTCTTGATAAGGATCTAGAGAAAATTTGATCTAGGTAGAGGTTTAGATACAATGAAACTTGATATTTTTTGAAACACAACCTTGATAGGAATGGTGCCATTAAACCATTCTGACCCAGTAGATGGATAAACTGAGGTGGTGGAGTGTTCTCCTTCATTCATTGAGTCCAGCATTCATTCAATAGTGGTTGGCAGTGATCACGAGGATCAAATCATGGAAGAAAACTAAATCCCCTCTATTTTTGGCTCATGAATAAGCAAAGTTAGCAAGTCAACCGAATACTACAACTAGAATGGGCCATGTGGGCCAACAACCTTTTATTTTTTTCCCACCTTGCAAGGTCTTCTTGAGTTTGACCACATCTAACTAACTAACCATGCCACCTCCTTAGAACCTTGACCATGGTGGTCTCCCAACTGCCAGCCTCTAACTATTAATACCAACTACAACATTATGTCCTTAAGCCTGCAAGGAAACGTGTCATTGAATCACTATCTCACTATACATAAAAAGTGAGCACCTTGCCATAGCAAGATAGTAATGATCATAGATCTAAGACCAAATAAAAGGTAGAGAAACTGCATGAAGTACCCTGAAGAAGAGGTGGGTCCCATATTTTCTATGTCACATTGACTAAACAACTTGCAACTTTCCATAGCGAGAGAGGGAGGACTGTTGATTTTGCATTGATCATGTGGAAGACATTTGATACATTAGTAAAGAGAAATATGGTGGGCCTCTTGTTGTTAGGTCACTATTTGCAACCTTCATGCAACTCATCATAGCGAGATAGTGATGATCATAGATCCAAGATTGATCTGATGATCATAATTTCTTATATGTTTTATGGAGGGGGTGTGGGTCCATGAAACACTTAGCACAAATTGGCATCTGACTCGCACCACCTTGTGACTTATGAAATCAACTTGACCCCACAAGACACGTAGTAGTGAGGCAGTTGCCTACATTGTAAAAAGTCTAACAAAAGAAAAAATGTGGGAATGCGGGTGCCAATCAAACTGCCAACTCATTAGTAGACTCCAACCTTGTAGCCTGTACAAGAACATTTTCTTTTACACCATAACTTTCTGACTAGTCGCTACCTCACAAGTAGCAAAAATTACAACTTCCCAGTAGTGATTTAGTGAGCTTTGGTGGGTCATCAAAAATTGGCACCAGACTTCATTTTTCAGTACTGTAGCAAAATTCTGATGGTTACTATCTCGATATGGGAAACAACCTTGCAAATTTTCATAGCGAGAATGCAACATCTGTAGATCATAACAAGATCCAATAGTGGGGAAAGTTGTAGGCTAGTGGAAAGAAATATCATAAGGTTTAATTGGTTTATTTCTTATTTCTAGGGCATTAAAATAATACTAAAGATGAGAAGTGGCCAGTGGGTGGGTTCAAGTATTTCAATTCAAATTTTTGATTGGGGGCAAAAATAGGTAACATTTTTGGTAACTCAGAGGGGATGCAAGCCAGCTATCCATGTGACCAGTGACCTTATGCATCCATTGGGCTATAGGGTCACAAAAGATTTGGATCATATCTCTATGGGAACAAACCCTAAAAACTTGCCCTCTATCTTTACAACTAGAACCAATAACCAAAAAAAAATTTTGCAACCTTTAAAACTTTGAAAAAAAGTTGGCTATCTCACAGGGAGAAACTTGTGCTTGTGTAGTTCTTGGGAAGAAAGAAACCAACAGAAAGAAAACTAAGCTACATATGTACATGAAACCTCAAGCCCTGTCAAATACATGGTTTGAGATAGATCCCATTGACTGGGATAGGAAAAACTTCACCATCAGGCTTTCTTAATTAAAAAGCATTAGCCTGCTTGCAACTAACAATTAGATAGGGACCACTCCATGGTGCATCAAATTTTGAGTGTCTCCCTGGTTTTGCCTTGTCTGCATCCCATTTCAAAACTAAATGACCCTTTTTGAAGGTTCTAACCCTAGCTTTCCTGTCAAAACTCCCCTTTACCTACTACTGATGTGTTTCTAGGGTCTACATGGTCTAACTTTTTTTCTCTTCCAGCTCCATCAACTCTGCCATTCTTACTATCATGGCATCATCTTCAATTAGCTCAAGCTGATGAGCTAGTTCTAGGGATGGAAATTATAATGAAATTGAAAGCCTTGCTTCTATACTATATACCAACATAAATGGTGAATTTCCTATTGACCTCTTAGTTTTTATTTTGTTAGCCCATAGTGCAGTCCTCAAATTTTGATGCCAACACCTCTAGTTATCATCTATAGTTATTTTCATAATCCTAATCAAGTTTTTGTTGGATGACTCAGCCAAACCATTACCCTAAGGATAGTAGTTTGAGGATGTTCTTAAGTAGATATTATGGTCAACTACCCATGCACAAATCCGACCTCCTACAAAAGATTTTACATTATCTAAAATAATGGTTGAAGGGGTACCAAACCTGGTCACAATTTCATCAAGGAACTCAACAATTGAAGATTTTGAGGCATCCTTCAGTGCAACTACCTCTATCCATCTAGTGCAGTAATCTGTAGCAGCTAAAATCCATTTGTGACTAGAACTAGAAGAAGGATTGATAGGGCCTATGAAATCCAATCCCCATTGAACAAAAGGTCGATCCACCTGAATGGGATGAAGAGGAAGAGCTGCAAGCCTTTTCTTACCAAAGAAGAAGGAACATTTTTCACACTTCCTCACATACCTATGACAATTGTAGAATAGGGATGGCTAGTAGTAACTAGCCCTCATGATCTTCATTGCAATTGTCCTTGATAAGAAGTGACCACCATTAGGACCATCATGAAGCTCTTTGATCATTCTTTCAACTTGGTCTATGTCAATGCATCTTAATAGGACTCCATTAAAATCTTTCTTAAAAAGGATACCGTCAACTATAACATAAGGAATTGACTATAATCTATACTATCTCCTTTTAGTTCTATCTAATCCTTGAGGACATCTTTTGCCTAATAAGAAAATCCTCAAATCATCCATCTAGTTCCTTGAGTCATCATTTCTTATCTCTTGTTGCTCTGTTAGTGTCATAGCAACTTCCACATCTGATTCCTAAGATGATATCATCTGTTTACACAACCCCTTCCCTCTTACTAGCTTGGTGATCTAGATATCAACATCATATTCCACTACTTTAGTAATCCAACCAGCTCTCTTCTCACTAATATCTTTGCTCAAAAGGAAATCCTTCACACTCACATGGGGTACTAACAGATCAATTTTACTATGAGATAGGAGGTGTCTAAATTTCTTTAAACCTTTGATGATTGCAAGGGCTTTCTTCTCTACATAGTTGTATTTGTCTTCATACTCTTTAAGCCCTTCACTAAAGAAGGCTATGGGCTACTCTTCATCTTTATCATTTGTTTGAGTCAAGACAACAGAAATACTTGAATCACCACCTAGAGTATAAAGGATGAAATCCTTTTCAAAATTTGGATTAATGAGAGTAGGGGCTAAGTCTATGGCTACCTTGATCTCTTCAAAACTTTCTTTCCCTTTCTTGTTCCATGCAAATACCATACCTTTCTTGAGCATAGTTGTAAGGGGTTTTACCATAGTAGCAAGATTATGGATAAATCTTCTCACAAAATTTATCTTAACAAGGAAATTTTGCAACCCTTTCTTATGTTTAGGAAGAGGGAGAGAAAGTATTTCTTTTGTTCTTTCTGGATCAATGGTTAAACCATCGTTAGATACAATGTGTCCTAATAATTTTCCTTGATTTGTAGCAAAGAAACACTTGCTTGGGTTAAGGGATATCGCATACTCTCTACACCTTGAGAACACCTATCTCAAATGATCAAAATTATCTTCTACACTCTTTGAATACACTTTGATATCATCAAGGTAAACTAATACAAACTTTTTAATCATGTTTTTGAAGGCCATCTCCATTGCCTTCTAAAATGTAGCACCTACATTGGTTAGCCCAAATGGTATCTTACAATAAGCATAAGTACCCCATTTGGTAGTGAATGTAGTCTTGTACCTATCAAACTCTTTGACCAGTACTTGATTGTAGCGAAAAAATCCATCAAGAAATGAAAACCTCCTTGAACCACTAACCTTGGACAAAATTTTCTCAATGGAAGGGAGAGGATGTTGATTTATAAGGAATGCTTGATTAAGGTCCCTAAAGTCCACACACAATCTAATTTCTCCATTCTTCTTCCTAACAGGGACAAGGTTTTCTACCCATGATAAGTGCTTGATGGGGAAAATTATATTGGCCTCAATCAATTTGCATAGCTCTTTTCTCATTAATGTTTCAATCTTGGGATTCACTGGGCTCTATTTTTGGCTTACTGTTTTGACATTATCAATTAATTCTATGGTATGTTGAAACAACCTTGGGTCAAAACCCTTTAAATCATCATACACCTAGGTAAATATATGATTAAACTCTTGACATAGATGAATACAACTTTCTTGCTCAATCTCAGAACATACCTTCCCCATGTTTAGGTATTTTCCATCAGAAACCATGACTAGGGTTTGATCATCTTTGTAAGTATCTAAGTTCATGACTCTGCCTCATGTTTGGTCATTAGGATTGAAAACACTATCTAAAGTAATGAGACCCTTAGGCAATTTATTGGAACTGAGATTAATGATTTGATCACCATACTGATCTTGCAAACTCTACTTTATTATGCAAGAAGCTTACAATTTGTTCATTAGATTCAAACACTTGCCAATGAATGTTGTTGTCAGGGATGGTAGGCCTTACTATCATTTTGATTTGTTGCTTCTTCTTCTCCTCAATATTCCTTGGCACATCATGAGATGCACCTATTGCTGCAAGTCTATTAGCATGTCTATTTTCTTTTCTAGGGATACTTTGAATATTAAATGCATTGAAACCCTCAAGAAAATCCCATACCCTATGTTTATAAGACTTGAGAAAATTTTTCTTAGTGATATTTTGATTTCTCACTTGATTAACCACCAACTCACTATCTCCATATATGCTTAAGGCTTGAATTCCTCTTTTCTAAGTAAGTACGAGACCCTGAATCAATGATTCATACTTGGCCACATTGTTAGTACAACTAAACTAGAGCCTAAAGGAGAAGTAGTACCTTACTTGTGTAGGAGAAATCAACATCACACCAGCCCCTGATCCATTCTTATTCCTTGAGCCATCAAATTATATACTACATGCCCCACTCACATCTTCTTTAGTCTCCACAAGATTGGGAACTAGAGCATCCTTCTCTAATATAAAATATGTACTGAGGCCTATCTCGAGGGTTTTTGACATAGGAAAAAATTGATATGCATTAGCCCATTCATCTAAAAGAAAATTAGGTATCTCTGCTAGGGAAGTAGTAGGCTCATTCATTATGTCATTCTCATCCATTTCTAGGATAGTGCAGTTCATCTTGATGAGATTAGGGGTGTAGGGTTCAGTATGATGGAGGGCTAAAGGCTCTACTCTAATTGAAGCTTTGGTCCCATATCTTGTTCTAAAAGACATATATGACCAATCAGAAGATATGTAAACACCTATTTGGGTAGTGAAGTCTCTTCACAGATAGATGGAAAAATGTGGTTTGACTTTAGCAATAGATATATCTTGAGTTATAGTAAAACTAGGGTATATATGTAGGGCCATTTGCACATTCCTAAGGATCCTTATAGTCTTGACAGTACTACCATCCAATTGTAATAAATCCCTAACAATGGTCTGATATTTCATTCCCAAAGCATCAACAACACACATATGCATCACTAAACTACTAGCCCCTGAATCAATCATGCAATTGTGGACTAGTTTATCCACTATAATTAGACAAAAATAAAATTGAGGGGGTCTAACCTTTTTATTTCTTTCTTCCTCCCTTGATAACTGTACTAGGCTTATGGCACCTTCCATGCTAGGTGGCTAATCCTTTGGTTCAATACTTTCCAATTCTTGCTACAACAACCTCTTTTGCATGGGTATAGTAGCAATAGCATCCCACATGAAAATATTCACATTTGTCCTCTTCATTTTTTCTACCACACTGAATGGCATAGTAGGTACTTTGGTAGAAGCCTTGGGAGCTACATTCGTAGGAGGTTGAGATGGAACAACTTGAGGATCGCTTACATATTTTCTACCATTATTTTGCCTTTGCTACTGAAGGGAATTTGATTGATCATTTACTGCTTTCTCATGAGGTATTGCATTTGAAGTTGAGGCATGATTAGGAGGAGGAGGGGTAGCATCTTTAATAGCTCTTCTTTTGCTCCTAGTGTTGTGAGCAATGTAATCCTTGTTTACATTACAATGTTGCTCCACTTGATGATTCATAAAGGAGCAATCACCTTGTCCTTGCATATACAAGGCATCTTTAAATTGGTCCTCCTTGTATGATTTTCCTACCATAGGCTCTTGGATGGTCAAAGCCAAATAAGATTCAGCCTTTTGAAAAATGCAATGGGTGTAGGAGTAGTTATAAGAGGGACAAAAATCTTGATCTTGGGCCATGTTGTTTTGAGGAACTATGGCCCTACTTTGGTTTACATTTGAGGTTGAAGCATTGCTATTCTACCTATTCTAATCAAAAGAATTGTTCCCATAATTATGATTCAGAGGCCTACCACTATTTAGAATTTGATGTTGCAATTGATGTGCCTTACTACCTTGAGATTGCTACCTCTCTAAAGTCACCACCTTGTTGCTCACTTTCTGCATCACAGAGAAGCTATCCTCCAACTTCTTCTCTTGGCCCTACAATCTTTTATCTATGTTCATCATCATAGATTGCATCATCTCCTTGATTTCATCTATTCCGTTTAAAGATGTGGAAGCTTGATGGACTAGAGGAAGGGATTGTGGTGTGGAAGTTTTTGGAAGAGGAGCTATTACTGGTTGGTGATTCAGAACATCAAGGAAGAAGGGCATAGGAGGCCTTAGAGCTAGCTTACCTCCTTGTATTAGGATGTTTTATGACTTTATTAATATTTCATAAGAATTAGGTAAGGTATATCCTCCCATAGTTTGGATTGTAGTAGCAATGTCATTGTTAAAAGCTCTGAGATAATGCAAGAAGGCATTACCAAGGGTAGACTTTATTCAAGTAGGTATTCTATCCAATGTCTTTTGAAATATATAGTTGAAATTAGTCATACATTCAAGGGGAGCTCTTTTTATAGTAGTCAACTATTCTAAAAGTGACAAATGGTCAATTTTGTCCTCAAAGTGTTTGGACAGTATTGCTCCTAATCCATCCCAATTAGTTATAGAACCATGAGCCAAACCTCTATACCATTGTAATGATTTTTCTATCAAGGATGAGGCTAGAAGCATAACTACAACATCATCCTCTATAATACCATGAATATTATAGACATTTGCAACTTCTTGAATTTTTTTGAGGGAGAGATAAAAGTTTTGCTAGTAAATTCTAGTATACTTTTGAGTGTAGCTATTGGTATGTCATGTCTTTGGGCCAATAAAAGAGGACTCCCACCATTAAAGGTTGAAAATGTATGAGCTCTAGGTTGTTCCATATAGACAAGTGGTCCATTGATATGTGTTGATGGCAATCTAGGCTAAGATCTAATAGTAGGAGGAGTAGAGATAGATCTTGTAGGTGTATTTGTTGCTATTGCACTCCTAACTGGTGATAAAGATACTCTAATCTTCCTTCTTCTAGGATTTGAAAATGAAAGCACTTGGTACTGAAATTTACCCCTATAAGATGCCCTTGTTTCAACTTTGCGCATGAATTTTTGCAACTTTGGTCTGGAACCAGATGTATTTGAAGCTCAGAGTCACCAAGTACTTGATGAATGAGCTTCTTAAAGGCTTGAACATTGAAGCTAGTACTATCTCCTCTATATTAATCTTTAAATATTCCTTTTGACACTAGTAGACTTGAAATTTTCTGCATATTGTTGCATAGACTAAAAAACTTGCAACTTTCCATAGTGAGATAGCGAGGACTATTGATTCTGCATTGATCATGTGGAGGAAATTTGATGCATTACTCAAGAGAAATATGGTGGGCCCCTTTTTTCTATGTCACTATTTATAACCTTCATGCAACTCACCATAGTGAGATAGCCATGATCGTAGATCTGAGATTGATCTAATGATCATAATTTCTTATATGTTTTATGGAAGTCGCGTGGGTCCATGAAACACTCAGCACAACTTGGCATTTGACTGGCACCACCTTGCAACTTATGAAATCAACTTGACCCCACAAGACACGTGGTAGCAAGGTGCTTGACTACATTGTCAGAAAGTCTGAAAAAAGACAAAATGTGGGAATACTGGCACCAACCAAACTGCCAACTCATCATTAGATCTCCAACTTTGTGGCCCACACAAGACCATTTGCCTTTACACCATAACTTTCTAACTAGTTACTACCTCACAACCAAAAAAATTTATAACTTCCTAATAGCAATTTAGCAAGCTCTAGCAGGTCATCAAAAATTGGTGATGGACTTCATCTTTCAATACCATAGAAAAATTTTGATGGTCAGTATCTTGCTATGGGAAACAACCTTGCAACTTAACATATCAAGAATGTGACATCTGTAGATCATAAAAAGATCCAAAGGTGGGGAAATTTGTAGGCCATTGAAAAGAAATATCATAAGGTTTAATCATTTTATTTTGTAGTTCCAGGGCATTAAAATAATACTAAAGATGGGAAGTGGTTGTTGAGTGGGTTCAAGTATTTGAATTCAAATTTTTTGTGGGGGGCAAAAATAGGTAACACTGCCCAAACTCTCATGGAGAAGTACTAGAAGTTTGAGCATCATCAAGCATCATAGGCAAGAGTACATGAAATATCACAAATTATAAGCTCCCTTTTATTTCAATCTTACTACACTAATATTGAAAGAAAGAAATTTGTAAAAGAATTTTTGGATTTGAGGTTTTGATTTGTAGAGAGAAATAGTATTGGATTCATGGGGAAGATAAGTTAGTTTCTTGATGCATTGTTACACTTTAATGCATAGGTCTGTAGTACCTAGAAAATGAGTTAAATGCATAACATACTATGAGAAAATCACAAACTCAATAATCATACATTAGCACCCACTAGTCTTCCATGAAAGCCAAACTAATCACGAAAGAAAACAATGTTAAAACTCCCTCTTTCATTTGAAGCTCCCATGTCCTTCTTTTTTCTCCAAGTGATGTAGCTCCAACTTGCCTATAGTGCACACAATATTGAAGCAAACTCTATGATACAGACAATGCCATTAGAATGCTAGAAGTGTAATTTTAGTGTGAGAGAAAGAATGCAAAATGCAAGAAGCTAGGGACTTGAAAAATGCTCAAGAATTAAGGACCCAAAGACTCAAGAATTAGGACCTAGGGACTGGAAATGATAGGAAGAATGCTCATTTTATAATTAGCATGGAGGGTGAGAGCATTGGATTTCTCACCCTTAGATATGTGATGTGGCGAGAGGTTCCTTCGAGAATCCATGACGCATATGATAAAAGATGCCAAATGTAGGATTCTATGACACATGGAAGTCAAACTTGACTAAATGCAGAAGAGAATCTATGATGCATCATAAGACATCCCAATCCCACTTAAAGTCAAGAATCTATGACAAATAAGCCAAATATGCACGTGTGTAAGAGAATAAGAATATATTATTATGACATATCTTATCCAAGTGTCAAAGGAGAATCCATGAGGTGTTATATCCAAGTGTCATGATGATGTCAATATTCTATGGAATATTTGAATTAAAAATGGTTTATTCCATAAAATAGGAATTAGTAGAAAATGGAATTAATGATGGAAAATGTGACTTAGGAAATTAAGAATTTCCATGGTTTGCGAATGATGAATCAATTAATTAATAAAATTAATTAATTGAGGATGATAATTAGGAAGAATAATTAGAAATAGTGATAGGATTAAATTATGAGTTATTTAATCCTATAGAGAAAATTAGAAAATGATTGGGCAAAATTGATTAAATAAATGCAACAATATCCTTTGATGAGAATGTGATGATGATAATGGAAATTAACTAGGATAGTGATAGGTAGAACAAAGCCATGGTCAAATTGATTGATTGAAATTGATAACATGCCAAGGACACATGACATGAATAGATTGATATGTAACATTTAACTGACTATGTAAATGCTATAGGATCAAAATTGATTGAAAAGGTTTGATCATAATAACATCAATGGAAAATGTCAATATTATTAAAATGGTTGATAATGCCATGATCCAATATTGAAATCCTCTGTAATGTCAAAGATTGGATGACATGAATGATAGTTTGACCTAGTACTGAGAGTCGTGATAGTACTAAGGTCAGATTGATAAGATTGATAGGTTGATAGGTTTCAAAGGCACTGGAAGTGAAAACAATACCTAGGATTAGATGAATGATGATTATTTTTTTATGTTTTATATGTTTCAGTTTGATTAGGACTGATTTCGAGTTGATTTGAGGTGATTTTGAGTTGATATGAAATGATTTCGAAATGATATGAAATTGATGTGAAAGAGGATAAAAATGATAAAGTATGATCACTTTGGCCAAAATATTAGAGTTAGTAAAATGAGAAAATGGAATGAACTAATATGAAGAAGTGATGAAACTATAGATGCAAACCATTTTTGAGTGTCTACATTTTTCCCCTCTTTGATACAATGTTATTTAGAGCATTGTGTCAAAGAATAACTAATGAGAAATCCACACATGCCCCAGTAGGGATGATATATATGGGTGCCCCCTCAATAAATTTACTAAGATAAGATATGATAATTCAATGTTTTTACAACAACAAGACAAAACCATAGCAATTGATGGATTACAAATTAGAGCTAAAATGTGAAAGTTATGAGCTCTAGAGTACAGAACGGGGTCAATCAGGAGCCCGAGAGTAATGGCATGGGTTAGAATGCAAGAAAGACATAAAATGATGAAAATGATAGCTCATTTTTTCCACAAAAAATATATGAATCCAATGCAACTGATGGATTACAAATCTGAGTTAAAACGCAAAAGTTATGGGCTCTAGAGTGCAACATAGGGGCTCAAGGAGCAGTTCTAGGGATCCTAGGTCCCCAAGTGAACCCAAAACTCATCCAAGTGCATCCTAGATGCACTTGGTAAGCCCAAGTGAATCATGAAAATACCAAGTGCATCTTGGATGCACTTGGGATCCCCAACTGCACTCTAGAAGTGCAGACTACACCCTAGAAGACTTTGGGGACCAAAATCAGCCCGATTGGACTCAAAATGACCCAAAACTATGTGTGCATGCCAAAAATGATGGAAAGATTTTAGATCATAAGTGAAATCATCAAAAATGGTCAGATTTGGTCAAATATGGGGAGAAAAATGTTAGATTGAGGTTGAACTAGGTGGAAAGCCACAAAAAGTTGATTGACAGTGTAGGATAATGCAGGGATGCATGAATGCAAGATGAAGATGATTTGATGAACCAAAAGACATGATCATGGTGATTGATGAGGAGATGAATGATAGAAGACCAAGGAGATGAGATGAGGAATTTTTAGTATGATGGGAAGACTTTTGCTTTTGGAAAGTGCACTATATGTCAAATGGAGATATTTTTTGATATGGCAAATCGAATGCAATGCACGATGACATAAAGGGCTAGAGAAAAAATTCAACCCTTTTGCATAAACAAGCATGATGTAGATAGAGAATGACCTTGTCCTTCCCAAGGCATATGTACATTCCTAAGATTCTCAAAGGTACATTGTAATAGATAGAAATAGAAAAATATGACCATGAACCATCCTGGCCACTCTCATAGATTAGTTTATTTCATCGAGTGGCATAGGGACATGATCAAAAAGAAAATAAATAAATAAATAAATCATTCACTAGATAGCATGAGCCAACAACTATTCTTTTCCATTATTATTTACTTTCTAATGTTTGAAGGTGTGTAGGTAGTGTTTGACATGTTGATGATGTGATAGCTCTGTTTGTGGATTCAGTTGATAGGTTCATAGTAACATGTTGGATTGACTATTAGTTCACATTGCTCAGATAGTGTGGTTGTCTTGAAAGTGTAGTGCTTTGAGTTTCAATCTATAAAGTGCTAGTGTGTACGCAAAAGGAGTGGTTATCCACAGTGAATATTGACAAGGTTTATTGCAGATTTTTTTATGGGTGTTGTGATTTTTAGGGTTTTTGGGGATATTTGATGTTTTTGGTGTCACTAATTTCTTCAAGACATTTTATGATTTTTAGTATTTTTCAGGACATTACGTGATTTTTAGTGCTTTTCAGGACATTTTATGTTTTTTAGTGATTTTTCCAAGATCATATTTGAATTTTTATGATATTTTTAGGATCATATTTAAATTTTTAGGATTTTTTTAGGATCATAAAAGCATATACAAGTGTTAGCTCCAATCTGTTATGCGATAGGTCCAATGGATACAAATTTCTTAGGGATATGCCCCTAGTTCAAGTTCAAACTCATTTACTATGCAAGTAATATTCCCACAGACAAGATGTGAAGTATGTACAAAGGCCAATGACAAAGTCTGTACAGACTAGTAATGCTTGGTAAGATAACAAAGGATATTAAGTAGTTCATGAGTCATGATAAGGGACTAGTGATGTCTTGTGATATGAAGGATATGATCAAGGAATGATAGAGGGGGAAAGGACCAGATGGAATCCTAATTTATGGAGGAGAAACAATTGATTACACATGGCACCTATTTGCTAGGATTTCACCATGGTACTTGCCCAAAGTGCATGTTTGCTAGGTTTTCACTTTTGGACATAATTTTACTCTTAACTCAAATTTTTGTGCCAAGATGCCTATTTGCTAGGTTTTCATCAAGGCATCCATTTTTTTGTGACTTTTTCCACTTTTTTTCTTTTCTTTTTTTAGGACTTTTTGCTACTTTTTTGAAGACTTTTACATGGAATCAAGTACATTGTTGACCAATGCTGATAAGAAATATGTTGTTACTACTATTAGCTGATAATCTCTGGATCCATGACTGATGATAATGACATAGGATTTGTGCTAGTCTGTAGCTAAAATCAAACCACTAGAAAGGCCTTGAGAGATACCATTGTGTACCATATGTAAGATAGTGTTTGTCTCTTACAAATCAAGGCATCTAAGGATAATTGGGTCAACAGATATGTCACGTAAGCTATCACTGATGATGACATATGCAAGGACTTGTGAGATAAATATTTGATCTTCGGTGCTTGGAAAATTAGGTAGTTGGATTTGGGGATAAACAACTGGATATAAGGGAGGGTTGGGAGGGTTGAGACCAATGACCTTCTACATGAACACTAATTGAGAGAGCTCCAAAAGGCTTTGTGGCATGTTGAACACTGGAAGATTGATATTCATGGCATCATATTTTTCATCTTGTATCCTTGGGAGCTACTTAGGTTTTTATTTTTTACGGTCTAATGGCACCTTTCGATTTTCACCAAGAGACCTAGTTTTGTCATTTTTTTCTTTTCTTTTAGCTTTGTAACTGGAAGATGGATTTGACTCCCCAAAATATGCCAATGCATTCCCTTTAGGAGAAATTTCTTCTTTATGATCTTCAATCATAATGCCTTCAAATTCTATTATAAGAGTGTCATCACTATCGAATCAATCAAAAATTGGTGGTCCACGTTGGTCCCAATCCAATAGTTTAGGATAACTTGAGGGGATTTCATCATCAGAGCTAAATGGTCTTTGGTGAAAGGTATGGATATGTGCATTATATTCTATTATATCATTGGGGTTATGCTTAGAAGCTAGAAGATTGTTGGTTTCAACTAGGATATCCTCAGATTCCTTTTCATCATTCAAAACATCTAGTCTTACACGTAGGTACCATAGTACTAGGGGGACCTATTTGTAATAGTTTAAATCCAAGCCCCAAACTAGGAGGTTGTCCTTTTGTAGTGATAGGTTTAATTATTCCTTGTTTTGATATCCAACACCTCTAAATCCATCATAGCCTTGTTTTTGCATGATGGTAAACCCAAGTCCATACTTGCTAGGAGATATCAAAGTGGTTTTTTATTCTACTTGTGCTTTCTCAATACAAATGAAAGTATTCTCATTGGTAGAAGTGGTATTTTGTGTACTGATTTTATAGCATTTTTCTTGTAATAGTTGTGATTTACCATAATATTGGGGAGAAACTGGTGACTCCCTAATGTGGGATACTTGAGACATTAGGTACTCTCCACACCCATTCTTTTCAATCTTCATTTTTTCCTTGGCCTTATTGAGTAGCATATCAGCATCCACATACTTAGAGGAATCTATGGGTTGTGCTTCATTATTTTTTGGGATTTGGTATCTAGTACCATCTATTAGATTTGCAAAAAACTAGAAAGGATCTAGATCACCAGGGATGGTAACCTCCACATTGTCATAGGAAAACTTTAGACATTAACGATATGTAGAAGGGACTACTTTCATAGCATGAAGCCAATGGCATCCCAATATCATGTTGTAGTTCATTTCAATATCTAGGACATGGAACAATGTGTCTTTACTAGTCAGGCCAACTCTGTTAGGTAATGTTATGATGCCCTTGGAGAAGCCTTCACTGTCATCATAAGCTTTTATTGTGATTCTTCAAGAGGGATCCACATCATCTTCAAAATAACCCAAACCTTTGACAAATTTAAGAGTATAGATGTTCAGTCATGCTCCTCCATCTATTATGACATGTTTGACTTTGGAATTATGGATGAAGACTTCAAGATGAAGGGGATCATTATTTATAGCTTTGTCCTTAGAAATATCCCGAGGGGAAAAGGTGATATGCTATGAGATGGATAGGTTCCCAACCATGGCTTGGAACTAGGCAACATCTATGTTATCTAGGACTATTGACTCCTTAAGGGCTTGCTCCAAGATCTTTTGGTTTTAGGGAGATGCATGTAGTAGCTCCAAGATGGATATTTTCATAGGGGTCTTGTCGAGCTACTCCACAATGCTATAATCAGATGAAGTAGGAGTAGTAGGTCTACTAGGAGTAGTAGGTCTAGATGGATCTCTAGGTAGGGTGATCTTAGTATAGTGCATAGTGATAGCTCAACGAGGGTCTTCAACCCTTAAAGTGAATGTGGATATGTGGGAATCTGACTCATTGAAATAGTTGATAGTGTAGTCATATCCCATGCGTATGTAATTCACATTGGCTTGTGAGTTTGAGTTTGAACTAGAGGGTTTCTCTTTGTTGCGATTACCCAAAGGATCTTTAAAAATAGTGTGATTAGAGTTGGATGCTAATAATGAGGGATCAATTGTGATTACAACATCATCAATGAGGTCTTTTATTGCATGCTTTAGTTGGAAGCATGAAGACACTTATGTCGTTTGGTGCAGTGGTAATCATAGTATTTGTTGTCGTCCCACCAATATGCTTTATTTAACCATTTATCTTTGATTGTGGATAACTGAAAGAAATTATTACTTAGTAACTATTGTAATACAGTCTCAAGAGGTATCCCCAATGGTTTGAATTTCCTATCCTTAATTCTAGGATTTCTTCGAGGTTTTTCTTGTTTGGAAGTCTCAGTCTTCTACTGTGAGCTTGATGCTTGATTGGAGGTTTGTGAATTTTCTAGGCTTGCACCTTTCAAAGTTAGTTGAGGTTTTGTTGTGCTAATTGTGTGGGCATCCATAATTCCATCATTAGTCACATTCTTTTTTTTGGAGAAATTTTTTCGCTTGAGATTAGAGGAACTGGTGTTTGGGTTTTCCTTGTTTATGTTGAGAATTCCCTTACGGATAAGGGAAACTTCAATACTAGCCCCTTTTTTCATTAGTTTAGAAATGGTGCTTGGACTTTTGATTTTGATTTCATCCATTAATTCAAGGACTAGGTTTTCAATGCACAAGTTAACTTGTTGTTCTTCAAGAATATCTAGTGAGCATTGACTAACTAAGCTTCTCCAATGTAGTAAGAATGTGATAAATGGTTCTCCTATCTTCTTTTTAGTTGACCAAAAATAAAAAAGTGTCACTTCATTTGTAATGTAAAAGGAAAAGTGGGAGATGAACTTTTCTATGAGTTCCAACCAAGTTTTGATATTACCAAGAAGTTTGGAGTACCATTCAAGCACGGGCCCACCTAGAGAATGAGGGAACAATCTCATGAGGTAAGTGAGCTCACCACTGAGTTCAGTACATGAAGCACATAATTCTCTAATATGATCAATAGGGTTGCCTTTTCCTTAGTATTTTTTGAACCTTGGAGCCTCAAAGTGTTTTGGGAATAGAGGCATATAAAGACTTTTATCGAATGGATTAGGATGTAAGTCCCTTTCGATATATAAAGCCTATTTATTTTGGACTCCCAATGCCTTGACTTGTTTGGAAACTTGTTTGAATTTTTGAAATAGCTCTTCATTAGGGTTTTTCCTGATAGTCTTTCCTTCAATTCATTTGTGCCTATGAGTAGACTGTTTGTTGTGGCAGGAGCTATGTCTACTCAATTCTGACATTTCTATGTCTGATGAGTCTGGTGATGTGTCACTAGGTGGTGGAGGTATGTTAGTACCTCGAAGATAGAAGGGTCCCTATTGTTCAGGAACTTGTTGTGGTATCGACTGTGATTGATTTACCATGTGTTGTTGTTGTGCCATTTGTCATGGTTGTTGTTGGGAGACCTCTGTTGGTTGCATTCGACACCATGTACATGTTTGATGTTGTAGTGGTATTTGTTGTGGCTATTGTAGCACATGTTGTTGTTGTAAAAAATGTTGTTGGTATATAATTTTTTGCTCAAGGTGTCATTGGTATTCTAGTTGTTCCTTGAGTTGTTCTTGTTGTTTAGCAAACATGTGTTGTTGTTGTTGATATATTGCATGGAGGTCAAGTGCGTTTATGTTGGACCATGTATTAGGGATGTTGGATGTTTGCACCACTTGAGGCAGTTGTTGATATGTTGAATGTGTGCTAATCTAATGCAAACTTGGTTGAGGGTTGGAATTGTTAAGCCCTTGTACCACTATATGTTGATGTTGTTGTGGGAGTTGACTAAGTCCTTGCGAATTGACCATCATGTTGGTATTGTTGCTTTGAAACCTTTGTGAGTTAGAGGTTTCTACTTGGGACATCATATTGACTTGACAATGAGGTGCATTCCTTGTGGGAATAGGTGTAATGTCAATAAGGCTTTTCCTTTGTGCATCAATAGGGATTGTTGTAGTTGATGCTCCACATAGTGTACTCATGGGAGGCTTTGTAACATTTGATGTCATACTAGTTGGTAGGGTTAGGAGCAAAGGTGCACTTTGTTGATTTTCCTCCAAAGAAGCTATGTCTAGCATTCCTAGAGCACAAGTCCCTTTAGGTGCATCTTTTGTTGCATCATGTGACTAAAATCAAGTCTTAATGTCCTTTTGGGGTGTTTAGGAATTGATGGTATTTCACCGAACAAAGGGGTTAACATTGATGTGTTCAAATGTACTTTGGAGGATTTCAATGGTTGATTCTTGATGGGACCTTATAGGTGCCATTATCATGTTTGAAAACTCCAAAGGTTGTTTTCCCTAATCTAAGTCATAATTGATCATGGGTTGTATGTTTTCAATGGTTGTGTTGGTTTGATGTTTGGACTTAGGTCCTTCCATGTTTGGGTTGAATTTGAAAAATTTCTTGTGCTGCCAAAAGTTTAAAGTTCTTACAAAAAAATTTCTCTTGACATGCCCTAGCCATTTCTTCATTATTGATGCCATAGTCAGTGTCAGATTCATCACTTAGGTGTATAGTACCATGTTGTATGTTTTATGTGTTATAGTTGAAGGTTCTTGTGTTAGGTTGGCTGAATTCGAAGGAGTGTGATTGTTCATCTTTGGGTGTGGTTGGCACACTTCCTCCTCTGGGTGGTATCGGCATGAATATAGGTTCAAATTTAGGACTCCATTGAACCATCCCATGTGTGGGGGAAGTGTTTGGAGGAAATCTCATGGTAGGTGCATTGTTCAAGGTTTGTAGTGTCATAGCTTGATTATGGTGCTCTTGTGGATACAAGTTCAAGGGGTCTACTAGTAATGGTTGTGATGCCTTGATTTGGTCTTTGTCAAATGTCTATTTGGTTTTCTTTCTTTTCTTCTATCTTGGACAAGGTTCTGGTTGTGTTTGTGCCTCAAGAAAAAAAGGTTGATAAAGTTCTTCATGTCTCTAGGTTGATTGTGTCCTAGTAAGTGATGGCATGATACCTAAGAATGTAGATGCAATGGAGAGAAACCTGAATGGAATTTCTATCTGCCAATTGTGCACCTAAACTACCAACTATGCTCAGATAGTACCAAGTGCACCCATGATGTAGTTGGGGGTCTGAAGGTGAGTAGTTGGTAAGTAGGAGGTATGCAATGGGTTAACAGAGGTGCTTGGGTGCCTAAAATGCAAGATTTTGAGTTTTTTGCAAGGTTTAGGGATGTAATGAAGCCTATGGAAGTGCAAATTAGGGCTCTAAAAGCTAGAATGAAACACCTAATTACCAAGTGAATCCTGAAAACACCAACTACACACTTGAAGTGTGCAGTTAGTAAAACAAGGTTGTAGTTGGTAAAAGAGGTCAAAATTTGATAACTAAGATGTGGGTATGCAAGATATGAATTGTTTTGGATTTTTAAGTGTTTAGGGAGTTTATGAAATGTGAGAAAATGCTAAATGAGCTAGGGTTTTGATGTGCAAAGCATAAATGTCATAGGGATGTTATAGGGTTTAGGGTTTGATAGGGTTTGATAGTGAAATTGATGCTAGGATGTTGAACAATGCAAGATGAGAGGGATATGCCACTAGGGTAAGTCAAAATGATGTTTAGGGACACTAAGAAATTGAAAATGAAATGACAAGGGTATGTGCAAGGTTTGAACTTAGGTGGAATCTTTACAAGGTATTAACCTAAGAGTTTAACATTATGACGATAGACTTTGGATCTTGAACAAAAAAAGACAAAAAGTGATAAGATCAAAATGACAAATCCAAATCTAACTTGACATAGGTAGTTTTTGACCAAAGAAAATGATAAAATAAAATGATAAATGACCATGGTCAAGATCTATTATCTGTTAACACAATGTAATACTCTAGAGTTCATACTTTTGTTTAGACTTTTGACTAAATTCAAAGTTTTTGGAGTTCAAAATGGTCTTTAGGAGACTTGGAATGGTGATGATGTTGATTAGATATGTGATATGGACAATGCTTATGATGTGGAATGAGATTTGGGTGCAAGATATGGTTTTTGGTCAAGAGCAAAATGAGGAGGTACAAAGGCTCCTAGATGCAGTTTTGAGGTCCTAAATTGTAGTTTGGGAGCCCAAAATTGTCATGCAGGTGCCCAAGTGCACCCTAACAATGCCAAGTGCACTCCAATAGTACCAATTATGTCATTGAAATAGTTGGAGCTAGTTTGGGTGTAGTTGCTAGTTTCTAGGCACAGTTGGTAAGTTGGGATGAAGGTTTGCTGATTCTAAGTGGTATGGTTGCCAAACTGATATGCTAGGAAGCTAAGATGTTGGGGCTGATGTTATTATGGGTTGATAGATGTAGAAAAAAGGTTAAGACCTAAAGAATGATGTCCTAAGTTAAGGTAATGAAGACTAGGTGATGTAGAATCTAGATTTGGGCAAGCTAATGCAAGGGGAGCTAACTTGGTACCTAAGGACACTATAAAAGCCTCAAAATGTTATCTAGAATCCCAAACTGGGTCCTCAAACTACTAAGTGTATTCAGATATCAACTCCATCCATGATGCAGTTGGTAGTTTCAGGAAGTAGTTGGTAGTTTCAGGACACAGTTGTTAAATTGGGCTAAAAGTAAGGCAATATTGAGTGCTATGTTTTCCAAATTGATGCCACAGTGAGGTAAAAAACAAAGGACAATGTTAAGACTATAATGAAGGTTAAAAATTATGGTTAGGATACCCAAAATGAGGGTTAAAGTGTGTAATATGATGGTTAGGTATGCAAAGATTCAAGGTGGTGGATTCAAAGTGTCGATTTTGAGATTGGAATGCAAAAACTAAGGGAGGTAAACTAAACCCAAATGGATGCAATATGAAAGGTAATGGATACTAAATGAGGAATAAAAGGTGCAATATGAATTTTATATGATGCAATAATGAGGCTTGGACTAGGGTAAATGAAAGTGGAGTTTATGCAAGAATGAAATCTATGTTCTGCCAAGCACATTTAGGATCACGAGTTGCCATGTTCTCCAAGATCTAAATGTGTTGAACCAAAGTTTGCAAAGTTTGATAAAGGTTGTAAAGTTTTGAAAATATATAATGTTTTGAAAAGGTTCAAGGTGTAATTTTGAATGTTGGCTATTATCTTGATTAATGTTTCACACACATGCAAGCCACATTAAGACAAGAATAGCTATTGTTAAAAGTGAACAAGCAGACCACAACATAGGCTTTTAGGACTATATCCATAGAACTCCTACTTGAACTAAAGTTTAGCCATGCTTATCTAGAGTGGAAAACCTAGGGCCCTGGAAGCATAGGCTCCCCCTTATAGTGCACTCACTTCTCAGGGCTACCAAGATCTACTTCCCAAGGGGCATGACTTCTCAAGGGACTTTTGCCTCTACTAAGGACTGTGAGAATGTAAGATGTCTTCATAGGAATGGGTGAACCCTTGAGGTAGTGGATAAAAAGGATTTTGGCCACTAAAACACAATTTTTAGTAAGGGCATTCTATTCAACAAGTGAATGAAAAACTTCCACAGAAGGTTTCATAGCCTCAAGAATTGGGATTTGACACACCATAAGGGTACTAGAGGAGAGCTATCATGTAGTAGTACGACATTCACCATAATCAAATTTTATATAGTGGATAGAGTGTTGGCCTAGCTTTTGGCCTATTACCACTCTGAATTCATCCCTTGGCATACCCAATATCGAGTATCTTGGTCCAAGGCAGGCCACCTATAGAAGTTGCACAAATTTCTCTTACACCCAAGATCCACGAATGTTGAGGGGAGAGGATATGACCAATGTAACTCCTAGGGATTTAAACACTATAGAAATAGTAGGAAGAAAAGAATAAGTTCATTTTAAGCACCAAATGAAGTGTTATCTAATCTAGGAAATCCACACACATGGTTTTGACAAGCACACAATGGTCTTCAACAACATCTTGCAAAGAAAGCATTAGTAGTTTGTTATGATCATGTCTTCATCCCACAAATGCCACATGCTAAAAGTAGACCATAAGTAATACAAAATCATCTAAGCTATGTCCTAGAAGCAAATCGAAACCTTACATGCAGATTCTGATTGATGTGTGTATTTTCTATGAACTAGGTGCACTCTGAGAGAGAAAACTACACCCTAGAAGGCCAAAATGTTTTAGAACACCCCCAAGTGCACCCAGACAATGCTAATTGTGTCCATGACATATATGGGCCCAGTTGGGCATAGTTGGTAGTTTTAGGATGCAGTTGGGAGGTCAAGTACAAACTATGGGGAAATGGTGTCTGAATAAGGCCTAGAAATTGAAAATTTTGAAACCTATACTCCCAAGTGTGCCCAAATAGTGCAAACTATGTCAATGATGTATTTGGTAAGTCAAAAACAATAGAAAGAGGTTTTGGTGGCTCCTTGACTCCTAAAATTGATCCTAGGCATCTCAAGTGCGCCCTGACAGAGTCGAGTATACCCTAAGATAGTAAGCTAAAAAAATGCATGAAATGAGGGCATAAAAGCATGTTACTAGACCCCCTAATTAGTCTAGGTGTGAAAAGGAAGAGCAGATAGTCATTATACCCTTCCAAGTGAGCTCCTTCCTTTCACCTACAAGCACAAAACAAGAAAACCTAAGTTAAATATGCATGTTCATGTTGGGTTCAAAAAATGTAGGACCTAAAAAATGGGTTAAATGCATAACATACTATGAGAAAATCACAAACTCAATAATCATACCTTGGCACCCACTAGTCTACCATGAAATCCAAACTAATCAAGAAACAAAACAATGTTAAAACTCCCTCTTTCAGTTGTAGCTCCCATGTCCTTCTTTCTTCTCCAAACGATGTAGCTCCAACTTGCCTATATTGCACACAATATTGAAGAAAACTCTATGATAGGGAGAATGCCATGAGAATACTTGAAGTGTGATTTTAGTGTAAGAGCAAGAATGCAAAATACAAGAAGCAAGGGACTTGAAAAATGCTCAAGAATTAAAGAATTAAAGACTCAAGAATTAGGACCTACAGATCAGAAATGAGAGGAAGAATGCTCATTTTATAATTGGCATGGAGGATGAGAGCATTGGATTTGTTGCCCTTAGATATGTTATGCGGCAAGAGATTCCTTTGAGAATTCATGATGCATATGACAAAAGATGCCAAATGTAGGATTCTATGATGCATGGAAGTCAAACTTGACTAAATGATGAAGATAATCTATGATGTGTCATAAGAGACCTCAATCCCACTTAAATCCAAGAATCTATGACAAATAAGCCAAATATGGACATGTGTAAGAGAACAATAATATTTGATTATGACATATCTTATCCAAGTGTCAAATGATAATCCATGAGGTGTCATATCCAAGTGTCATGCTGATGTCAATATTCTATGGAATATTTGAATTAAAAATATTTTATTCCACAAAATCGAAATTAGTAGAAAATGAAATTAATGATGGAAAATGTGACTTAGCAAATTAAGAATTTTCATGGTTTTGAAATGATGAATAAATTAATTAATAAAATTAATGAATTGAGGATGATAATTAGGAAGAATAATTAGAAAGAATGATAGGATTAAATTATGGGTTATTTGATCCTATAGATAAAATCAGTAAATGATTGGCCAAAATTGCTTAAATAAATGCAACAATATCCTTTAATGATAATGTGATGATGATAATGGAAATTGACTAGGATAATGATAGGTAGACCAAATCTATGATCAAATTTATTCATTGAAATTGATAACATGCCAAGGAAACATGACATGAATAGATTGATATGTAACATTTAATCAACCTTTTAAATGCACTAGGATTGGAATTGATTGAAAAGGTTTGATCATAATAACATCGATGGACACTGTCAATATTATTAAAATGGTTGATAATGCCATGATCCAACATTTAAATCCTTAGAAATAGTAAATATTGGATGAGATGAATGATAGTTTGACCTAGCACTAAGAGCTGTGACAGTACTAAGGTCAGATTGATAAGATTGATAGATTGATAGGTTTCCAAGGCACTAAAAGCCACAACAATACCTAAGACTAGAGAAATGATGATTGATTTTTTATGTTTGATATGTTCCAAGTTGATTAGGACTAATTTTGAGTGATTATAAGTTGATTTGGGGTGATTTTGAGTTGATTTGAAATGATTTCGAAATGATATGAAATTGATGTGAAACAGGATACAAATGATAAAGTATGATCACTTTGGCCAAAAGATTAGAGTTAGTTGAATGAGAAAATGGGATGAATTAATATGAAGAAGTGATGAAACTATAGATGCAAACCATTTTTGACCATCTACAAGGTCATTTATTAATATGAGAAAAGATGCTGGGAATTATTGGCTCAGGCTTGTTATCCACATCTTTGACAAGCTAGCTATTGAGGATTTTTTCCATCATTTATTTTACTTGTAATTATTTTTCCCTCCCAAATAGAATAGAGAATTACCTAAAAAAGTTTAATATAACTCTCTTATGAGGGAATATTCATGTTGGTCTCATGATATTTCATGCTTCCAAAGGATATTCTAAAGCATATGTGGTGATACACCATGTCTCACATTAGTTTCCACTAGTGGGCATTGTATGTAAGAAAACCTTTCCTGACATTATTATGATGCATAATTTCCAATTGATTCAAATTTTCACTTTGAAAACTATAGAATCCCTCCATATATGTGGTTTCTTATAAGCTACAATAAATAGAAAAGATATTTTATGAGATTTTATTAAATAGGTATCTATGACAATTTAATAGGGTCAGTAATCTCAGATTGGTTTTGACAAATGAGTGTCTATACACTTTAGTCATTTATAAGTTATGTACTTAGTTCATGCCAAACAAGTAATGCATGTTAAGCATAACATGTTAGATAGTGCATGCCGAGTCACTCAATTACTGAGAAACAATTTATGGTAACTGATTCAAGTGCTAAGTAACTAGTAAGTGTTGAGTCACTCAATTGCCAAGCAGATAGTATGGATTAGCTTATTTAGATGTTGAGTGATCAATGGATGCTGAGTTGTTCAAAGGGTGAATTACAACATTGAAGTTTTAGTTGATGCCAAGCATTGGGGACTTCATATGTCAAGTTATACTATATTGATATAATTGATTGTAATGGCACACACTTCTATGTTAACCATTTTGGAGCAGACTTAAGGATTATTTTGGGATCTTAGATGACAAGAATGAATCTTTATTGTGAGTCTCTATCTAGTACATATAGCCAATTAGAAAAAGGTAAGGGTTAAGAGGATAGATGGATGAATTACAATTGTTGATTCATACCTAACCCTAAGTCACCTAGGTCTTCTTAAGGAGGACAAACCCATAACTTTTTATGTATGTGGAAGGAGAAAGAGAGAAGTTTGCATGCGCAAACTAAGGAGTTGTGAATTGAAATACATTATAGAATTAGTTATAGGAGAAAAAAGGAAAGAAATTAGAAGACAATAGAGAAACATCTAATCAGTAAGGATCAAGTACACATCAGGAAAGAGTAATATGTCATCAAGCAACACAATGCTAACCAAAGGATCATTGCTAAGACATTCTAACGGGTGAATCAGTTAAATCTCTTAACAAAGTAGTCTTAGCAGGCTATTGTAAATCCTTTAATTAGGTTCTTACTTCATTGTGACTTGAAATCATTTAATCAAACACACTTATAATAGGCTATAGAAATTCTTTAATAGGGTGAGACCTAAAAGTCTTTGTAAGCCTTTAATAGGCTAAATCACGTCTCATAAGAAAAACATTATAACCTTCATTAGATACACTTTTTTACTGTAGTAGTGGAGATTTGTGAGTGTCATCCCCACCCCAATTTTACCTTCTCCTTGGAGGGTTTTTTCATAACCAAATTTTTTATTTCATACATGTGTCGAATATTTTCTCTTTCATGCTATGGTTGTATATGCTTGATTTGGTATTTTAGCTTACTTATTGAATTATGAGATGGATGTGATGTTATTAATTTTATGGTTAAACATTTTAAGCATTGATTCCACCTCACCCCACTCCCCCTCACCCCACCCCCTCCCACTCAAAGTTTTCTTTCTCTATTGTATTTCCATGTAATAACCCCAATAGGTTATAACTTCGTGAAAAACCAAATCCTTCTCAAATTAAATTATTTGACATATTGTCAAACACTTTGCAAGAAAGAGATATATTGCATATGTAAATTTTGATTACTTTCTAAATTTCAAACTTTAATAAATATTCTTCCAAAGAACACACCAAACAACTAACAATGAATATGCAATTGTTTTTTAATAACACTAATTATAAATAGGAAAATATGCACCTACATCAATAAGACATTAGGGAAAAAAATTATGATATAAATAATATTATAATAGATTTTACAAACCCTACCAATGCCCTAAATAACTACTCTCAAACAATACAAAATGTAGTAGATAAAAACCTAGAATTGATCCAAAAGCATGATTTTTTCTATAGAAAATTCCAACTTATCCCTTACTATACATATCTAGCCCTAGGCCACAAATTTGGCACAATTAAAATATTAATTTGTCTTCTCCAATAGTCTCAACCCTTTAGAAGATATTTCACCACCTCAGTTATGCAAATCAACAGAAGTGTTCATTCCCAATGATCAATATAACAACTGGAGAAACCCTTGTCTCCATAAGCTATCCAAAAGAGTAGATGACAACACATTCAATGCTAAAAAATAAGGCTACCATCCCTATTTATTCTTTTTCTTCACCCATCTAGATGGAAATAAAATATTATTTAATTGTACTCTCTAGAAGCTTCCTCCTTTCCAAGGCAATAATTAGTTGTACTTCTAGAAAATGCACTCTCTAGAAGCTTCCCCCTTTCCAATACAATAATTAGTTGTGCTTCTAGAGAATTAAATTAAGTAAATATAAAGTCACCTTTTGATTTTAATTTATTTAATGACTTTATAATAAACTAATTTAATCAATTTCTCTGTATTCCTCCACTTAGCCTTTAGAGAACATAAAGGATAAGAACTCCACTAAGATGCTAAAAATATGGGGACATTATATTTTTTCCCTCTTGAAATATCTTGTCCCTAAGCAATCTCAACTTTGGATGCTGCAAAATTTCTTCATTCTCCCAAGTGGCATCCTCTACTGGTAGTTCCTTCCACTTCACCAAGTAATCCCTACTAGTATGTCTCCTCAAATTTCTCTCCCTGAACTCAATGATAGTCTTTGGTACTAAAACCAATTTCCCTTCATCATCCAAGGGTGGAAGCACTATAGAAAGAAGAATTTGTTGTCCTGATGCCTTTTTGAGATGCAAGACATGAAAAATATTATGGACTCTTCTCTATGCTAGTAAATCTAGCTCGTAAACCACCTCTCAAACTCTCCTGATCACCCTAAAATGCCCATAATAATGTGTCTTAAGTTTTTTGGCACCACTCTTCTTGAGAGTGGACTGATGATAAGGCTACAACATCAAAAATACCATATTCCACTTAGTCCACTTATGATCAACATACTACTTTTGTTGATTTTGTACCTTGGTGATATTATCCTTAAGAGCCTTCACAATTTCCTGACTCTCCTATATTAAGTCTCAAGCACTGGAAACTCTACTATTTTATTGGAACAAATACATGAAATTGGGTGCCTCATATCCATATAATGCCATGAATGGTAACATTTGGATAGACATGTGATAAGTAGAATTGTAACAATATTCACATAGATATATCCACTTAACCCAAGCCTTATGTTGCCGTAATATGTAACTCCAGAGGTATCCCTCCACCCATTTGTTTACTACCTCTATCTAACTATCTATTAGGGGGTGTTAGCTAGTACTCAGAGTGAGCTCTCTCCCACACAATCTAAAAAAATCCTACCAAAAGTGACTCATAAACTTGCTATCCCTATCACTAACAATGCTCTTAGGTAAACCATGTAACCTAAATACCTCTCTGAAGAATAAATATACCACCTATGTAATAGTGTATGTAGTGTTGATTGGGAAGAACTGAGCAAGCTTTGTAAGCTGATCAACAATAACATATATACAGTCTCTACCCTAGGCTTTCAATAGTCTTGTGATAAAGTCCATGGATAAACATGCCCACTTCCTATTAAGAATCAAAAGTGGCTTAGCAAGCTAGATGGGTAAGAGTGCTCCTATTTATTGAACTAGCAAGTAGGATACTCTCTAACATATTGCAACACATCATCTTTGAGCACTTTCCATGAGAAATGCTCATGAATCTGCCAGTAGGTTTTGTAAACACCTCTATATCCTACCATAGGTGAATCATGATAAACTCTTAATGCCATCCTCTTCACCTTTCACCTCGGCACCAAATAAATGCACCCTTGTAAATGAAGATCTCATTCAAAAGGGTAAAATAACTATTCTGGATCAATTGATATATGAATCTTAATGCCCATGTATCATTTGCATACTCTACATGGATCAAATGTCTCCAATCCATTGATATATTTGTCATCAAGCTCAAGTGGGGTCTTCGTGACAAGACATCATGCCCCCTTAAAATAGGTAATATGAAAATCATATGTCTATAATTTACTTACCCATTTCTATTACCTGTCATCAAGATTTCACTGCCCTAGGAAATGTTTCAGGTTATTGTGGTCAGCTTTTATGTTGAATTTACTACCCACTAAATATTGCCTAAATTTGGCCAAAGCATGCATTATGGCCAACATTTTCTTATCATAAATTATAAAACTCCTTTTAGGCCCCTTGAGCTTCCTACTCTCATAAGCAATTAGGTCCTTGTCATGCATAAGCATGACTCCAACATGTTTGACGTATGCATCATAGTGTAGTTCAAAAGATTTTCTAAAATCTGGTAATGCTAGCACCGGACAAGAAGTCATCAACTCCTTGAATTTATCAAAACACTCCTGTGCCTCAAGAGTCCATAAGAAAATTCCCTTTCTCATGAAGTCCATCAAGAGTTCTAAATGCCTGGAATATCCACTAAAAAACCTCTTGTAGAACCCACACAATACAAAAAAATCCTCTAAAGTATGTCATGTTCACTAGAGTAGGCCACTCAATAATAGCATGAATCTTTCCAAGATCCATGCCTACTCCTTGAGCACTAATAATGTGACCTAGATATAATAACTATGATAATCCCAAATCAAATTTGGACTTCTTTGCATATAAGGAATCCCTACTTACAATGCTCAACACAGTGTCTAAGTGTCATACATTCTCATCCCATTTTCTACTATACAAAAGGATGTCATCAAAGAAGACTAACACCAACTTCCTCAACTAGTGTTGAAAAACCCTATTCATTATGGACTAAAAAGTAGTTGGAGCATTAGTTAGCCCAAATGAAATAACTACAAACTCAAAATTTTCACAATGACATCTAAATGTAGTCTTCTCTATATCCTACTCTTTGTCTCAGATTTGATGATAGCCTGATCTTAAATCAATTTTGAAGAAGAAACATGCTCCATATAGCTCATCTAATAACTCATCAATACGTTGGATGGGGTACCTTCTTTTATATTTTCCTTGTTTAGGACCCTATAATATATGCACATCCTAAGAGTACCATCCTTCTGCTTCACCAAAACCATAGAAGAAGTGAAAGGTGACTTACTTAGTCTAATGTGCCACATAGAAATTTGTTCATTAATGGTTTTCTCAATCTCATCTTTCAATCTCTTTGGATGCCTATAGGATGTGATCATGATGGGTTTAGCACCCTTCTATAACTCAATAATAGGCTCAATACCTCTATTTAGAGGCCTACCTAGTGGTATTTCACTGAAAACCTTGTAGTGCTTGATTCTCAGTTCTTGTATGTCTAGGTGATATTCTGATTTTTGTTGCCCTTGTAATGGCATTAAAGTGCAATGAGCTGCCCAATCAACCTTGTCATGTCTCAACAAGCTCTCCATGTGCTTGCAAGACATCATTCTAAACCCATTGTAATAAATGGCCTTAAGTATATGGATCTTCCCCTCTAACTAAAACTTCATCTCCATATCTCTCAAATTGAGAGTGAACTCCCCTATGTCATGTAACCAAGCTATACCCAAGACCAAATCTGTATCACCCATATTAACAAAATATAAATCTACTTTAAAATCAAAATTGTTGATCTTTAGGGGTAGACCTATAATCTTCCTATCACGTTTGAGGATGTAGCCATCTACTACCCTCACTCTCAAACCCTCAAATGTCTTTGTCTGTATCCCATGCCTCTCAATGAATCTAGAATCAATAAAATTGTGAGTAGCACCTATATCAAAGAAAGTAATAACTCATTGATGAGCCCATACCCCTCTCATCCTGAATGATCCCTGTTTTTGTACACTAGTGAGATGGGCCTCCATAAGTCTACCCTTAGTCTTCTTGTCACCTATATCATTTGTGCCTTCCTATTCTTCAATTGATTCCTAATTTTCAGATTGTTGGTCTGAATTTTCAAAATCAAAATCCTCATAATATGCACACATAACCCTATTTTCTTTCCCATTTGGCCTCAAGGGATACTCATGGTTCATGTCATAGGGTCCTTTTGAATAAAAATAAAGTTTTTTCTTCCTTAAATCATTCAATATCTTTCTATCCAAAGGATCAAATGATTTATCTTTATTTTCAGCCTTTGTTTTAGTCCTATTAGGTTTCTTGAAGAATGGTTTTTCTTTTCTAGATGATGCTCCCTTTGAGTGAAATTTATTTACTAGGGTTGCTTGTTCCATACTTCTAGCCTTCTTAATTGCTTCTTGAAAATTGAATGGATCAAAGGCTTTTACCCAACCCTTTAGTGGTTCAAATAATCCCTCCATGAACAAAACAACTAATATCCTATCTAGGATATCTAACACCAAAATGGATAGCCTCTGAAAAACACTAATGAAATACTCCAATCTGCCTATCTATTTCAATTGTGCCAACTCATTGAAGTAGACTTCTAGATCCTTCTTATCAAACCTCTCTATCAACCTATCCATGAAGTCCTAATATTAAGTCACTTGGTTATGTTAAAGGGTAACCATCCCATGGTACCACCAATCATGTGTAGCTCCCTCTAAATGTAGTGTGGCATATTTTATTGCCTCCACTTATGTCATGGGGTTAGTACTAAGAAGGTATCAATCTTGTAAATCCAATCTTGCATTGTCATTCTGCTACTCCCATCGAATGTCATCAAGGAAAGCATCCTTGTAGCCTACTTTAATTCATTATCCTTTCCATGAGGTCTCCTATTCTATTTAACTACATGGTAGTGTTATCTTCTTTTGTTTACAAACCTCTCAAAAGTCATTCTCTCCCATACCTATAGTGCCAATAATTCCCATTCATCATTAGTAGCCATAAGGATATCTACAAAATGTCCCATCATTAGCTTCCTCTATTGGATCCTATACTAGTTCCTCTCTAAAAAAGGTAGGACATGTGGGCCTTTTTGTTGTTCTAGAAAGAGTTTTATGCACTCTAGGTGATCCCACTGCACTCTTATTATCCCCTTATTCTTGATTCCATCTATCTTGTGGGTTCATGCACTCAACCATGGTGGTGAGTGCTTGCAAAGCTTGAGCAATCCACTCTTTTCCTATAACCATTGCTTTAAAAAATTCCCTTGTTTCTTGATCCTCATTCCTATTGTCTCTTGTTGGGCTACACTCTTGTCTGTCACTCATGGTGTTTGGCTACCTATTAAAATCTTGTTCCCTATCAAAAAAAGGTTGCGTACAAGTGAAAAATCTATGAGAGCCAACCCTAGGTGGTTGCATGTGATTGCTAAACCCTCACGATGGAAATATTTAGCTCTAATACCAATGTAATAACCCCAATAGGTTATAACTTCATAAAACACCAAATCCTTCTCAAATTCAATTATTTGACATTTTGTCAAAAATTTTGCAAGAAAGAGATATGTTGCATATGTAAATTTTGATTACTTTCTAAATGTCAATCTTTAATAAATATGCTTCCAAAGAACATACCAAAAAACTAACAATGAAGATGCAATTATTTCTGAATAACACTAATTATAAATATGAAAATATGCATCTACATCAATAAGACATTAGGGAAAAAAATTCTGATATAAATTAGATTACAATAGATTTTATAAATCTACCAATTCCCTAAATATCTACTCTCAAACAATGCAAAATGTAGTAGATAAAAACCTAGAATTGCTCCAAAAACATGAATTTTCTTGTAAGAAATCACTGTAGAAAATTCAAACTTATTCCTTACTCCACAAAATTGGCCCTAGGACACAAATTTGGCACAATAAAAAGATTGATTTGTCTTATTGAATAGTTTTGATCCTTTGGAAGATATTTCACCAACTTAGTTATGCAAATCAATGGGAGTGTTCATTCCCAATGATCAATATAACAACTGCAAAAACCCTTGGATCCACAAGCTATTTGGAAGAGCAGATGGCAATGCATTTGATGCTCAACAATGAGACTACCCTCCCTATTTATTCTTTTCTTTCACACTTTTAGAAGTAAATAAAATATTATTTAATTGTGCTCTCTAGAAGCTTCTCCCTTTCCAAGGCAATAATTACTTTTTGATTAGATAAATAGGTTTTACAAGGATCCTGAAACCCAATAGTTAAAACATATAAGGCTAATAATAAGCGTAAAAGCCCAATTGAAAAAGTATAAGTTTAGAGGCTAATAATAAGCATAAAGCCCAACCAAAAAGTAGAGTTCTGAGAAAAGACCAAGAAAAAAGACAAGTAAAACCATGGCCTAAAGCCAGAATAAAAGCCAAAAGACAAAGAAAAACAAAAGAATAGGTGAGAGTTATTCCTCACTCTTTCACTCCAGCTCTTGCATAACCTGAGTAGCCTTGAAGGCCAGTTGATTCTCCTCCACTTCCAGCTATTGCACCCTTTGGTCCCCCTAGTCTTGATCATGAATGGTGTTTTCCTTTGTAGAGGTGTCCTCCATTCTGGCTTCATCCCTATCTTTTCCTTCCTCATCATCTTGAATTTCTCTACATTTGATCTAGCCTGTAAGAGAGATGATGTTGTTGTTAATGGAGCTTAACAAAGAGAACATCTAATTCACAAGGTTGTGATTGTAGTTCTCCAGGTTGTGTATCCTTCTTTCTGCCAGACTGAGCCTATCAGCTAAATTTGTCCTCCTGTTAGCATCCATCCACTTCCTTGTTGCCTCAGTATGTCTCACATGTTCTTTGACCTCCTCCAGTTTGTGGAAAAGCCATTTGATTGATCTAAAATTGTCAATCATACTATTATGAGCATTATTCAAGAGGTTCATCCCTGTCTCCCTGGCTCTGTCTAAAATAGCCACTATCGTTGAGTCAATGAGTTCTTCCAGCCTCTATTCTTCTTGATTTTCTAAGAGGATTTTGGGATTCATGGCCTCCCTAAACATGCCCATCTTCAAATTATTGACATTATAGTTTATCCAATCTTTCCTCCTAGCATTGACCTACACTTCCCCTTTCATATACCCTACATTCTCCTCTTTCTGTTCCTCAGGTTGGGCTTGGAGGTGGACAGGAGATAGGGGTAGCACAAATGCCTCCTCAAACTAAGAGCGCACTTCCTCCAAACTCTTCCTCTTGTGTTTCTTCATTCCAAGGCAATAATTAGTTGTACTTATAGAAAATGCACTCTTTAGAAGCTTTCTCCTTTCCAATACAATAATTAGTTGTGCTTCTAGATAATTAAATTAATTAAATATAAATTCAAACTTTAATTTTAATTTATTTAAAGAATTTATAAGAAATTAATTTAATCAATTTCTCCTTATTACTCCACTTAGCCTTTTGAGAGCGTAAAGGCTAAGAACTCCACTGATATGCTAAAAGAATGGGGATATTACATTCCAACAATTGATATCAGAGATAGAGTTCTCTAGAAGTAAAGCTTTGCAGCTTTAAGGAAAGATCTTGGAAATGGAATTCTACAAGTTGGGAAAGACTATTAAGAACCAATAGATTGAAATAAAACTTTCCCTACATTAGTCGAAAGAAGAAAGTGATGAGTTAAAGTGATCATTGGAAAGAAGGAAGGAAATAACTATTGAAGAGAATGACACACCTTACCAAGAGATTGATACTACTAAATTGTTTGTAGATGGAAACATAATTGAATTTGATGCAGCAGTTGTAGGTCTTATGCAAAAGAATAGAACCCTAACTAAAGATGTTAGAAATCTCAAGTTAGAACAAGAAGTCCAATCAATATTGCTATGTAAAGTCACTAAATAGAAAAATAAAGCCATAGAAGACAAATTCATGATTGAAGATGATAAAAGGAAACTGGCCAATAGATTGGAGGAGAAAACATTAGAAGTACAAAGAATTGCCAACATGCAATTACGGAAAATGAATCAAGTCCTGATTTCAAATGATGAACAGAATGGAAAAGACATTAAGATCACAACACTAAATTTTTATAATGAACAACTAAGAAATGATCTAAAAAGACAAAAATAGTTTGTTGAAAGCTTCATTAGGCCTAATGAATCTATCAAGTACTTTGAGAAATTGATGAGATCTCCTAGATCCAATAGTGATAGTACTAGATTGGGTTACATTAGTACCAAAGAAGGAGAATCATCCAAAAGTGGTGAAGAAATAAGTAACAAAAGTAAGAAATCAAAACCTACTTGCCATAATTGTGGTAAGATAGGTCATACTACTAATATTTGCAAGAGCAAGACTACAAATTAGAATCCTAAGTAGAAATTCATGGCTCACTACCACAAATGCAACAAATAAGGGCGTCAAGGACATGAATGTAGAACCAAGACCATAAACACACAAAGATTTGAAGGATACTACTATAATTGTTAGAAGTATTGTACATAGAGCATATGAATGTAGATCCAAGCCTAAATGGTCATAAAACAACTAGATAAAAATAAAGCACAATGACAACTCTTATAATTGGGATTATAATACTAGGCATAGTTGTTAGTACTATCAAGAGTATGGAAATGTTGCTGAAAATTGCATAAGAACACATTTTAGAATTTACTAAAAAAGATGGTTTAGTCATACTACATGTTTTATCTGTTTCAAGATTGGTCACATAAGCACAAATTTTCCAACAAGGTCAATGGCATCTAGTAGTGAATTTAGCAACAACAAAGGAAAGACAAATTTTGAGAATGTTAGAGATGAGATGAAAAAGACATGGAAGATTGCAACACATCAAGATTAGATGAGATCACTTCACCCTATGGATGAAGTGATCACACCACCTCAAATTAATAAATCAAGAGGTATGTTGGGACTAATATTTGAAAAGGCATACTATACATTAGTTCCCTGGATTTAGTTTTGAAAATATTATATATGTATGAAGTAAGATGCAAAGTGTTGATTATAACCTAGAAGAAATCTTTAAGTTGTGATAATTTTCATATTATTGCCAAGGATGAAGAGTTTCACTTTAGCTACCAAGAAAAATATTACTTGATGTTGTGCTATCAAAGCTAATAGTGTTGGTTCAGCTTGTAGCAACTATCAAACATAAAGGAAACTTCATGAAAGTCGAGTGAGTTGAAATCTCTATTGAAGGCAATCTTATAGCTGTGTAAGCATGAAGCATTAAATTTGAGATTTTAATGTCCATATGATTGATTTCTACTCATTCGACATCATTCAAATTTGAAGGAAAGCATGAAGAGCTAAAGGTGAATTGAAGAGACCATTCCAAATGTTTCCAAATAGGATTCAATAGTTTCTCAACATCATCTTAACAAATTTACAAAGGTATTTATCATGTATCGAGCTATGCAGTTTGGATTTTTCCAAACCCAAGCTTTTTATAATGGCCTCTAGTTCTTTATTAACTAGGGTTAAAGAGGGGAAAAAAATTTTGAATGTACAATTTATAAGAAATGATATCAAACAACCAAACTCTACACCCATTCCTTAAATTGCTTACAAGAAATATCCACCTGGTGTGTTATCGATTATACCACCACGAGTGTTAATGATTCAAGATGTGAGATGTTTCTAAACATGAAAGTTGGGTAGCATAGGTGACATGGAGAGTATTTAAACCTATGGGAAATTGTGAAAAAATAGAGCATTGAAAGATGAATTCAAAATTGTAGAGAAAAAAGGGTTAGCCCATGCCCTAGATTTCCCTAACATTTTCAAAATTGAATGGATAAAGATAGTTCTGAGCAAAATTGATGATAATTCTATATGGTTGGATAATGTAATGATGAAAATAAAAAATAATATTTTATATAGAGTGATAGGGTATCCAACCCTTGATTGACCTAAAACCATGAGGAGTGAACCTAAGGATGTTATTGAGAAGAATACTAGGGCTGTGTGGAAAAAATGAGGGATGACAATTGACACTATCTTAGATCTCCTAATTACTTTTGTAGTCAGCAATATAGAACAAATTTTTTATTAATATAGTAGGCTCAATAGTGTGCCATGTATTACTATTCACATGGGCTAGAAAATAGTCAAGAAGGATCATACTTATGACCTTGTCAAGTTGTACTTGCAACAATCGACATAAAATTTTAGAGCAATAAGGAAGACCAAGAGTGCACAATATAAATTTGGTTCAATTCTTGTTTAGATTTTCTTTTATGTACATAATACATTCCCTACTTTTTTTAGAGTTGCATGAAAAATAAAGAGATTAATTGTAGTGCAAATAGGTGAATATATTGAGCAACTTGGAGACAATTTGGAGTTTGGAATGACTAGCTACTTTAAAGATTTCAAGTAGTCAATGAAGAAAAGACCAAGGATACTAGTTTCAATAGTTGAGAAACATTTCAATGATGTTTTATTTCTCATTGACACTAATTTTACATATTTTCATGATGCACTTCCAAGGGTAAGGCGGGTAAGGCCACTAGGCTATGAGATTAATGTGGCTGAGTCCTTTGCAGCAATTGGAACATTACTTGCAGAAGATGTAGATTCTAAGGCTATTGCCTTTGGGAATTATGATGTGGCTAAATCTAAGCTAAGAATAGATTTTAAGACTACCTTAGTCATAAGAAAGAATATTAAAATTATCAAGAAACTCAAAGAGAAATTTGGTGAAAGAGCAAAGGAAAATGTAGAAGAAGAAGATGTTACTGCTCAAGCACCATTGACCATTACTCAAGGTCAAGGTGAAGACCAAGAAGAAGAGGTAGAAATTGAAGAAGGTGTTGAGAGAAGAACCCAGTGAAGCACCTAACAAGAAGAAAAGGAGAGCTAAACTCATAACAATTAGCAAACCAAGGAAAGTTGTAAAACCTAAGCCTATAGTTCAAGCAACTAAAACCAACATAAGAGATACTACTAAGAAGGCCCAAGATGAAGTAAAGCCAAAAGAGAATAGGGCTAGATCAGCTAGTAAAGAAGACATGTTTCAGAAGAGACTGCAGAGAAAGTATATAGCGTCAACTAAATCTAATGAAGAGAGGACCAAATCTGATGACAACAACCAATTCAAAATTGTAAACAATAGTTCTTTCTTAGATTTAGATAATGTGTGTGAAAACATAAAGAATAATAATGATTTATCTAGTCTCATAGATATTGAGTTTGATAAATTTGGAAAAATTGAGATGAACCAAATAGAGGAGTTGATATATGTCATAATGGCAGCATTCAAACAAACTCTAATGTGATTGCTAATTCATTACCAAAAGATCTATATGATAGGGTTGAGAAAAAGTGGCTGTATAGTCTTAATAAAAAAAGAAAAATTTGAGAGACTACACTTGCCTAAGTGATGCCAAAATTGGGTAGGTATACAATGAAAAAGAAAATAAAGAAAGATGTAGGGAAATTTGCACCTAAATATAGAGCATTCAGCATACTGCAAAATAACATTGAGGATGTTGTACAAAAAACCACTCAAATTTGGAAATCATCATATGGTTTGACAACACCCAGGGCAATAGAGAAGACACCTATTGAGGTAGGTGAGCACAAAGATGAACACCAGCAAGTAATTGAGGTTATTATAATTGACACTAAGATAGTTGTGCATGAGGAAGGCATTAAGACACATGAAGATACATAGGCTACAACTAAGGATGACCAACAAACAAAACAAAGTGTACAAGATACACTAGTGTTAAGTGCTAGTCCTCAACAAGAGTTGAATATAGATACTAATACTATAAATATTAAGGGTGTTTCTAATACTATCACTTAGAAAATCAACCCACTTATAGAGGAGGATTTGAAGAAGATACTTGCATAATCCAATACCACAAAAAAACTATGTGAACATCCTATACTAGTGAGTGTTGATGATATTGTTAAGGCAGACAAGGCATCTCCAAGGGATGAAATCTAGACTCAAGAAATATCTACAAACTCTCCTCAATCCAACTTGATATAACCTACAATACCTCTTGTAGTATATCAAAGGAAAGAGACATCCATGATCCATATTAGCAAATTGGTACACCATGTGTCCATAACAAAAGTTGCTACAAATGACTAGGATACAACACAAGTTCTAAGAGCTCAACTAGATACTCCTACACCTAAATCACAAGATCAAGATGCAACCAAGAAGGTAGAGCTAGAAAAGGATAGGATTGAAGAGATATATTTGACTATGAAACTTCAAGAGCAACTAGCAATCTAAACTTTTCTCACTTTACCATGAACCACTACTCCTCCTAGTCAAGTTCATCATAGGCCAAGTATGTAAGCTATACCCTTATAATCATCTAGGCCAAGTCCAAGCACATCCAAGGTAGATGATGTTACATCATTTGGTGATGTTAACTTGGATAAAGTGGTTGAGTTTCCCAAGTTTGATTTTTCAACCATCACTATTAAACATATGATCATACTACAAGATGCTCTTGCAAAGAAGAAAAACCAAAAACTATTTAGACAAGAGAACAAGAAGAAGCAATCCATTTTTATTGATACATTTAGTCTACCAATACCAAAAGCAACCAAGCTGATCATATAGTACTTAACCACCCTAGTTGAGAGGGTAAATGACACAAACCTAGATTCAAATGTGAAGTTACATGAATGGTCTAGAAGAAAGTTTCAGAGTAAGAGCAATGAAAAGATATCAAGTGCTATTGCACTATCAAAAGTTGAGTTAGCAGCCAAAATTGATCATGTAAAGAAGGTACTGGAGAACATTTTCTCTTTGTACACCAAATTGTGCAATCCAACACTCTTCACACAAGAAGTCAGGAGCCACATAATAAATTTGGAGAGTCATATGTTGTCAAATGGCATAACTCTTCCAAGGTCTCCATCCCAAAGTGAGAAACATTTTAGGAATCTCCTAAACTCCTAGATTTTGTTAGCAGGATTACATGTAGATAAAGAAAATATAAAGGCTAAATTGATTAGAATTTAGTCTATTCTGACTCCACATATGAAGATATTGTACAAGGAACTAGCCTTTGTTAAAACACTCATGAAGAAAGATCCACATCTATCTACTTATGAAGGCTTAGTACACCTTGTTGCCAAGTTGACCATCCAAATCAAATCATTGGACATAGCTTGTGACAATTGGGATGCTACTTTGAAAATTATGCTTGAGATCCATAAAACATTTTTGGATTAACACACTATTAGTGTATAACCCTTTGACATAAGTGTCAAAAAGGGGGAGAAATATTAAAAGGATAGAAATAAGGAAGGGGGAGACATAAGAGATAATGGAGAAAATAATATTTTGGGGGATCTAATATGTTTGAGAAAAGGGGAGTCAATGACAAAAAGAAATAGAGTACACAAAACAAAAACAAAGTACATATATAAGCTTGTGGACATCTATTCATTATGAGGAATGATTTTAGTTCAGGTACATAAAAACATAATTATATTGAATTTTGAGGTATGATGGACAAGTCATGTTTTGCAAAACTTTGAAAATTTTAAATTTTGTATATAAGCTGAATAGAGATAATGGATATTTGAGTTATGCTCATAAGTGAAGATCATTCATGCAAGAACAAGTGTTTTTGAAAAATGAGTGTGTATAAACTTTATTCATTTATAAGTTGTGTACTTAGTTCATGCTAAACAAGTAATGCATGTTGAGCATAACATGTCAAACAGTGCATGCCAAGAAACAATATGTGTTGAGTAATTCAAGTATCAAGTAACTAGTAAGTGATGAGTCACTCAAGTGTCAAGCTAATAGTATGTGTTGAGTTATTCAAATTTCAAATGATGAATGGATGTTAAGTCATTTAGAGGCTAAGTTATAGCATTGAAGTTGTAGTTGATGTCAAGCATCAAGGACTTCAAATGTCGAGGTATACAGTTTTGACATAGTTGTTTGTAATGGCACAAAATTCTATTTAAACCATTTTGGATCTGAATTAAGGACTATTTTGTGATCTTAGATGATAAGAACAAATCCTTATTATGAATCCCTATTTAGAACATATAGCCAATCACAAAAAGGGAAGGGTTAAGCAGGTAGATGATTGAATTACAATCGTTGATTCATACCTAACCCTATGTAACCTAGTTCTTCTTAAGGAGGACAAACCTTAAACATTTTATTTGTGTGGAAGAAGAAAGAGAGAAGTTTTCATGTGCAAAAAAAGCTTTCATGGTGACTAAAGAGTTGTGAATTGGAATGCATTGCAGAATCAGTTAGACAAGAATAGAGGAAAGCATTTAAAAGACAACAAAGATACATCTGATCAGTAAGGATCAAGTACACATCAAGAAAGAGGTGATCTATTATCAAGAAACACATTTCTAGCCAAAGGATCATTGTTGAGACATTCTAATAGGTGAATTAGATAAATCTCTTACCAGATTAGCCTTAACAGGCTATTGTAAATCCTTTAATAGGGTGCTTACTTCACTGTGAGTTGAAGTCCTTTAATCAGACATGCTTCTAATAGGGTTAGACATAACAGTCTTTGTAAGCCTCTAACAAGGCACACCTTTCATAGGGTAGATCATGTCTTATGATTCAAACATTGTAACATTCATTGGATACAATTATTACTGCAGTAGTGGAGATTTGTAGGTGTCATCCCCATGCCAATTTTAGCTTATTCTTTGAGGGTTTCTGGGTAACCAAATATCTTGTGTCATACATGTGTTGAATGATTTTACTTTCATGCTATGGTTGTATATGCTTAATTTGGTGTGTCAATTTACTTATTGAATTATGAGATGGATGTGAGGTGAATGATTTTATGGTTAAAAGTTTTAAGTGTCGATTCATCCCCCACCTCTCTGTGTTTACTTTCCCTATTGTTTTTCTAATAGGAACATATGTTTTCATCTAGAATGTAGAATTTGAGAAATAAAAATCCAGAAAACACTAAGAATAGCTACATACAAATAACCTATTACATGAGAGAGACAAAAAGAAGAAAAAAAAAACTGAGAAATTACTCAAAAAGTGAGAAAAATTATGATCCAAGTTATATAGAAAAAAATTACAAGGTTCAACCTATAAAGTTGAATAAAGCCCTAAAGCCTTAAAAAGCTAGGTTGCACATTAATAATTAATAAAAAAAATTAATTATGAATCCACCTAAGAGAAAAATTAAGCACTAAAGAGTAATAAATTAACTAATTAAATAAATATGATTTAAGTCATAGGAAGAGTAAATATTACTCTAATACCCTGTTTAAGCTAAGTGGAGGGGGTAAGCTAACCTAGCACAACTATGAAAGTAGGAAATGGGTCCTAGCAAGAAGGCTTGGTTAGGTAACCAATACAAGGAAATATTTGTAAACCAAAGACAAAAGAAAAAATCAAGCAAGAAAAAATCCTCTCCAAAAAAAGATCAAAAAATTAAAAAAAATAAATGACTTAAGAGACTCTCTCAAAATGATGAGTACAACTAGCCCCCCAATGAGAGAGGGAAGAGACACCAAAGCCCCCCTAAAATTATGGAACCCCTGTAGAAATGATCAAACAAGGGAACCCCATAGAAAAATAAAACTCCTAAATGAGAGGTAAAATTGGAAGGCCTAACTAATGTTTAAAGGAAAAAACATGAGGATCCTAAAAGGGAATCCCTAATGTAGGTGGTGTGATAGGTGTGTTGACACTTCCATGAAAGACATGATGAATGTCCTCTATAGAACCCTCAACAAGTGCACCTAGTGCCTTGATGAATGGAGCTAGAGGGTCAGGTAGTGCTAAAAAAAATATTGCTAAAGAGGAAAGACCTCAACATGATGTGGTGTGTCAGTCAAAATAATGATCTTAGGAACAATACAGAGGTTCAAGCATCTTGACTACACCACATGATGCTCTGGCGAAAGAGAAGAGTTGTACTCTGATAATGAAGATGGTGGACCAAAGTGTGAGAAGGTGTAGAGGTGGGTGGTATGATCAACTATACCTTTAGCAATAAGGTCTCCTATTTCACTATCCTAAATGAAGACTAAATCTGTAGTGAACTCAACTATCTTCCCTAATCTAGTGTGTGTAATCTAATAAATTGAGAGAAGGTTTATAGATAGAGATGGAACATACAATACATCATTGAATGTGCCATCTTGAATTCCTACTGGACCTTTCCTATAAACTATTAGGGTGATGTTATTCCCCATGAGAATATGAGGAATGGGAGAAGCCTCAAGAATAGATTACACCCCTTGAGAAGATGACATATGGTGAGAAGTACCTAAATCTAGTATCTAAGGGACATATGAAGGGGATGCAATGGATTCCAATAATGCATGACCCTATCAAAAATCATCTCTATATGTTGAAGATATGGAAGAAGAATAAAAATTAGACCCCTATGAGGTAGAAGAGGATGGAGAGGAAACAATGCTCTTTTGAAGAAGAGCTTGCAAATCTACAATCTATTTCTCATAGCCATCAAATCTCTTCTAAAAATAATGTGACTCATCATGAGGTCCCTTATAAAAATAGGAACATGTAGGGCACTTAGTCTTCTATTTCTCCTTCTTAGAAGAAGATGGTGAGCAGTAGAGTGTTGATAAGAGGAATCTGATATCTCCTTCAATGTTTTCTTTTATGTACCCTAAGATGTCTTGACAAGCAATGCCTATGACTATAAACCTATAAGTGAATCCATGTAAGTGAGCTTGGATTGTTTACAAGTCAACCTATCATAGAATGTCTCAAAAGAGGTCATAACATGTGGTGCATCCAGTGCATCCATAGTACAGTAGAAGGTAGAAGTGAAAATCTGATAAGGACCTCAAAGCTTTGAGAGTATCAGAAAGATACACTCATTACCTGACTTCATCTTTCCAATAACCTATAAAAAAAATCAAAGAGACTTGAAATTCATCAAGAAGTCCTCAATGTTGGTGAATAATTTAGGTACCAAGGAGGTGAACTCTGCATCTATTTGTAGAACCTTGAATTGATTGATTATGCCAAACAAGGTGGAAAACTTGTTTCACATAGACTTGTGTGTGGTCAAATAATCTAGGTGGAATAAAAACCCATCTAAAATATTCAGTGCAATGAGGCCCATTGCCTCATCCATCCCATTTCTTTACATAAGAACCTCATAAGGCCTCTGTAGAACTAGCAGAGCCTCATTGAAGCATGACCATAACCCCTTTTCCATAAGCAATTTGGTCATCTATCCTTTCCAAGTGTGGTAGTTGTGAGGTGTAAGGTAGGAGACAAAAAATTCAACCATTAAGAGATAGTAAATAGAAATATAAGGATCTCTTTGAAATAAATGATAGGAAGATAAATTGTACCACCCCACAAAATTTTATACTATCTCTCGTACACATTGAAGAAGTATGAAAGCACACAAAATAAGGAAAAAATATTATCTAGATGTAGATAGGAATGAAAAAAAAAGCCCCCACTTTCATACCAAAAAAAACTAATCAAATGAATAAATTTTAAAATAAAATCAACATAGTTGGATTTGGCTTGGAAAGAGCTTTCCAAATATATGTGACAAATCAATTTTTGATAATGTATGCCACAGTTATGGCTAAAAAACCAGTTATACCTCTATAAAAAGAGATCTCTAGAAAAGACAAAGAAAAAAAAAATTTGATGGTTTTTTTCACAATAAGGGGTCATCGTAGCTAGCAGCTCATAGGTGGAGCACAGGTGGCATTACTAGGCATAGGTGGTGCAGTGGCCAGGGACTGATGGCGATCTAGCCACAGTGGATCCTAAGTGGACCATTGGTGGCACAATGGGAGTAGGCTAGGGTTAGGTGGAATGCTAGCTACACACTGGTTGCATGGTGTTAGTGTGTTTTTCCTATGTTAAAAACCTTAAAAAAAGGTTTTTTTTTTTTGAGATTTGTGTTGTATAGCCTAGGTGAAGGAAACAATTTTTTCCTAGATGCTACTATGTGAAAAAAAGACAAAATTTATATGAAAATTGAATCTCTCATTCCTTCTAAGTGTGATGGTGAGGTCTATTTGGACCTTAAGTGCTTAAAAAAACCTTCACCTCTAGATTGATGACAAAAACCTTGAAAGAACTATAGTGCCTAGTTAAAAAAAAAAAACACTAGAACATGTAGCAATAAGAAAGCTCTGATACCATGTATGATTTGAGAGATACAAAGCCATAGAACACCAAGAATATGTGCCTGCAAATAACTTGTTATAGGAGAGAGGTAGAAAGAAGAAAAAAGGACAAAAGTTAGAAATTACTCAAAAAGTTAGAACAAAATTATGATCCAAGTTAAATGAAAAAAATAATTACAAGGTTCAACCTATACAGGTGAACAAAACCCTAAAGCCTAAAAAAGGTAGGTTATGTTGATCTCAGATTGGTTTTGACAATTGAGTATCAACACACTTAAGATATTTACTAAGTTCATGCTGAGCTAGTAACACATGCCAAGTATAATATGTATAGATGCCAAGTTACAATGAGTGCCAAGTCACTCAAGTATTGAGAAATTCAAATGGTGAGTAAATAGTTGATGCCAAGAAAGTTCAAGTGTTGAGCAAGAAAAAAGTATAGTAAGTGTCGAGCATTAGTATTATCAAGTGTTGAGTAACACATAATGGACCTAGTTGTTTGTGATGGCACAAATATATATATAAACCATTTTTGATATGACTTATGGATAAATCTTGAAGCTTTGAAGATAAGATCAAATCTATTTCGATTGCCTATGTGATCAACATGCAACCAATTAGAAAAATGGAAGGAATTGAGCAAGAAAATGAATGAATCTTAGTCATAGATTCATACCTAACCCTAAGCCACCAAAGTCTTTTTGAAGGGAGATGAAGCCCCATAATTTAGAGTGAATGTATATGCAAGGAAGGTATATGAACAAGGAACTAAAGGAAGTAAAAAGGGGTGAATTTATCATTAAAAATTCAAGGTGACTTATAAGTGTTAAAGAATAGCAGAATCATTTTACAAAATAGAGGAGAAGTTATACATCATTGATATAATAGATCAAGAGGATGAAGATGGACAGAATTGTGATCTAAAAATAACAAGACAAAGTTCTAAGTGCATTAGATCAAACATTCTACTTTTACTTTCTAACAACTATATCAGTATGGTGAAATCCTTTGGACTAGGGTCGATTTAATAGTCATTATAAAATCCTTTAATAGGGTGACATTCCAAGTGAGTGTTCTAAATTTCTTTAGACAAGCACACTTTTAATAGGGTGTTAAAATCCTTTAATATGATAGGATAAAACAAATCCTTTGTAATCCTTTGATAGGGTAGGCCTATCATAGGGTAGATCATGAGAATGGTCAAACTATGTAACCTTAATAGGTGAACTTTATTGCTGCGGTAGTGAAGAATTGTGGGTGTCATCCCCACCCTAGTTTTACCTTCTCATTGGAGGGTCTTTGGGTGATCATATCTGGTGTCAAATAATTATTATGGATGCATTTACCTTACATGCTATCTAAGTATATTAATGCATGCATTTTTTTCAAGTTAAAAGTTTTATTGGTTAAAGACTAGTACTTGTGATTCAACCCCCTCCCCCCTCCCTCTCAGAAGTATACATTTCCCATCTATATTTCCAAAAATTGGTATTAGAGCTAAGTTCTCATTAGGAGAAGCCTTATAGCTTGGAGAAAAGATCTTGAAATGGAAGTTTACAAGTGTGGAAAAATCATTTAGAATTAGTAGATTGAGATACATCTCTTAATACAACAAGTGAATAAAGCTAGAGATGCCTTAAGAAGTTTTTTGAAGAGAAGGATAGATATTTCTATGGTAGAAAATGACATGTAATACAAATAGATTTACAACACAAAGTCATTTTCTGATGGTAACTCCTATGAATTTGATGCAACAATTGTAGATCTCATGGAAAAGAATAAAGCACAAGCTGAAGAAATCGGGAATCTCAAGTTGGAACAAGAATTACAAGCTATATTGTTCTGTGAAGTGACTGAACAAAAGAAGAAAGCTATAGAAGACAAGGCCATGACTAAAGAAGACACAAGAGTTTTGTCAAACAGATTAGAAGAAAAATTAGTAGAGTTATCTAGGATCTCAAATGTATTCAATTGGATACCCTATTCCAAATGATGAATGCTAATCATGAGTTGAGTCTCAAGGACATTGAAATAACTACATTAAAGTTGTAGAATGAAAACCTACAAAATGACCTGAAAAGAGAAAAGGAGCCAAATGAATCCATCAAGTACTTTGAGCAATACTAAAATCCCCTAGATCTAGTAAAGACACATCAAGATTGGGATACATAATCATTGAAGAAGGAGAATCATCCAAAGCTACTGAGGAGAGAAACAATAAAGGTAAGAATTCTAAACCTACATATCATCATTGTGGTAAGAAAGGACATATAACCAATGTTTACAAGAGCAAGAGTACCAGTTAGAATGTTAAGCTTAAGAACATGACTCATTGTCACAAGTGCAAAAAACAAGGTCATCAGGCACATGAATACAAAACTAGAACCATGCATGCACCAAAATTTGAAGGACACTATTACAATTGTCAAAAGTTTAGACACAAAGCCTTTGAATCTAGATCTAAGTTCACATGGTCATCAAACAAGCCAACAAAGGGAAGAAGCTATGAAAATTCCTATAATTGGGATTACAATACAAGATATAGCTATCATTATTGTCAAAAGCATGGACACATCCCTAAGAATTGTATAAGATCACATTTCAATGGTAACTGGAATAGATGGTTGAGTTAAACTATATGCGTTAGTTGTTTGAAGACCTGTCATATCAACAAGCATTGCCCAACAAGGACAAAGACACCTACCTCAGAGTTTAACAAAGGAAAAGGCAAGGTAGATGTTGAACACATGAGAGGAGAGATGAACAAAACATGGAAGAAGAATGATGGATGTAGCACATCAAATGAAGGGATCACTTCACTTGATAGGTCAAGTAATCACATCTCATCAAATTAAGCAAATAGGAGGTATGTGGGACTAATATTTAAAATATTTTATGATACATCAGTTCCAAAAGAAATTAGTATAGAAAAAGATATATATTATTGTGAAGAAATATGCAAGACAATAAGGAAAATCAAAATTCAAATCTTTATGTTTTCATATTACTGTCGAGTGTGAAAAGTCCTCTTCAAATTTCCAAGTAAAACAATAGAATGTGCCAGGTTGTTAGCCATAGTCAGTGGAAGATGAGTTAGTAGTAGCTGCTAAGTAAAAGAAATTTCTATTGGTGTTGAGTGAAGATAATTATTATAGCTGACGAGTGATGGTAAAACCAATGAATGCTGAGTAAAACAAAAATTGCATTGAAGCTGAGTTTACAGCTATACATGTACCATGAAATAAATGTTGTATTTTGAAAGGGTATAAGGGAAAATTCTACATATTTTTCATCATTATGAACACAAAGAAAGAGCAAGCAGAGTGAAGAAGCCATTGACAAGCGAGATTGAACATTTGCATGAATCATAGTGAAGACCAAGCATTAGTTTATCAATTTCAAAGGTATTCTTCACCTGCCGAGCTACATAGTTTTTATATTTGTTAAACCCTAGCTTACAAAATGGCCTAGAGTTGTAAGAATGTAAAGGAGAAGAAACCATTTGAAGTTCAATTAGTGATCAATGAGGTCAAACAACCAAATTTTAGGGTAATACCAGAAGTTACATACAAGAATGACCCAACAGGCGAGTTATCTATTATTCTGCCCAAGGTTGTAATGGTTTAGGATGTGAATAAATGTTATGATTGCAAGGTAGGAGGGATTAGAGACATAGAAATTAGACAAGCATATGATAGACTATGCAAAAATAGAGTATTAAAGGAGAATTTAAAATTGTAGAGCTGAAGGGCTTAACCCGTGCCCTAGATTTTCCAACAGTCTTCAAAATTGAATGGATCAAGAATTTTCTAAGTACAATACATGATGGTTGCCTTTGGCTAGAAGGTGGACCCATCAAAATCTCAAAGAGAATTATACATAGGGTTACTGGATACCCAACCCTAGATCAGCTTAAGACATTGAGAAGCAACTATAAGGAGTTAATTTAGTGAAATATAGTAGCTAAGTGGAATAAGAAATGGATGACTATTGACACTATCATAGATCCACTTCTTGACTTTGATGTTAGATTCATATCACATAAATTCTATTATTCAAGCTAACTAAATAATGTTCCTTGTATAGCAGTTGATGTAGGCTACAAGATAGTCAAGAAAGATCATACCTATGATGTTGAAAAGCTCTAGTTGTAGTAGATAATGGAGAACCTAGGAGCTATAAGGAGGTCAAAGAAGGCTCAATGTAGTTTTGGTTCAATAATAATTTGAATATTTTTCTCTGTTCAAAATGAGTTACCATCTTTTGGTATAGTAGGATGGAATACTAATAGGTCAGTTGCTGAGAAAATCAATGAATCTATTTAGCAAATGGGAGAGAATTTTGAGTCATTAATGACTAGCTATTTTGAAGATTTCAAATAGTCCATGAAATAGAGGTTGAGAATTCTTGTTTCCCTAGTGAAGAAATATTACAATAATATTTTCTTTCTAGTAGAAATTTACTACACCTTCATCCAAGCTGTAGTACCTAGAGTTAGATGGTTAAGGCCTCTAGGCTATGAAATAAACATTGACAAAGCTTCAGCTACTATCACTGCACTTCTTGCAGAAGAAGTTGACAAGATTGCTAAATTTTTTGGTAGCTATGATATTGTTAAATCAAAGGTAGAAATGGAATTAATGATTACCTCAAATTTGAAGAAGAAAGATAAAATGGTGAAGAAACATAAAGCTAAGTTTTGGGAAGGAGTAAAAGAAGAGGATTAAGAGGTACAAGGTCAAGAACTTTTTTCTTTGACCCAAGCCATGGGTGAGGATCAGGAAGAAGAAGGTGTTGAGGGAGAAGATGCTAAGGAAGCACTAGCCAAGCCTCAAGAAAAAAAGAGAAAAGAAAAGACATAGCTAGTTGCACAACCTAAGGAAAAGAAGATTGCAAAGCCTAGTGCAACAAAGCCTACGACTCCTACAACAAGAGCCACTATAAGGGAAACCACTCAAAAGGCTAAGGAGAAAGCCAAAGAGAAAAATAAGACTATTGAGAAAACTAGTCCTATGTAAAAGAAACCAAGAAGAAAATATGTAGCACAACTAGAATCAGATGATGAAACGAAAAAGTTAGAGGACACAAGCCAATTCAGAATGGCAAGTCATGCTCCCAAATCTGATCTAGAACACATTTGTGATAATGTTAGAGATAATGTAGATTTGACAAGTCTAAAAAATATTGAATTTGGTAAACTAAGTAGAGAAGACTAGAACATGGTTGAAGAATTAGTATATGCCATGATGGCAAAATTCAAGAGCACTCCTCTTGAATTTGATCACAGTGCTAAAAAAATTGTATTCAATTGTTGAGAATAATGGCACTATTTCCTAAACATGGAGAAAGAAATAAGACAATATACATTGGCACAAGTGATGCTAGAATTGTCAAATGGAAAAATAACTAAGGAAAAAAAGAAATATGGTAGCAAGTTTGCACCAAAGTACAGGGCATTTAGTATTTTACAAAATAAAATTAACGATGTTTTGAAGAAGTCCATAAAAATGTGGAGATTAATATATGGATTAACAATTGTAAAGGAAGGAGAAGTAGACCCCTTTGAGGGAAGGAATAATGATGAAGAAGGTGAGGACAAGGAGGAAGAAATAGAAAAATAAAAGGAAGACACTATGGTGGAGGAGACAGAACAAAAGAAGGATGAAATGGTAATAACTAATGAGCAACAAGTAGAACATAATGTGAAAGATTCACAATTGCCATCGATGAGCCCTCCACATGACACAAAAATAACTACAAAGACTATAAAAATGAAAGATATTCCTAATAAATCACTTCAGAACATCAATCCATTGACTATAGAGGATTTGAAAAAGATACTTGACCAATCCACATTACAAGTAAGGTTATGTGAAAATCCTATATTGGTTAGTGTGGATGAACTATAGAAAGTAGTAGTTGATATCACAAGGGACAAGGTGAACACACAAGAACCACCTTCTTCTATCCCTACGGCTACCATTGTTCAACCTATAATGCAAATAGAGGATAAATCTATCAAGATTGACAATACTACAAAAGTTGATGAAACTCAAACTACAGAGCAAAAGGGGCCAACACAAAAACACAAGTAGGACAAAGAGATGTTTCTATACCAAAAGTACAAACACAAGGTGCACCTTAATTGATCATAATTGATCAAGGAAAATTTGATGAAGAGAACATACCAAGGAAATGGAGCAATAAGCAATATAGACATGGTTAAATTTACCAACAACTGGCACGCCTACTAAAGTCCTCCATGAGTCAAGCATTGATGCAATACCATTGCAAATTTCAACACCAGGCTCCATCTCAACTAAAGTTGCAAAGGTATTTCACTATGGTGATGCACTATTAGATGAAGACATAGTGATATCAAAAATATGATTATGCAACAATGACCTTAGATTAAATAAATATCATGCAAGAAGCATTGGAAAGAAAGAAGAATCAAAAGATACATAGGAAGGAGTATAAACAAAAGCAAGCACTTTAGGAAATCAAAGACATCTTTTTAGATGCTTTCAACTTGCAAACACCTAATGAATCAAAAACCATATTAGAACAATTATAAAAAATTCTTGAATAGGTGACAAATGAAGATGAGGAAACCAATGTTAAACTCATGGAATGGTCTGAAAAGAAATTTCAAGTAAAAGTGAATGAGAATATATCTAGTAGAATAGCACTATCCCAAGTTGAGTTGGATAGAAAAATTGAAAAAGTCAAAAAAACACTTGAGAACATATTATAATTGTACACAAAATTGTGTGACACCACACTCTTCACACAAGAAATGAGCCATAGAATTTTGAGTTTGGAAAGAAATTAAAAAATTTTAGGTATGCAACTATGCAAAAATGTAGCTCAAAGTGAGAAGCACTTTTATTCAGTGCTTCATACACAAAATCATCTAGCTATGTTAATAGTAGAAGAGGCTAACATGAGAGCCAAGTTGATTAAAATACAAGCCTCTCTTACCCCCCATATAAAAACACTCTAGAAAGAACTAGCCTATATAGAAATAGTATTAAGGAAAGGCCCCAAACTTTCAACATTGGCTGGTCTAGTTCATCTAGTAGCAAAGACAACCATCCAGATAAAGTCTTTAGATGTTGCATTAGAAAACTAGGATGATGCTTTGAAAATTATAATGGAATTCCACAAGACCTTTTTGGAAAAATACACAATCAATGTATAGACCCTTTGACATCAGTGTCAAAAAGGGGAAAATATAGTTTGGAGAAAATATATGAGAGGGATAGCAAATATGAAAGGGGAAAAGCAAGCAAAGGATGAGCAAAAAATAGAAGAAAAGGCACAGTATATTAGACAGAAACAAAGTGTCAAAAATTTTGAAGTGAAAGAGTATTAGAATGTTACTCAGAGAAGAGATGAAATTTTGGATATAGAACGGGCACATTAACTTAGGGGGAGTCACAAAATTTTGAGGTATATGAGTCTATTAAAAAGTTTTAAAAATTTTGAAGTTCTATATATGCCAAAGTGTAAATATAGTATACTCGAGGAGATCAAATTCATTATGAATAGTTAAGTGTCTTTGATACTCATGTCAAAGGGGAGAATGTTGATCTCAGATTTGTTTTGACAATTGAGTGTCAAAAAACTTAAGATATTTAGTAAGTTCATTCCCAACTAGTAACACATGCTAAGTATGATATGTATAGATGTTGAGTTACAATGAGTGCCAAGTCACTCATGTGCTAAGAAATTCAAGTGTCGAGTAAATAGTTGATGCTAAGAAATTTCAAGTTTTGAGCAAGAAAAAATTATAGTAAGTGTTGAGCATCAGTATTATCAAGTGTCAAGTAACATAGAATGGACCTAGTTGTTTGTGATGAACCATTTTTGAGCCGACATATGGATAGATCTCCAAGCTTTGAAGATAAGATTGAATATATTTAGATTCCCTATGTGATCAACATGCAACCAATCAAAAAAATGGAAGGAATTGAGTAGGAAAATGAATGAAACTTAGTTGTACATTCATACCTAACCCTAAGCCACCAAAGTGATTTTAAAGGGAGACAAAGCATCATAATTTAGAGTGAATGTATATGCAAGGAAGGTATGCAAACAAGGAGTTGAAGGAAGTAAAAAAGGTGAATTGATTAGTAAACATTCAAGGTGACTTAGAAGTGTTAAAGAATAACATAATCAGTTTACAAAATAGAGGAGAAGTTATACAACATTGATATAATAGATCAAGAGGATTAAGATGGAAAAAATTGCGATTTGAAATTAGCAAGATAAAGTTGTAAGTGCAGTAGATCAAACATTCTACTGTTACTTTCTAACAACTATATCTGCAAGGTGAAATCCTTTGGACTAAAATTGATTTAATAGTCATTGTAAAATCCTTTAACATGGTGACATTCCAAGTGAGCGTTCTAAAGTCCTTTAGCCAGGCACACTTTTAATAGGGTTTTAAAATCCTTTAATAGGGTAGGATCTAACAATCCATTGCAAGCCTATAAATAGGTTAGGGCTTTCATAGGGCTGATCATGAGAATGGTCAAACTATGTAACCTAATAGGTGAACTTTATTTCTACAGTAGTGAAGAATTATTGATGTCATCCCCACCCAAGTTTTACCTTCTCATTGGAGGGTTTCTAGGTGATCATATCTGGTGTCAAATTTTTATATGGATTCATTTACTTTACATGCTATTTTAATATGTTAATGCATGCATTGTTTTAAAGTTAAAAGCTTTATTGGTTAAAGACTAGTACTTCTAAATCACCCCTCTCTCAAAAGTATACATTTCCCATTTGTATTTCCAATAGGTTACACACTAATAATTAATAAAATAATTAATTATTAATTCACCTAAGAGAAAGGTTAAGTACTAAAGAGTAATAAATTAACTAATTAAGTCAAAATGATTTAAGTAGTAAGAAAAATAAATATTAGTCTAACATGGAATTTGATAACCAATATCCTTACTATCACAAGATATTAGGTGAATAAGCACTCAAAATGGTGGGATCATTCAATGATTATTATTTATAGGATTATATTCTTCATAATGTTTAGGATCAGTGAAGATGTGACTCCATTGGTCAAAGGTTATTTTGAAATGAGGGATTTCAAAAGAAAGGGAAGTAGATCAAAAAATAAAGGGAAAGGAGATGCTTAATCTCAGCCTTATTTTCTCATAGTATTCTCCTTAGGGAAAAAATTGGGTGATGTGATCTCCCACTAGATCTAAGTACATCTAAGAACTACAAAGAAATTAATGTATGTGATAGGTCAAATGCAACATACAAGGAGTTATTCCCTTGATGGAGCACAACTTTTGAACTAAAGCATGAGATAAACTATGGTTTTTTTTTTAGTTAGATTTTGATTACAAATAATAAAATTCATAATTCTACAAAAACAAAGGCAAGTATCAAAGATGTCATTCTAAGATGTGGTTCTAAAATTAAATATAATAACATAAAATTTGTGCTTCTCCATGTTTCTTGAACAAGGGATGAAAAATAATGGGAAAATAGTTTGGTGGAAAAAAAATTATATGACTTAACCAACTAAAAGAAGTTGACATTTTAGAAAGTAGGAGTGATGTGATAAATTTTCCCTGACTAATGTATACTTTATTAAATTTTGGGGTTGTAAACATTTTCCTTATTTGAAAATTTACCTTTCATATTTTTATGTTAAAAATGAAATATCCCATCGAGTCTTCAAAATGGAATGTACCCTCCAAGTCCCTCAGACATCGAGGAAATCACATGGACCCTTGGGGAATGCTTGGTTGTGGAGTGTTGAATTATAAAAAGAGAATTGTACTAATGAATAAAAATTAGAAGTTTCACCTTTCCAACTACATAGAATGTTTCCATCTATGGATAAGATGGATTATGTTGCATGTGTTAACATTAAGGTCAAGTTTTTTTATTAGTGACTCAAACTTAGTCAATTGGTTAAGCTACTACCAAGCTTATCTTTTAGTTTGTAGTGTTAATTGAGTGCTATAGTTACTGCTGAGTAATATAATTGTTGTTGAGTTCTACAAATGCTGCTAAATTTTAGAATCTATATTTAGTTCACATTGATTAGTATGTACCAATTTGATCAGTGGTAGTGCTAACTAAGCTCCATAGTATTAACTAAGTTGCACAGTGTCAACCAAGTGATTCAATTTATATTGAGATTGTAGTGTTAGTGTTGACTAAGCCTTTGAGTTTCAACCAAGTGATTCATTTTATAAGTCAAGTTTCAAAGTGTTTATCAAGTCACACAAGTGCTAACTGAGTTCAAGCTACTTAGTGGTGATTAGTATGAACCAAGCTCCTACATCTATCAAGTGCATGATGATGATGAGTGTTGACAATAGTTGCCTTTAGAACCCAAGTACTAGTAGTTGGGCCAACTTTTTGATCTTTGATCAAAATCTATGTTGTAGCCAACTTTGATAAATTGTGATTTAGATTGGTATATATGCAATGAATTGTATCATATCCAAACAAGTAAGGAAGTAAGTATGAAGTGAATGTAAAGAGAAAAAATAAGAACTAAGAAGGCTATAAGCAGTATAAGGGACCTCAAATATTTATCTATTATAGTGAGGTGGTCTTCACATTTCAAAGGAATCTCAACCAATAAATTAGAGTTGTAGATTAGAGATCAGCCACTGGTTCATCCTAACATGGGTGTTAGCCAAATCCTTTAACAAGGTAGACTTAAGAATCTTTTTCAAATCTCTTTACCAAGTGCATACTTCATTTTATGTTTTTTAAATCCTCTAACACGGTAGACCTAGTAGTCCTTATTGCTCCTAACTAGGTAGAACATCAAAAGTGATCAATTGCAAGCCTTAACACTGCAGTACTAAAGCTTGTGGGTATCATTTCCACCCCAATTTTACTTTCTATTTGGAAGATTTCTAGGTCACCATATCCTTTTCAAAGTGTTATGAATGTTTTATTTTTTTCATTCTTTCATGCATGCAATTAGAAAAAAATATTATATGAAGGATTAATTGCTGAAATAAGTAAAAGTTTTATTGGTTCCTGATTCACCCCTCCCCTCTCAGTAACCTTGCCTACCCCATATTTCCAACAATTGGTATCAAAGCATTGTGGTTCTCAAAGAAGAAGCTTAGAATCTTAAGAAAAGATCAAAGGAAATGGAGGTATATAGGATAAATAATGCTATTGACAATGAAAAGATGGATCTTGAATTGGCTATTAGGAAATTGAAGAAAGAAAAAGAACAACTCTCTCAATCATTGAAAAGATGAAAAGATCTTGCAGTACAAATGAATGACAATCTCTATAGTGAAGAAAGAATTGAAGATATCTATCTAGAATGAAATTATGATGAAGCTAATGAAGCAATCAAGGACCTATTAGAAAATAATTCCAATCTTTGAGAACAAGTTAGAAAGCTGAAAAGAGAACAAGAAATCTAGTTAGTAAGATTATGTAAAGTTATGGATGAAAAAGACAAAGTCAAAGAAGAGATAGATGGAAAGAAAAATGAAATTCAATACCTATGTCTTCAATAGAAAAACTTCATTAATCAACTTACTAATGCAAATGAAGAAATTGTGAATATGAGATTAGAAAATAAAAGACTATAGAATGATCTAAAAACTAAAAGGAAAACTAATGGAAGAATGTTGAAATCTCAAGAAAGCATGAATCAATTGAATGAGAGAAATTAGTAAAAACACAGAGGCAAAGTGAGAATAGGATACATAGATGAAGGTGAATCATCTATGCAAGGAGCTCAAAAGTATCAAAGGCCTACTTCCACTCATTGTGGTAATTTAGGTCATACATCAAAAAAATGTTGGAATAATGGTAAAGAAAAATTCAATGGAAAGTGTTACAATTTTAGTAAGCATGGACATAGAGAAAGTGCATGCAAGGAGAAACTTAAGTTTGAAGGTAAATGTCACGAATGGAAGAAAAAAGGACACAAATATTCTAAATGTAAAACTAAGTTATTGAATCCAGTAGAATATATTGTGAAAGCTATATATGGATGAAACTATAATACATGGTGCAGATGCCACTATTGTGGAGAGTTTGGGCACATTGGAAGAAATTTTGTGAAACATCACATGAGGAAAAGAGACACCACTAGAAGATTTTTTATTTGTACAAAAATTGGACATCTTTCCAAGAACTATATGAAAATTGGAAGAGTTGAAGATGAAAAGAAAGCCAAAGTTGACAATATCAGAAAGTAGATGAAGCAACAATGACTTCCAAAATCTTCTAAGAATAGTAGTTTGAGTCATGAAGTAGATGTCACTCAAGAGTTGCATGACTCAAGAATCTCAAATTGAATTCCTTATGAGGATAATTGGAACTAATATTTTGAAGTATGCATCTTACATCAGTTTTAGCCAACAAGATGAAGAGATCCATACCAACATTCAAGACCTTATCGAGCTAGGTTGCATCACAAGACCCTACTGAGAAAGGTCTAGATACATTGAAACATTGTGTAGACACCAAGTGATAAAGTGGCCACTGAGATATTAATGAATCTTTTAAGCATTAAGTTTGAAATTTAGTGGACAATAGTTTGTCATTGAATGAGTGAATGTACCAAGTATTTATGGTGTTTGAGAAGTGAAAATTTGTTAAAATGAAGGAAATCAAAATCATTTTTCACTATGAATTTTTGCGAGCTATTTGTAAAGAGAGATTTATGGACTTCCAAGTGATCTGTGTATTTTTTGTTGAAAATTTTCATATTTTCATAAACCCTACCAAGCATGGTATCTTCCAATAGCAAATCTAGAAAAGGATCTGGCATGTTGGTTTGAGGAATCGATTGGAAAGCAACAAAGTTCAACTAGAGTCTAGCAACTGTAGAAGTGCTTGACCTTCCTAGAGCTCAATTATAGATTTCACCCAAGGTATTATGCATTAATGATATTTATTTAAATTTTCATTGTTTGATACAAGAACTTGGAACCCTAGAGATGGATGAGACACTGGAAAAGTTATGTGTGAATGGTGTATTGAAACATGAGCATTAGCATTTGGAAACCAAGGCTCTAATACACATTGAAGATATGCTTTAAGACTTCTAAATAGAATGGATAAGGTTTATCCTCAGCCATGTATAGAATGGGCAATTATGGTTGGAGCAACCTATTCAAATCACAAAGAAAGTGATTCATAAAATCATAGGGCTCCCAATGTTGAACAATTCCAAGACCACCAAAATCCTAAGTTAGGTAGAACAAGAAAACTGTTAGATTGTGGTGATTGATCAGGAAAGTACTGTACATATTATGGCCAACATATGGCCGACATGTTATAACCCTAAAGCGGTTTAATAATTGTATAAAAAGGGCTTAGGGTTGGGTATTTTTCATATGTGGTGATATGAAATTGGTTCTTGCGGCGGTATTGAGCTGTAAGGGATTACGGATTGTAATCAGGTTGTAATCACTAGATTGTAATAAGATCGGACTTGCTATTTGGTGGACGTAGCCCAGGGATCAGGTGAACCACGTTAAATCTTGGTGCCTTGTGTTCATTTTTGTGTGTTCTATTATTTTCTATTATTGGTTATATTTGCATGTAGTTTTTTATTTTTGTCTATGGTTTATCCTAACAAAAACAAGACTCTTATCAAGTGGGATGGAAGAGGAATGAAGATCAGCAATGTAACAGACATGGAATTGAAATTTGGAATTAATTTGATCGTTCATAATATTTAAAACTCCAGTCATCTCAATTATATGTCATGTGAGGTAGTTGATCTGGCTCTCAAGGTAGTAAAGAACAACCTATCATTCAACCTTGCCAAGTTAATGTTGAATCAATTGAAAAAGAACATGGAGAACATGATAACTTATAAAAGAAATCCATGTAAGCTTGGTTCACCCTTAACTTGTTTATTCTTCTATATGCAAAAATTCTTCCCTTCTAAAGGTTCAGTCAAATGGAGAAAATATTTACCAAATTTATATTAGATTAATAAATATATAGCAAAGATGGGTGAAAGTTGTATGTACATTAAAATGGTTGCCTAGACTATGGGCCCCCGTTATTCAATTTATCAAATTTCCTAAATCAATGATTTACAATATTTTATTAAATCAATTCATATCAATTTCTTTCATAAAATTGTAATTAATTCAATTATTTCAACATTTTGTAATGTTTGATCATTTTACCCTAAGTATTATTTAATTAAAATAAAACCTCTCTTTTAATTAAGTAAATAATCCACATTTTTTTTAAAGAGAAAAAACCCCTCTTTTAATTTAATTAAATATTTCTCGTGTAATTAAAAGAACTTGCTCCTAGGCAAGAGCCTACAACACAATGATAAATTGCGAGCCTCTTATCCGAGAGGTCTTGGGTTTGACTCTCCACAAACTTAATAAATAATATTAACTAATCATATCACATAATAATAATGAATCTTGGCTTCAGCCTCTTACCGATCGAAAAAGAAAGAAAAGAACTTGCTCCCTTTTAATTAAATAAAATCCCAATTGAAAAAAGGAAATAAATTAAACAAAAATAAATAAATCTTTTTTTTCTCTACACTTGAATGCACATATCTCTAAGTGGGATTCCTCTTTTTCCTCTTTCCACTTTCTATTTGAAAACTCCTCTTTTCTCATCAGTGGAATTTTTTCTCACATGGATCAAACTCTATTATCCCATATTGGTTGTAAGGAGTCTCCCACCTCCACATTTTCCTTTACAAGGAGCCCTCTCCTAATCTTTACATATAAAGAGGATAGGGAGCTATACATAGAGAGAGATATATAGAGAGAAAATAGTTCTTTGCAATAGTATTGTTATGCTGCTGGTTTAGAGAGTGATTTTAGAGGAGTTTGAGCCCTAGGGTTTTAACATTGGAGCTTCATTGCAACTTCTCTCTTCTTGTCTTATTCTCTTTTGCATCCATGGCTTCCATCATGAATTTTCATCCTTCCATTTTCATATTATCTGAGAGTCATATTTGTTTTCATATATTAGATTTCCTTTCATGCATTTCTTTCCATTTCTATCATTTATATTATCTTGGATCTTAATTTGCATTCATATTTTGATCTTTAAATCTCTTGTTTCATGGTGTACTTGCATGGGCACAAACTAGGTTAAACTGAGGCCTCCATTACAAACCCTTGAACTACATGAATAGAGAGGTATGAGTCATTGTTTGAAATCTCATTCTTGAGAAATTTTGGATATAATGACTCATAGAAGTGTGTCAACATTTTAGCACATATTCATTGGCACCCACCATGGGACAACCTACATTTACTTGTTGGTTTTAGATTTTTTGGAGCTAACCCTCTTATGCAGACTTGTTTGGAGATCAAAAAATCCTAGATCTTAAAGATTTGATCATATCTCCCAAATGGCTTAGTGGTTTGGTCTATTTTTTTTTTTTCAAGCTGATGATATATCAAAAAAGCTTTGCTAATTTTTTTAGATTTTCTTGAGATATTTTCTATTTTTAATAAATTTTTCTTGATTTTTCATGAAAAGTCATTTTAGGGCTCAAATTAGTGATTATTTTGGAAAATTCTACTTTCTTATAAATTTTCTTAAATTTTAAATAGGTTTGGTTCTTTTTATTTTAATTTTAGAGATTATATTAAGGCTCAATAATTCGATTTACAAAAACTAGTCTATTTTGAAAAAATGGCTCCCTATGGCACAAATGAAAATGTCTTTTCAAAATAATAATATTTTTGGAAAGCCCTCTTATTTTTGATAGGGGTCTCTTTTATGAATTTAGTGTTTTGGATTCAAATTTATATCATATAGGTCCACTCTTGTTGACTAGGTCAAAAATCAATATTAAAAAAAGGGGCACTTAATGAATAGCTTGCTCTTAATTTTCACATGGATTAATGCATGATGTGAGCTTTAATTTGCATTATTTTATGGTTATTATCACTCTTAAAAATTATATTTTCATATCTAACCCTATTTTTGTATAAGTTGGATATATATTGCATATCTTGTGTTTGCTTGTTTTGCTTATTGCTCTGTGCATTGTGAGCAAGCGTTCAAGCATAAATGAAAGGTACAGTAGAGAAAAGAAGCTTTGCAAGGATTACTAGTTATTTTGTTGGATCTCTATAATATTTGAATTTGGAAATAGAATGAACCCTCTCATGTGTTTGGCTTGAGTGCTTTCACATGCGTTCATAGATTCACATTTCATTTAGTGCTCTAAAATTGGATCTAGATTTACTTTCACGCATATGTTTTTCACATAGTAATTAGGACCTATGAACACTATTTGTGGAGTTCTTAAGGGAATGTGCTTCATTCGCTTGCCTTACATGTGAAGCTTTTCTCAATGATATATCCCCTTGTAGGGAAGGATATTTTTTATTGTCTCACTATTTAACTTGGGTTTGTCCTCAACATCATTTCATAGTTTTTCTTTTGAGATTGGTGGTGTTTTTTGTTGGCTTTTCCAAAAATTTAGTGAGCTGATTTTGAATTAGCATGTCAAAGAATCTTGTTTGTTATGTTTGAATAAGGTAAAGAGGCTAGAGGAGTATGCTCTATTTCCTTTTTGGCACATCAAAAATTTGGAACTCTTGAATCCAAACTAAGTCCCCATATGGTACAACTTTGTGAGTCTTTCTCGATTAGAGAGGGTTAAGCTCAAGTGGTAATAGCCATTTTTGACATGGTAGTAACAACCACTATATAAATGTCCTTATGGGGAAAATCTTTATAGGTGTAGTTTTTTTTTGGATTGTCAAACCTCCTTAGTTTTTGTGATTAATTAAATTCTTAGAACGTGTCAAAACCCTAGTGCATCGAGATTGGATATTTCCCACTCTAGATTGCAAAAGCTATAGATTTGAACGTTACTAAGAACCATAGTGTTGCAAAAAGAAAATTTCTAGGACTATGTGCATGATTGAAAAATATTTTGCGAACATACACAACTATAGTCCTAAGGACTACACTGATACAACAACACTATTCTTGTTCATATATGAGGTTTCTTTGTCCCTTGCTCATTGTTTGAAGTTGTTTTCTTGAAATTCCTAATTGCTTTCCTTCATGCCTAGTTCATGATTCAAAATTTACCGCACCTAGTTGGATATTTAAAATAAATATAATCTGAGTTCTTGAGTTAGGGCTTTATGATCAAACTATTTTGCTATCCTATTATTTCTAGTCTCTGTAGGTTCATGGAGTTAATATTAGGCTACTTACCCCATTGTTAGAAGATTTTTTGCACCTTGGGTTATTGTGCTTTGACCCCTTGAATTAGTGATCTTTTCATTTCACAAGTGACCTTGTTCGAAGTTGGTAAGTTAGAGACCATCCTTGTTGAGAAAGATATACCTTTGGATTCTTTAGATTATCCTTGGAGAGTTTAGTAACCTCTTGTCCATCCACTTTCATAAAAATTAAATTTTAATTATTTATAATTTGGGTAAATCATCCTCTATGGTAGTGTTGGTTTATGCCTATTGTAAAATTCTATCTTATCATATCTCTTTTGGACAAGTGAGTGCTTTTACTATCCTAGTTTGGTACCAACATTTCTTAGGGTTACCCTATAACCTAGTACCTTTTCTTTCATGTCTTTTATAACAAGATATCAAGTAGATCAAGAAAAGAAAGCTAAACTCATTTTTAAACAATTACCTTAAGCTCAAACTCATCAAAGATGTAAGGGAAAAGAACCTGTGTTTTTTCAATCTCTTGAGAATATTCCAAAAGCTTTGTTTGACCCAACTAGTGACCTTATTGAGTTGAGTACACCCTTAAAATCAGCTCAATTAGATATGGATATGGATTCCACAATGGCTCCACAAAAGAAGAATCAAAGTGGTGAATACTATGTTGATCTTTTGAGTGGTGGTCCTGCTTGTGGAAATAGATCAACCTCACCTTGTATTGAGGATAAATATTTGAATGCACACCAAAGGGATAAAAAAGGTAATAATTATACCTATTAAGAAGAGAAATCCTAATATTATGATCAAATCAGTGACCCTTCTAGTGCTTGTGTGAATGGAAGATTTATTGGTAGCCATTTTAGACATTCAAGACCATGTACACTACTCATGACACCTTTAGGTTATGTGAGTGATAGCCTCAAAGTACTTGAGCCTGAGAGAAGAGCCCTTCTAGAAGAACAAGCTAAGAAGGAAGGACAATTTAGATGCCTAGAGGGAGAAATGAAATTTATGATTGAGATAGAAATGAAAGCCCATGAAGAAGCACAAGACCTTCTTGTGGCTTTGCAACTTGACAATAAATTCAATAGTGTGCAGATTGGTGGTGAAAAAAACTCTCCTCCATCCATCCCTCCTAAGACTCCACAAAGTGGAAGAAAATCAAGAACTTCTTTAGGATCTCCTATCCCTAAAGGAAGGAGAGATTCAAGACATGATGATTATATGAGACCAACACCTCCTACATTTTCAAGAAAACCTTCAAAAAAAACTCATCATGGTTCACAATATGGAGGTGGTAGCTCAAACTTTGACCAAAATTCTTATGATTTCATGGCTATGCAATGAGACCCACATTTTTTGCAACATAGGGGATCATATATGGACCAAAATAGAGATGCATGCTTTCAATTTTTAATCAAAAAGGGTGCTAAGTTCCCTACAACTTTTATGTAGACAAAAAGATTCAAAAGCACAATCCCTCTATGAAAGAAGAATTTGACCAATTGAAGAAACAACTGAAGCAAATATTGATACCCAAGAGTTCTTTTTCACTTGATTCAGTTTTTCCTAATCCTTTTGATAAGAGTGTTGACATGAAAGATTTTCCCAAAAAAATTGAGATCTCCCAATATGTCAAATATAATGGAACTAGAGATCTGAATGATCATGTGTGTCAGTTCTATACTATGAGTTTTGAGTTTCATCATGACGACTCATACCTTATGAGATTATTTCCAAGGAGTCTTAAGGGTAAAACAATGGAATGGTTTACCAATATAACTCCTCCTATTAATATATTCCTTGATTTAATTTAGATATTTGTTCAACACTTTGCATACAATCTTTCATGGTCTATCTCATTGTTGGACTTATGTCATACAAAGAAAAATGAAGCTCAATCCTTTGTTACTTTCTTGCAAACATGGAGATCATAGTGCTCTTGCTATTCTAGGACTATTCCTGAGAAAGAAAACATTGAAATCCTCATTAGTAACATTGTTCCTAAGATGAAGTACAAAGTTAAGAATATGGTTTTGGAGTCCTTTAATACCATGGTTGAAGCCACATTTAGAATTGAAAATGTTTTTAGAGAGAACAATGTATTTTGAAGAAAAATGGAAACAACAAAAATAATAACAATGACAAAGGAAAAAACACATATTGGAATAAGAATCAACAAGTGATTAATGATTGAGATATGGATTCCTCTAAGCCTAAATACCATGATGTTCTCCATTTGGCTAGTTCCAATCAACAAATTAACAATCCACAATATCAAGAAAGGTCTAAAGGAGAGAAATGTAACTTTACATAATTGGGTGAGTCATATGAAGAGATATTCACAAATGTCCTTTCTCATAATCTTGTGCACCCTTATGATGCTACAAAGTTTTGCATACCTGAAGTTAAGAAATGGTGGTGGGATGAGAAGGCCTATTGAAAACTTCATAATAGCATTGGACATGATATTGAAAATTGTGGGAGGTTTAAACATATTGTTCAAGATCTTATTGAAAATGGAAAACTTGAAATAGATGGATTAAATACCAATGCTGATCTAATGTAGACAAGGGATGAATAACTTGGGCCAAAGGCTCACCCAACTATCCAAACCACCCTGTAAGATTTAAGAAAACATAAAAAAACACAAAGAATAGCAACCAAAGGAGGAAGAAGAGTGAAATACTTTTATTGATTCATAAAAATATCTTCCTACATGCCCAGCTGTAACGCCTTCTGGGTTATGGCTAGATAAAAAATACAACTTCTAGATCCATAATCCAACTTTAAATTTGCATTTCTAGACACATATTCCTTCTGTTTCCTAATTATCTCTTAGTCCTCTTCTAAAAATACTTAACTCTAAGCCTAAACACCCTATATATACTTGCCAAAATGGCTTACAGATCATTCTAAAACATTATATAAAAGGAACACCAACCCAAAAATGGTCTAGACACATCCCAAGAAAAGATCTTAACATAAATATCACAATCGAAATAAATCATGCAAGTCAACTCGTAGAAATCACATACATATGTTGACAATCAGCATAAATAGGAAAATTTGGCACACGAAGGGTCACTCAGCATACACTGGGTAACTTGGCACATGAAGAGTCACTCAACATACACTAGGTAACTTAGCACATGAGGAAACACTCGAAATACATTGGGTAACTTGGCACATGAAGAAACACTTGACCAATATTGGATAGCTCAGTGCACATTGGATAACTTAACAACAACTACAACTTGGTAATAACTAGAAACTGGAACTCAGTAATAACTAGAACTCCATAGCAACTAGCACTTAGCAGCAATTAGAACTTGGTAGCAATTGGAACTCAGTAGCAATTAGTAGAATGAACAAAAAAAGTGTAGGATTACAAGAAAACCTAGGATGTTCCTGCATTAGATGACTAGGGTTGGAAGAAATGATTCTCCTAAATCATTGAGAGGTCACAACCTGAGTTGAATCCAAATCAGATTAAGAAATCCATGAAGCATCTTCAATAGATATATTCTTCTACTTTACCAAATATTCATAGTAATCTTTTCCTCTTGTGCTCTTGCCAATTCTTTTATCCAATATCTATTCAACGTCTTCAATCTACTTCTTAGGATAATTATTTGATACAAGAACTTCATCATCTAACTAATGAAACTTATATAAATTAGCAACATTAAATATAGGAGATATATTCATGTCATTAGGTAACTAAGCTTCATAAGCATTACCACTGTCAAACTTCTTTAAGATCTTACAAGGTCCAAATTTCTTTATCTTCAACTTATTGTATGTTCCAACTAGGAATCTTCCTTTCTTCAGATGAACCATCACCTCATCACCAACTTGAAAATCATGGTGTCTTCTAGGCTGATCAGCATTCTCCTTATACTTCTTATTACTTTTTTCCAACCTCAACTTCACTTCCTTATGTAAAGACTCCATAAAATCAAAAAATTCTTCTCCTACAACACTTCTCTTTTTTTCAACCAGCAACATCTCTCAAATCTGATACTCCTCTAGGGTTCATTCAATTAACAATCTCAAAAGAGGTCTTCCCTATATTCCTATTCATGGAATTATTATATGAAAATTAAACTTGTGATAATATCATCTCCCAACTACTTGGCTTATTCCCAACTAAATATCTTAGAACTAAACTTCAACTCAAAACCCATCTTCTTCCACAAAGTCTTCCAAAAAAACCAACAAACTTACTATCTCTATTAGAAATAATGCTTCTTGGTAATTTGTGTAATCTCACAATCTCTTTAAAGAAAAGTTTAGCAACATGCTCAACATCTAATGTCTTCTTACATGGTATTCAATGAGCCATCTTAGAAAATCTATCCACCAGAACAAATATGTAATCATACCCCTTCATTGTATTAGGTAATCCAAGAACAAAATCCATATTGATGTCACTCCAAGGTTTTTCAAGAATAGTAATAGGTGTATACAAAGTAGTATTTTGAGTTACTTCTTTTGCAACTTGTCAAACCCCACAACTCTTTACAAATTTCTAAACATCCTTATATATTTGTGGCCAATAATACTTCTCTTTTAGCTAACTCGATATCTTATCAATTCCAAAATGTCTAGCCAATCCACCACTATCATTTTCCTTAATTAGATTCAACCTCATAGAACTTCTATGAATACACAATCAAATGCCTTTGAACAACATACCTTCTTAAATGAAATGCTCATCATACTTACTTACATGATCTATCAGACTTGGTGCTCTACACTCTCTCCATGCTTTAGAAAAATTAGGATCAACATCATACAATTGTTTCATATCATCAAAACCAAGAACTTCAATCTTCATTTTAGTTAACAAAGAATGTCTTCTACTCAATGCATCAACAACTATATTAGTAACTCCCTTAATAACAAACGTGAAACTCTGCAAGTACTCAACCCACTTCATATGTCTTTGATTTAATTTATGTTGACTTCAGAAGTATTGTAAAGCTTTATGATCAGTATACAACACAAACTCTTTAGGAATCAAATAATGTCTCCACTTCTTCAATGCTTGAAAAATAGCATAAAATTATTAATCATACATAGAATTATTCCTTTTAGCATCATTTAACTTTTCACTAAAGAAAGAAATAGGTTTAGCTTCTTGACTTAATATAGATCCTATTGCATTACTACTTGCATCACATTTCAATTGAAATACTTTGTTGAAGTCAAGCAAAGCCAATATAGGTAATTGAGAAACCTTTTTTTTCAAAGTCTCAAAACTCTTATCAGCTCCATATGTCCACTTGAATTCCTTTTTATCTCCCCTCATTGTCTCGATCATAGCATTACAAATTGCACTAAAATTCTTTATAAACTTTCTATAAAAACTAGCCAAACTATGAAATGATCTTACCTCACCTACATTCTTAGGTGTAGGCCATTCCAAAATTGCTTTAACCTTCTCAAGATCCATCTTCAATCCATTAACTGAAATCACAAATCCCACATACAAAAATCTCCTCTTGCATAAAAGAACACTTTTTCAGATTAATCAACAACTTTTCCTCTTTCAACCTCTGCAATACTTGTCTAATATGGTCAAGATGTTCTACCTTAGTCATATTGAATATCAAAATATCATCCAAATAAACAATCAAAATCTTACCCAAAAAACTTTTCAGAACTTCATTCATTAACCTCATGAAAGTACTAGGTGTATTAGTCAAACTAAAAGGCATAACCAAGCATTCGTGCAAACCATCTTTTGTCTTGAAAGTAGTCTTCCATTCATCATCTTCTCTAATTTTTATATGATGATGGCCACTCTTCAAATCAATCTTGGTAAAATACTTTTCTCCACTCAAACAATCCATTATGTCATCCATCCTTGGCATAAGAAACTTATATTTCATTGTTATCTTGTTAATAGCTCTAGAATTAGTACACATTCTCCATTTTCCTTTTTTTTTAGGTGCTAATATATTAGGTACAACACATGGACTCAATCTTTCTCTGATAAAATTTTTTTGCAACAACTCATGCACTTTTCTATTAAGTTCTTCATTTTATGTAGATGTCAATCTATATGGTGCTGTATTTGGAAAACTAGCTCTAGGAATTAGATCCATACAATGACTTATACTTCTTATTGGAGGTAAACCATTAAGAATATCATCAACAACAATATCTTTATATTTATTCAGCAATTCAGAAATTTGTGTTGACATACCAACTTTGGCTAGTTGGTCATTACTACCAACACTTAGTCCTCTAGGAACTATAGTAAAACAAACTTTATTCTTCTTTACTTCCTTTTCAAATTTTTTTCCATTAACCATGCAAACTTTTATATTAGTATAACTGACCTCATCTGGACTTTCAATCAAAGGAAATAATATTTGTTTCTTCCCATTTACCTAAAGAGTATATGGATTCAATATTCCATCATGTACAACATATCTATCATATTGCCAAGGTCTACCCAACAAAATATGACAACAATCCATGGGCATAATATCAAAAAAAACTTCATCAAATTAATGTCCAATCTTGAACTTTGTAAGGCATTGGTCACTTACCAATATCTTATGCTCATCTTTGATCCATGAAACATGATAGGGTTTAGAATGCTTCAACCTCTACAATTGTAACTTTGTAACTAGCTCTTCTGATACCAAATTTGTAGAACTTCCACTATCAATGATCACTTTGTAGCATTTTCCAGCCATCTTACATCTTGTCTTGAAAATCTCCTCCTTAAAATAGGTTCTTCATCACTTCCTTTATTATATAAGGTTCTCCTCACCATGAAATTTTCTCCAGCCTTAGGTCTACCTGGTGAACCCTCATCATCTCCTTGAATCACAACATATCTATTAACTTGCCCACTTTTAGAGGATCTACATTCAAAAGATCTATGTTCCTCTCTACCACATCTGAAACAATTACCATGAAATCCACCTCTAGAATAATAATTACCTCTTCTTTGGTAATAATTAGTACATCCTTGATAATAATTACCACTTTTCCATTTGGTATTTCCTTTCTCATCATTCTTCCATTCTGATTTTTTGTTATCCTGCACAAAAATTTCAAATCTACAACCTTCACTATAAGATCTACCTCTGCCTCTCTAGAATCTACCACATCTACTTCTTTGTCTTTGCTCATGCTTATTTGTCAAGATCTCCCTAGATTTCAAGGCATATTGGTATTCTTCTTCCACACTTTCCAACTTCAAAAAAATCATTTCATCTTGTATTCCAAATCTCAATCCATTAATGTATCTTGGAATTTTCTCAACATCATTATCCACATGTCCATATCTAATGTCCAATATATAGAATTCCTCGGTATACTCTTTCACAATCATGTCCTTTTGTTTCAAATTTTGTATCTTTCTCAACAAGCTAACTTGGTAATCAACAAGAAGGAATTTTTTCTTTACCTTGTTCACCATCTTTAGCCAAGTTTTGATCTTCTCCTTTTCTTTCTTTTGTCCATCAGTTTGCAACTGCTCCCACCATAGGGATGCATGCCCTTTCAACCTAGTGACTAAAATCTTCACCTTACTATTATCAGGAGTGTTTTCATACTGAAAGAACTTCTTCATATCAGAGATCTAATCCAATACAATATTGGTATCCAATTTTCCATCATAAGGAACAACTTCTATATTCGGCTTTGAATTTTCCCTAGACAACACCTGCAAAAATCTTTCCTCATCTTGATCTTCCTCAAGTTCTAGATTATGGTTTGGTGTTGTTGCTTCATCATCACTTACATCATCAAGATGACTCCTCTCCTCTGGGTTGTCTCCACATCATCTAATTTGGCTACAATTTGTCTTAATTGATCCAATATTGCATTATGAACATTTCCTCTACCACAAACCATCTTTATAAATTAGGTTTCTATAAGATTTTAATCCTCCACAAGTTATAGGTCAAATCCGTAGATCTAGCACCTTACAACCAAATCCAAATATGGGTTCTACATGATCCAATCTGCACAAGGATGAACCTCAAGCTCTAAAAGTAGCTAACGCAAGCAAGGGACGAATAACCAGGGCCAAAGGCTCACACAACTATCCAAACCACCTTGCAAGAGTTAACACAAAGAACAAAAACCAAAGGAGGAAGAGGAGTGAAATACCTTTAGTGATTCATCAAAATATCTTCATACATGCCCAGCTATAAGTCCTTTTGGGTTATGGCAACATATAAAATACAACTTCTAGATCCACAATCTAACTTTAAATTCATATTTCATGATGCATATGCCTTCCCTTTCAAAATTCTCTCTCAGTGCTCTTCTAAATCTACTTAACTCTAAGCGTAAACAACCCATATATACTTGCCAAAAAGGCTTACAAATCATTCCAGAATATTACATAAGAGGAAGGCTGACCCAAAATGTTCCATACACATCCCAAGAAAAGATCTCAACATAAATATTATAATTGAAATAAATCCCAAAAGTTGGCTCATAGAATTCACGTCCAAATGCTAACACTCGGCATAAATAGGAAAACTTGACACATAAAGGGTCACTTTGCATATACTGGGTAACTTTGCACATGAAGTGTCACTCAGCATACACTGGGTAACTTGACACATGAAGAAACGTTTGGCATACACTAGGCAACTTAACACATGAAAAAACACTCGGCCAATACTGGATAGCTCGGTAGACACTAGATAACTCGACAACAATTGGAACTCAATAAAAACTAGAAACTTGAAATTAGTAATAACTAGAACTTAGCAGTAACTAGCACTCAACAGTAACTGGAACTTGGCAGCAACTAGCAGTCGATAGTAATTGTTACTCGACCACAACTGGTAGAATGAACAAAAAATGTGTAGCATTACAAAGAAAACTAGGATGCTCCTGTATCATTATCACACATTATTCAAAGAGCCTTTTCCAAAGTATGAGAAAGGGGAACCTTCCCAACCTAAGAATGGCAAGGTTGCAATAAATTACACTTATACAAATGTAAAAAATGTTGTCAATATGCTTGAGGTTGTAGAAGAAAGTGTTAGCAATATAGAAGATAAAGATCCTGATGGTTATGATTTAAATTTGAGCTCTCCCATCCTTGGTGAAAAACCTATTTTGGTGCCAAGTGGTGCTCACTCTAGAGAGTCATCTCAAGGTCACTTTGTCATTAGAGGACCCAATTCAAACCAGCCATGTAAACCTAAGCAAGTGTCTTCCCAAAGTCTCAATGCTATTATGCAAAGTCAAGGTCCCCTTGTCATTAAAGGACCTAGTTTAAATGAACCAAGTAAGCCAAAACAAGTGCAATCCAAGTATGTTCCTTCAAAACAAGTGGTTAATCCTAGGTCAAATTATAATATTGTTGATCAATTGCAAAGAACCCCTACTCAAATTTTGATCTTTGAGCTTTTAGAGTTGTTTCCAAGACACAAACAAGTCCTTGAGGATGCTTTTACCATGCAGAATGTCCTCAAAATTTTAGATTTTGATCAATTCTAGAACATGGTTAATCATATTTTTAGCCCTTACTACCTTTCCTTTTTGGAGGAAGATGTTAAATCTTTGAGCCATCCACATAATCTTTCCTTTCATATTGAGGTCATATCCATAGAACCTGTGTTAGGCGTGTGTTAATACATGTGGGTGCAAGGCTTCATATTTTTTCTTTGAATATTTTAAAGATATTAGGTTATTCTAAAAAATTTATTGATACTAGAAGGAAGATTATTATCAAAGCCTATGATGAGGTAGAGAGAAGTTTACACAGGTTGGTTGTCCTTCCTATTAGGATTGGTTCTATTGAAAATGCTATTTTATTCCAAATAGTTGATGCTAGACCCCTTGCATACAATATTTTACTTGGTAGACCATAGATTCATGATATGAAAGTAGTACCATCTACCTATCATCAATGTGTTAAGTTCCCTTACAATGAAATAGAGATTTGTATACCTGGGGACAATACTTTGTCTGTTAACTTGATCTCAAAATGCACTCATGTTCCCCTAAATAGAGAAGCAGATGATTTTGATGCAACATTAGATTAATGTAAAGATAAGTTCAAATCCATAGACCTTTGCATGGGGGGATATAAACTCAACTTCCTTCCAACATTACCAGTTTCACCTAGGTTTTAACCTTCACAAGAGATGAAACCTTCCTCTTCAACTATGACATTATTTGACACATTTATATAGTCCTTAGTGCCTATTCAAGATGATAAAGAAGATGTTGTTGTTATCAATTGGATTTATAGAGAAGATAATTATATGCACAATGAGAACTTCACTCCCTCTCCTAAAGCTTATGGAAGAGGGTATACATTTTTCAAGAATATGGGCTATCCTAGACATGGCCCTCTTAGTAATAGATTGGATGCTAGAGCCAAACCCCTTGATCATGGTCTTTTTGGATGAAAGTCTAAGAAGTCGGTTGGCCTAGGATATACAAATCACAATAATGTTGCTCCTACCCATTGGGTGTTCATTTTGCACAAGGTGAATGACAGGAATTCATATTGTAATTCCTCTCTTGAAAAGTAAATCTTTTTAAGGATCCACACCAAGGTTCAGTGTTTTTCTTGTGATGTACCAAAATTCGCTCAGTAGAAGATAAATGTGAATGTTCACAAGGAGGCTTTTGCTGGTTCCAAAACTCTTTTACCTTGGAATCAAGTAAAATCTATTCATTGTCTCAAAAATATCACACCAAAAGAACAATATTTTTGTATTTTCTATTTTTTTTAATGAATACAACTCTAACAATGCAACTACTATGAGATCCCATCCTAACAGGGGGGTTAGAAAAGCAAATAATGAAACTGAAAGAAAATAACATGAAATCAAATAACTTGAAAGCGAAATTCCTAAATGGACATAAGCTACAAAACACAACATGCTGCGAGTTAAACCTTTGAAGAAATCAGTAGGAAACCAATGAAAAAAGGAGCAACGCTTCCTAGAATCCACTGATGCAATCGTCAATGAGAATCTTTAACAAATCGAATGATGTTTCACTCTTCATCAAATTGCAAGGCCATGAAAAGTGTACTCATGTGAGATAAAAAGCTATGTAGACACAATCAGGTGATCTCTTCTCAAGCTTGTTACGTCAACAGAACTCATATATCTATGGCAAACACTAGAACTAAAAGATCACACAACTAGAAACAATGCAATAAACCTTTGGCTCAATCACAATCTCATGAATAAAATCCACAAAACAATGACACATTCAGGCAAGAATAACTACACTCCAAATGCTAGAACCAAAAGAATAATTTTATTGCATAATAATGATGACCCTTTTTACATTTTACAATGGGGTATTTATAAGAAATCATCTCCTCAATTTGTGTTGAGAGTGAGAGATATCTTGATGCAATAAAATGCTTTTAAAACATTAAAATAAACTAAATATATACAAACTAGTAATCTAACTGGTGCTTAGAGGGATTCCATCCATATTTTATTCATTAATTGGATGTATGATCCCTTTACATGTCAAAAATAAAGAAAGCATGAGAGATAAAGTAGGAGGAAGCCATTAGTCAAAGTAGAAGTGTATGAAGACACCAAAAATAGAAGCTGGCCCTTCACTTGATGTCTGTCAGAGTTAACTTGCCATCAAAATGCATTCTCAATGCATGGAAAGTGCTATTTTTGGAACTGGTAGTCAACTGTCGATGCACCTCTAAATTGTGGAGCTACGAAGCTGTGGAGCTATGGATCTGCAGACCTATGAACTTGCAGACTTGCAGAGCTGTGGACCTTGACTGTGTCAAAATCTCAAAATTTTACTAAGTGTCAAAATTGAAATTTTGGCATCTGGGTTTTGCTCATCTTTATCCTAAAGATATGTTTGGATGTTTGCCCTTGAATTTCTCTATAATCTCAGTAATCTTAGCAGCATTAGGAAGATCCAAAGCCTCATACTTATCTTTGACCTTTTGTTTGTAGTTGTCCACCTCAATTTAATTTTTTGCAAAATCCTCGAGTTTAGTATACAACTCTAACAATGCTTCTTCTGACCTAAAGGCTTGTCTAATGTCTTCATCATTGGATGCTTTCTCTAAAGTCTTTCTAAAGTTTTCCACAACTACCTCAATTGGTAAAAGCTTCTCTAATTCTTCATCTTCAAAAATATCCAAGCATGAATCACTATATAACTTTTTTGCTTCATAAATTCACTCTCGGGCTTGATCCTTGAGCCTATGTATCTCATCATGCAATGTTTCCATCACCTTATTTCCCTCTGAAATCTTTTCTATCCAATCATCTATCATTTCTAACTCTTCTCTGATATATACATCAATTAGAATGTGGTACCTTTTTCCTTTTATGGCTTGTAGAATTTTCAAATCCTTGCTCCAAACCCATACCTCATCCATAATACTGAAGTCATACCTCAAAATTGCCACAATCTTATGAACATTGTCTTGTGTAGCATGTAATAATTTTAGACTTCCTATAATTATAGTGACACCCCTATCCTCAAGGTTGTGTCGCTAATCATGACAAGCTCTCAAGAATGGACTAAGCTGTACACCTTCCCCTTCTTTAAGAATGGTAGTCAAAGTCTCCTCAGGGCATTCAAAATCAAGAGGACCAATAACTTTATCTAGATATCCTTTCAAGATCTCAACTTGCCTTCAAAGTATTTTGATTTTAATCCCATCACGTTCCATATGGTTAAGAACCTCTTTGATTCCCATAGTCATCATCTATTGAGAAGTATCTCGTGTAGGCTTCCCTAACATGATATCCTTCACTTCATAGTCCTGAAGGTTGATAGCTTCTTCATCTATACCTTTCCAAGGGTGAGCCACCTATGCAAATAAGTCCTAGTTCTGAGTAGTAGTAATGAATGCAAATGGTGTTGCATCCTATAATAGAGAGTAAGGCTTGTTCAAAATCTCTGCAATGTCACAAATATCATCCTCTGAAGCAAGGAACTGATGTTTAGCACTTCTCATTATTTCCTTCCAAAACCATCTTAGGATATGTCTTTCTATAACCTTGGCTCTAGATGATGAAGGGATGTGTTCAACTACCTCCTTCCCTCTATCACTTTTTCTTCGAGTTTCTTGTTGTGAGGGTTCTTCTTCTATAGTCTTAGTTTTTCTAGATCGTGTAGTTTGATCCTCAACTTCCTAGGAAGGTTGTTGGATACATTCCATTACATATGCCTCTTTTGATGGCTTAGTAGTAGTCCTTGGTTTTGGTTCTCATTGTAATGATGATTCCTTCTAAAAATGTTACTTTGAACTCAGAGGTGGAGGTGTGACTGAAACCTTATCTACCATCATAGTGTGAGGTGAATATGGGGGTGTTGAATGAGGACCTTGTGTCTCAGGTGGCATTTGCATCCAATCTTGCTGTTGAAATTCACCTGTAGGAGTATCTCTATTCTTATCTCCAACCAATTTTGTACCCACTAGCTTGAAATCAAAATCTGGAATGGAGATAATATCATCACCTAGCTCATTTTTCTCATTCACCCATCATTTTACTTCATCTTCTAAAGAAGAGAGCTCTACCATTTCAGCTTGGGTGGGTGGTGGGGTATTTGTGACATTCTTCTTTCTTTCCAATTCTGTGGCTTTGGAAAGTCGGGTTCTCCCTTGTAGAGGAACTTGTTCTTGTCCCCATCTGACTCTATCTCATCCTCAGCTAATTCTTCCTCGAGAATGGTTTCAAGAATAGATGGATTAGGCACTAATCTTTTATGAACTCTTTGCCTCTTGTTCATTCTAACCTTAACCCTCCTTTTCTTCTGTGGAACCATAGGAGAAGCAGGCTCTTCATGCATCAGATGAATGGATGTCTCTAGAATCTCTCCTTCTTCTTGTTGGCTTGACAAAATAGGAGGCAATGGAAAATCAACCTGGATATGAGAAAGTCCAAGGTCTTGGGGGTCTTGGGGAGTAGATTCATGTTGCTACAAAGGGGTCTATTCTTCAACATGCTCTATCTGGATCCTCTGAGGAGAGGCTCTCTTCCTCTTTTCTTTCTTCTTCTTTGAAGGATGGTAGTATCCCACTAAACGATCAAGCTGGTAGATAGTTTTTGGCCTAATAGGAGACTAGAGCATAAAGATAGAAACTGTGACTTTCCTCCTCTTTACTCTTTCTGGGTGAGCATGTGCATGGAATATCACTGTGTCTAGAATTGGATCAAGTGGAAAGGGTTTCTTGATCCAACTCTTTGTCATTCTGATGACATGTCTTGCATGATCATTAATATCATCTCCTATCCTTAAAAAGATTTACTTTTCAAGAGAGGAATTACACTATGGCTTCCTACCATTGACCTTGTGCAAAATGAATGCCCAACACTACCCTTGATAAGTCAAATAGTGAAGAAGAACAAGAGTGCATATCTAATTTGGAAAATCAGAAAGATATGCATGACAATTAGGTGCCTTCTACTAATCTCTTTTGTGGAGATTCAGATAGTTTAGTATCTCATGAGATAGTTGCAAATTAGAACAAGAGAGTATGATCCTTGATGATATTGAGGCTTCCACATCCAAGCATCCCAAGCCTTCATGGTGTAAGCATCCTATTCGAGATTTAGAAATAGATTATAATGATCATGAATGGGACTCCCTCTCAGAGCCTTTTATAGTTGATATGGATATTGATGTTGTTCATACATATAGTTCTCAACCCAAGTTAGTCAATGATTCATGTGTAGGATCAGATGATTTGAAATCACATGTTACCTTAGTGGATGATTCTTGGCTTGTTAGGATGAATCTCAATTTGGGTAGTTTAGGAAGTTACTTGATGGACTCTAACTCTTTGTTCACCATATATATAATTCTTATTCATGACCTTGAACCAGTCATTGATTTACCCCTTATTCATTTTGATTTGATTGATTGGTCCCAATGCAATCACGAACCTAAGCTTTTAATGTTTCAAAATGATTATGAGATATCCTAATATTTGAATGTCATTGAACCAATTGTATCTTCCACCAATGAATTGACTACCAACATGATAGAGTAAGACATCAAGTACCTTAGTCACAAAATAAAAAGAAAATAAAAATACAAAAATAGGAGTTCTGATAGCAAAAACCAATATGTGGAGGTGTCAGAACCAAAATAAGTTAAAAAAAAAAAGGATGTATTTGAGGGTGAAAACCTTTCTAAAGTGCCTAAGAATGTGACACTTGATTGTCTCCCTAGTTATTTTCAAGATAGATCTTTAGTTCTTATTGAACCAACAAAAGACATCAATTTGGGTATAGATGAAGCTCTGCAAATGGTACATTTGGCTCTATCTTTGTCATCACAAGATAAAGAAGCCTATACTAAGTTCTTACAAGAAAATAAGATAAATTTTTCATAGAATTGTTTATATATGCTAGGATTGGACACAAATCTTATTATGCTTCACTTATCCATAGCTCTAGCTGTTAAACCAATTAAGCAAAAATTGAGAAAGATGCATTGTCACATAGCTCTCCTAGTCAAGGAAAAATTAGAGAAACTTGTTGGTACAAAATTCATAAGAGCTATTGACTATGTTGAATGGATATAAAACATTTTATCAGATTCAAAACATGACAAAATCATTTGTAAGGGTGCCCTCATGGGTAGACTTACTAAATGGATGATGATCATTTTAGAGTCTGACATAGAGTATGTTGAGCATAAAGCAATGAAAGGGCAAGCCATAGTAGATAAATTGGTTGATTTCTCACTACTAGATGATGCATCTATTTATTGTGATTTCCCAAACAAGCACCTCATGTATATAATTGATAGAAAATGGAAGATGTTCTTTGATGGATCCTTTATGCAAAATGGTTCTAGAGCTGGTGTGTTGTTTGTTTCTCCTCATGGGTACATGATTCCTATATATTACAAGTTATTATTTCCATGTACAAATACCACTTTTGAGTATGAAGCTTTAACAAATGGACTTAAGATGGCTATAGAATGGAGAATTATAGAGCTACACAACTATGGGGATTCATAGCTGATAATCAACCAAGTCAATGACAATTATTTAACAAAAAAGGAGAAGTTGGTACCTTACAAGAAAATGGTTGAGACCTTAAGATGCTACTTCACATTTGTCTCAATTTAGAATATCCCTAGATTAGAAAACAAAGCAACTGATGCTATGACTACACTTGCTTCACTTCTTTAATTAGAGAAACATGAGTCAAGATTTCAGTTCCTCATTGAAGAGCTACATCACCCTATCTATGATTCCCAAGTAAGTCATGTTATTTGTACCCTTGTTGGTCATGAGTCATCTTATTATGGAACCATTTATTCATACCTTCATGATGGAATTATACTTGAAAACTTTAAGCAATTTTAATGCAAAAACCTTATTCAAAATGCCTCTCACCATTCCCTTATCTATAGAGATTTGTATAGGAGGGGTCTAGATGGAAAACCTTTTATATGCTTAGAACAGAAAGAATCTAATCAAGAATTAGTTGACATCCATGAGGAAATATGTTGGGGACATTCTAATGGTCTTTCCATGGCTTTAAGTTTCTTACCATAGGGTACTATTTGCCCACAATGTAGATTGATGTAGTAGCTTTTGCTAATTCATGTGAAAAGTGTCAAAAACATGGTTACTTGATACATGCTCTGGGAAGGGAACTCATTCCTTCTATTTCTCATTGGCCATTTCAACATTGGGCCTTTGATCTTGTGGGGAAGATTCATCCCAACTCATCATGTGGACACAAGTTTATTATCATTACTACTAATTACTTTACTAAATGAGTAGAAGTTGTGCCACTTTTTGTTACCTTGGGCAATACAATTTCTCTATTTATTCTAAATCATATTATCTATAGATATGGATTTCCTTCTGAGATTATCACTAACAATAGAGGCAAATTTAAAAATAAGGACCTTAAAAAACTTTGTAAGAAATCCAAGATAAAATACATTGGTTGTCCATTTACTTCCCAAGAAGAAATGGTCAAGCAAAAGCATCAAATAAAACCATTCTCAAAATCTTACATAGAACAGTTCATAAGAATGATAGAGATTGGCACTTATAGATAAATCTAGATTTGTGGGCCTATATAATGAGTATTCATACTCCTACTAGGGCTACTCCTTTTTCCCTTAAATATGGTGCTAAAGTAGTCTTACCTTTATAGGTTGAGATTCCTTCACTCAAAGTTTCCCTTAAAGGTCTAGTTATAGATGAAGACTACTACACCATGAGACTTCAAGAGTTAGAACTTCTAGATGAGAAAAACCAAGCATTATTTGACCATATGAGGGTCTATCAAAAGAACATGTCAAAAGCATTCAACAAAAAGGTTCACCCTAGAGAATTCCAAGTGGGAGATCTTTTCCTACTTGAAAATCCTAAGAATCAATAGAATAGAGATCAAAAGGGTAAATTTGAACCTAGTTGGCTTGGACCTTATATTATTACAAGAACTTTTGGGTTTGGTGCCTATTTACTATCTATAGTAGAGGGAGAGAAGCTCCCTAGTCCTATGAATTTCTTGAACCTGAAGAAGTTCTATCAATGATACCCATTCTATCCATGGGCATCTTTGTACATATTTATTGACCTTGAAAAAGTAGAAAAAAATGATATATTGTCAAAACTCTAAAAATTTGAAAATGTCCTAAAAAAATGATCATCTTAGTAATAAGTGCTTTGTTGTATCTCCAAAAAAATTATATACTCCAATATATATATATATATATATATATATATATAGTGGTGAAAACTTAGAAATGTGTGCTACTTGAGGGCTTTTCAACCTTATTTCTTAGCATGTGTCCTCAAAACTTGGCCTTTATCCATCATGCCTTGTCCTTGTTTTCTTGGTCTAGAATTGGTCACTATCTAGGGGGAATAATTGTGTTAGGTTTGGTCTTGTGGCTGTGTTAGTCTTTAGGACACCTCGCAAATGGTATTTTTCAATATCGCCCCAACTATATATTTCAATACAACCCCTAACATTGAGTATTTTTCTACACTTATCAGTTTGGTCTTACCCAGTTTCATCATGTGATCTTATCTACTTGCAAGCATTTGATCCTTATGCTCAGAACTTAGTATTAGTTAACACACTTAAATTTTTAAACAAAAACACTTAATTCTTGAACTATGTCATGATCTTTTATTTGTGTGCTAACTATTATTGATTTTCATTGAGTGTCATTATCTAATAAGTCTCTCTAAGATATATAGCTAGAGGACTTGGGACATGGGGCATGCTTTTATTTGTTTTCTACTTGTGGGTGTGGTCTTGAAACTCTAGAGTGTCTCTTGTTGTCCCCTTGAAGCACTTAGGATATTTGAGGCATTATCCTTGACTACTTTTGCACAACCATTTTTATAGTCATCCTGGCATTTATGCCTTGATGCAAGAATAGTTTTGCTACATTAAATTGGGTAAGATAACATCAAAGTCATCTTGAGAATCTTTCCACATTTCAATCCAATATAAATCACATTCATATCTTCGTAGTTTCCTTTCTGACTGGTGATGCTTGTGTGATTTTCTAATGTCTGTTAATAATGGCCCAATGATGAAAATAAGTTCTTTAAAATTCTCTAATGAATGATGAATAGAAAATCCTATGTTATAGTTGCTCTATTGCAAGAACACCTTTGCATTTTCATGTAGCTTGAATTATTAGCATTCATCTTAATTTGCATTTTTAGGTTGCATTATGAGTTTGAGAGCATTTTCCCTTTATCTTTCCTGTCGACTTTTAGCCAACTATGGTCATTTTTTAATCTTCATTTCCTTATCTTCTTTCATGATCTCAATTAAAATTTCTATCTTAAGTAGTTGATTGATTGTAGGGAATTCTATTTCTTATGGAAAAGTTTCTTTTCTTCTTTTTGTTTCTTTCCATCTCTTCCAAATTTCTACATTCCATTCACTTTCACCACACTTCTTTTCTTCTAATTTACATTGGGACATAATATTTCATGCTTGATGATCTTCCTTGGTTTTGTGATTCTTATATCTTTCATCTTACATCAAGAACTTTATCTTTTGTTTGATTTGATCAAATTTATTTATTTGTTGTTTCTCCTCTATCTCATTTCGATTTCACTCAGGAGGCGGCAATAAATATCAAATTCAATTCTTAACTAAGTTTTATCATTTTTTTCATCTTTTTTAAGTCAAAATTATTTGTATTCTTTTTCTTGATTTGTTCCCGAATTGACCACACATCTCGGCTTCTTTGTAATCCCAAATTGATCTCACACTTCAATTTATTTTTTTGACTACATGTGTTCACAAATTGATCACACATTAGTCAATGGTTTACAATATTTTATTAAATAAATTCAAATCAATTTCTTTGATCAAATTGTAATTATTTCTATTATTTCAACATTTCCTATGGTTTGATCATTTTATCGTAAGCCATTTTAAATAAAATCCCACTTGAAAAAAGGAAATAAATTAAATAAATATAAATAAATCTTCTTCTTTTTTCTCTACTATTAAATGCACGTATCTCTAACTGGGTTTCCTCTTTTCTCTCTTTCCACTTTCTTCTCAAGCACTCCTCTTTTCTCATTGGTGGAATTTTGTCTCACATTGATCAAACTCTATTATCCCATATTGGTTTTGAGAAGCCTCCCACCTCCACATTTTCCTTTATAAGGAGCCCTCTCCTTCTCATTTTAATACATAGAGGATAGAGAGAAATATAGAGAGACATGGAGAAATATGTATATAGAGATATATAGAAAATTGTTTGTTGCTATAGTATTGTTATGCTACAAGTTTAGAGAGTGATTGTGGAGAAGGAGTTTGAACCTTATGGTTTGGATATTGGAGCTTCATTGAAACTTCTCTCTTCTTGTCTTATTCTCTCTTGCATCCATGACTTCCATCATGAGGTTTCACCATTGCATTTTCATATTATCTTAGTGTTATATTTGTTTTCATAGATTAATATTTCATCTTTATTTCCTTTCACAGATTAGATTTTCTTTCTTGTATTACTTTGTTTTGTTATGATTTAGATTAGCTTGCATCTTTGTTTGCATTCATATTTTGATCCTTGGATCTCTCATTTTATGGTGTACTTGAATGGACATAAACTAGTTCAAACTAACTCCTCCATTACAAACCCTTGCACTACATGAATAGAGAGCTATGAGTCATTGTTTGAGATCTCATTCTTGAGAAATCTTGGATATAATGACTCATAAAAGTGTGCTCAAATTTTAGGCATACAAAAACTCTATTAGTATCATGGACAACTATTTTGATTCATTGAAGGAATTGATGAATAGTAGATATAGAATACCAAAGAAACTTGTAGAAGACTACAAGGATGATATTTGACTTATGGTAGACTATGACAAAGTGTACATTCAAGCAGTTAGACCTAGAGTATTATGGGTTAAGCCTCTAAACTATGAGGTTAACATTAATGACACCAAGGATATCTTTAAGGCACTTTTGAATAAACCTATGGATCCAAAGGTGACATATTTTGGTACTTATGAAGAAACCAAGGTGACAATAGAACTTCAAATGAAACTTACTCAAGTAATTAACAAATGAAAGAAGAGGATATAAAAAATAATACAAGAAAGTTATACTCTCCTATTGACAAGAGGAAAGGAGATGATGTGGAAGAAGATGATGCAGAGGATGAAGCAAAAGAAACTAGGTCCGAGGAAGAAGACCTTATAAGGAAGAAAGATAAGGATATTATAATCAAACCTACTAGCTCATCCACTATTGTATTCACAAGGACATCAAGATAAAGGAAGAAATTAAAGGTAGGTGAGGAGGATGTTGAGGAAATTAGTTTCAAAAGGCCCCCACCTACATTCTAAGAAAATTTAAAGAAAATAAAAAGTGGAGATGAAATGGAAAACTTCAAATCTCTCAATTATGAAACTAGGAATGTAGATGAGAAAAAGTAGGTTGAGGACATGATGATGTCAAAATTGGGTAAATGGAAATACTCTCTTGATCAGCTTGTAAAAAAAATTCCAAATGAGCTAATGCAAGTCATCAAGCCTTGATGGGAGCACACTAAGAAGACTACAAAAGATATATCTAAACAAACTCTTAGGCAACTCATGCTAAGTCTTAGTGACAAAAAGGTGAAAGAATCTATGAAGAAAAATGAAGAAAAGCTCACTCTTAAATTCAAAAACTACATGATAATAGTAAATGGCATTGAACATGTGGTGAAGAAAACTACAACTACATGGAAGAATATTTAAAAACTTGATCAATTGGGTGATTTTTTTGTTCATTTTACTGACAAGGATGAATAAGATGATAAGGAAGATGATGAAAATGATGAAGAAGAAGATGTAGAAATAGAATATTTAATCTACATAATAAGGAGGAAGACTAGGAAACTACATGGGAGAATCTCCTTGAGATTCAAAGTATTGAGGAAACAAACACATAAAAGATTGCAGCAGCAGTGATGGCTTCATTTCCTAATTCTCTAACCAAAGCTTTAATGTTAACAAGCTCTAAGAAAGCTTCTGCCAAGCTAGTTGTTGAAACCACTACAACACCAAGCACCCAACCAATCTCTACACTTGTTCAGATGAGTACCATATTGATTGAAGTGATCAACACTTCATCTACCAAGCATCAAGTGTCACCATCATCAAATTTGGCTATACAAGAAGATATTTCAATTGTCAGTGCAATATCTAATTTTTTTGCTAGCCCCTCTATTTATACTATTGTTACCATTCTAAATGTTGTAGTAGCATGTATAAGGATAGTTGAGAACAATTTTCAACTGACTACTAAAGTTTCAAATAAGGTTAAAGGTAAAGATGAAGATATTGATCTAGACAAGGATGTAGTTATCCCAAATTGAGATACCTCTACTATGGATCTTGATCAAGTGAACATCATGGGTAAATTATTACAAAATAGAGCTAAGAAATAAAAACTTAGAAAAGAGAAGAGCAAGAAAATTGAGTGCTTGAAGATGTAAAGAATACATTTGTAGATTCACTAAGTATTAAGGTTGATAGCTCACAAACTATTTTAACACAGTTAGCAGAAGTTGTCCAGAAATTCAATGAAGATTTGAATGGACAAGATAAGTTGCTACAAAGAGCAGAGAGGAAATATGAGAATAAGATATTGGAACAAGTAGCATAGAAAATTTTAATCAATCAAGTAGAATTGTATACTATTCACAATTCCATGGAGACATCTACAAATAATGTAACTTCATTATTTAGTAAGTTGTGTGATACATCTATCTTCACCAAAGGAATCATAGGAAAATTATCTAATATAGATGAATATTTGAAGGCAAGTGCACACCAGTTGTCACTTGAACCAAGATATAGTTCTACTCAATATTCAAAGATAAGATACCTAGCAAATTTGCAAGCATAATTATTAAGGGAAGAAGCTAGGATTAGGGCCACACTTGTAGACATCCAAGGTAGGATTCTTACAAACATGGATGCATTATAGAAACACATTCCACATGCTAAGACACTCATCCATGAGACTAACTTCTCCATAGCTGATCACATGATGGAGTTATCATAAGAAGTGTAGGTTACATTACACGCAAGAAAGGTGTTATAGGAAAATTGGGACAAGATGATGGCATTAAGTTTGAAGGTACATTCTGATTTCTTGAAACATTTTGGGATCACCATGTAGTATACACCTTTGGCATTTATGTCAAAAGGGGGGCAAGTATAATATAAGATGTATGCATATATAAAGAATGTTAGGGAGAAGTATAATATGAGATATATGTGTATATATGTGTAGGGGAGCAACACATTATTATACAAACACATACAAATAATCTGATAACATCTTTTACAAAAGAAATTTTGAAAAATCTTTAAAAAAAGTATATTACTAAGTTGAAGACATAGGATGGAGATAAAAAGAATGTTTTGACCTTAAAATTATGAGCATTCAATTTTGGATTGATAAGTTTTTTTTGTCACTCATGCAAAAGGAGAAGACTATTGACATTAAGGTCAAGTTTTATCTATTAGTAACTCACACTTAGTCAATTGGTTAAGCTACTTCTAAGCTTAATTTTTAATTTGGAGTGTTAACCAAGTGCTACAGTTAGTACCAAGTAATATAGTTGTTAAAAAGTTCTACAGTTGCTATTGAGTTTCAGAAGCTACATTTAGTTCATGTTGAGCAATATCTACCAAGTTGATCAGTGACAGTGTCAATTGGGTTTCATAGTATTAACTAAATTGCATAGTGTCAATCATGTTCTACAGTGTCTACTGAGCTCATAGTGTCAGTGATGCAAATCTAGTGTTGACAAAGCCAAGAATGGTCAACCAAGTGAGTCATTTTATACCAAGCTCATAGTATTAGTGTTGACCGAGCCATTGAGTGTAAACCAAGTGATTGAATTTATATGTAAAGTTTTGAAGTGTTCATCAAGTCACACAAGAGTTGAATAAGTTTAAGCTACTTAGAAGTGCTTGGTATAAAATAATCTTCTATGTATACCAAGTGCATGATGATGCTGAGTGTTGACAATGGTTGTCAAGTATTAGAAACTCACTAAGTTTGTCTTTAGAACCTAAGTGCCAGTAGTTGGGATGACTTTATGATCTTTCATGGAAATCTATGTTGTAGCTAACTTTGGTGAATTGTGATTTGGATTGGTATATATGTAATAAATTGTATCATATCCAAAGAAGTAAGGAAGTAAGTATGAAGTGAATATAAAGAGAAAAAGTAAAAATTAAGAAGGCTACAAGCAGTATAAGGGACAACAAAAATTTATCTATCACAGTGAGGTGATCTTCACACTTCAAAGGAATCTCAACCAACAAATTAGAGTTGTAGATTAGAGATCAGCCATTGGTTCATCCTTATAGTTGTATTAGCTAAATCCTTTAACAAGATAAACTTAATATTCTTTATCAAATCTCTTTGCTGAGTGCATAATTCATTGTATATTTTGTAAATCCTCTAACAAGGTGGATCTTGTAGTTCTTATTTCTCCTAATAGGGAAAATCGTTAGAAGTGAGCAATTGTAATCCTTAACTAGCCAACTTTATACTATAGTACTAATTCTTATGGGTATCATCCCCACCCCAATTTTAGTTTCTATTTGGAAGGTTTTTGGGTCACCATATCTTGTGTAAAAGTGTTATGAATGTTTTACTACTTTCATTCTTTTATGCACGAAATTAGATCAAAATATTATACGAAGGATTAATTGGTGAAATAAATAAAAGTTTTATTAGTTCTTGATTCACCCCTCCCCTCTTAATAACCTTTCCTACCTCATATTTGTAACACCGCGATATGTCTAGGACAAAAATGATAGGGATTAGCTGCATAAATTTTGTGGATGGTAGCCTAGGAGGCCAATGTTTTGGAGCATGTCAAGGAACAATGTTGTGTGGGTGTCTTAATGTAATTTAAATATATAAGCTTTAGAATTTCTCAAAAATTACATATTAATACAACTAAATAAAAAATGTATAACTAAAAAACTCAAAATCAAATATCTTGCCTATAAGCTATATCATATAGTCAAGGAAATGAAAGAATGAATAATGTAGCATATTTTTTCACTCTATAGAACTAAACTCAACAATAATATCCAATAATCCAAATTGATTTCTTCATGAACATAGGATCACTATGTTTCTAAGTTTAGATTACATTGACAATAAGAATGTGTAAGAATATGAGCCCAATGGAAAATTGTTTGAAGAGCATCAAAATATATCAAAAATACTATCATATTCAAATTTCATTAGGTTCCTTTGAGGCTACTCCAAACTTTGTAGAAAATCATCACTTCCAATTGACTTAGACTTGGGTTTCCTAAACAATCTTTGGCCAAAAGCATGTAGAACCCACAAATTCATTTTTTTAATGAAAAAGAAAAAGAAAAACTAATATAGAAAAATAACTTTCCTTAGATTCATTCAAGGTAGGTGGCACAAAGGCTTCTTATTAGTGTCAGTTGCATGGTACAACTTGTTGAAGAGACATGCAAAATTTTCAGACCATCACCTCATTGCAAAAGGAGGCAACTTGTTTTGCTTCAATAGTTGGAGTAGGTGGTCTAGGAGTCAACATAGAATTTGTTGTGCCTCCAAGTCATGGAAGATGGGATTTCTTAGGGTGAAGGTGTCGAGGAGAATGTAAGGCCCACCCATAGTTTGGTTTTATGTTCTGATTGTCAAATTCTTTTAGGCCAATTTTGTGCATTGATTAGTTTTAGAGATATTGGATTTACAATATTACAATATTATTTCATGACTTGGATTACAAATATATCAGTTATAATTGCTTAGTCGACTTCATTTCACATGTTGTTAATAATTTCTTGATGATTCCAAATTAGTAAATTTGGTTTCCTTCATAACAATGTTAACATGATGTCTTTAATGATTGTTATGCTTGTATTGATAGAGATGTATTATTATTCCTAAGCATTTGATGTTAGATTTGTGATTTTTATGATACTTACCCCATACTTTCATGTGTATGGTGTGTGTGTGTTTGTTTTATCTTTTTGTCTGACATTTTTGATGTGGTTAAGGGAGGGATTCATAGTCACTTACTATTTGGGATCCACATGATGCACCAGTCCTGACCCCATATTATATACATGTACATGCTCGTCTTTTATGTAGGATGTAGGTACTGAGCATCGACTTACCCAAATTGCTAGGATGAGCATGCCCAATTACAAATACTCAAATGGTGAGAATGGGAAAATAATGATCAGGTCCAATCCTAGCCATAGCCTAAAATACTTGTCCTACAAGGAGGACTCATAACAGACTATCTACCCTTTTTAAAAACCCATGAGTCTTTGATGAATTTTCTATTAATTAAGTCTAATTAAAAGATTAAATTAATAGAAAATTATTATGAAATTTTAATATTTAATCATATTTAATTAATGGAGAAATTAATTAAATAAAAAGAATTGAATTCAAAGATAAAAGTTATAAGTTCAAAGTTTAGAATGTGGTAATATTTATTTAATTTAATAATAATATATTTAGAGTTCATTTTAAATAAATGCTAAATATTATTATTATTTAAGTTAATAAATATTTATCAAATTAAATGTTCAAAAATCAATTAAGAAGCGAAAAGATATTAATTTATGAAAAAGATTTAACTTCGCATGATGCAGGCATGAGATTAAAATATAGGAAATTAATTAAAAAGATATAATATGTGAACTTAATAAAGATATTTTAATAAAGTGCGAATGAGATTTAAAATTTAATAAATTAAATATATTAATTTAATAATTCATTTGACATGCATGAAAGGAATAATAAAATAATATTTAAATTAAAAAGAAAACTAATTGTGCATGAAAAATATAATAAAATTAAATAATTGTAAATTAGAACTGGTGGAGAAAGAAACCCTAAAAGGTAATTAGAGTTTATATTATAAGGTTTTTTAGGTCATTAAGGCAGACACAGGTTTTGGAAAGCAACTCAGAGGGTTTGGAAAAGAAGGGAATTCTTCGCAGTTTGAAGGATTTTGCTTGTAGTAGGAATTTTCATCTAGTTGTTAGAGTATTAGCATCAAGACCAGGTAGGTTCTTGAGTTTTCATTCACCCAGTAGAATTATCTTATTTAGATAATATTGTGTTCTTTGTGATTGTTAAATCAAAATTTTGGGTATCTTTAATCGAATTTTTGGGTGTCTTTGTATGAATCTTTCAATCTTTATTTATGAACTTAATGAGATTGTGTTGTATCTCATTTGTATATTAGAGTTAGAAGAAAAATAAATCAATCAGAATCCCCATCTATAGGTAAAAGTAAATTATAGTTAAATCTAGGGAGGATTTGAGATTTAGAAAGAAAATTTAGTTTGGAAATTTGGATGGTTGTCGATAATTTCCTATCAGATTTAATGGAAATTGTTTATAAAAAATAAAATTTAAAAACAAATTTTGAGAAGGGAGCATATTGGTTTTATTAAATTTTATATAAATTAAAATTTATAAAACATATTTATACAAATTCTTTTAAAAAAAATTAATTTGAATAGGGTGGGGACATACGCACCCCCCCGTACCTATCGATGACTTTAATGGCTGTGGCAGCTAGTACCTGTATTGCTGCAAGCAGTAGTTGTACTACTATTGTGCACAGCAGGGTACCCTGTTGTCGCAGGCACTAGGCCGATAGGCCTTTAAACATACCTATTTAATTATTATTTTTAGTTTTTAAAAGAAAATTATAATATTTTTTATAAATACGTTCCATTTAATATTAAATTTAATTATTAATTATTTTATTTTAAGTATAATTAAATTTAGCAAATTTTTGGTTTATGAATTTGATTAATAAATTTTATTAAATTTTACAGTTGTTATAATTAATTAATAATTATTTTCATTATTATTATTTAGTAAATAAATAATTAAATAATATTAAAATGGTTTTTGTTTGAAGATATGTATGTATTAATTAATTTAGTTAAAATCTTATTTAACTAAGGTTAATTAATAAAGGAAGATATTTGATTAAGTATTGAACTTATTTAAATTATTGATAATAACAACCTTAATAAATTGTGAAATTATTTTAGTTCAAAATCGATAGGTAATGTTTAATAATTTGAATAAATTAATGCTCTTTGATTATTTTGGGAAAATTGACCTAAAACAAATAGGTGTAACTATGTAAATTATTTTTAAACCAAAGGGAGGTTAGTTGTAAGGGTGAACTATAAGACTCTTTTAGGTTGATTGACTTTAATAATGAGAGAAAATTTTATATATTTGAGTCAAATAAATGAAGGGGTTAATGGGTGGAATAAACTAAGAACCTTATACACTTGAAAAGTACTTTGAAATGAAAATTAAAACCTCATATATAACTTAACCATGTGATTTTGAAAACAAACCAAAACATGTACTTGCACCTTGGTTCTAGTTGTTGTCTATGCTTTGGGGGTTTTGGGTTTGATTAGATGTTGACCAACTAGGATGTACACCAGAGGCTTTGTGAGATTTGTTTTATACCATTTATGTGGTTGGATGTCATGATATTTCTTGTGATTCAAATTGAAAATTATACTTATGAGGTTTACTTTGTGGAGCATTTATGTGTACTTTGATAGGAGAACCAACTTATTTTTAGGTTTCCTATTAAGGAACCGAGCTTGATCATTATGGTTGTTGTTGTATGGGACACAACTATGTTTTATGTTCTTAGGAGAGGTTCTCTACGTACATGACTTGGGAGTGGCTTGCAGTAGGGGTATGGGACCCAAAGTGGTCAGTGCCAAGGTAACCTATCATAAGTTATGTAATAAGTGATAATCTAGTAATTAATATTTTTTGGGGGTGGAGGGGGGGGGGGGGGTGGTGCACACTAAAAAGATAAGTTAGAGGTATTTTCCCTACCCATGCCTTGAGTGCTTGTATAGACTAAGGATTGGAATGGGATGATAGTATAACTAGTCATCTCATCTTCTTGAGAGGGGTTTCTGGTTCCACATGTGTTATGTTGAGGTTCTCAGGTTCAGAGTAACTAGTCTAGGGTAACTCAACACTTGAGGGTCTGGGGTCCATTAAGAGACCAGTCTAGGGTAACTCAAGTAGTTTGACCATGTGATGACACTCCCTAGTATGTAGCCTAAGTCTCCTGTATAGATTTTGTGTACCTCTGGTGGTGTACTTGTTGTTAGATGTGTGTATTGTGGTTATTTACTTTCATTGATGATGATTGGTGATTTATGGATGATGTACTTTTGACATGTGGTTCTTGACATGATGTGAATATGTTTCATTGAATTTATCTTATGATCTTGGTATTTGATTTATACTTGGTTCATGTTAACCGTATTTTCCTCTCACCAAAAATTTGAATTCAAATACTTGAGCCCACCCAACTGCATTCTCGCAATTCCCTCACCATCAAATCTTTTGTGATCTATAGTGGGCTCTTTCCCGCTTTCTCAAAATGCACTACCTTTACCTAATGCAGGCAAGTGCCTTTATGCCATGTAACCCCTATTGACATTCAAACCTCTGTGCATCACAGAAGTTCTTGGTTGTCAAAAGAAATCAGACCTATTGCAGAGTTTTCAATGTTCCTCGTGCACATTTTGAATTTCTTACAATGTCATTGGTTGGTCTTTTAATGATATTAATACTTTATAGTTCAGGCATTGTGATCATTGATTTAGCAAAGATCAAGGGAAGGTGCAATATAATGAAGATCTTTCATGATTGTTGATCTTACAAAGATCAACAACTAGTGCTTTCTTGCATTATGAAGATGCAAGGATGTTAAGGAATGCGGGTAAGTGCCTCATTATCGTGTGTCTTTGTGAGGTCAAGTTGACTTCATAAGTTGTAGGGTGATGCTGAGTAGTTTGTGGGCCTAGAAGTATTAAGGGTAGGCATAGTATAATGAAGATATTTCATGATCATTGATCTTACAGAGATCAACGATCAATTCTTTCCCACATTATGAAGATGCAAGGTAATTAAACAATGCAGGAAAGTGCCTAAAGTACACGTGTCCTTATGGGCCTATCTAAGGCATTAACAGTTAAGGCTTATGGTTATGTGACATCATGGTTAAGTTGGGAAGGTGGCTTAGTTAATTGAGAAGATGTGGTCAACCGCTTGGAGACTTTATGGGGTGGCAAAATGAAATGAAATTATTGGCCCACGTGGTCCATTCTGGTCACAAGATTTAGTTGGCTTTTGACTTTGCTGACTGATGAGCCAGAAACAAAGGAAATTGAGTTTTCTTGCATGATTTGATCCTCACGATCAATTCCAACTACTCTCAAATGAATGTTGAACCTAGTAAACAGCAGGAGAACACTCCACCACCCCAATTTATCCATCTACTTGGTCAGAATGGTTTAATGGCATCATTTCTGTTAGGGTCCTGTTTCAACAAAATATCAGATTTTATTGTATCTAAATCTGTGCCCAGATTAGATTTTCTCCAGATATCTAAAGAGACATAATGGTAGTGTTTGTGGAGTACCTTCAGTTAGAGAACATCTCAGTTTTTCCTCAGCTATAAAGGCAATTTTTGTAGATTTTGTTGAGGTCAAATCTTCTCTATTTTCTATGATATTGCTTTGCAATTTCATTACAAATCCCCTTTTCCTCTGAATTGTATGACATTCTTATCTCCTTCAGCCATTGATGTGAAGTGCAAGTATTATTTGCCTCTCATTGGTGTATTGTAGATATCTACAATCTTGCATGACTGTATCTCTTTTGGCCTATGAATGGTATACAAGTGACTCCTCTCTTTCCTTGTGTCATTCATTTGGGTTTTTCTCATCTACATGTGATTGTTAGATTAAAGCAAGTCTGGATGTGTATATCTTTTGGTGTCATGATGGTTCAATAGTGCATGTATGGGAAGAGATTGGTTTGAACACTCTATTTTTGGTGCATCACTCCCCTTAGGTTAGAATAGGTAGATTTTCTTCTATGCATTCCTTCTCCCTTTTCCTCTCCAAGAGTAGTTAGGTGCACCCTGATAGTAAAGGAAACTAGCCTTCTTCAAAGACTCAACCTCATAGTTCAAGTCCCAAAGATTGGAGGTTGTTTCCATATTTCACAAGGTTGTCCGTAGGTAAAAAATTTGGACAAGGGTGCAAACTTTTGTGACAATAGTTTTTGGCATGCCTAGTGGGACTGTATTAAGAAAATTTTAATTCTACTGGTGTCAAAAGGAATATTTCAAGATTAATACCAAGGAGATAGTACTAGCTTCAATGTTCAAGCCTTCAAGGGATTCATTCTTCAAGTACTTGGTGACTCTGAGCTTCAAATACATCTGGATCCAGAACAAAGTTGCAATAATTCATGCCCAAAGCTAAAACACGGGGATCTTCTAGAGGTAAATTTCAGTAGCAAGAGCTTTCATTTTCAAATCCTAGAAGAAGGAAGACTAGAGTATTTTTATCACCAGTTAGGAGTACAATAGTAACAAATACACTTGCAAGATCCATCTCTACTCCTCGTGTTGTTAGATCTTAGCCTAGATTCCCATCAACACATATCAATAGATCACTTGTCTATATGGCACAGCCTAGAGCTCATGCTTTCACCACCTTTAATGGTGGAAGTTCTCTTTTATTGTCCCAAAGACATGACATACCAATAACTGCACTCAAAAGTATACCAGAATTTATTGGTAAAACTTCTATCTCTCCCTTAGAACACATTCAAGAAGTTGCAAATATCTATAATATCCATGGTATTATAGAATATGATGTTGTATTTAGGCTTCTAGCCTCATCCTTGAAAGGAAAAGCACTACAATGGTATAGAGGTTTTTCTCATGGTTCTATAGTAGATTGGGATGGATTAGGAGTAGGACTATGCAAACACTTTGTGGACAAAAGTGACCATTTGTCACTTTTAGAATAGTTGAATACTATAAAAAGAGCCCACCCATGAATGTATGACTAATTTTAACTATAGATTTCAAAAGACATGGGATAGAATACCCAGTTCAGTAAAGCCTACCCATGGTAATGCCTTCTTGCATTACCTCAGAGCTTTTAATAGTGACATTGCCACTATAATCCAAACTATGGGAGGAGATACCTTGCCTAATGCTTATGATATAGCAATAAAGTTAGAAAACATCCTAATACAAGGATGTAAGCTAGCTCCAAGGCCTCTTATGCCTTTCTTCCCTGACATTCCAAATCACCAACCAATAATGGCTCCTCTTCCCACAACTTCCACATCACAATCCCTTCCTCTAGTCACTCAAGCTTCCTCATCTTCAAATGGAATAGATGAAATCAAGGAGATGATGCAATCTATGACACTGAATAAGGTGGTGACTTTAGAGAGACAACAAGCTCAAGGTAGTAAGGCTCATCAATTTCAATATCAAACTCTAAACATTGGTAGGCCTCCAAATCATAATCATGGGAACAACTATTTTTATCAAAATAAGCAGACTAGCCATGCTTCAACCTCAAATATAAACCAAAGTAGGGCCATTGTTCCTCAAAACAAGATGGCCAAAGATCAGGATTTTTGTCCCTCCTGTAACTACTCCTATGCCTATTACATGTGTCAGAAGCTTGAATCTTATTTGGCTTTGACCATCCAAGAGCCTGCAATTGGAAAATCATACAAGGAGGACCAATTTAAAGATGCCTCGTATATGCACGGACAAGGTGATTGCTCCTTTATGAATCATCAAGTGGAGGAACATTATAATGTAAACTAGGATTCCATTGCTCACAACACTAGGAGGAAAAGAAGAGCTATTGAAGATGCTACCCCTCCTCCTCAAAATCATGCCTCAACTTCAAATGCAATACCTCATGAACAAGCAATAAATGGTCAATCAAATACCTTTCAGTAGAAAAGGTGAAATAATGGTAGAAAGGATGTAAGTGATCCTAAAGTTGTTCCATCTCAACCTCCTACAAATGCAGCTCCCAAGGCTTCTACCAAAGTACCTACTATGCCATTAAGTGTGGTAGAAAAAATGAAGAGGAAAAATATGAATATTTCCATGTGGGATGATGTTGCTACTATACCCATGCAAAAGAGGTTGTTGCAACAAGAATTAGAAAGTATTGAACCAAAGGGTCAGCCACCCAGCATGGAATGTGCCACAAGCCTAGTACATCCATAAAAGGAGGTAGAAACAAGTAAAAATGTTAGACCCCCTCCATTTTATGTTTCTCTAATTATAGGGGGTAAACTAGTCCACAATTGCATGATTGATTCAGGAGCTAGTAGTTCAGTGATGCCTAGGTGTGTTGTTGATGTTTTGGAAATGAAATATAAGGCCATTGTTACAGATGTATTATAGTTGGATGGTAGAACTATCAAGATTTTAGGGATCCTTAGGAATGTTGAAATGGCCCTACATGCATGCCCTAGTTGTACTATAACTCAAGATATATACATTGCTGAAGTCAAGCCACATTTTGCTAGCTATCTATCAAGAGACTTCACTGCCCAAATAGGTGGTTGCATATCTTCTGATTGGTCATATATGTCTTTTAGAAAAAGATATGGGACCAAAGCTTCAATTAAATTAGAGCCTCTAGCCCTCCATCATATTGAACACTACACCCCTAATCTCATCAACATGAATTGCACTATCCTAGAAATGGATGAGAATGACATAATGAATGAGCCTACTACTTCCCTAGCAATGATACCTAATTTTCTCTTAGATGAATGGGCTAATGCATATCAATTTGATCCTATGTACAAAACCCTTGAGACAGGCCTTAGTACATATTGTATATTAGACAAGGATGCTCTAATTATGAATCTTGTGTAGACTAAAGAAGATGTGAGTGAGATATGGAGTATGTACTTTGATGGATCAAGGAATAATAATGGATCAGGGGCTAGTGTGATGTTAATTTCTCCTGCACAAGTAAGGTACTACTTCTCCTTTAGGCTCCAATTTAGTTACACTGATAATGTAGTCGAGTATGAATCCTTGATTCAAGGTCTCCTACTTGCTTAGAAAAGAGGAATTCAAGCCTTAAGTGTATACAGAGATAGTGAGTTGGTGGTTAATCAAGTAAGAAATCAAAATATCACCAAGAACGGTTTGCTTAAGTCTTATAAGCATAGGGTATGGGATTTTCTTGAGGATTTTGATGCATTTAATATTGAAAGCATCCCTAGAAAAGAAAATAGATATGTCGATAGACTTACAAAAATAGGTGTACCTCATGATGTGCCAAGGAATCTTGAGGAGAAGAAGAAGCAACAAATCAAAATGGTAGTAAGGCTTTCAATCCCTGACAACAATATCCATTAGCAAGCATTTGAATCTGATGAAAAAATTGTAAGCTTCTTGCAGAATAAAGAAAAATTTCTAGATAGAAACCAGTCGAGACTGCATGATCAATATGGTGATCAAATCATTAATCTTAGTTCCAAAAAATTGCCTAAGGGTCTCATTAGCTTAGAGAGTTTTTTCAATCCTAATGACCAAGCAAGAGGCAGAGTCATGAACCTAGCTATTGACAAAGATGATCACACCCCAGTCATAGTTGCTAATGGAAAATCCTTAAACATGGGGAAGGTATGTTATGAGATTGAGCAAGAAATTTTTATTCATCTATGTCAAGAATTTAATGATGTAGTTTTCAGGACGTATGATGATTTGAAGGGCTTTGAGCCAAGGTTTTTCCAGCATACCATAGTTTTAATCAATAATTTCAAACTAGTAAGACAAAAAAAGAGGCTAGTGAATACCAAAATTGAACCCTTAATGAGAAAAGAGCTATCCAAATTGATTGAAGCCAATATAATTTTCCCCATCAAGCACTCGTCATGGGTAGAAAACCTTGTCCTTGTTAGGAAGAAGAATGGAGAAATTAGATTATGTGTGGACTTTAGGGACCTTAACCAAGCTTCCCTTAAAGATCACCATCCTCTCCCTTCCATGGATCAGATTTTGTCCAAGGTTAGTGGTTCAAAGAGGTTTCCATTTCTTGATGGATTTTCTAGCTACAATCAAGTGCTGGTCAAAGAGTCTGATAGGTACAAGATTGCATTTACCACCAAATGGGGTACCTATGCTTATTGTAAGATGCCATTTGGACTAACCAATGTAGATGCTACATTTTAGAAGGCAATGGAGATGGCCTTCAAAGACATGATTGAAAAGTTTGTATTAGTTTACCTTGATGATATCATAGTGTATTCAAAGAATGTAGAAGATCATTTGAGATAGGTATTCTTAAGGTGTAGAGAGTTTGGGGTATCCCTTAACCCAAGCAAGTGTGTCTTTACTACCAATTAAGTAAAATTATTAGGACACATTGTATTTGAGAATGGTTTAACCATTGATCCAGAAAGAACAAAAGCAATACTTTCTCTCCCTCTTCCTAAACATAAGAAAGGTTTTCAAAGTTTCCTTGGTAGGATAAATTTTGTGATAACATTTATCCCTAATCTTGCTACCATGGTAAAACCCCTTATGGCTATGCTCAAGAAAAGTATGGTCTTTGTATGGACCAAGAAAGGGAAGGAAAGTTTTGAAGACATCAAGGTAGCCATAGCCTCAGCCCCTACTCTCATTAATCCAAATTTTAAAAAGGATTTCATCCTTTATGCCCTAGGTGGTGAGTCAAGCATTTTTGCTATCTTGACTCAAACAAATGATAAAGATGAAGAGTGTCCCATAGCCTTCTTTAGTGAAGGGCTTAAAGAGTATGAAAACAAATACAACTATGTAGAGAAGCAATCCCTTGCAATCATCGGAGCTTTAAATAAACTTAAACACCTCCTATCTCATAATAAAATTCATTTGTTATTACCCCATGCAAGTGTGAAAGATTTTCTTTTGAGCAAAGATATTAGTGAGAAGAGAGCTAGTTGGATTACTAAAGTAATGGAATATGATGTTGACATCCAAATCACCAAGGTGGTAAGAGGGAGGGTGTTGTGTAAATAGATGTTATCATATCAAGAATTTGATGAGGAATTCACTATGATACTAATAGAACAACAAGAGCCAAGAAATGATGACCCAAGGAATTGGATGGATGATATGAAGAATTTCTTATTAGGCAACTTATATCCTCAAGGATTAGATAGAACTAAAAGGAGAAAGTATAGATTATAGTCAAATCCTTATGTCAGAGTTGATGTTATCCTTTTCAGGAAAGATTTTAATGGAGCCCTATTAAGATGAATTGACATAGACCAAGCTAAAAGAATGATCAAAGAGCTTCATGATGGTGGCCACTTCTCAGCAAGGACAACTGTAATGAAAATCATTAGGGCTAGTTACTATTGGCCATCCCTATTCTATGATTTTCATAGGTATGTGAGGAAGTGTGAAAAATGTACCTTCTTCTCTGGTAAGAAAAAGCTTGCATCTCTTCCTCTTCATCCCATTCAAGTGGACCAGCCTTTTGCTCAATGGGGATTGGATTTCATAGGCCCTATCAATCCTTCTTCTAGTTCTAGTCATAAATAAATTTTAGTTGCTACAAATTACTTCACTAGATGGATAGAGGTAGTTGCATTGAAGGGCACCACAAAATATTTAGTTGTTGAGTTTCTAGATGTAATTGTGACTAGGTTTGATGCCCCATTAACCATTATTTCAGATAATGCAAGATCTTTTGTAGGAGCTCAAATTTGTGCATGGGTAGTTGACCATAATATCTACTTGAGCACATCCTAAAACTACTTTCCTCAAGGCAGTGGTTTGGCTAAGTTATCCAACAAAAACATGATTACCATTATGAAAAGAACTATAAACGATAACCAAAGGTCTTGGCATCAAAAGTTGAGGACTGCACTGTGGGCTCATACAATAACACCTAAGAGGTCAATAAGAAATTCACCATTTATGTTGGTATATGGTAGAGAAGCAAGGCTTTCAATTTCATTAGAACTCCCATTCCTAGAACTAGCTCATTAGCTGGAGCTAATTGAAGATGATGCCATGATAGTGAGAATGGCAAAGCTAATGGGGTAGGAAGAGAAAAGAAGTTAGGCCATAGAGACCCTAGAAAAACATTAGCAGTAGGTGAAAGGGAGCACAAGAAGCCTAGTGATAGAATCTTCAGAGAAGGTGATTTGATTTTGAAATGGGATGCAGATAGTAAAAAACTAGGGAGACACTCAAAATTTGATGCATTATGGAGTGGTCCCTATGTGATTGTTAGTTGCAAGTAGGCTAATGCTTTTCAATTAAGAAAGCCTAGTGGTGAAATTTTTCCTATCCTAGTCAATGGGATCTATCTCAAACCATTTTTCTAATAGGGGTTGAGGTTTCATGTACATAGGTAGCTTAGTTTTCTTCTTGTTGGTTTCTAGCTTTCCAACAAGTGCACGAGCACATGTGTTTTGTTGAGTTTGCAGAGGAGTAGAGACAAAGCTTTTAGTATTTTACTACCATAGAGGTAGGGTTAGGGTTTAATAATGCATGAGGTCCACCTTTTTTATGACTCTATGGCCCAATGGGTACATAAGGTCACTGGTCATATGCATAGCTAGCTTGCATCCCCTCTGAGTTAACAAAAATGTTAACCATATTTCCCTCCCACCAAAAATTTGAATTCAAATACTTGAGCCTACCCAACAGTCACTTTCTATATTTAAGTATTCAAAATCCCATGGAAATATGAAAATAAATGAAACAAAACCTAAGTAATGTATTTCCTTGTTTCTAAGTGACTGTCCACTTTAATATTTCTACTTCCTTGCAATTCCCTTACCGTCAGATCTTTCATGATCTATGGTGGGCACTTTCTCAATTTCTCAAAATGCTCTACCTTTACCTATTGCAAGCAAGCACCTTTACACCACGTAGCCCCTACTGACGTTCAAACCTTAGTGCCCCATCGAAGTTCTTGGTTGTCAAAAGCAGTCAAACCTATTCCAAAGTTGTCAGTTTTCCTCGTGCACATTTTGAATTTCCTATGATGTCATTGGTTGGTCTTTTAATGATATTAATACTTCATAGTTTAGGTGTTGTGATCATTGATTTAGAAAAGATCAAGGGTAGGTGTGGTATAATGATGATCTTTCATGATCATTGATCTTACAGAGATCAATGATCAACACTTTCCTGCACTATGAAGATGCAAGGATGTTAGGGAATGCAAGAAAGTGCCTTGCTACTATGTGTCTTTGTGAGGTTAGGTTGATTTCATAAGCCACAGGGTGATGCTAGATGGGGCCAGGTCATGCTAAGGTGTATGCTGAGTAGTTCATGGGCCTAGAAGTATTAAGGATAGGCATAGTATAATGAAGATCTTTCATGATCATTGATCTTATAGAGATCAACAATCAATACTTTCCCACATTATGAAGATGTGAGATAATTAAAAAATGCTAGAAAGCACCTGAAGGACACGTGTCCTTATGGGCCTAGCTAAAGCATTAATAGTTAGGGTTAATGGTTATGTGACATCATGGTTAAGTTGGGAAGGTGGCTCAGTTAATTGAGAAGATGTGGTCAACTGTGTGGAGACTTTACGGGGTGGCAAAATGAAATGAAATTATTGGCCCGCATGTCCATTTTGGTTGTAGGATTTAGCTGGCTTTTGACTTTGCTAACTAATGAGCTAGAAACAAAGGAAATTGAGTTTTCTTACACAATTTGATCATCATGATCAATTCCAACTACTCTTGAATGAATGCTAAACCCAGTAAATAGAAGAAGAACACTCCACCACCCTAGTTTATCCATCTACTTGGTCATAATAGTTTAATGGCATCATTTTTGTCAAGGCCCTGTTTTGACAAAATATTAGATTTCACTATATTTGAATCTATGCTCAAATAATATTTTCTCCAGATCTCTAAAGAGACTTAATGGTAGTAGTTGTGGAGTAACTTTAGTTAGAGAACATCTCAGTTATGCCTAAGCTATAAAGCCAATTTTTGTAGATTTTGTTGAGGTTGGCTCTTCTCTATTTTCTCTAATATTGCTCTGTAATTTCACTATAAATCCCCTTTGCCTTTGAATTGTATGACATTCTTATCTCCTTCAACCATTGATTTGAAGTGCAAGAACTATTTGCCTCTCATTGGTGTATCGTAGATATTTGCAATCTTGCATGATTGTATCTCTTTTGGCCTATGAATGGTATATAAGTGAATCCTTTCTTTCCTTGTGTCATTCATTTTGGTTTTTGTAATCTGCATGTGATTGTTAGATTAAAGAAAGTCTAGATGTGTATATCTTTTAGTGTTATGATGGTTCAATAGTGCATGTATGGGTAGAGATTGGTTTGAACACTCTATTTTTGGTGCATCACCCCCATTAGGTTAGAATAGGTAGATTTGCTTCTATGCATTCTTTCTCCCTTTTCCTCTCTAAGAAACTGGCCTTCTTTGGATACTCAACCTCACAGTTCAAGTCCCATATCTTGGAGGTTGTTTCCATGTTTCACAAGGTTGTCCTTACATAAAAAATTTGGACAAGGGTGCAAAATTTTGTGACAATAGTTCATGTATGATGTTTGGTTGTGTAGTGTTGGTATTGGACTGAGTGTTCTTTCTTTTTGGATTATCTTATCTTCTTTAGTAGCATGTGTTACCTTTGAGGTAGTTTTGGCTATTAGGAATTCCTTGCCTAGGAATGTTTATGTTTGATTAGCTGTATGTGGATTGTTCATTATCTTCCCTGCACGGTCAGAGTGGAAGCCTGACTAGGTAACCACACTGTTGGGAGTAGTGTCTTCTTACAATTTGGGCTCCCCCTAACATTGCCAGCTATTGGATGTTCGTTGCACAAGATGTACCTTTATCATTCTTATTTCTTATCTCAGAGACTTATTTTCAGTTGATGTAATAATGCTATCATGTATTCTGATGTATTGTATCTATTCACACATACCCTGTGACATGTGCAATGGGTGTCAATTATTGGATCTACTTTCATTGTATTAGTTATACTTATTCTTTCCTTATGTGATTATGTATATGTTATTTCTTTATAATTAGGAGACATTGTACTTGAAACTTAAACTAATTAAATTTAAACTTCTTAAATGTGACTCAACATAAAGGAACCCTTGAGGAATTGAAACTATATCTATAATTGCTAATGCATATTTGATGTGTATGTTTTTATTGCTTCTGCATTAATGTTATCTTGATGTTGTTCAAACCTTTTTAAAAAAAAGTTTAGTAAACATTCTTACATGTTAGGTTTATTTCTCTTGGGTTCCCGAGCGGGGCATTATAGAAAAATTGAGAAGTCAGTCAAGTCTCTGAAATTGAAGCCAAGTTTAAGAAGGAGGCCATCAAAATGCATCAAAATGGCTTAGTCTTAAATCATGAAATTGAAAGGAAATTCCCCAAGAAAGGGCATTTTATGCTCTTCCAAAAATCCTAGCACAAGGGCATTTTATGCTCTTCTCAAAATCACAACAAATTGGCATTTTCCACCTAAGAGACAAGGCTTAGTAGTTAACCATTAGTTTTGATTGTTAAATGCATAGGCAAGCATAATGAATCAACTTTAAATGTATGTGAATTAGAATTGGAGTGAAATACAAATTTCCTTTGATAACAAATTTAGGTTGCTAATTGAGGTGGATAAGTTCAAGATAAAATGAAGTAGAGGAAATTCCTCAATAATGGGAATTTTATACCCTCTTCTTGGGATTTGAGTCCCAAACCCCACTTCATTTCCACCTACCTAATTAGACCTTCAATGCATTAAATTATGAAAAGGTTTGAACTTAATGAAACAATGATACAAGAAATCTCCCAACACAAGTTTTGAGCAAACTAGGAATCCCAAGACTGCAAGGGAATCTACCACTCTATGGAGGGAATTCCCAAGAACAAGAATTATGTCTTATGAAGACCATCAAGGTCATTAAGAGATGAATTTTATGATAGAGAAGATGGTATGATTAATCAAATTCAAGAGGGAGGGAATGAGGAAGAGCCTAAACTTGGAATTCTTTTGATGATCTTATGGAAATATATCCCAAGAAGAGGGTGGATTCCACACTCTCACAATTCCAATACCAAAAAAAGGCTATAATTCCACCCCCACAAAGAGAATAAACCTATCAAATATAATCAAATCTATATATTAAATCAAACTTGGTAGATTGAGAATGAAGAGTGGTTTAACTAATCAAGTTTAGAGGGGGAAATGTGTAAGTCCTAGGAGAATTCCCAAACATGGTGAAATACGCTAGTCTTTTGGTAGAATTCCCGAAGGCTAATGGGAATTCATTGGCTCTTCGGGAGATTTCCACAACTGTGATCAATTTATGCCCTCCAAATACAAGTAAAATCCCAATGAAAACTTAACTTCCATCATGAATGAGGGTGATTGAAATAGGGCTTCATGCATGGTGAAAATGAAAAAAAAATGGTATGGTTAATGTAATATAACAATTGATGAATAAAGATACAAGAAGGAATTAGATCAGCCCCTACGACAACACAATCAAAACTTAAAAGAATAAAAAATTTGGTCTAAATTATTAAGAAAAGGAAAGAGAATTAGGTAGAGAGGTTGTGAGTGACGTGAATTCAAAAAGCAAAAATTTATGGGTGACTAATCACAAATTGTGCATACTTCCTTACTCTTTTTTCTTTCCTCTTCAAACTCACATATATGGCCACAACTATTCTCACATACTTAGTATCAATAAATTGATGATATAAATAGAAATAGACACAAATAAATTCATTTGATATTGTAGTATAGAAAAAAAAGAAATTCTCTACATAATTAGCTAGTTAAAACAACAAGAATGCTCTATGCACGATAATTTTTTATGCACCATTTCCTAACCCTAATAATCTTCATATTTAGGTTAGAGCTCTTTCTTCCATTTTTAATTAAATCCCATTTATGTTAGAGGTAGGTATTGAAAGGGAAAATAATCAAGCAAATCATGAAGTTTTTAAAAAAAATATTCATATCATCAAAACATTTGCTTAATTTGTAAATGGCAATAATTCATATTATCGGATCTTATCTTCATATAAAATTTCTTCAGCATATTAAATGGTTGGAAAAATAGAAATTGTCAATGAAATATTCCTTCTCTATCACATTGAAATTTATAGCATTTCTTCTCATATCATATGTTTTAAATTTGAATACCTTCAAATATGACAACAAATCTAGAAAATGTACAAGTCCCATCCACAACTCAATTATAAACAAACTAAAAAAAAAGAGATCTTATACCATAAATGTTGAAATGCTTGTAAATATTTATATATTTAACATGAAAGTTGAGATTGTGATCCCCTACTGCTAGCTACGGACCTACAAAATGACCTTTTTTATGTTGCAAAAACCAGATCTACACAACCATTCACTGTAGAGTTACAAATCTAGATTTTCTTAGACAAAAGAAAGGAGATTTGAAAGTTAACACTACATTTGGCTAAGGAGCTACAATTTCTAATCTTTGTGACCAAATCTACAAATAGGAAAAGAGAGAAAACAATCCTCCACATGGAAGTCCAAGTCACCTAACTCCCTTGAGTCCAAATGCCAAATGTAACCCTAAATTTTTGACACAAATGTCAAAATTTAATAAATTATATGTTGTCAAGTTAGTTAAACTAGAGTTGAAGCTAAGGTTATGAGTGGGGGTTAAAAAAATAGATGGTTACGATTATGATGATGTAGTTAGGAGTTAGTTCGGTGGGGATTTTTTGGTGATGACAACAATGGATGTCATATCAAAGCTACTAACAAACATACAACTGAACAAACTACTAAAGGCACTTAAGGTAGTAGTGGTGATGTACGGGTATGTAAGAGTTAAGGATGGATGATTTTGTTGAAGCTTAGCTAGACCTTAACAAACATATCCTGTATGTTAATAAAATGCCTACAAGAATCATATCTGACAATATGTTATAGTGGCCAAAGTATGGTAGCTTGCATGGAGATGGGCATGAGCATCAAGCCATGTAGAATTAATTGGCTAGGTAATTGTTTCGCTTTTCTATGAGACATAATGAATTCAGTTTTTAGTATTTGATCTAAGGCACTAACTATCCAGCCACTAGATTTCATTGAATATAGGGCATATAAAATTATTGTAAAACATTAGGTACCATAGGTGCTAGCCAATCTCTAGAAAAAATCCACCGAAGGAAAACAAAAAAGTCAAACATGGCTCTTTTTTAGATTCATGAAAATGTGGCAAAATTTCCTCAAAAAATATGTTATTTTCGATCACAAAATATACAAATCATGAAAATCAAATGCTGATAATTTTAAAAAAAACCATTGTGTTTTCATTTTTTTGAGACATAGTCAATGGTGCAATTTTTAGGGAGGATAGTAGTAGGTACCATAACATTCCTAACATAACATGTTCATACTTTACCATTCATGCTTGGAGAAATGGTTGGAAGGCATGCAACACAATGTCAGAAGGACAAAATTAAAAGCCTATATTTTATAATAGATATAAATCATGTAAAGTAAAGTTTATTAAAAAAAGTTATAATTATGTTTTAATATGTTTTAAAAAAAGATTATTCTTATTATTATTTATTTAAATAGAATTATGTTTTGTATTTAACAAATATATTTATAAATTAAAGACACTTAATATTTATAAATTTTTATATGTTAATGGTTTGATATATTGAGTATAATTCATATGCAAATAATAAAGCAGGATAATACCAATTTTTAACTCCTCATAATTGAATTGAACTTAAAGTATATTTTTAAAAATAAAAAATCAAGGATATGAGGATTGGTTTCATACTCAAATTTTAAAATAAAATGATATGTTATACTAATAAGTCATTCACTGATGGTGTAAATATCAAATGTCAATTTGGAATACATTAAATCATTTTTTACCTAGGATTTTATTTTTTGTATAGAAGGAATAAATTCAATTAAAATGTAAATTTCAAATGTCACAAAAATAATTGGTATATTGTCTCTTAAGAAGAAAGTAAGGTCACAAAATAATGGGATAGAATTCTTCACATATATAATAATATAACAATGGTCCAACTCAAAATTTCAATAAATAGTTGAAGTCATCTTAAATCCACAATCTACTCCCTCTTTATTAATGAGTGCCAAAGTATTATGATCCTCAATGTCTACAAATTAATCGAGTTAGCTATAAAATTAAAAATCAAAGATTGTGAACATTGAGTTTCATTTCATTATTTCCTTACCATCTTCACTTTGCTTTGGTATAATAGAAATGGGTACCATAATTTTATTTTTCTTGTCAATCATTTAACACTTTAATAACCGTACATTTAACACATCAAAATATATTTAAAAATAAATCAAAATAACTAAATACTCGAAATTGATTTATTTTAATCATGATGTAATTTTGATTTGTAATATTGTTACCATATTTTAGATCCATTTTTCTTGATGTCTCATTCAGATCAACACAAGTAGATAACATATGTTGGTGTTTATCTCTTTGATGTTAAGCATAGAATCACTCTATTTAATGAATCTAATAAATACTAAAAAAATTAGTTACCCGCAATAGTTTCTTTAAATGTTTGAGTAGGAGTAAGATTGACCAATGATGGTTGATCTCTAAAAATTACATCTTGTTTTCTCAGACATTAATAAATAAATAAAAAATAGGAACTAACAATTTAATATTCTTAATAAAAATAGTTAATAAAATACCACATATTACTTGTGTATCACTTGTTATCATTTGTTTCAAATCAAGAGAGAAAGGTAATCGACATTCTCAAGCATTTCCTTGATCAACCAAACCTACATTGACATATTCCCAACATAAAAACCAAAGATAAGAAGTATTGGACTATTAAAATTACTAAAATATGTTTTAATAAATCATCTCATCTTTTCACGGGATAATATTTCTTTCTTCTTGTATTGCTATGAATGAGCCATTCATCAACTTTTTTCTCTTCTGCTTTCTACATTATATGGAGGGAAATTGAAAATTTTCATGCTCATCAACTCTTTCATTTAAGTTTTGAAAAATAATATTTTGTCTTGGTTTGATAGAATGACACTTGCACAATTTTCTTGGACTAAACCATGGTGACATATGTCTCATAGACATGTCCTCTAAGTGACCAATTGAATTAAATCTAGAAGATGAAGCAAGAGATGCATGGAAATCATTTTTAAATCTCTCAAAACATTGACTAAAAATAATTTTTCATCTTCTATAGTTGGTAAATTTTGAATCAATAAATTTAGATTATCCAGAGAAATTTGAAAATTATCATTAGAAGCATCAAAAAATCTCACACTATTTATGATAAAAAATAACTATTAAGTCAAAAATGTATTTAAAACCTCTCAACATTCTGTTAGAAATTTTTAGTATTAAAATTGACTAGTTCTTTGAGGTTCAAAAAGGACATCTTTGAGAAAATCATGATTTTTTGAAGGTACAACACCATCTACAAATAATGTAAAAATCAAATAATTTTTGGAACCATTAAATTATCAATATTTAATGATAAATTAATATTGATATTACTAATATTATTATTCGCACAATTGGATAATCTTCCAACATTGTCATTTTCATCAACCATTGTAACCAAAACATTTATAGTTTAATAAGATTAAATTAATTAGTTCTTAAAAAATATATTAATAATTGAAATTTATGAATATTAAAATTAGGTCTCAAATGATACTTACCAACAACTTGATCTTGCTTGTTTATTTGGTTTCTCTTTAGAAGATCTAAAATCTTCAACACATGTTTACATGTGTTTCCTTTGTTTTTCCATTGATAATAGGACAAATGAAAATTTGGTCAAAATTTTCTCACAAGATACTATTTTATTTAAATGGTGTAACTTCTTACTTTATATGTTTCAAGAATTAGGTCACATTGGTAATAATCTATACCTTCTATACTTAATGATATTTCTAGAGAAGTTGTATAATATCTCTCATTTTTAAAGTCAGTTAAAAACACATATAGCTACAGTTATCTCTTATTTTTATAGTAATGCTCTGACCTATTGGTGTTGGGAACCTCCCTAAAATTGATTTTTTGGTTTCATTAGGGGATAGTTAGGTGTGAGAGTGTGTTTGATAAACTCCAAATATCCTTGGAATACAATTGCTCCAATTCTAAGATCTAAAATGCTCACTAGGTCTTAATTGCTCAAAAGTTTCCCACTAAGCAAACAATTTCTCAATAGGGAAAATATGGGAAGGGATGATTAAAAAAAGTCTTTGATTATCCAAATAGGTCCTAGTTATTCTATATAAGGTCCTAGAATGGTTCTAGGTGGACCCCTTTGGCCACAAAGCCTTGTGAACAAAAAGTTGGTATATGAGTAGGGTAGATCATATTTTGAAAGGTTGGAAGAATTATCATCAAGTTTTGCATGTATTGCAGTATTGTACGAACTTTTTTGCAGGGTTTCCTTTTGTTTCATATATATTATGACCTTGTATAGATTGGTTTTGGGTAAAAATAAGGTTTAATTATATGGATATTATTGAATCAACCATATGCTAAGAATTTCAAGGCATTATTCATAAACTTGTGAAAGATATAATGACTATTTGCTCAAAGGATGAAGATAATAAATCAAGAGGTTTATAAATGCAGATTATTGCATCCTAATAAATTAAACTAAGAAACTTGAATTCATCTAAATTACTACACATCTAAGATTACAACTAAAATGAGATCTTATGGTTTATCTTTATATTTAATCTTAAGTTTAGGTTCTCATTAATTCACTGATGATCATAAAAACACTTCTAATCAATTAAACATTGAGCACTATATTTTATAAATGCTACTCTAAAGCTTTGTCTGATTAAGTGTTAAAATCAACTTTGATTGCTACATGAGGTTTAGTTGTAAAAAATAGTTTTTTATGAAAGATTGGATCTAAATAATAGAGTGCAATGAGAAGTATTATGAATGGCGACATGAGGTTTACCAATAAGTAGTTGGGTGTAGTAGGAAGATTGTAGTAGGAAACCTTCTACAATGGGTGATGGCTTGGGGATGATAGCTCAATATTTTGTGTAGAAATAGAATAATGATGTATAACAGGTTGAACACATAGAAATATTGCAAAGCAATTACCTCATTAGACAATTAAATCTTTAATTAATAAAAATCATTACTTAGATCTTTAATCAATTAAAAAATATATATTCTAACATTCAATTCAATCTATAATTAACTTCTTAAGAAACACATATAATCAATTAATGCTTAAATACTCACAATACAAACTGAAATAATCTCACTAAGCTTCCTAAGAGGGGGCCCTTCCTCTAGCTCATGCGGTGAGAGATATTCCAATGTTGGCTACTATAGAGACTGCACGTTTTTTATACCAAGAATTCCAAAGATAGTTTTAAATAGATTTTTTCATATATCATATGCATATTGTCTTGAAATTAAAATTTTCTTATATAGGTTCAAAATGTTCAACTAACTAATAACTAAGCTATAATGGTGAATGGCCTTGACCAAAAACATAGAGAAGTTTAGATTATAGTTTTGGTCATTGGCCACAAATACTTAATTAAAAAAAAAACTTAAACAATACAACATAAGGCCATAAATTGATATATTCCAAACATTTAAAACAAATTTCCCAAAATATATAAAAAAAACTTTAGTTGTTGAGTTACTTCTTCAACTGGGTGGTTGGTTCCATGTCTATTCATACATCCTTAGTTCTTATAGTAACATCAGTCAAAATATATCATTTTCATATAATTAAAAACTTATAGGCTTTTAGGGATCATTATTCCATCTTTATAGAAGTACCAAATATTCTACATTCCTATCAATAATTTGGAAAAAAAGGAAGTTTCATGACAAAGAAGTGAGAGATGTTTAAAAGGTAAAAGGCTAATGGAAAAAAAGCACTATTAGCACTCATCAATTCATGTAGTAGATCCAATTCATGTTTTTGATAGATTAGTTTTTTTTTTTCCCCATATTCACATTGGTTATAGAGCTCTAGGGTTTTTCAATTATAGGTTTTTCTTGCTAACTAGTTTGTGAATCAATTCACAGTGTTGTTTCTGTAGATACCTAAATTTGTCCAAAACCCGTCCCTAGCCAATTAAATAAATATTCATTATTTATTTAATTATGTTTTCCTTTCCTTGATTTAAATAAACTAAGGTTTATTTAAATCCTAACCAATTTCCACTTGCATCTAACCCCTTTCACTTTAATTAAGTATGTTATTTACTTAATTAATTCACTCCTAATCCCACTAGGAAATAAATATTGCATTTAATCCTATTTGAGCACATGGCTCGTACATTTAATCCTCACCTAACCTCACTATCCTAACTAGCCCATCATGCTAAACCTACCCACTTCCTTAATCATGCTTGCTTTGCATAATCATCCTAGCTAATCACCTCTTAATCTTATCCCTCATATCTTGCATGCCTTTTGCACACTTTTCCTCTTGCATGAGAGTCAAGTTGTCTCACACATGTGTGAGAAGCCATGCCTTCTCACACCCCTTGCACACTTGTCCTCTTGCATGAGAGTCAAGTTGTCTCACACATGTGTGAGAATCCATGCTTCTCACACCTCATTGATCATGTCACCATCAAAGGTTGCTCACACATGTGTAAGCATATTGCACCCTTTGAATGGTCAAAACCCTAATCCATGTAGAGTCTACTTGTCCTCCACTTCATTAACACCTCATCAATCCTGAGGGATCCTAGCCCTCCATCTTGCATTTGATCTTAGCCATCTGTTGCATCCATTTTCCTATAAAAGGAGAGCCCTCTCCTCATTTCCATGAAGCACTATCTACCTTATTGTTATGCTGCTGGACTTGTGAGCAACCACATCTCATGAGTAAGGAAATCATATACACTTGATGGTTTCATGAGGTTTGCATAGTGCTATTTTGATGTCATTAGTACTCTTGTTTGTTTCATGCTGTTCATTTACATGTCTTCCTTCATATTTTGAGGTTTTGCATGATAATGTAGGAATGTGCATTAGTTGCTTAGTGTTATTTCCTTAGTTACATTTTTATGCAACACAATTTCCACAAAAATTTCTCTAACCTAATCACCCATAGTGGAAAATGTATGAAACTAGATGGGATGATAGGTTAGAAGTTGTACATAATGTTTTTCTTTTCTTTTTTGAATTTTTATGATGAGATTCCATGTCAAAAAGTAAAGCCCTAGGTTGACGGGTAGGAGTATGTGAGCTTGGATAGTTTTACAAATGTTAATGTAGGGAACACTAATGATAATGTTCAAGACAATTAATGCTATTCCTAGAAGCCCTAGGATGTTAGGTTGAATATGCAAGTGTAATGGAGGCTTGATGTGAATTTTGAGGAGTTTCAAATATTTTTGTTTGTTAACTTGATTGGAGGCCTAATGTTAATGCTAAAAATTAGGGCTTGGTACTAATTAGGGTTTTGGGTTACATAGAGCCTTGAAAGTTTGGATTCTTGGTGTCCTAGGGGATAGATACCAAATTCCTAAGTTGGATTTAGGCATTGCTTGTGAGAATTTTAAGAATGGAAATAAAAGATGGTCACTAGACCTAATAGGCAATAGGCATAATTAGCCTATGTTAAGAATTGAAACTTCTTGGTGTTTTGTTGTGACTGGAAGTGTTGAGTGAGGCAAGGAAGGTTATGGAGAACATTTAAATTGTTATTAGACTCCATGATAGTGGATGGTTAAGATCCTAAGTAGGGGTTAGGGTTATACTAAAAGGAGGACTAGTGGGATTAGTGCCTTAGAAGGGAGTTTGAGTCGACATCAAATTAAATACAACTAGGAGGAAAGTTGATGAAGAATCCTTGGAGGCTTGTATTGGTGAGAATGAAAAAGGATAAGAATCTTTGGAAGATTCAAGATTAAGCCTTAACTAAATTTTTTTTGGATAGAATCCTAAGATTTTTGCATTAGAGTGGTATCAAAGCCAACTCATAGGTTGGTACATGTCTAACAAAGAAGGAAGTCAAGAAGCTAATATTATGTCGCGCAAGGTAATGAGCAAGGGTGCCATAGTGGAGTTTTTCAAGAACCTATTGGCCAAAGCCAATCAAGAAGAGGCTATGGGAAAGAAAAATATTACAAATTGGGGAGATGAAAATGATGAAGAAGATGGAAGACTCGCAAGGGAAACAACACAAATTAAGGAGGAGGTGGATGAATATAAGAAGGTGTTTTTGGAAGCCTTCAAGTCTCTTAACAAAGATAGTACCAAGAACATCCCTTACTACACTAGTAGCTTGAATGTGGATGGATTTTTAGATTGGTTAGAAGCCATTAATAGCCAATTTTACTATAAAGAGGTATAAGAAGAGAAAAGAGTTAGTTATGCCAAAGATAGACTCAAAGAATCATCATTTATTTGGTGGAACATAATAAAAGATGACATGATAGCAGTAGGGAAGAAGAAGATAGTGTCATGGGAGATAATGAAGATTAGAATCAAAACTCAATTATTTCTCTCTAACAATGAGATCCAAATTTATCAAAACATATAAAATTTAAGACAAAGACACTTGATAGTAAGTGCCTACACTTCAAAATTTAATAGGTTGAGTCTTAGGGCTAGAAGACAATAAGAATACGTGAAAAAGTTAGCAAGGTACCTTAATGGTTTAAGGTAGGGGATTCAACATGAGATCACCATGATGAGTCATGATAGTGTGCATAATTCTTTCAAATGGCCTTGAGAGCAGATGAAAAAGCCAAAAGTAATGAGTCATATCAAAGAGGGAGAGGCAATAACAAAAGGTTCAAAGGTAGAGTAAACTTTGAAAGAGGACTAAATCCAAATAGGACTAATGAAACACACTTTGATGATAGTATTTCAAACAACCAGTACAAGAGGTCATGTCAAAGAGGTGGATTCAAAGGAAAGGGACCACCAAGAGGAAGATTCTTTTCACAAGGTAGGAGTAACAATATTTTAGCTAGTAGGAGATAAAACTATAATCAAGTGATGTAAAGATGAAGGTGTTCATCAAGTTTCTTCTTACAACCTTACAACCTAGACTTCCTCCAAGCCTACCAAAATTATTATCATAAATCCCTCAGGAGTCTTCCAAGGCTAGAGACTAGGTGGTTGGCCTATTTCCTTATGCCATACTCACCCCTTTTGAGTATCTCTACCTATATCTTCACAAACTCAAAAAATTATCTCTTACTCCACACAACACCTCCACTCCCTTAAAAACTCCAAGATCTTTCACAATTCAAACCCCAATTTACTTCCAAAGTCTTAACTCATTACCAATATAGTGATTTCAAGTAGTCATAAGGTTATACACACCTTAGTAGGCTCCAAACACCATTAGAAACAAAACTGACCTAATGTGGGCTCTCCCTTGTAGCCCTATCTTGGGATTGAGGCAAGAAATCAAAATTTCAAAAATATAACAAAACTAGAGGAAGATTAAGATACCTAATACTAAATTTCACTAAACTATAAAATCTTAGATTCCCAACTATTCATTAAGGCATACAAATTGCAAGCCCCAATTTAGGCTAATAAGCCTAAAAATCACACTTGAGCTACAAACTCACCAACCTATTGAGAAACTTGAAAAGCAAACTTTAATAAACTATTAGATTATGAATAAATTTCAAACTACTAACTTTTGGGCTCTTAGTCATTGAGGAGATGCTAGATCCTTCAAACCCTTGTCATAATGAGGGCTTCATTGCTAAATATAGTCACTGGCCTCCAAACTCTAGTATTTATTCTATTCCAATCATCCAAAAGGTTCCTTAACATCCCATGAATGTATACAAACCTTCCCACATACATGTAAACCCTAACCAAGCCAATATCACATTTTCTAGAACATTGATTCATTATCTTTGCATGCAACAACATGTAGCTTGTTAATTCTTGACCAACTCTTTAAAAGGGGAAATGGTTATCATTCAAACCTATAAGATAGCTAACAAGATAACTAAGAAGACACTTAACTTCTTCCCTAACTGCATTTGGCAATAACGTGTAGCTAAAGTGGTATTTCACTCTGACAAGGTACATAATTCACCATCTAAAATATGGAGTAGTGATATTTTTTGACAATAACCTAATGATCCTAGATACATGTTTAACATCATTAGTAGTTCTAGAGATTCTTTTCCATATATGAGAAACTCAATAAGTACCAAAGCCACAAGATAAGATAGAAGATATAAGGAGTGCAATTCAAATTCTAGTACATCAGGGGAATTTCAAAAAATGATTGATTTATTATACAAATTCACACACCATGCTCTTAATCTTTCTTCTCCACATCTCCTCCCATATTTTTATACATAAGAGTGTATTATTTATATCATAACATGACCTTTCACCTCCACTAAGAGCTCTTTGAAGATGGATGACCTTCCATCTTCCAAAACTTTTCATTTTGCAAAATGTTGTTAGCAACATTTTTTACAACATAGAAACTTGTACACTTTTAATTACATATTTGAATTTTATGCTTTCACATGCTTTCCTGGTACCTTAAATAGGTCCAACATCTTGCAATGATATTTTAACCCTCCATCTTCCACTTTTAGGGACTTTGACTCATTATGACCCTCATTGACTTAAAGCATAATTTTGGTCAACATGACCTTAATTGAACACCTACTTACAAGAATTGAAGTAAACATTTCCCTAACCTATCAATACTCAAAAAATAATAACTATGGTTCAAAATTCTATGGAGATGGTTAGGGCGTTACTACATCATAATCCCCTTGTTGAAAAAACTCAAGCCCCTTGAGTTTTCTGCAGGGACTTTGTGATGTGACACCCAACCTTTCCATCAAACCCCAAGTACTCTCAGGGATTCCTTAGGTCATTCATCTAACCAAATAGGGCTTATACTCACACTATGCTTCCTAGGACCTTTCTCAAGAGATCTTAATCCTTTAGTTGGTGGTAGACCAAAAAAGTAACATCATATTGCTTACTAGCCAACTTCAATGCACACCTAACCCTCAAGTCCATCTATGAACTCCAAGGATGCTATTCAATCATCTATGGTTTCATTAGACCCCTTATAACATCTAATACCAAAAACAAAGTTGTGGTAATGGGTACATCCCACCCACAAGTGTTCAAACACCAAAATGCTAAAAATGCGCTACTAGGATTAGCCCTCCAAATGACTCAAAATTAAGATATCATGAAAATATCTTTAACAACGTCTCAAAAAAATTAGCATTACCTATAAAATTTTTGGGTTACATAGATATTATATGATTTTCCAACCCCCAACTTGTTTGTATAGCTAAAGAACTATTTTATGCTTAAAATGAGGGTTTCAAGGTTTTAGTGGTTGTTGTCTTCAAAAACCATTTTAGAGAGCTTGGTAAGACACATCCTTAGGAATGTAGCTAATTTAGACCTCCTTCTTAATTTTTACATGCCTAGATTGAGGTATTTTTACTCTCAATCCATCTATTGCTTGTTTTTTGGACTATGATCCCTAGCCAAGTTCCATTTTCTTGCCTATGGAATCAATTTATAAATTCTTGTTGATGCTTGCAAGAGCCCTCCTTCTTGGTACATAATGAAAATGGAAATTAGTTCCAAATCCCAAAAGACCATAGGAATTCAATGGTGGGAAGTGTCCCTAAGATCCCATATTTTAAGTGCAGTCCAGTTTAGACCAACAGTCTGGTAAAAATAAAATGAATTTCTAAAGTACCACAACCTAATTGAAATATGAAAAACAACAATACACATAGATGAAAAATAAGATTATAGAGATTTTCCAACACCAAGTTCAAGCCTTCCAATCCCATTCTATTCAATTTCCTTAAAAAACATAATAATTGGCAACCAAAACGTCGTGCACAGTCTGTACAGTACTTCCTCCAACTTGACCAACCCATTAAAAAGGTTGTACTCATGATTTTAAAGGTTCCCTCTTTTGTTTCATAACTCTAAATAGTTAGAGGATTGCAAACACTTTCTTGCAAAAAGTTTCTCTTACCAAGAAAATGTTGTCATGACAACATGACAACATTTTAGCAACTTTTGTCCAAATTGGAATTAGACCTCCAAACTTGTTCCAAAGACCAAGTGTGAATGTCATATGTACTAAATAACCTCAAATATCATATCCAGGGCCATAAGAACCTTATTATACCATTTTATACTTTCTAGAACCTAAGTCACATGGTTGACAACATTTTGAAACTTGGTCATTTTGGGTTTTTCCAACTCTCTTAAACACACCTAAGGAAAAAATAAGACCTCTCAAGCTAAGATGAACTTGATGGAATCTTGTCTAGGGGTATTCCAACCCTCTTGAAATCTATCTCAGTAACCAAAGTAGCCTTTGAAGTTGGATTGCACTTCCACTTACTGAGGTTTTCCATATAAACCTTGTGCCTTATAGACTTCTTTACCCTTGACTCTAACACCTTCTCTACTTCCAACTTACTATTTTTTGATGCTAGAGTACGTTCAAGATCATCATGAAAATTTTGACTAACTAAAGGTAAGTCCCCTTTGTATTCCACCAAGTCTTGCACATTAAATATATGGGATATTCCCAAATCTGAATGAAAATCTACCTTGTAGGAATTTGCTCCATAATTTTCCTATATCTTGCAAGGACCTACTCTCTTCATCCATTTCTTAGTAGAAATACCTTTTTGAATTAGGTCACTTTGTTCAAATTGACCATCACATAGTCCCCACTAGCAAACTGAACATCTTTCTTCTTTTCATTCACCTTGGATTTGAGGTTTGGAATGTTGTCCTTAATAGTCTTCTTTACTTGTTCATAAATCTCCTTCATGGTTTTTAAAAATTCTTTAGCCTAACCACTTGTCTAATCCATGTCTCCAAGACACCTCAATTCAAATACACCTCTTAGATGGATGCCATAAATGATCTCAAAAGGACTCTTGCCAGTAGTCTTGTTCTTTCTATCATTATAGGCATATTAAGCTCGTGTGATGATAACATCCTAAGTTTGGCTATAATCCTTAGTTAGGTACCTAACAAGGTTACCTAAGGTCCTATTAACCACTTTAGTTTGACCATGAATTTGGGGATGATAAGCTAAACCAAATGACATGTTAGTGCCCATCTTCTTCCACAAAGTCTTCCAAAAGTGACTCATGAATTCACATCTCTCTTAGACACTATGCTTAATGAAAGTCCATGAATCCTTCCTCTTTGAAAAAAAAGGGCAATGTGACTTGCATGATTAGTTGTCCTACATGGAATGAAATGCCCCATTTTGTTGAATCTGTCAATGACAACATAAATGCTATCACACCCTTGCTTGGTTCTTGGTAAACCTACAACAAAGTCCATACTTGCACAATCCCATGGCCTATTTGGAATTGGTAAAGGATGATATAAACCTGAATTATTAATTTTTCCTTTTGATTTCATTTACACCATGCATTTCTCCACATACTTCGTTACATTCCTTGCTAGTTTTGGCCAATAATAGAACTTGTTCCCTAGTTATATGGTCTTTTTGATACCAAAGTGTCCACTTAGGCTTCCATTATGCTTCTCTTGTATTAGGTTCTCTCTCATGGAACACCTTGGTACACACAACTAGCTACCCTTGAATAACAATCCATTGTCCAATGTGTATTCTGAAAATTTTCTATGAAAATGATTCTCAAAATCCTTGCATATCTTGTAGGCTTCAGCAAAGTCCTCATTTTCTTTGTAGAGATTCTAAAAATCTATATTCCAATGATTTTGGGCTGAATCTCTTGGACTATCATGATCCTCCTACTTAGTGCATCTACCACTTTATTCATTTGCCCCTTCTTGTGTTTTATTATGAAGGTAAAGGCCTACAAATACTCCATCCACTTCAAGTGTTTGTTGCTCAGATTCTCTTGAGTGTTTATGTAGCTAAGAGCTTGATTACCTATAAACACAAAAAGTTCATTGGGAAAAAATAATGTCTCCACTTCCTCAGACACTAAACTAAGGCATAGAGCTCTAAGTCATAGGATGAATACTTCTTCTCTGCCTCATTAAGCTTCTAATTATAAAAAGCCTAATCCACTTGCATGACATTCTAAGGTGAACAACTTCTCAACACTAGGAAATTGTAGGATGGGTTGAGTACCCACTTATTTCTTCAATGTTTCAAATGAATTTTCAATTATCCACTTAAAATTAGACTTGACCCCACTCTTTATGGTATCCAAAAAAGGTGCACAAATACCATTGAAATTCATAATTAATTTCCTATACAATTGAGATAAACCATGAAAAATTCTTACCTTAGTAGTTGTGGTAGGTGTTGGCCAATCTATCATAGAAACAACCTTATCCTTGTCCATCTTTAGTGTTTCTTGAGACACCAAAAAGACTATGTACACAAGTTCTTCCTTGAAGAAGTCACACTTTTCAAGATTTATGGCTCTCTTTTCCTCATGAAGCCTTATCAAAACTGCCTCAACATGCTTGATATGCTCTTCTCAATTCCTACTATAGATGAGGATGTCATCTAGGTACACCACCATAAATCTTCCTATGAAGTCTTTGAGCACTTCATTCATGAGCCTCATGAATGTTCTAGGAGCATTGGAAAGACCAAATGGCATTACAAGCCATTCATAAAAACCATCAGTAGTTTTAAATGTTGTCTTCCATTCATCTCCCTCCTTTATCCTTGTTTGGTGATAACCACTCTTCAAGTCCAACTTAGTGAAATATTTGGGTACTCTAAGGCAATCCATGAGAACCTATATCTTTTTGTGATCCTATTTATGGTTCTTGAGTCCATAAATAATCTCCATTTTCCTCCTTCCTTAGATGCCAACATAATAGGAACTTCACATGGGCTTACACTATTTTTTATCAAGCCTTGATCCATCAATTCTTGGACTTGTCTTGCCACTTCAAGGTTTTCATCTGGAGTCAACTTGTATGCTTCTTCATTAGGTAAGGAAGCACCTAGAATAAAGTCAATTTGATGATTAATAACTTTACTAGGAGGTAATGTAGCTAGAGTACCATTGCCCACTATGTCCTTGTACTTTTCAAGCAAACTTTGGACTTCAATTGGTAAGGGTTCCTTGAGTGCTTTTTATTTTTCTTGAGACTTCAACACTACTACAAAACTTTGACATTCCTCATTTGTAAGACCTTTCACAAGCTCTTTTCTACTACAAATAGCACACTAGAAACTTTTTCTTGTGTTTCCTCCCCTTCCAATAAGGATTGAATTTGGAAGGTCTTTCCTCCCTTTTTAAAAGTTATGTAATTTTACCTACCATCATATACATTTTTCCTATCAAATTGCCAAGGCCTACCTAGAAAAATATGACAAGCATCCATAGGAAAAATATCACACAAAAGTTTGTCCTTGTATTCTACTATGGAGAATTCCACCCAAGCTTTCTCATTCACTAGGATTCATTGTCCCTTATTAAGCCAAGGTATCTTGTACAATTTCAACTTAGTTACAACCTCCTCTAGTATTACATTATCAGTATAACCAAAATCAACCACTACTTTTCATACTTTTTCTAAGATTTTTCATTTTATCCTAAACAATCCCCTTGTATGTTTAGGTTCATTAGGAGTTGGTTGTTTTATCAAACCTCTCCTAAACATGAGGTTCTCACCTTTTTTAGACTCAATGTGATCTACATTAGATTCTTCTTTTTAATCCTCTTGTACATATGCCATTCTTTTGTCTTGATTTGAGGATCAAGAAGCCTTCTATGGGCATATCTAGGATAGATGACCCAAGTAACCACAATTATATCACTTCATATTTGCAAAGTATGAATTGGATCTACCTAATCCTCCACCTCTATTGTAACAATCTCTTAAGGAGTTATCACTAGCTTTCTCTGTGAACTTGCTTTCACCTTGATTCTTCTGTTCACTATCTCTACCCTAGTAGCCTCCTCTTTTCCCTTTTTTATTTCCTCCCTTGCCTCTCTCCTTGAAGCTAGAATCTCCTTTCCTTTTGTTCCTTTCCTTTAAATTTAGAGCTAGTTTATGGCATCTATACAATTTGGTAGGTTCCCACAAACTATGCTCCTCTTGTATATTCCACTTCAAGCCACCTAGATATCTTGATCCTTTGATTAGCTCATCTTCCTACTATTTGGACCTGAGACATAACCTTTTAAATTCATCAGTATAATAGGTCACATATAGGTATTTTTTCTTCAATCTTTCTCTTCTCTTGTGGAGTTGAATTTCAAAGTCTTCATGAGGAAGTTCTCATTCACTATAGTGACCATAGCCCTCTAGTTAACTATAAGAGTCTTACGCATCCTGATTCATTCATCTTGTACATATTTTCACCATGTTAGAGTTGGGCCTCTAAGAATTGACTTAAAAACTTTAACCATTTGTGCCTCTGCTACCCCCTCACACTCAAAATGGTTCTCCATGCCACCTATCCAATTCATGACTACATCTATGTTCATCTTTCTACTGAAAAGTAGTACACATTCCAAATCTTTTCATTGTAATTATTTGATAGCCTTCAAGAAGGAATCTTCATTCAAGATAGGGTCAATTTTAGGCACTAGATTTTCCTTTTCTACCTCTTCACCCTTTTCAAATTATTCTTCTACCTTTCTCTTGGCTGCTTCAAAAAATGCAACCTCTACCATGTTGATTTCACCTACTAACTCTCTAGTAGCTACAAACATTCATTGACTTTTTCCAAATCTTTAACCTACTCTGAGATGACTTTGATGTGACACCCCACCTTGCTCTCAAAGCCCAAGCACTCTCAAGGCTTCCTTAGGTTAGTTACCTAACCAACTAGGGCTTCTACTCACCCTATGCTTTCCTAGGACCTTTTTCTAATGATGATGTTTCCTCCTTGTTTAGGTTCTTGAAAAATTATCCATTTATTACAATTTATCTTCTATATCATCAATTGGTTCAAACGATTTTCCTTTTTGTGATTTTAATTGGAGGCTGAACTAAAGTCCATTCTACATCTTCTACAATAGTTGGTTCATCAATTTTTTAAAATGTGCCAATGATTAATGGAATCTTAGTCTCAAATACAATGGATCCACCTTAACCAATTGTCATTATTTTTACACAAGGTTTACTTTTTCTTGGTGGTAGGAATACAACATATTGATTACTCATCCTCCCAATTATCAACAATGTTGGCTTCTCCCAATTCATCAATGGTTTCTTCTTATTTTCTTGAACTTTGGTTATTATCCATAAATAATTTATTATTTCTTTATAACAAGATTCTACACCTACACTTTTTGAGCTCTTACTTTGATCTATCACCATCTTCAAGTTATTCTGAACATCTTCTTGCATGAAAGTTAGCTCTACAGCTTAATTCCTCTAATTGTCTCTTGCCTGATTCCAACATTTCTTTCCAAAAGAAAATATTTTATCCTCTCCAAGGGTCATGTCCCTATTCTCTACATAAATTAAGGTCTTCTATACCTCTTTCACTAATTGAATCTTCAAATGACCTTTCTCTTTACTACTATCATCAAAATTTTCAATCATAGTACTCACTTTCTCCCCCATGTTTCTTTCATGCTATAGGGAGTTTACTACCACATCATGGTATAATTCTCCTTGTATTTCATTTTCACTCTTATTGTCCTCTATTTTGGACACTTGTTCTCTATTTGGATCTATCATTTGGTCTAACTCATTGAACCTTCCTTTTCCATCTTCTCAATCCTCTATATTAATACTTTCCTCCATACATGTATCCTATACACTATCAAATTTTCTCTCATCTTATTCCTCTACCAGATTCCTTAACAATATCCCTAGTCTCCTTCCTCCTTCTTTATTCTTTTCTAGTGCCTCCTTCAAACTTTTAATCTCCTCTAACATTATTTCCCCCTCTTCTCTCTTTCATCTCTTTCTCTATTCATCTTCCTTTTATCTTCTCAAGATATTATTTTAGCATATTGATGCTTTCCAAACTTTTTTCCTACTATGGTGTCATCCTTACTGCCTCTAAAACACGAAACAAATTACCACCTCATCATAAAACTATCACAATTTTTTTTTTATACCTAAAACAAAATCTTGCTCTACAATAAGATTCAATCCTGCTGTAATACCAAATATAATGTAAGTTTGAAGGTTTTCTTCAAGTTTATTCTTACAACCTTACAACCTAGGCTTCTTCCAGGCCTACCAAGACTATTACTATCAATCCCTTAGGATTCATCCAAGGCTAGAGACTAGGTGGGTGTCCTTTTTCCTTATGTCACACTCACCCCTTCCAAGTATATCTACCTATACCTTCACAAACCCAAAAAACTATCTCCCACACCACACAACACCACCACCCCCTTGCACATTCTAGGATCTTTCACAATAGATGCCCCAAGTTTATTCCAAATGGTTAACTCATTACCAATAGAGTGATTTAAAATAATCATAAGGTTCTATACACCTTAGTGAGCTCCAAAACACCATTATAAACAAAACTGACCTAATGAGAGCTTTCCCTTATAGCCCTATCTTTCTATTTAGGAAATAAATAAAAATATTTCAAACATATAAAAAAATAGAGGAATATTTAGATACCCAATACTGAATTTGACTAAACTCCAAAATCTTAGATTTCCAACTATTCCTTAAGGCATACAACTCACAGGTCCTAATCTAGGCTAATAGGCCTAAAATTCACACTCGAGATAAAAACTCATCAACTTCTTAAGGACCTTGAAATTTTTTTTTAATACCCTATTATCTCACTAAAAAATTTCAAACTATTGGATTTCGAGATCCTAGTCATTAAGGAGATGGCAGATCCTTCAAACCCTTGTCATAATGAGGGTTTCATTGTTGAATATAATAATTGGCCTCCAAACTCTAGTATCTCTTCTATCCATTATTCCAAAATGTTCCTTATCATCCCATGAATGTATAAAAACCTTCCCACACACATGCAAATGCTAACCAAGCCACAACCACATTTTTTTGAATGTTGACTCACTGTCTTTGCATGCAGCAATAGGTAACTTATTGATTATCGACCAACTCTTTACAAGGATAAGTGGTTATGATTCAAACATATAGATAAATACCAAGGCAAACAAGAAGACCGTTAACTTCTTCCCTATCTCCTTTCAGTAATAACATGTAGTTAGAGTGGTAATTCACTCTAAAAAGGTAAAAAATTTACTATCTAAAATAGGGAGTAATGATATCTTTTGGCAATAACCCAATGATCCTAGATACATGTTTAAGATCAGTAGTAGTTCTAAAAATTATTTTACATATATTAAAAAATTAATAAGCACCACAATCACAAGATAAGAGAGAAGATATAAGGACTCTAATTCAAATACTAGTACATCAGCAAAATTTCACAAAATGATTGATTTATTATACAAATTCACATACCATGCTCTTCATCTTTCTTCTCCACATATCCTCCCCACTTTTCCTACATGAGAATGTTGTTTTGATATCATAAAATGAAATTTCACCTCCCCTAATATCTCTTTCGAGATGGATGACCTTCCATCTTCCAAAATTTGTCATGTTGACAACATAACAAATTTTACACTTTTTCGTAAATCTTTGTATTTTATGCTTTTACATACTTTCATGGCACCTTAAATAGTTCCAACATATATAATGATATTTTAACACTCCATCTTCCACTTTTAGGGAATTTGACTCAGTTTGACCCACATTGATTTAAAACATAACTTTGGTCATAATTGAACACCTAATTACAAGAATTGAAATAACTATTTTCTGACCTATCAAGACTCAAAACATATTAACAATGCCTCAAAATTCCCAAGAGATGGTTAGGGTTCTCTTGCACCATAAATTAGGATATACAATGGGCAGATGTCTAGAGAAGGTTTCTTCTTCATCCATGGGGGAAAGGATGAACTAGTCAGTGCAAGATGATGACACTCAAAGTGTTACATCACCCATTTCTAAGGAGGTTACATTAGTAGATAGTGAGAATTTAATGATAAGGAGGACCTTCCTGAAGGTACCTAATGTGGTTGAACCATCATAGAGGAAAAGCTTTTTTAGGAGAATTTGTAGGTCACATGGCAAGATTTGTAAGGTAATATTGGATTTAGGTTTGATTGAAAACATAGAGTCAACTGAAATGGTGGACAAGTTGAAATTTAGAAGAGTACCCCATACCACACCATACAAGATATCTTGGTTGAGAAATTTTCAAAAAGTCATGGTAGATGAGTAGGCCTTACTAGAGTTTGAGATTGGAGAATATAAGGACAAGGTCCTATGTGACATAATACCTATGGATGTATGTCATCTCTTGTTAGGGTGTCGATGGAAATATGATGTATAGGTCATCCATGATGGTGAGAGGAATACTTATGTTATAACCAAACTAGGTGAAAAGTATCAAATGGATCCTTTGGTAGAACCTAGTGGAGAGAAGAAAATAGGAAATTTTGTTATTCAATTAAGTGGCAAAGAGTTCTTAAAGGTCACAAAGAAGGAGAAAGGAATATGTTGTGTAGTAATTGTGAAGCCAAAGTGAATATGCCTCAAGAAGTGCAACATTTATTGGAGATGTACCATAAGATAGTCGATAATGGGATGCCTAGTGCACTACATCCTATGAGGGAAGTGAGTTATAAAAAAGATCTAATACCAAGGGAAAACCTACCTAACAAGGCAACCTACAAGATGACGCCAAGCCAAAATGTAGAAATAGGGAAAAAAAAAAATCAAGGTTTGTTGGAGAAATGGATCATAAGGAAAAGTTTTAGTCATTGTGCAGTCCCTATAGTCCTTGCCCCCAATAAAATGGCAAGTGGAGGATGTGTACACACTCTAGAGAAATAATTAAAATCACCATCATATATAGGTTTTATATGCTAAGGGTTGATGATTTATTGGACAATCTAGGAGGATCATGCTACTTCTCCAAGGTGGATTTAAAGTTTGGATATCATCAAATTTGAATAAGGCTTGGTGATGAGCGAAAAACAACGTTCAAGTCAAATGAAGGGTTTTATGAGTGGCTAGTAATGACATTTGACCTATCAAATGATCCAAGTACCTTTATGAGACTAATGAATGAGGTACTAGCAAAATTTATTGGTAAGTTTTTAATTGTGTATTTAGATGATATTTTAATCTTTAGAAGATCCAAGGATGAGAATATGAAGCACTTGGAGATGGTATTGAGGAGGCTAGACCAAGAGAAGTTGTTGATTAATCAAGAAAAATGTGAGTTTCTAAAAACTAAACTAGTGGATACCTTGGTATTGTTGTTTCTAATGGATGTATCAAGATGGATCCTGATAAGGTCAAGCCCATCTTAGAATTGTAAAAATTTTCCTTAGGGAAGAATTCACCCAAGACCAAGAAGCACAATAACTAGCACAAAAGACCAACAGAGTATGATCATAATAACAATATGATATTAAATTCAATTGTATAGTACACTAGAGGTGCCTGTATATAAAGGCCTCTATGATGCATCTAGAATGCCTAGGAGTTAGCAACATGATAAGTCTTACAATGAGGCACATTTCCAATAGGTGTGGATTATCCTCCATTAAGCATATGAGTTAGTGTGATGATGTGAGGGTAAGCCTACAAAGGTGTAGCATGTACAATTATGTTGTAGACACCATGTGCTAAAATCAGAGTTCGAATAACTATGTTGTCAACATGATGACTCAATTGTTTATGCAAACTCAAGTGTTGTAGACAACATATGCTAAATTAGAGGTTCTTTCTCTAGTGTTGTCAACATGTTGACTGAAATGAGTATGCAAACTCCTAAATGTCTAACCTAAGAAATAATAAAATAATGCCTTTATCCAAGTAAACTTAAGTAAAGCGTAAATAATAATTATTTACACTAACACCCCCCTTAAGTGCAAGTTATGGGAAAGCACTTAAGCTCACAAAAGCTATGATGAAATGTATAATGGGTCCCAACTACAAGGCCATGTTAGGTACCCATGTACAAATGCAATGCTAAACACACAATGAAATGCAATTAAATCTCTTTGCAAATGGGGAAAGAGGGAAAACCTCATGGGAAAAATCCTTCCCCCCAAAAAAAGAAAGATATGTACAATATAGTAGAGAAGGATCATGTGATCCCCCATGTGAAAAATCCTCACCCCCAAGAGATCCTACAAATGAAAATACTTGACCTTTGTGAAGGGCTTGGTGAAGATGACAGCTACCTAATGCTTAGTAGGACAATACTATAGTGTGATGACCTACTCATGGATCAGATCTCTCATGTAGTGCATTTGAACCTTAATATGTTTGGTCTAATGATGTTGGACTAGATGTTTCAAGATTTAAATAGCACCCTAGTTATCACAATGGATGATGGTGGGTCTAGGTAGATCAAATCCAAACTCTTTCAACATTTGTTGAAGCCATATATCCTCTATTGCTGCATTCACAGCTCCTTGATACTCAACCTTTTTCGATGAGAGAAAAATGGTGCTTTTATTTTAACTCTACCAAAAAATGGGGCTAGAACCAAGGTGAAACAAATATCCTAATGTGGACTTGACAGAATAAATGTCACCTGCATAGTTGGAGTCTGAGTAACTCACTAACTGAAGACTTGTACAAGCTACATAATGTATCCCATGTGAATGTCTACCCTATATATAGTACAAGATTCACTTGGCTACCTTCCAATGAAATTCATGTGGCTCTTGCATCAAGCTAGAAACCATGCCAACTACAAATGAGATTTTAGGGCATGTATGTGTCAAGTAGATGACGCTTCCCACCAACTATCTATATAGAGTCACATCAACAAGTGGAAAGGAATGGGGTAGTTGCAACCTTGCAGTCACTCATGCAAAACCAAGCTAGAAGATCAAGGTCATACTTGGGTTGTGATAGTGTTATCCTTGATGAAGGCTAATGTATCTCAATGCCAAGGAAGTAGTGTAGTAAACCCAAATTTATCATCAAAAACATATCCTTCAAAGTAGCCTTTACATTATCAATAATGGATGTTGTGTTCCCTATAATGATTAGATCATCTACATAAAGCACAAGAAGAAAATGTGAATCATCGCTCTGAAGAATGTAAACTTTCAAATCAAAATGACATCTTGTGAACCTTGTTAAAAGAAGAAAGGAATCCAACTTGGTGTACCAAGCTCTAGGAGCTTGTTTAAGTCCATAGATAGACTTCTTTAATTTGAAAACCATGGTAGAATCCTAGATGAATCTCTATGGCTGCTCCATATATATCTCTTGATGAAGATCCCCATTCAAAAATGTTCTTTTTATGTCCATCTAATGAATAACCCATTTTTGAGCTATTGCTATAGCGAGTGTCAAATGAATGGAATTCATCTTTTCCACTGGTGCAAAGGTCTTAGTGTAATCAATGCCTCATACTTGAGAGAAAATTTTTGCAACAAGGAAAACCTTATGTTCATCCACACTTCCATCTGCTCTGAATTTGGTCTGATAGATCTGCTTGCATCAAACTAATTTTCTTCCCTTAGGAAGAGAGACTAAGTCCCATGTTTCATTTCTCATAAGAGAGTTATACTCTTCCTCCATAGATCTATCCCATTCCAAAATACCTGATGCTTCTTTAAAGGACTGTGGATTTGAAGCAACTAAAATATAAGCATGTGGGAGTGAATTTTGTTGTGATCTTGTCCTCCTTGCATTAGAAGGATTTCTTGCTAGTGGTCGTGTGGCATCCAATGCCTGCTTGTCCCATTTAGGTCTTCTGGAAGAAGATGTAGTAGGTGTATCCTCAACTTCAACTATTTGATGCCTTTTTTTTTATCAAGGACTAACATCTTCTAAGTCACTATTGTCACTATCACTCTCTTTAATGATGGAGGAAGTAGGAGTTGAAGACAAAAAACTTGGACATTTTTCTTCAAAATGGACACTCCTTTCATAGAATATATCATGTGTCACTAGATCCATCAACTTTTAGGCTTTATGTGAGTCTACATAGCCAACAAAAATTCAAGGTTTTCTTTGAGCCTCTAATGCCTTCCATTTCTGTGGAGGTATTCTTGCTCATGTGCGATACCCAAAAACTTTGAAGTGCTTAACCATAGGTTTCCTACCTATCCATGCTTCAAAAGGAGTTACACCATCCAAAGCTTTGTGAGGACTTCTATTTTGTGTATAGTTAGTACAATTTATTTCTTTTGCACAAAAGATTTTATCAAATGACTTGTTTTGTAGCATGCAAGTGGTCATCTCTTTGAGAGTTCTATTTTTCCTTTTAGCAACACCATTCTACTATGGCATATATGGTAGTGAATGCTAAAGATAAATACATTCTTGGGTGCAAAAGTCCATTAGTTTTGTGTTCACATAGTCCCCCACATTATTTGTTCAAATAATTTTGATGACTTTCCCTAATTATTTTTCCAATTGAGCCTTGAAGTTGATAATTTTTTCATATACTTCACTCTTGTGAGCCATGAAGAAAACCCAAGTAAAGTGAGAGTAGTCATCTATGAAGGTGAGTGTGTATGATGACTTGCCAAATGATGGAAATGGAAATAGGCCCACCACATGACTATGAACCAATTCAAGAACACCTTGTACTCTCCAAGTCTTCCCCCTTTTATACAATTTTTCTAGATGTTTTCCAAGTGAGCAACCTGAAAAAAAACCTTCTAAAAACTAAATTTGAGGTAGACCATTGACCATTTTCTTTTTGCTAAGCTAAAAAAGATATTTGTAGTTGAGATGTCCACATATCTCATGTCACAGTTTACTTTTTGCATTTGAATGTAATAGTGAGGCTTGTGCATTTGATGTTGGCATGAAGGTGGAGAAAGTATAAAGCCTTGAATCATGATTGACTTCTCCTATTGCAATCATAGAGGAATCCTTTATGCTTTTCTCTACCACTGAGTCATGAGGAAATTAAACTTTATTTCCATCTCCACAGTGAGCCATTTGGTAGATAGAAAGAATATTAGATGTAAGATTGGGAACATATAGAACATCCTTGAATGCCCCATTGTTCATTTCAAATTCACCTTTACCTTCAACTTCCACCTTTGTATCATCACCTACAAAGATGTGTGGTACTTTAGAATGTGTCATGGAAGAAAAATGTCACTTTGACACACCTGTATGATGTGTGGCACCTAAATCAATGATCCAATCTCCCTAACTGACATTGTTTGTGAGTAAAGCATGCCCTTTTCCCTTACAATCTGAAGATGAATTTGCTTTTTTCTTATAAGCATTAGGTAGTGGAACATTGTGTTTCTTCATGATGTTCATCAACTCATCAATCTATTTATGATATCACTCATGTTCATTATGACCCATGTTTTTACAATAAGCACACATTTTCTTCTCCTTATCAGAGTCCACTTATTGTTTGTATTTGAGGAAGACTTGATTTGTTGATTTGATGGTGTTGTTTTCTTTTCTATATCCTCTTGTTTGTTGTTCTTCCACTTCTTCTTCTTGCCCTTTCCTTTGTTTGAAGTTCAACCAGCTAAGTTTTGAGAACCCTCATTATTAGCCACCAATGCCTTGGACTTAGATGACTTGATAATCCCCATTGATTTCAACTTCTTTTCTTCACCATCCAATAGTTGAGCATAATGATCAAAAGTGATTTTTTTATAGGAAGCCCCTAATGTAGTGTTTGTGGTGTTGTAAGAAGAAACAAATTTTGAATACTCAGATGGAAACTTATTATGAATGAGATAGATTAACCTATCATCCTTAATAGGAATAACAAAATCATCAAGCTTCATTCTTAATTCATTCACCGTAATGATGAAATCATGTATAGAATCAAATGTCTTAGGATCTAGGGAGACAAGCTCATCTTCTATTTTGTAAACATCCTCTTCACTCACTTTACAATATAGGTTTTTGAGGGCATCCCATGAATCCTTGGATGTCTTATACTTCTCAATCTAATAGAAGATTTTGTCTTCAACCTCTTGCATAATATATAGAGCTTTCCTATCTATTGTATCCCAAGCATTATTTTCACTTTTAGATACTTGATCACCTATTAGTTTAGGAAGTGTACCACCAACATATTGAGAAACTTTATGCATTAATTGACACCACATTTTAATAAGATTACAATAGACATGTGCCAATTGTAGCCTTAGCGATCTTCTAATTTATTATTTATAACCTCCTTCTAGAGTTCAAAACTGCAACATTACAATGTATCTTAGATATAAAACAATTCTAAAGTTATATCGAAGTAGTACAATGTAGAAAATGACCTAATTTTGAAAGGGATATTTTTCTGCACACAAGCCTATAATATGATTGTAGATATAGAAAGTAGAAAAAAAATAACACACTTTAGAAAAAAAAAAAAAAAAACTAGGTAAGCTAGTACAGAGCAATTGAAGTTGCAAAATGTAGGATTGGATAGCTACAGTCATCAAAAAATGCAATTTCTAAAAAATCCATACATCAAAACTAGAAAATAACTACACCACTAAATTTTTTAGGAAATTATAGCCAAAATCAAAAAATATTGCACCTGATTTGGAGCCTAGATGAGTGAGACATGGCCTGCCAAAGTTGGACTGTCAAATAAAAAATGAATCTAGAGAGGAGTCTAATTAGAAAAACACAAGGTTAAATTTTACAATCAAACAATTGTTGTAGTAGTTCAAATTTTCCTCTAGATGATAGTCATATGGCCATAAATTTTAAATGCATGAAATGATGATGTCACTATTGATGTTAGTGGTGTGAGAAAAAGAATAGTAGATGACATGGAAAATATGTGTTTGTATAGTGGCTACCTATAGGTCTAGCTGATACAAAACCTGACTATAGTGCACATGGCATTGATGGACTAACTACTAGCATGGTAGAGTAGTCTGCCTAGGTAGTTGTTGAGGTGCCACATGGCATTGAGCTGGGAGTCCTCGTGTCCAAGCTATGGAGTGGGTGCCTGTGTGGAGCTTGAGTGGTTGAACCATGTGGATGGATGAGATTTAGCTACTGAGCACTGTGTCACCACCATCCAGATTATGCTACCTAGCTCAATTGGATCTCGACGAGGTTTTGATGGGCTATCAAAACTCCTACCTACAATGGCTAGAAAAACTCTTCATCAGTGGTCTTGACTTTGGTGCTAGAGAATGGAATTTTCACTGCCAAAACTTCTTTTTGAACATTGGAAATCAAGGGATAATTTATAGCGAAGTGGGATTAAAAATTAAATATTCATTATAGGTTAACTACAGTGAGTGTTTTTTAAACACAAGCCACAGAATGTAATGCAAAGAGCCACCAAGAAGGTGGCCGGTAATGATGTGTAATGTCAAAAAATTTTGTGTTGTTGCTAGTCGATATTGTTGGCCTGACCCGATATTGATAAGGAATATGCTAGAATTTGATGAATTAAACTACCTAAATTAGAATATTTGTCAAATATTCTTTGTGGGTGCTGAGGTTTTACCACTTGGTTCTTGCAAAAAAATTCAAAAAAGATAGATGAAAAATACAAATAATCATAGAGAAAACTTAAATACAGATCTGAACAAAATAAATGCACAAATCCTATAGATCATACTGGATTTGCAAATGGGCTCCTTCAGGTGCTGGTTTGCAAAAAAAATTTCCTCAAAATTGACTTTGGCCCAACATCAGCAAATTTATAGTCAATTTTCATTGAATTGATGCTCCAGATGCAATGGTGAGGTCCGCTTTGGCTTTAGATGCTTCCAATTTCTATGGATTCTCTGGATCTGAGTAGAGGCATCCTTAGAGAGTTGAATCAAGATTGGTCTCCAATGACTATGAAGTGATGCCACTATGGCTCTAATACCATGTAAGAATTTTCCTGAAGGAAAAATTCACCCTAGACCAAGAAGGACAATAACTAGCACAAAAGACCAATAGAGTATGATCAAAACAACAATATAATATTGAATTCAATTATATAGTACACTAGAGGTGCCTTTATATAAAGGCCTCAATGATTCATCTAGAATGCCTAAGAGTTAGCAACATGATAAGTCTTACAATGAGGCACATGCCCACTTGCTGTGGATTACCCTCCATTAAGTACAAGAGTTAGTGTGATGATGAGAGGATAAGCCTATAGAGGTGTAGCACATACAATTATGTTGTAGACACCATGTACTAAAATACAAGTGTGAATAACTATGTTGTCAACATGACGACTCAATTTTTTATGAAAAGTCCAATGTTGTAGACACCATGTGCTAAATTTTAGTTGCTTACTCTAGTGTTGTCAACATGACAACTCAAATGAGTATGCAAACTCATAAGTGTCTAACCTAAGAAATAATAAAATAATGCATTTATCCTAAGTAAACTTAAGTAAAGCATAAATAATAATTATTTACACTAAAAAGAATGACCATATTCCCAAATGTATAGGGGATGTTAGAAGTTTGAATGGATTAACATCCTACTATAGGAAGTTGTTAAGAGGTTTCAATCAAATATGTGCAACTATACTAAAGACCAACAAGGGTGGAATGAAATGTATTTTTAAATGGACAGATGATGTAGATTGGGGTTTTGAAATATTAAAGAAAAGGATCATAGAATTACCTACTCTAAAGTTTCCTAATTTCAATCAGTTGTTTATGGTGGAATGTGATGCTAGTAAGCTAGCTATTAGAAAAATTCTAAGCCAAGAGGGACATCCCATGGCATTCCTTTCAGAGAAGCTAAATGAGGCCAAAAAGAAGTACTCAACCTATGATTTTGAGTTATATGCAATGGTGCAAGCCTTAAAGAAGTGAAGGTATTACCTCCTTCTAAATGAATATGTGGTTTATACAAATAATCATGCCCTTAGTTTTCTAAATGGGCTAGAGAAGTTGAATCAAAGATACATCAAATGGATGGAATATTTGCAAGCCTTCACCTTTGTGATTATACACAAGGAAGGTGTGTGAAATAAGGTTGTTGATGCTCTTAGTAGAAGAGTTCTATCCATCTAAGAGATCTAGTTGCAAAGTATGGGAATAAAGGATTTAAGTGACCTCTACAAGGAAGACAAGGATTTCAAAGAAGCATATGAGATTGTGTGAAATTTCAACAAGGTTTTAAAACTAACGTTACTAAGTATATGTTGCAAGATAGTTTTTTAATTGAAGGGACATCTATTGTGCATTTCTCAATGTTTTATGAGGGAGAAGATCCTCAAGGAAAAGAATCCATGCAACTTGGGAGGATATTTTGGAATAGACAAAATACTAGAGAAAGTTTCTAGGTGCGATCATTGGCCTAGGTTGAATACTAATGTTTGGAAGTTTGTGGAACAATGCCATGTATGTCAGAGAGCTAAATGACATAGTAGTAATGTAGGACTATACCAGCTACTCACCATACCACAAAGACCATAGGAGTGTTTGAGTATGGACTTGGTTGTAGGATTTCCTAGAACACCTAGAGGGTATAACAGTGTACTTGTGGTTGTAGACTATTTTACCAAAATGGCACACTTCATTCCATGCAAAAAAAAAATGATTCTTCACATATAGTAGGTCTGTTATTTATGAATATATTGAGGATCCATTGCTTTCCACTTAACATTGTGAGTGATAGGGACACTAAATTCATAGGAAACTTTTGGAGGACTCTTCGTAAGATGTTAGGCACTAATTTTTCATTTTATTTAGCTTACCATCCTTAATTTGATGGGAAAACAAAGGTAGTGAACAAATCCTTTTGCAATCTATTAAGGTGTTTAACCAGTCAACATGGTCAATCATGGGATTATGTTATTCAATAGATAGTATTTTCTTATAATGAATCCATCAATAGGAGCACTAGAAGGATTCCATTTGAAATTGTGTATGGAGATCACCCTAGGGGGATCTTGGAGGTGAGGGACCTTAGCCTACATGACAAAATGAGTGCACAAGGGGAGTCATTTTTTGAATACATGAAAGAGATACATGACCAACTAAAGAAGACATTGCAAAACCAAGTGAACAAGTTTAAATATAGAGTAGATAAGACAACAAGGGACTTGTAGTTAAAAGTGGGGGATTTAGTACTTGCCTACCTCAGGAAAGAAAGGATACCAAAAAGCTATCCAACAAAGTTATTGATGAAAAAGACATGACCATTGAGAATCCTACACAAATATGGAAACAATTCCTATGAAGCAAAACTCCCTCTAGATAAAGGCATATCTCCTATTTTTATTGTGTGTTATTTTTTCCCTATAAAGGAGTTCATGTAGATGTTGATCACCATACTCATGTAGATGTAGAAGGGGCCGACTAGTTATAAGACTTACCAAAACCCCAACCTTTACAACTAGAATGCATTGTGGATTCTAAGGTGATCAAGAAAACTAGGAAAGGAACCTACAAGAACTACTTGGTAAAATAGAAGGGACTACAAGATGCTTAGGCCACTTGGATGACTAAAGCAGACATAATGAAACATGGGGTCACCATTGAAGACCTCCTAACTCAAGAGACTTGAGTTTTTTGTCCCAAGGGAGTATGATGTAGGGTATCTCCCTAAAATTGAGTTTTATGTTTAATTAGGGGTTATTTAAGTGTGATATTGTGTTTAATAAACTCCTAATGTCCTTGAAAGATAACTACTCCAATTGTAAGAGTTAAAATGCTCACAATATCTTAATTGCTCAAAAGTTTCTCATAGAGCCAAAAATTGCTCAATAGGGAAAATATAGGAAGGGATGAGTAAAAGGAGACTTTGACTATCTAAAAAGGTCCTAGAGTTGTTGTAGGTGGACCCATTTGGCCAAAAAGCCTTGTGAGAAAAAAACATGCTCCAAAATTGCAAAATTGCTTAAAAATTAATTGAGCAACTTTTGCCATTTTTGAAAGAAAGCGCATCTATCAGTTTTGGAGGTTGTAACTACCCCTTTTCATGTATATGCATAGGGTAGATCATATTTCTAAATTTTGGAATAAGTATCATCAACTTTTGCATGTGTTTCAATACTCTATAGACTTTTGGATAGGGTTTCCTTTTGTTTTATGCAATAGTATGACATTGTATGGACTAGAATAGTAGATCCAAATCATGTTTTAATAGATTAGTTTTTTTATTTTTTCTTTTCTATATTCACATTAGTGTTAGAGCTCCAGGGTTTTTAAGTGATAGATTTTTCCTGCTGACTAGTTTTTGAATCAATTCACAATGCTGGTTACACAAAAATGTCTCTAACATAATCACCCACAGTGGAAAATGTGTGAAACCAGGTGGAGTGATAGGTTAGAAGGTGTCCATAATGTTTTAATCTCTCTTTTTTTCCCTTTTATGATGGGATTCCACTGTTGAAATAATTGATTAGTTGAGTATTATCTTTTATGTTACACAAAATGTCATATCATTATCAGTCGGTATATATATAACTCACTTGGGCATTGAAGATAATTTTCTATTGCTACCAAGCATTTTAAAGTTTATCTAGTTCAGAAGATAGTATCTACTAAGTTCACTCACATGCTAAAGGAAAGTTTGTGGAAGATTAGAGTTAATAGAGCTCACTTGGGTACCAAAGGAAAATCATTCAGGATTTTCTTGTTTTAACAAATTGAGGCCAATTGATTTATTTGTTGGTTCAAGTTAACTGAGAAGATGAATATTAATAATTATAAGTTGTATCTAAGCTGACTTGACAATATGAAACATATAAATAAAAGGTCAAGTTGAGAGTTAGAAAGTGTGAGTGTGTGTGTGTGTGTGTGTGTGTGTGTGAAGTGTGAATGTATGAAAGACAATTGAAGATTTGATGGTGCTAAGAGGAAGAAAATCAAGAAGGATAAGAAGAATATCCTTGAGAAGATGAAACAATATATTCACTTAGGAAGGATCAAGTATAAGCTAGAATTGAGATTTGTAATCAACAATTTAGTTGCATCCAAATCAAGTCATGCCATTGTTACTCTCTAACCATTGTAGTAGTGATCTAAATCTCTTAATAGAGTTGTCTTAATAACTATCTATAAATCCCTAGCAAGGTGGCATTTCTATTGATGTTTCTATAGACCTCTCGCAAAGCCACTCCTAATAGGATGATTAAATCCTCTAATAGTGTCACACTTAATAGTGCGTTTTCTAACCTTTAATAGTGTTGGATCCTAATAGGGCTCACTTTAGAAGAGTGAAGATCAATAAATAGTTGCAATTGGTGGCTTTTACCAAATCAGGTTTCCACATTGAATCTTGGTGTCAAATGTGCTCATTCTATTTCTTTTATGTGTTTGCAACTAAGATAAAGCAATAAGTAACAACAAATAACATTTAATATTTTCATGTTAAGTATTTACCTAGCATTCTTAGTATTTACTGAGTTACAACATTTTAAGTGCGTTTATCATGCATCAACAACATTCAATTTTTAGAGTTTATTTTGTACTAAATTCTACAAGATCTAGAATTTATACAAACATAGATTATGATGTAGAGTTTATGAGATTCCCAAGTTGAAGTGAGACAACTTTGCAGCATGGAAATGACTTATGAGATTACATTTGACAACCATTAGTGATTCAGGTTGTAAGTATCTTGATAATAAATACAAGACTCCTTTTGGAACATTTTTCAATTGAATACATTTTTGAAAAGAAGAATCATAACATCATGATGATTGATATTGCATCTAGTCTTAGTTATGTTAAATTTGATGAAGTAAGAGACTGCAAATCAGCTCATGAAATGTGGATCATACTAAAAGACATTTATGGAGGAGATGAAAATGTAAGAAGAGCTAAAATAGAAAATCTCAGAGGTCAATTTGATTAGATGAAAATGAGAGAAGATGAAAACATTACAAAATATGTGGAAAGAATCAAAGAAAGTGTGAGTGCAATCAAAGCATCTAGAGGAGACATTGATGAAAAAATAGTTATAAAAAAGGTACTCATAACCCTTCTTCCTATCTATGCAATTAGAGTGTCTATTATACAAAAGATGAGATGTGATTCAAATAACAAAATATCTTTAGATGCTTTAGTTGGAAGATTGACAACTTTTGATTTTGATAATCTAGTTGAGTCTACATTTGAAGCCAAACTCTCACTTAAGAAAAAGAGTAAGAAATAAAGGGCCAATCAATTAGGAAGTGAAGAAGAAATAGGAAATTTTTTTGACACTGATCTTGAAGTTGTTGGAACCATACTTGCAGAAAAATATTCCAAAGGAAGAGGAAAGTACAAAGGAAAGATTCCTTTAATCTATTTTTCTTGTGAAGAAATTGGCCACATTTCTGCTAGGTGTCCAAACAGATAAAACAAGGATGAGAAAAAAAGAAATAAGCACAAAGGCCAGAAGAAATTCAAGAATTATAAGGACAAATGTAAGAAATATTGTTTTATGGCCAAAGATTTTGATAACAATGAAGATGAAATGGTATTTATATTGTTGTAAAAGATGAATCTAATGATGAAGGATATAAGATAGCACTTATCCCTCATATTAGCAAAAATGATACTTGGATTATTGAAAATGGCTACTCACATCATATGATTAGAGATAAGGCAAAATTTGAGCACATGGAATATTATGATGGTGGTAGTGTGAGATTTGGAAACAATGAACCTTGTTGCATAAAAGGAAGAGGATGTATCTCTTTGACCACTGAACTTATATGTGATAATGCTTTTTGGGTTGAAGGATTAAATAATAATCTACTAAGTGTGGCATAGTTAAATAACATTGGATTCAAGAATTTATGAATGGGAAGGCCAAGCTATTGGATAAAAAAGGAAATTTGATTGGATCTAGCAAACAAACAAAAGGTAATCTATTTTATCTTGATCTTGGTGAGAGGTCAAGTTTTATTGCTCAAGTAGAAGAAAGTTGGTCATGGCACAAAATATTATGTCATATAAACTTTAGTAATCTAGTTAAGATAAGAAAACAAAAAAGAGTAAGAGGTATTCCTAGCTTGAAGAAACCTAATATGAGCCTATGAAAAAATTGCCAAATTGGTAAGATGAGAAAGACTAGTTTCAAAAGCAAGAACTACCATTCTAAAGAAGTCTTAGAACTTATGCATACAGACTTATGTGAACCTATTAGCATAGAGAGTTATAGTAGAGAAAAGTTTTTTATTCTTTTTGTTGATGACTATTCTAGAATGATGACTATAATGTATCTAAAGGAAAAATCAGAAGCTTTCCAAAAATTCAAGTGGTCTTTGGCAAGAGTAGAAAAAGAAATTGGAAAGAAGTTAAAATGTTTGACAATCAGAAAAAGGTGGTGAATTCATCTCTAATGAATTCAAGGAATTCTACATAGAAAAGGGAATTAAGAGACAAGTATATTAAGCTCCTAGTCCACCTTAGCAGAATGGTATAGCCAAAAAAAGGAACAAATCCATCATAGATTGTGTAAGAACATTGATCATAGAAAATAATTTTTTAATCAAATATTTGAAGGAAGGAATTGACATTGCACTTTATACCTCTAATAGAGGATAGTTGAAGAAAGATTCAAATCAAACTCCTTATGAACTATGGTATGGCTACAAACATAATGTAAGTTACTTGAAAGTATTTGGTAGCAAATGTTATATCTTGAAAGAATCTGTAAAAGGAAAATTTGATGTCAAAGGTGATGAAGGCATATTCCTAGGATATTCTTGCAAAACTAAAGCATACAAATGTTTGAATTTGTCTACTCATAAAATCATAGAAAGTGCACATGTGAGAATTGATGAGTTTGTAGGAAAGAGTGAATAGAAAGTAGGAAAGAACATGAGGATTATAGAAGAGTTGTTTACTATGAGCTTGATAACCTACCAAATCTATCTAAAAGAAAGGAGCCTTCACCTCTTGAGTCACCAAAATCTCCAATAGCTATCGAGTTGAAGATAGAGCAACCCGAGTCACAGTTTGAAGGATTCAAGTTAAAGGCTATCACGATAGAAAAAACTAAATTTGATAGACTTGAGTCATAGGCAGTGGGACCTGAGCTTGATATTAAAGTTCATGATGAAATTAATGAAACTCATTCCAAATGCAAAGAACCTATGTTAGCAAGATATGCTAGAAGGCATCATGCACTTGATCAAATCATTAGAGACAAATAAGATGGAACAATGACAAGAAGAAAATTGAGAAGTACATGTTTACTTGCTAAATTTGAACCCATAAATGTTAAAGATTCTTTCATTAATGAAATTTGGATTGAAGCAATGAATGAAGAAATAGAGTAGATAGAGAAGAATAAAACTTGGGCTCTTGTTCCTAGACCCAAGGATAAAAATGTAATTGGTCCAAAGTGGGTATTTAAAAACAAGCTAAATGAAAATAATTTTTTTTCTAGAAAAAAAGAAAGGTTGGTATGTAAAAGGCTATTCTCAAGAAGAAGGCATTGATTATGGTGATACTTTTTCTCCTATTGAAAGATTAGAAGGTGTTAGAACTTTACTAGCTTATGTAGCTCATAGAAGATTTAAAGTTTATCAAATGGATGTAAAATCTACATTCTTGAATAGAATTTTTGATGAGGAAGTCTACATTGAACAAACTAAAGTTTTTGTAGATGCTAGCAAAAAGGGAATGGTCTAAAAATTACACAAGGCATCATATGGCCTCAAGAAATCTCTTAAAGCTTGGTAAGAAAGACTTCATAACTCCTTAATACAAATTGGTTTTCAAAGAATAAATGATAACAATAGTCTATATATCAAAGAAGGACTGGACAAAAAGATTGTGTTGGCAGAAATATTTGTTGATGATACTTTATTCATAGGAAATGATGACTTGTGCAAGGCATTTTTAGAAGAAATGAGTCAATAATTTGAGATGTATATGTTTGTAGAAATAAAATTATTTATTGGATTATAGATTCAATGGAAGAAAGATGCTATCTACATTACTCAATCTAAATATATCAAGGAGATACTAAAGAAAGTTGTAATGGAAGATTCAAGACTTATTGGAACCCCTATGTCTACTAGACATAAAATTTCCAAAAATGATGATTCCAAAGAGGTAGATCAGATCATATATAGATAAATTATTGGAAAATTATAGTATATAGTACGTACATGGCTTGATATTGCATTAGTAGTCAATATGGTGGCAAGATTCTCAACAAATCCCAAAGAAAATCACATGATGGTAGTCAAAAGAATCATGAGATATCTAAAAGGTACTGAAGAATATGGTTTATGGTACAAAATAGGAGTCAATTTGGATTTAAAAGTATTCATAGATGCTAACTAGGTAGGAAGTATTGATGATAGAAAAAACACTAGTGGTGGAGCATTCTTTCTTGGTAAAAGACTAGTGTCTTGGACAAGCAAGAAACAATATTATTTCTCTCAATCCACAAAAGAGGTAGAGTATGTGACAACAAAAATCAATTATTCTAATATTATGTGGTTCAAACAACTAATGGTAGGTATGAAGATAGAGATCAAGGATCCAATAGTTATATATTGTCATAACACCAGTGCAATCAATATATCAAAGAATCCAGTTATGCATACCAAAACAAAGCATGTTGCTATAAAATATCATTTCTTGATAGAATTGGTACAAGATAAAGAATTAGATTGGAATATATAAATAAAAAAGAACAAATTGCAAACATATTCACCAAGCCATTACCTAAGGATGTATTTCTATATCTAAGTGGTAAGCTAGGGGTCATTGCCCTATTTGAAGCTCACTAAATGAAGTTTAGTAATTCATCAACTAGAGCATTATTGAAGATCAATTAGTTGGTGCAATATTGACAAGGGAATATTGCAAAAGATTAAGTACTTGAGGTACATTGATATTAACTAAAAATTTTCTTTCGTATGAGATCTCAAAGAGGGAGAAGTTTACTATAATTTCTCATAGAAATTTTGTGGAGAAGTTTGTTGTCAAAGAAAGAGTTTTCAAAGAGAGAGAATGAACTTTGTAGAAGTTCTACCAAATAGAAGCTTTTTTAAAGAGGGAGAAACTAAAGATAGAAATATTTCACACTGATAAAGGATTTCTCATGGACGAGAATCAAAATCAAACTAAGAATATGTTCCTTACTTTGTTCTTGCTCAAAAATTTGATTGTGTTATGAAATGTTGTGTTGACATCAATGCCAAAGAGGAAGATTGTTTTTCTATGGATACCAAGCATTCTAGAGTGTGTCTAGTTCATAAGACAATATCTATCAAGTTCATTTATGCACCAAAGTAAAGTTTGTGGAAGATGAGTGTTAACCAAGATCACTCAATTAGTAAAGGAAATGTTAGATGGAACCACTATTAACTGAGATCAGTTGACTACTAAAGGAATTGTGAAAATATATAGTGTTTACCAAGCTCACTTGGTTAGCACAAGAAAATCATTTCTGAGTTAATGTCTACTGAGCAGGGTTGGCTAATGAAGGATTTTTTTTTGTTTCAGCATATTGATTTCAATTGATTTATCTATTGGTTCTAGCCAACCAAGAAGATGAATATTAATTATTCTAAGTTGTATTTGAGCTGACTTGACAATATGAAAGATATAAATAAAAGGTCAAGTGGAGGGTTAGAAAGTGTGTGTGTGTGTGTGTGTGTGAAGTGTGAATGCATGGAAGACAATTGAAGATTTGATGATGCTAAGAGGAAGTGAATCAAGAAGGATAAGTAGAATATCCTTGAGAAGCTAAAAGATATATTCAATTAGGAAAGATCAAGAATAATCCATAATTGAGATTTTTAATCAGCAATTAAGTTGCATCCAAATTAGGTCATGTCATTGTTACTATCTAACCATTTTAGCAGTGATCTAAATCTCTTAACAAAGTTGGCTTAACAACTATTTGTAAATCCTCTAACAAGGTTAAATTTCTACTGAAGTGTCTAAAGCTATTTAACAAGGCCACTCCTAATAGGTTTATTAAATCTTCTAATAGGGTCATACCTAATAGTGTGTTTTGTAACCTTTAATAGGGTTGGCTCCTAACAGGGCTCACTTCAGAAGAGTGAAAATCAATAACTAGTTGCAATTGGTAATTTTTCCCTAATTGGGTTTCCATGTTAAAACTTGGTGTCAAATGTGTTCATGCTATTTATTTTATGTGTTTTAAAATAAGATAAAGCAATAAGTAATCACAAATAAAATCTTAATATTTTTATGTTAAGTGTTTACTGAGCATTCTCAGTATTTACTAGGTTATAGTATTGTAAGTGTGTTTATTGAGCATCAACATAATTAAGTTTTTAGAGTTTATTTTGTACTAGCATCTAAGGGATATAGGATTTATTTTATAGTAATTGATTCACCCTTCCACTCTTAGTTACTCATCTTATATTTCTAACATCCAACTCAAAAAATAAAGCCCTATGCTGACTGCTAGGAGTATCTGACTTTGGATAGTTTTACAAATGCTAATGCACGGTATGCCAATGATCATGATGAGGTGAACTAGTGCTATTCCTAGAAACCCTAGGATGTCAAGTTGAATATTCAAGTGCAATGGTGGCTTGATGTGAAGTTTGAGGAGTTGGAAATATTTTTGTTTTTTGATTGGATTGGAGGCCTAATATTAAGGTTAAAAATTAGGGCTTGGTGCTAATTAGGGTTATGGGTGTCATAGAGCATTGAAAGTTTGGATTCTTGGTGTACTAGGGGATAGCTACTAGATTACTAAGTTGGTTTTGTGGATTGTTTTGGATAATTTGAAGAATAGAAACAAAACAAGGTCACAAGACCTAATAGCCAATAGGCCTTATTAGCCTATGTGAAGAATTAAAAATTCTTGGTGTTTTTTTATGACCAAAAGTGTTGAGTGAGGCCAAGAAGGTTATGGAGAGAATATACATTGTCAGTAAACTCCAGGGTAGTGGATTGTTAAGATCCTAAGCATGGGTTAGGGTTTTATGAAGAGGAGGACTAGTGGTACTAGTGCCTTAGAAGAGAGTTTGAGTCCACATAAAATCAACTATACGTAGGAGCCAAGTTGATGAAGAAGCCTTGGAGGCTTGTATTGGTGAGAATGAAAAAGGACAAGAATATTTAGAAGATTCAATATTAGACCTTAGTTAAATGTTGTTTGGATAGAATCGAAAGCTCTCTACATCACGTATGAATAAGAACATGAATGAACCAATTCTTTCTCCTTGTGCATTTTCTAGAAAGGTCAATTAAGTTATGACTCTTGATGTGCATGTCATATGACTCTAAGGAAGAATTAGTTTCTTAATTCATGTGAGAGAAACCTCTAAAGTTTTTTGATCACATTTCTATAAAAAAACTAAAACAATATCTTAGTACATATATACAAAAACTATATATAAGATTTTACCAATATGTCTCTCATCATGACACCAAATCTTTTGAAAATAATGAATGATGTTATCCTCTTCTTTGAACACCTACATAAATTTTTTTATTAAGTGAATTGTGGTGTTTTCATTATCACTCATTGCACATATTATCTCACCCAATTTATTGGACATATTTGCTGCAACATCTATATTTCTTACAAACCTAGAATACAAAATATAATATCAAAACTATTACATTGAAGATTTTTTTTAATATATATTTTAAGTATAAATTGACTCACCTATATGAATTATTGAAACATGCCCTACGTACATGCCAAATACATCAAAGTACTCAACAATTGAAAGAAAATCTACAAATTATATTATAAACATTCATAAGTAGTATTCTAACAAAATAAATTATAAATTTATTTTTTAAAGTTATGATATATATATATATATATATATATATATATATATATATATATATATATATATATATATATATATATATATATATATATATATATATATATATATATATATATATATATATATATAGTATAATCTTATAAAGATAACTAGAGAGTAATAAAACTTGATTACTTTAATCTCAACACTGACATCATCTATCATGAATGTATTAATATGCCAATCTTCTTGATATAGAGTCAACAGACCCTAACAATACATATAGATTTAGCCAAATGCATTTTTGACATTTATTTTAGGAATTTTGGGTTGTCCAACTTTGAAAGGCCATAACTCTCGAACCATTTCTTTGATTGGCTATTATAACCACTTTTTAGAAATGCTAGCTCCTAGTCTACTAGCTCAGAACTATGCTAGCACCCTTCCATTGAGTTTTTAGACCTCATCTAGGCACTCTAAGGCCTCCAATGATGAGCCCAAAGATTTTTTTGCAAATTTTTGCACTGAAAATCTACAATAACTTCTCTGATACTTAAGATGGAGAAATGATATTTTTTTGGTAAGCTTATAACTCTAAAATGAACCTTCTTGTAGAAAATGAGAAGATTCCGAGCTCATATGAAAAACTTACTAAAAATAGAAAGTTTTGATAAATAGTAACAACCCTATCTACTAGTCCTTAAAATAGAAAAGACTAAAAATAAAATAGTATTGGGTGATGCAAGATTGCTCTTACACCCAGGATGCTCTTGCATTAGACACCTAGGGTAACTTTAGAAGTGACCCCATCACATCTCAGGTGTTTAGAGGAAAACCAAGATGGTTAACCTCCTCCTTTGCTAGCCATGATGAATCCTCTACTAGTCTCCCTTTCTATTTGACCAAGTATTCGTCATAAATTCTATTATTTGTACTTTTTCAAATACAACTGTCCAGCATTTCCTCAATCTCCTTTGTAGCTAAACTAGCTATTGGAATACTCCATTTCTGTTCTGCAACCTCATCTCCATCACCTCCTTCATAATACACTATCAAATCTAAAATGTTAAATACTGGTGAAATATTCAATTCAATAGGCAACTTCACTTCATAATCATTTCCAGAATCATGTATTTTTACTATCTTGCATGGTCCAAACTTCTTCATCTTAAACTGATTACATGTACCCCCTACAAAATACTTATTTCTCAAATGAACCATGACTTTATCTCAATTTGAAATCCCTTACACTTCATTTTCACATATGTCTTAGCCTTATGCTATGCATTCATATTTATGTTGTGTTTCCTCACCTCCTAATAGATGTTTTTCAAATGTTCAACAAATTCTTTTGCATCAGTACTACTTATTTGTCCTTTATCTAACTACTGCAATTTAGCAGCATTTCAAGGACTACTCCCACATACAATCTTGAATGGTGATTTACTAGTACTCTTGATGAAAAAATTATTACATTCAAATTCTTCATGTGGTAAAGTCATATCCCATCCTTTTGGCTTGTCTCAAACCAAACATCTCAACAAGTTTCCCATACTGTGATTCACAACTTTTGTCTATCCATCAGTCTATGGATGATATGATGAACTGAACTTCAACTCTATCTTTAATTTATTTCTTAATGTATGTTAGAAATGCCTAAAAAATTTGGTGTCTCAATATAAAAATATACTCTTTGAAAGACCATGAAACCTCACCATTTCTCTAAAAAACAATTTTTCCACATGAACAACATCACTAGTTTCCTGCAAGGATTAAAATGTGTCATCTTTGAAAACCTATAAACCACCACAAAAATATAACCATTCCCACATTACATCCTCAATAATTCAAGAACAAAATCCATGCTGACATCCTCCCACAACTACTCTGGTATAGGTAATGGTTGATAAAACCCTATATTTTTCTTCACTCATTTCACCATTTAACTTACTCTACAGCTTTGTACAAACTTATTCACATCTTGCTACAACTATGGCAAGAAATAATTCTCAACAATGAAAGCTATGGTTTTATATCTACAAAAATGTCTAACAAGTCCTCCTCTATGCTTCTCCTTGATGATATTCTCTCCCATTGAATTTATGGGAATGCACAACTGGCTTCCTTTAAACAACATACTATCCTAGATCATGAAATCTAACCACTTTGTCTTGTCAAGTGTAATAGGTTTTGTACAAGCCTTCGATGCTTCACCAAAATTAGGATCATCTGAATATAAATTACTAAGTTCCTTTAAGCCAACCACCTCTATCTATATTTTTGTGAGGAAAAGTTGTCTTCTACTAGGAGCATCTACAACTATGTTAGACTTCCTACTCATGTGTTTCAAAATAAATGTATAACTCTGTAAAAACTCAACCCATTTTAAATACAATTAGTTTAATTTTCCATAAATATTCAAATATTGCAAATCTTGATGATCATTTATGAGCTGCATAAAAGTGCTTGGTGCATTAGCTAGCCCAAACAACATGACTAACCACTTGTACAATCCTTCTTTTGTCTTGAAATAAGTCTTCAACTCATCACCTTCTCTAATATGTATATGATGGTACCCACTCTTGAGATCTATGTTTGTGAAATAATCTACTCGAATAGTCCATAATATCATCCATCCTTGGTGATGGAAATCTATACCTGATTGTGATCTTGTTAATAGCCTAAGAATCTATGCACATCCTCCATTCACCATTCTTCTTTGGTGTTAATACAACTCGTACAACACATGGACTCAGACTCTCTTGAATCAACCCCATGTGCAACAACTCATGAACTTTTCTTCTCAACTCTTCACTTTTTCATGTTTTCATTTTACGCACTACCTTGTTTGGAAAATTGGCTCCTGGAGCAAAATCCATTTGGTGACTGATCTTTCTCATTGGGGGAAACCCATTAGGTACATTATCAGATACAATATTAGAAAAATCTCCCAACAAATCTAGAATTTCTATAGGTACCTCCTCTACTTCTTCTTTACTATCTTTTGGGATTATAGTAAAACACATATGCTCATGCTTTAGACCTTTGAGAAACTCTTTTCCATCAATGAAATATATTTTGGCAGCATGACATACCTTTTAATATTTATTCTTTAATGGCTTCAACTTATGCTTCACTTTATCCTTGGTCAAAGTGTAGGTATTTTCTCACCCATCGTGTACAATATGCTTGTCAAACTATCATGGCCTACCTAGCAACATATGATAGATGTCCATAGGTATGATATCACATAGTACCTCATCATGGTAGCTTCCAATATTGAATTTCACTGAGCACTGCTCATTGACCATAACTTTGTGGTCATCTTGCACCCAAGCAATATGTTATGGATATGAGTATTTCTATCTTTTCGGCTTCAACTTTGTGACCATCATTTTTGACACTAGATTTTCATTACTTCCACCATCAATGATCACATCAAAATTCACTTATCTTCATATCTACACCTTGTGTGAAACAATCTCCTTCTTTGAACAGGTTCATTCTCACCACTCAATAGGACTCTTATATTAACTAGGACCTCTCCTCTTTTAGCATCTTCAGAATGTGATGATCTGGCATCTTTGTCAACATGTACAACTTTGGCCTAGCCTTTTATTCTTCAATGTGTCCTTCCTTGGTGCTAGGTACATTCAAATGCTCTATGCCCTGCTTCTTTCTAGTGAAAAGATTTCCTATAGAAGCCTCCTCTATTAGATCCTTGTCCTCTACCTCTTCCTCTCTAATCTCTATTATTTTGATCATGGAAAAAATTAGAATTGTTTCCCCTCTAGTTATAACTACTACTTCTAGCCTCATCTTTGTTCTTATGACCATCATTTCAACCTCCATAAGATCTCTTGCCAGATCTTCCATTGTGACCTCTTCCATTATTCTTGTTATCAAATTTTTTTCTTAGTTTCTCCTCAACCCTTAGGAAAAACTATTATTCCTTCTCAATATTGGTCACTTGAACAAAGCTCATCTCATCCTGAATGCTTGGTCTCAACCCATTAAGATAATGAACACTTTCTCCTTATCATCTTCTACATGATTAGTTCTAATGAGAACTTGATACAACTCTTCAATATACTCTTGAATAGATTTTTTGCTTGTTGCAACTCTTGCATTTTCTTCGATAGATCAAGCTCAAAACATATGGGAATGAATTGTTAATTCATTTTAGCCACCATTTGATCCCATCTAGTGATTTTTTCCTTTTATCTTTTATTTCAATCCAACTAGATCTCCTACCACTAGATCTTTGCATGACCCTTCAATTTGGACTTCACAAACTTGACCCTACTTGGATCTTTAATATTTTCATATTCAAAGTACTCTTCAAATTCATTGATCTAGTCAATCAATTCCTCTGGGTTGAGATTTCCTAAAAATGTCCAAACATCAAACTTAGGTCTTTTTCTAATGCTAGAAATGACCCTGAAAAGCTTCACAACATCTAGGTTAAGAACTTCCTCTACTGGGTCTAGATTCACATTTCCTTCTTCTCTTTCATCCTAACTTTCATCATCTCCTTTAACAAGATTCATTCCTTTGCAAATTTGTTCTTGCATCACTTAAATTTTCCTTTGGAGGGTTCTAAAATCCCTAGGTCTAACACCTTTGACTCTTCCACCACACTCTCTTCATGGAGGCATTTGTGTGCTACCACTGAAACACTAGTGCAAATTGCCTCACAATTAGTGATCTGTCTATATGGTCAGCCCAAACCATGGTCTTGGTGTGAACTACCTCATAGTCAGTGATCTATCCGCACACTTAGGAGCTCTAGTTCTAATACAACTTGATGAAGGGTGCTACCCTTAAAACCATAAACCATAACAGAAAACAAAGAAACAATAGCAAATATGAGAACAAAATATGGACTTCTTATTTGTGCCACAAATGCAAAATTATAGAATTCATAAGTATAATATGCTAACCCACATGAGTGCCTTCATTATAGTAATCTATAAGAAAAAGCTAAAAACTACACCCAAAGCTATTCTAAACAATGTTCGAGCCTCTCTTAAATAGGAAATTTAATGTCACCCAAGAAGATTCTAGATGCTCAAACTTAATACCTAGGTCCAACAAACCCTAACAATACATATAGAGTCAGCCAATTACATTTTTGACATTTATTTTAGGAATTTTGGGAAGCCCAACTTTGAAAGTCCATAACTCTTGAACCATTGCTCTAATTGGCTATTATAACCACTTTTCAAAAGCACCAGCTCTTGAATTATAGACTGAAAATTGTGCTAGTTCTCTTTCATCAAATTTTTGGACCTTATTTTGGCACTCTAAGGCCTCCAATAGTGAGCATTAATATTTATTTGCAAAATTTCCCACTAAAAATCTACAATAACTTCTCTGATACTTAAGCTAGAGTAATGCAATTTTTATGGTAATCTTATAACTCTAAAATGAACCTTCCTCTAGAAAATGAGAACATTTTGACCTTGTATGACAAACTTACAAAAAATATAAAGTTCCCATATATAGTAACCATCCCTCTACTCCTTATTAAAAATAGAAAAGATTAAAAATAAAATATTTTTGGGTGATGGAAGATTTCTCCTACACCCAAGATGCTCCTACATTAGGAATATTTTCCCCACTATTTTGGTATTTTATAATAGAAGTTATCTTTTGCATACCATAAACTTACACCTTTTGAGTCATCTTCAATTTTTTGTGATTGAAGATACCATACTATTTCCCATGCATTCATTACATTTTTTCTTCATAAATATGTATCCCTCTTATTCATCAACTTTTTTATAATAGGATATAAATAGTGTTGTTCACATATTTTATCAATTCTAACACCCATTAATAATAATGGTTCTATATATGAGTTGTATATTCAATTGATTGTTTTGGTTCAATCACACTCCTTGGATCACTAGAAAGGTCTCTTTCTCCCACACAAAAGTCACCATTAGCATACTGATGGAAAAACTTATTATATGTAATGATAGAAACATTTGGTCTTCCATACATAACCCTAACAATAAAGTGTATTTCACAACCCCTTTTTTGAACAAAATTTTGCATCCTTTTCATATCTTGATGTTTTTCCTCTTGTCTTTATCTCGAGGTCCAAAAGCACAATAATATCTACATAACCCTAACAATAAAGTGTGTTTTAAAACCCCTTTTCTAAACAAACATTTGTATTCTTTTCATGTCTTGATGTTTTTCCTCTTGCATCAATAGGTTGCTTTGATTTGACTTTTATAGGTAATTAGAGCATGAAAAATAGTTGGGAGTTGTGAGAAAAGTATGAGGAAGGTGCATGATGCTTGTATTTTATGTTATGGTATAAACATCCATTGAAAATGGATAGCCAGTGCATTTTATCTAGGGCCACACAAATGTCTACAAGAATTAAATTAATGAGAGGCCTTTCATTGTGAGTTGGATAGTGTAGGTAGAAATGTGAAAAGCTAGTGCTAACACCATTTTTGTTTATTTGGGCCCCATGAATTGAACTGAAAGGAATTTTCATTGGGATTATAGCTGCATTTTTGAGGCACAATCAATGTAAATTTGGGAAAATTGACTTGACACAATCATGTGAATGTGAAAATTGATTTCTTGTGTCTATATTAGAAATATATTACATATTATGGATTTAATTGGCTTCCCATTTCTATATTAGGACTATATTTCATATTATGAATTGAATTGGTTTTCCATGTCTATATTAGGACTATATTTCATATTATGGATTCAATTGGCTTCCCATTTATATATTAGGACAATATTTCATATTATGGTTTGAATTTTCATACTTTGTACAACCACACTTATAAAAATGATAAAATATTATTTATTAGTATTGTAGAGTAAGATTTTTACTCTTATAGGATTATAGTTCAAGCATACGTTGCATCTTTGTCATATATATATATATATACACACACACACACATATATATATACATATATATGTATATATATGTATATATGTATATATATTCATATGTATATATATACACACACATATATATATGTATATACATACATACATATGTATATATATGTATATATATATACATGTATATATACATACATACATATACACATATATATATATATACATATATAGATATATATATATATATATATATATATGTGTATATGTATGTATGTATATATACATGTATATATATATATATATATATATATGTATATATATATATGTATGCATCTATGTATGTATTATGACTATATTTCATATTATAGATTGAGCTGGCATATATTGTAGAACCACATTTCTAATAGTGACAAATTCTTATGATTACACACTATTTATTAGTCTTGTGATAGCGATGATGATTATTCTTTCTTTTTATAAATCTTTATATATTTGAAGTTCTAAATCTAAATAATTATACAAAGGAGGAGAAAATGTAACTATCAATTTTTTATAAAGACTATAGCTTAAGATTTTCACTCTTATAGGATTAGAGTTCAAGCAAAAGATGCATCTTTCTCATTTCTATATTATGACTAAATTTCATTTCATGGATTGAATTGGCTTACATTGTACAACCACACTTGTAGTAGTGAAAAATTCTTATGATAAAGGACTATTTATTAGTTTGGTGATGATGATGACAATGATTAATTTTCATTTTATAAATCTTCGTATATTTTAAGTACAAAGTCTAAGTAATTATACAAAAGAGAAGCAAATGTAACTATCAAATTTATATAATGATAGTAGAGTATGATTTTTACTCTTATAGGATTAGAATTTAACCATAAGTTGCATCTAATAGGTAATATTAAATTTTGACTTATATATCATATTTAATTAAATTGATTTATAATTTAAATATATAGATATTATATTTCTGATAGTAAATAATACAAATTCTAGAATTCTTTATTTTACTATATTAATATAACATATTTAATTTTAATATTTAATAATGTTATAATGTAATATAATTTGCATATTATTCATAATTATATATTAAATTTAAAGATATAAATTTATAATGTACAATAAAATAAATCACTTGAACTATTTATAAATCTAGCTTATATTCATGTAATATTTCATAATAGATATTTGACATTGAAATTATATTGATTAATTTAATAATTGAAAACTTATAAATAAATGTAACATATATTGAGAAAAAAATATAATATCGATAGATTATTTATATATAAAAATTATTTTATAATTTATATTTTATATTAAACATCAAATAATAATATAATTAAATGAAAAAATAAAATTAATTTAATTATATGATATTTTTGTCTATATTATTTTTAAATAGAATTTGCATAGTGAATTATGAATGTAAACATTTTTAATATTACATTAATATTATAATTATGAATTCATTAATTTATTATGAAACATAATAATTAAATTAACCTAATTAATACTATGAAATATATTTTAAAAATGATGAACTTTTCACATCTTAATGTGGATGAATTGAGAAAAAATTGGACATGAAATCAAGTTATGTGAAAATAATGTTTACAATTAAAAGAACTTTAAACAAGCCTAAGATTTATTAAGTATTAGAGGGTCACATTTTTGTGAAGTGGTGATTTGGTTGCATTGATAATGGTTGAGTCAACATTCAAATCTTCAATTTGCCCAAATACTTTTACTGCACTGGATTAGGAGTTCTTGCAGACCCTATGCCAGAACCACATTGCAAGTTTGATGCTTGCCTCCCTTAGCTCTCCCACATCAGGATTGTAATCATTATGTCTCTCAAGATCTTTTTTCTTGTAGGTATGACTTGCTTCTTTTGGGGATGAGGTCCCTTAGAATTTTTTTGTTACCAGTTCATAGTTCCAATCAAAAGTGATTAATGGAAAAAATGTATTAATAATAACATAATTTTCTATTAATTTTTTTCAACATAAATGAACATTACATTTTGTACTTCCTATTTATTTTATTGTCTCAAATAGTAAATTTTGAAATAATTCTTAAGATATTAGTTAGAATCTCAATAATATGCTGACCATTAGAGTTGTGTTCATATCTAATAGGGGTCTAAAACATTACAAGGATTAGGAAATAACAGTTAGTAGTACTGAGCTAAGTGTCCTATATTAAGTGTGCAATCAAAGCAATGTTTAGACAAGAAATTATTTCACGTACGGGATCAAAATTATATACATTATTAACTAGATTTCATTTTTTGAGTTCTTTCCATGTTATCTTTGATCTAAATTTTATTACTAATAAGATAATTAAACCCAACATTAACAAGACTACAAAAACCAACTAGTTTTAATTGGAGAGGACTCTAGCTATAAGAAGATCTTGTTCATAGAGATATGACATTGTCTTAATGATAAAATGCTCATATTTCACATAATAAGGCTTGAAGAACTGAGAACAATGACTTCTATAAAAAAAATTTATTAGGATTCGAAAAGAAGGTTAGACAATATATCTAACAAAGAGAAATTACTCTATGTGTCCTAGAGCACAACAAGGTTATTAAAATTGCATAATATCTAGACACACATAGTATAAATGTGATGTTTTCAACTATGCCACATACCGAGAAAGAAAAAGAAAAAATAGAACTATTCATGAAATGAAATTATGGAAAAATAAAAAGTAAATAAGTTGATATTTAATTTGATTCGTTTTAACATTTTAATAAGCTTGTTTATAAAGATTTAATGTCCTTTTATATTAGAATGTAAGTTATTAACCAATTTAACTATTATTATTATAAATTATAAATTATTTATGTTGCCAAAATTATTCTTTATTACTTCTACCTATACAGGGGAAGAATATTGCAAGATTTCAATGCAATTATTCTAGAGACTTAGATGAATCACAATAAGGGATCAATGGTTATATAAAAGTATGCAACATATAAAAAAAATTACATAGATATGTGCTATTTACATCAAAAGATTAGACCATGTCCTTTTAGGTTCTTTGACATTAAGCTCCTAAACAACAAATAATTTATATACGAATTTTTTTTAATATGTAATGGGTTGAATCCTAGACAACATAAACAATTGTATATAATAAAATCAATTGAAACATAATGAATCAAACCTTAGATCAAGTTAACTAACTTTATTTATTATTTCACAACTATTTTAAACTAGTTAATTTAATTCACAAAATATAAACAAAATGGAAATGAATTAATTCAACCAAATATGGATATTTATTTTAATTCATTTAACAAATGGGAAAAATTGATTAAAAAAATAACCAATGGTTGTATATTTAATAAATTGAGAAATAATTAGTTAATTAGGATAGAACACTCTATAGGGAAATGGTAAGTTTCAATCCTATTTCCGAGGTGTTATATTTGATTATACCCAAGCCTTGTGTTGATATTAACTCTAGCCCATTTCTTATCTCTAAAAAAAAAATTAATTAGGGGATCATCATAATTTAATTTAATAATAATATTTAGTTAAAATACCCAAGGAGAACTAAATTTTATAATGACATCATTAGTTAAATTTAGGTTTTTATACACTAGAAACATCAATTTGTGTATGTGTCTAGATATCTACCCAAGTTTATAAGTATTGAGCTTCCATGCCCAAATTGGTCTATTATTTGGAAGCTTGAAGGTCCACAAGTTCTTTGATTCCTAAATGATTGTGTTGCAAATTTTTGATTCCACTAATGATATCAACAATATCCCATATGGCGCTGACACCCTACTTTTAGTCTCTAGCTAGATTCATCATCCAAAGATCTCAATACCTCCTACTTCCTAGGCTTGTGTAACATGTTCATCTATTGTTGGTGATTCCAAGGAGTCATTAAAAGAGATACCATTTATCTTATTAATTACAATTAGTATTTTCTAGATATTTATGTATTCTTGGAAAGGTTTCATACTTCAAATTTGGGCGACACATTTGCAAGCATTTATCTTTTATTTGATGAAAAAATTACTATATTTGGAGAATCTTCATCACCATGTTTCAAGATTCAAATTCAAAAGTTTGTTTCTTAACTTTATATGTCACATTTATTGGTTGAGGATGATAAGTTATCACATGATCAATTAGAAGGCTATAAAATAACATGGTTAAACCTCTTTTTTAGTGGACTTAGATTTGGTCAAATCTAGGACACCAACGCATGTGATGGATTCTCCAAGTTTCGATACTCCCATTTAGTTTTCAAGGACATCATTTTTATTAGATGATTTTTGTAGGAGAAATATTGTCACTTTATCTTCATCTTTGTCTTTGGAGCTTGTTCACAACCATTTTTCATTGGTTTCTTATTCATTACCTCCTAGTATGATTAGGATGGTTCTAATTGGTTTGTAGAACCTTTATCATCAAAGCACATGCTGATGCATGATCACATTTCAAAGAAAAAATAATCATACTAAATTTGGATTCCATTTTTTATTTAACATGTAGAATGGAAAGAATTCCTATATTTATACTTCATATATATCCTTCACAAGGGGATAAATCATTTTTGTAGGCATTTATAAACACATTGTGAAGAAGAATCTATAGAATCTATTGCATTGAACATTTCTTTGACCTCCCCAATAAGTCTATCAACATGGTCATGATACTCAAGAGCCTAAAAATTGCATACAACACAAATTGATCATTACATTGGGTCTCATATTAGCATCTTATAAAAAGAATGGAATAATGGTGTGAAGGAAGGTAGCATTGTAAGGTAGTTTAGGGAGAGATTGTATGAAAAGATCATCCCACAAGTTCCCATGATGATTTCCTATACACCTAAAGACATTTTCATGAACACTAGTGGTAGTTGTAGTCTTATTCATTATTGAATTCCTTAGACATTTTGTTCCTAATATTGGGAATGACTTGGGAAAAGTGTTTATGAGATGGGTGGGCTTCTGAATATGGCTTTTTCTAAAAATTTGTTCATTGCTAGTTATGAAACCTTTCTCACTACTCATGAGAGGTTTTTTCTTCAAATATATGATACAATGAAAATATTTCATGCAATATATGTTGACTTTCTTGATCTATTTCATATAATATCTGTCATGAAATAGGAAGATGGATATTTCATGTAGTTTATGTCTACTAGATATTTACTTGTATTAGAAGAAATATACAATCCCAAGATTCCATGTAATATCTATCTACATATTCCAAGAGGTACCAGGTCAAATTCAAGCATGGACAAGGTATCTATATATGAAGAGTTTGAAATGGGGTTTACTTTTGGGATGTTGGAAATAATGTTTTGAACAAAAAGTCAATGTTGTCATTTTAAATTTCTCTATACAATCTAGCATTCATATATAGCAAGGAAATTTTGTAAAACATAAAACTTATTTTAGTTTAAACTATCACGTAAGTAAAATGCTTAAAGTAAGAATGCTGCTACATATTCCTTTAAAAACTATTACATTCAACCAATATTCTAATAGTCATACAAAGATAAAATTTGGTCAAGAGAGAGATGGTGATGCACTCAACTAGGGTTTTTTGTAGCATTACTTTTTCTCTAAATTTTTATTTGGTTTTGCACATGTCATACCACATTAATTATAGAAGAATTAGGGGTTTTTTATTATGGTTTCATCTAACTTTAGCCTTGTATGTAATACTAGAGTTGGAGATGTTGTGATAGATGCTCATGGAACCTCCATAGACCAAACATCCTCACAAGTTTGTTCTAAAAGTGTTTCATGATTTAAGGCCTCCCTTGATAGTTTTATCAACATTTAGAATTTTGATAATGCATGTGAAAGGTTAGAGAAGCATAAATTTTAATTTTTTATTTTGTGAGTAGAATTCCTCCTAAAAATATCCTTTAGAAAATGTGTTATCAAGTCATGGACTCCTCATGGGGTATGACTTGAAGGTTTTCAAAGCCTCATCAAGGGAATTTTTTTGTTTTCATTTGCAAACCCTTCCCAAGCCAACACAACTTTTAATCATAGGCCCTTGATAGTTAGGTCTTCACTAATGGTTTTCTAGTGATGGTCTAGTGACTTCTCTATCTTAGATGACAGGAAGCTAAAGGTCCCTATTTAGTTTGAGTTCTCAGTTCTTCTCATGCCTTTTTGGTCTTGTATCCATGTCATTTCACAAACCCTTGTTAAGATGATTTGTATCGAACTTGAATTTTTTAATGCTCATCCTCAAAGGATAGTTTGCATTGAATTTTACCTTTCCTATGACCTTAAAGAAACAATTCAAATTTAGTTTGGGGCTCACACCTTCACCTAGAAGATGATCTATATGATTCTATTGAATACCTATTATTGGTGTCAATAGACCAAGCACAAGATCATGGACTTCTTACTACCCAAGCCTTGCAAGTTGGCTCCTATAAAAGATTCGCAAGCCAGGCTTCCCAAGTGTTGGTATGTTTTTATGCAAAAAGTTTGTCTTTGTGTTGGGTTTAAAATATTTCTTAGTAATATACCAAATCGTCTTTCCCCTATGTTGAAAACACCCTAGTTACAAGGGTTTTGAGGTGAAAACCAATTTTAAAAATACCCTAAAGGTTTATTTTACTTTGTTACTTTTTGACTCTCTTAAAGAGGGGCTTGTCCAATGTACTATTGTGATTGAGCCTACGCATTGTTATCTTTAAGTCATGACCCTGTGCCTTTTTGTTTTAAATATACTATGTCTTAAAAAGGAAAGGGTTATTTATTAAATGTTAGGGCCCCTTCATAGTTAACTTGGGTATTAACCTTTACATTACTTGTGGTCAACACTTTAATTGATAGATAAACCCTAGTCCTATGCATCTTGAATATTAATTGGTTTCAAGTGCATGAAATGGTGGGACCTAATATCAATGGTACATGTTTCTTCACAAGCTCTGACAATTCTTTTAGTGAGAATGTGTGATATTTCTATGTCACTTATGGCTAGACACTTTTCTATTTAAGCCAACATATGAATCAAATCAATGGCCACCACTCATTCATGAAACATAGCAGGATGTGGATGTGTGTACAAGAGATGGGCCCTTGTCTTGGAAAATATAAAGACAATCAATGGTCCTGATTACCTCACAAACCTAGGCAATAGCTATACTGATGAAGTGAGGTCTTTTCCTATGGAGTAGGCCCAAGCTCAAGCTGTTTGTTGGGCCAAATTTCAATAAGGATCCAATGCATCCTTATTGATCCACATATGCCCATGTTAGCTAGTATGAATGGGTTGGAGGTATGAATCAAATAATGGAGATGCCAACATGTTTCCGCATGGACATGAGGATTAGGTTTTCTTTTATAATACAATGGGTCCTCTTTTATTTGAACTGATAGCTATCATGTTCCCACAAACTCTAACAAAGGTTATAACAAAAAGGTGAGATCATGACACATGGTTGTGATCAACATAAAGGTTTCTAGTGGGACCTAAGGAGTCAATAAGAACCTAAAATATAAATGGGCCATGTGGACAATGTCAGTGAGTCTAATTACATAAGCACCAACACTTTGAATCATAATACGAGTAGACATCCCACATTATCTCACAAGGAATCTACATCTATGTGATGATCAAGCATGATGCTTCCACATGTCACATCCACTTCAGTGTGTGGAATTTTCAAAGGATCTTACATGATCACTTTTATAGTTTCTTATTATTTGATGATGTGTCCTAAATTAAAAATTATATGCTTAGTAAATTTCAAAGGGAGACTACAAGCTTCTAATTTAAGATGCAAGATGATCAATCATAGATGTTTAAATATGGTGCTGAGATAAGAAAATACATTTTCTTTAGCTTGGCGGTGTGATGGTTATTTTGCACAATTTCATGGTTTAAATGCTACTACAATAGATTTGAAATTTGTCACCTAATACTAAATTATTAATATTTACATTTAAAATTTGCAATATTGGGAAATCCAAGCTCAAAGGTTTTCAAAATTAGATTTAGGGTGTCGCAAAAATTTGTGAAATAGACAAGAAGTTATTTTCTCTTTCTATTCTCTAATTTAAATGATTATGTATTCTGTGCTCTATATTGGTAAATAAATTCCTAGTTTAAGTTTTCAAACCCTAAATAATCACTAGTTATGTGGATACCATGTAATAAGAAATCATGCCTCCCTTGAAGAAGTATTCTAGAAAGTTAAGTTGCAAAGATAGAAGACTACATGATGATTTTGTTGAAGAATTTCCTATGCCAAGATAAGATAGGGAAGCATTTTATGTATGGAAAACTTTAAAAATGAGGTACACCTTAGTTTGAAGAATAGGTATGGAAATTTTTATGACATGAATATGCCAATCAAAGGTTTACAAGTTTTTAGGTGGTGGTACGGTCAAGCTAATTTAGGAAGCCCTCTCAATAATGTCTGGCAATATGATTTAGTTAAATTGGTAATACCTACTATTTTCCGTGATATTGACTAACTATTGGAGATTGGTGAATAGATATGACCTGATTTCACACATCATTAGGGACATATGTGTGGAGGTTCTTTTAAAAATAGACACTAATTTCATCAGAGAAGCTTTTGCTCTACATCCAGTTAAAGTTGTAACAAATAGGATAGATTTCAAAATGTTTAAAGAATCTTTTTATCAAGAAAGGGTTGATATGAAACAAAAATTGATACTTTCATTCTTAAAAGAGGAAGATGGAATTGGATTGACACCTCTAGATATATCACATGCCATACATGGTTGTGAACATTATAATTATACCTTGGTAAATATCAATATTTCTCTTTACTAGGGAATACAGTTGACAAATAGAAGGAAATTCTATAAAAATATAATGGCCTTGGAATTAAAAAATATGGGGATACAATAATCTATGATTTCTCTAGGTATCTTAAAGAAAATATCAATGAACTATTGGAAGCATTGAAGAAAGGTGATTCCACATATTTTAGATGGTACTTACAGCTTATACATATGATTATTTTTCACAACAAAATTTATTTTCCACAATGCATGGATGTTGAGTTTGAAAGGGATGATGAAGTTTTGTTGCTTGTTTATTTTAGGCCAACCATTTTAAAAATGGATTAGGAGGGTTATGGTTTTCTGTGATTTTAAAACCAATCTGGGACTACTCTAAGAAGAAATACTTTGCTAGTAGTTACTAATTTTCCTCACTCTTTGTGAATTTTCTTGAGACCAATTGATTTTAATACAAAACCAAAGATGTTCCACTAATGAGGGGATATCTATTTTACCCCCATACCACAATTATCAAATATAAGGATCTACAGTAAAGCCTTTTATGCCACCCAAGTACATTCCATTAAGGATTAGTTTTCTTGAAGTCATGAGGCAGATTGCCATGTTTCAAGATACTAATTGTCACTAGAAAGGGAACCTTCTTTCCCAATCTTACAATTTTTCACCACATTGAAATCATTAAAGATGGAAGGATTAATTTGGTTTAGTTTCTTAGACCATACAATTTGGAAGTTAGTTCAAAAAGGATGAATGACACAGAGGGTTTATATGAAATATTAATGCACAAAATAAATAACCAATGTAGGGGTAAGAATGTATTTTATTATATATAGAGGACATCATTAGAACTTATGAAAACTTGAAATCTCAGAAGAGAGAGATAGCATATTGGCATACAAACACAGAAACATTGAGGGAAATTCAAGAGGAGTATCCAAGTTGGTCCACTCTCAAACTATAAGATCTTGGATCAGAAGTTAAGAATACTTTTTGATAACTTCTTAAGTATATATGATACCATGAATGAAAATTTGAGAAAAACACAGAAGAAAAAGCCAACTTTTGTAGATGATGCATAAAGCTTAAATGTATTATTGCAATCAGATGATGTAGTTCCTAAAGAAGGAAGAGGATGGAAGAAGATAAGAGAGGAGTCACAAAATCATGGTGATGAGTAAGATAAAGAGATTGAAGCTCCAAATGGTTTAAGAATGTTTAGAGGAAGAGATGAGGAGAGAGACCCATTGATCCAAGGAAAGTTGAGATAGTAAGTCTAGAAGCAATAGAGGTAGAAGACTCGGTAAGAAGATCTTCTTTGTTAGAATCTTTAAGACCACTTACTATAGATTCACTACATGAAGGGCATCATGATGATATACTTGAGGAAAGAGATAATTTTGAAGGAGAGGTCCCAAGGGATATAGAGAACATTCAGGGTGTAGAGAAATTTGGGGAATTAAATCTTTGTTATGGAGATGATTATGAAGAAGAATAATAAATCTATGTCCCTGAAGAAGCATTGGAAGGAAAATATCTTGAAGTTCATAGGGCACCAATTTTTGATATCATAACACAAGAGATAAAATGACCTTTCTTAAGGGAGTTGAGAATAGAGTCTTGTAAGGTAGATGTGACTGATGATGAACTTTTTAAATTAATCCCTTCAAGTATTTGTTATAGCAATACTACGAGGAGGATTTTCAAGGTTGAAGAGAAAATAATGCAAAGGCCAAATGTTGATCCTACTGACCTTGCTCAAGAACTCAAGCATGAAATGATGATAAAGTTTCATGGAATTACCCCAGAAGGAGGGAGGAGAATTGTTAAAGAATCAATGATTTAATTATTTCCAAATCTTAATATTTCTAATTGAATCATGAAAGAAATGATGTTAAATAAGCCTGAAAATAAAGCTATGAGCTCCACTCCTAGAATGTATTATAGTGAGGATTTAGCCATTTTAGCTACTTGGTCTTTCCTATGTTCTTTTTCTAGTCAAAGCATTGATGAGGAAAATGGAATTAGATCAAGTGTGTTTCTACAAAGGGCTAGAGGGTGCTAACCTTTCCCATTCCATAAAGAATCTACATAACATGTTGTCTATGTTCATAATATTGTAGAAGGAACATAAAATAGATATGAGCAGTTACATGAAAGGTAAAACCACATGTTTGAAGCATATAAGAAAAGGAAAAAATAAAATTCCAATCTACAAAATTAGGTAAATATGTTGGAGAAAAGGATAGTTGAGCTTAAAGTAGCTAAAAATTCTAGTATGCATCAATCATTGAGCAAAGAACAAGCCACCTCATCAAAATAGTTGAGCATAGTACCTTTTGTTTCCATAGCTACACTAATACATTCCAAGGAAAATCCTTGAAACAAAAACAAAAAGTAAGTATGCTCTGATAAAGGAGGTTGTCGATTTAAAAATGCACTTAGAGAATAAAAAGAATGGTTTTAATTATAACAAAGAAGTTATTGTTGGAAATGCATTAATGTTTGTACATGAGAAGATCAATTCTAAATTGTCTAGAATTCATGAAGTATAGTAAATACGTTATCTAGGTATTAGCAAGATGGAGGATGAAAGGAAGTTGATTAAACTAACACATTAGAAATGGATAGAAAGGATTGAGAAAATAAGAAAAAATGGCTTGTGTAAGAATAGACCCTAATCCTCCCCCAAATTTTATGACTATAGTAAAGATTGTTAAGTCACTTAGAAACTTCTCTACATTACCTTATTACATTGAAAGAAAAATGGTGGAATTAAAGGACTTAATATAGTGTTTCCAAGATACTCTAGTACCACCTATTTTGGATAATGACAAAAATATCAGAGTTTATTGCTTAAAGAATTGAAGCCATAACCATGGTAAGTGACATGGTAAAAAAAATAGTAGTAAATTGTTGGAAATATAGGAGTAACTAAGAGGCGGGGTGAATTAGTTACCACTAAAATAAATCCTAGATCTCTTAGATGTCAACAATAAAATTTAGACTAAGACAACTGATTGTTGTTGTTACTCAGTAAACACATAGAAAATGCTATAACTCGGTAAATGCAAAGTGTGAATTACTTTTAACAAATCTTAAAACATTAACAATAATTAATTTGCAAGCATAAGAGAAATAACATGAACACATGAGACACCAATATTTAATGTGGGAACCCAATTTGGGAAAAACCACCAATGTAACTAGTTACTAATTTTCACTCTTCTAAAGTGAGCCTTGTTAGGAGCCAACCATGTTAAAAGTTACAAAACACATTGTTGGGTGTGACCTTTTAGAGGATTTAATGACCCTACTAGGGGTGGTTTCAAGAGCTCTTGAAATAATTCAATGGAATTGCCACCTTGTTAGAGGATTTACATCTGCTTGTTAAACCAACTCTGTTAAGAGATTTTAGATCACTACTACAATGGTTAGAAAGTAACAATGAAATGACCTAATTGTGATGCAACTGAATTGCTGAATCCAAATCTCTATTCTACTTAAAATTTGATCCCTCTTGATCGAATACTACTTGTTTGCTCCACAAGGATACTTGCTTATCCTTCAAGTTCCCCCCCTCTCTTTCCTTTCTCAATTCAATCAACACACTTGCACAGACTTGAAAATCACAACTTGACCTTATCATTATATCATCTAGATTGTCAATTCAGCTCATTACAAATCAAAGTGACCAAATCATTACCATATTCAACTAGAACCAATACTTGAAATAGCTAAGCTTCATATGCCAAAAAAAAAAAATCTTTCATTAGCTGACCCTACTTGGTAAACACTGGTTCTGAGATGATTTCCTATGTTAACCAATAGACGCTCGGTTAACACTCTAAACTTGCAAAAGTCCTTTGGTAACTAAGTGAACTTGGTGAAAAATGACTCTTTCCAACTTTTCCTTCATTAACCTAGTGAAGTTAGTTAACACTATTTTTCCCATTATTTCCTTCGACACCCAAGTGAGCTCGGTAGACACTGCTTCACAAAATAAACTTCAAGAACACTTAGTAGACAAGGACAACTATCTTGCTAAGAAAGTGAGCTTGATAAGAACTAACTGACAACTAATATGATATTTGTGTGACATCAAAGACAACACATAATTAGACAATTCTATCCAACAATCTCCCTCTTTGGCATTGATGGCAACACAACATGTTATAGCACAATGAAAATTAAGAACAAGACTTTCTCTAATAGAAATTTTCTCCCTCTTTGATTTTATACAGAAGAGTTCTTCTTTCATATAGTAATCTCCTTCTATGAAGGAATTACACAACTTCTCCCTCTTGAAATGATAAAAAAAAAATTCAAAAAGATATAATAGTAATCTTCTCCCTCTTTGACAACACATGCCAAAGACAACACATAATGAATTAGTATCAATGTACCTTGAGTATTGATTCATATGCAATATTCTCTTGACAATGCTCCATCAACTAATTTATCTTCAACTTGGTTCCTATTGATGCATCACTAAAACTTCATTTAGTGAGCTTCAGATAGGGGAATGACCCCTAGCTTACCTCTTAGATACAAGAATGCATCCTTGGGTAATGGCTTGGTGAATACATCTACAATTTGTTCTTTTGTATGGAAATATTCCAATCTGATTTCTTTGTCTTGCACTTGTTCTCTGACAAAGTGATATTTTATACCAATGTGCTTTGTTTTGAAATGCATTATTAGGTTCTTTGATACATTAATTGAAATGGCGTTATCACAATACATGACTACTGGCTCTTTGATTTCAACTTTCATTCCTTCTAGCAATTGTTTGAACCAAACAATGTTAGAAAAATTCATTACTACTACTACATACTTTGCTTCTACTGTGGATTGGGATGTGCAATTTTTCTTCTTGCTTCTTCAAGATACCAAACTTTTTCCAAGAAAGAAAGCTCCACCACTTGTGCTTTTTCTGTCATCAATATTTCCTACCCAATCAACATCAGTGAATACTTTTAGGTCTAGGTTTCCTCCAAGTTTGTACCATAAGACATAATCTTTAGTACCTTTTTAGATATCTCAAGATTATTTTGATTACCATCATATGATTTTCTTTGGCTTTAGCTGAGAATCTTGCCACTATCCCAACTGTTAGGGCAATATTAGGCCTTGTGTTAAGTACATACTATAATTTTCCAATCATTGATCTATATAAGGTCTAATCTACTTCTTTAGAATCATCATTTTTGGTAAGCTTGAGTCTAGTACATATGGGGGTACCAACTAGTTTTGAATCTTCCATACCAAACTTATTGAGTATCTCTTTTACACACTTGGATTGGGTGATATAGATACCATGTTTGTTCTGTTGTATGTACGATCCAACAAAGAATTTTATTTCACCAAACATGGACATCTCAAAGTCTTTGTTGATTTTTTTTTGAAAATGCTTTGCATAGGTCATCATTTTCTATAAATAGAGTGTCATCCACAAATATCTCTCCCAACACAATTTTTTGTCTGGTTCTTCCTTGATGTATAGACTATTGTTATCATTTGTTCTCTAAAAACTATTTTTTATCAAGTAGTTATGTAGTCTTTTATACCAGGCTCTAGGAGCTTGTTTGAGACCATATAGTTCTTTGTGTAATTTTTAGACCATATCCCTTTTGTTAGGATCAACCAAACCTTCTAGCTATTTAATGTAGACTTCTTCATCAAGAATTCCATTTAGGAATGTAGATTTAACATCCATTTGGTATACTTTGAATGCTCTATGAGCTACATATGCAAGTAGGGTCCTAACACCTTCTAATCTTATAATAAGAGCAAAAGTCTCACAATAAACAATTCCTTCTTCTTGAGAATATCCTTTATACACTAATCTAGATTTATTTCTTAATACTTGTCCATCTTCATTTAGCTTATTTCTGAATACCCATTTTGTTCCAATCACATTTTTATCTCTAGGCCTATGAACAAGAGTTCAAGATTTATTCTTTTATATCTATTATATTTCTTTGTTCATTGCTTCAATCCAACTTTCATATTCTATAGCATACTTAACACTTCTAGGTTAAAAATTAGCAAGTAGACATGTACCTTTTAATTTGATTCTTGTCATAGTACCTTTTAATTATCTCTAATAATCTGATTAGGTGCATGATGCCTTCTAACATACTTGGCCAATATAGGTTCTTTTCCTTTTGAATGAATTGTATTGTATAGTCTTCATTTTGAATTTCAACTTTAGGCTTGGGTCATTTAGACTTGATAGGCATTGGCTTGGTAGCTTCAGAATGCGACTCAGGTCCCTATGACTCAATTTAAACTTCTTGCAACTTGGTAGTTGAGGAAGACTCAGGAGGTGAAGTCTCCATATTGTTAGATGTTCCTGGCAATGTTTTAGGTTCGAAATAAACAAGTCTTTTGTAATCTTTTGGTTCTCTTTTATTTTCTTCTTCAATCCATTCTACAAACTCATCAATTCTCACTTGTGCACTTTCTATGATTTTATGAGTAGACAAATTCAAACATTTATATGGCTTACTTCAGCAAGAATATCCTAAGAATATACCTTCATCACCTTTCACATCAAAATTTTCTTTTCTAGACTTTTTCAAGATATAACATTTATTGCCAAAGTAACAATGAAATGACTTGATTGTGATGCAACTAAATTGTAGAATCTAGATCTCTATTCTGCTTAAAATTTGATCCCTCCTAATCAAATATTACTTTTCTGCTCCACAAAGATCCTTGCTTATCCTTTAAGTTTGATCCCTCTCTTTCCTTTCTCAATTCAATCAAGACACTTGCACATACTTGAAAATCACAACTTGACCTTATATTTATATCATCCATATTGTCAAGTTAGCTCATTACAAATTAAAGTAATCAATAATCATTACCATAGTTAGCTAGAACCAATACTTGAAATAGTTAAGCTTCATTTGCAAAAATACCAAAATCCTTCATTAGCTGACCCTGCTCGGTAAACACTAGTTCTAAGATGATTTCCTATGTTAACCAACAAAAGCTCAACTAACACTGTGAACTTGCAAAAATCCTCTGGTAACTGAGTGTACTCGGTGAACACTGACCCTGTCCAACTTTTCCTTCATTAACTGAGTAAACTTGGTTAACACTACTTTTTTTGTAATTTCCTTTGACGCTCGAGTGAGCTTGGCAGACACTGTCTTCATAGAATAAACTTTAGAAATGCTCAATAGACAAGGGAAACTATCTTGCTGAACAAGTGAGCTTGGTAAGCACTAACTAACAACTAATATGACATTTTTGTGACATCAAAGACAACACAAAATTACACAATTGTATCCAACAAAAATATGGATATGATAGTCTTCTAGGAATGAATATATAAGTTAGTTAACTCTAGGATATTCAATGAGAATTTTGAAAAAGAGGTTACTCATTCGATAGTTAAATACAACCCATTTAGGTAGGTAGCAGATAAAATCTTACATCATACATGGCCAACAAGTGATGAATTGGAAGAGTGGGTTAGAAGGTATTATCCAACCGAGGACTCAAATTATGAAGATTAACCACTAAAAAGTCCATAATAAAGGAATATTTTAAACAAGATAGAGTGCAAAAGATAAAAGGAGATAGTTGGTCATGTAAGTACAAGGTGTCACATCAAATTGTTAATGGATTAACTTTTATTTTACATAGCTAGCTGATTGAATATTTGTAGAGAACTAAAATATCAAATCAAAAGTTGAAATGTGTCTTAGTATCTATGCCTAAAGCTTTTTGCAACTCATCTATATAAATGAGTTCCCAAGACTAGATGATAGTTTGAGATATTTGAAGAGAATAGATTTTTCTATGTTTTCCTTTGAGTTGGTCCATTTATTGTGTATCATTTTGTGATGTAGAAAGTTGAAGTATAAGAGTTGCATATCCATTTTGAATTGATTTCCATAGATTCTAAACATAAGGATTTGTATTATTTTCAAGAAAAATGAATGAAAAGAAAGAAGTATTTTGAATGCCTAATTCTGATCTTATCTCTGTTTATGTTATTTTCTAGGTTTTTGAGGCTAAAGGAAAAGTTCTAAGTTCTAGTTATGTTTCTTTTTAGTATTATAATACATTATTACATGTTTTGTTGTTAACTAAAGTGATTCTTTATATGCTTGATATTATTTAAAGGAATTGTAAATGTCATAGGGAGATTTGATAAGTATAGGATTTTGAATTGAGTATTAATGTTATTCTCACAAACTGAGAGAAATATATCCATTGGAGTATGTCCAAGTTTTGTGATTAAGTTTCCTAAAAGGATAAAGGCATTTATCACTAGGTGGTAATAACTTGGTTTTGAAAAGTTGCACAGCATCAAATTTCATAAATCAAAGTGAAATATCCCTTCTTTTGTGGATCTTGAAGGATAAGCTTATGCTTGATTTAGAGAAAATATCTAGGGTATGGAATAGTAGATCCATTACAAACCTTATATAGTCTCTAAGTTAGAATAATTGAAGTGAAAATTCTTTTGTAAAGATGTAATTCACTCATGTTCTTGTTGACAAGAAACTTATGTAATGAATTCCTACATATACCCACCTGAATCTTGTATATTTTGAAGGGGATAACATTTATAAGTCTTGTTAGTTGGTCATATTGGTTTGTGTAGTGATATCTATTATTCTCTATAGCTAATTCTTAGGTTCCCTCTGTCACTTTAAAAGGTATTTGAAATCCTATGAAATCAGGGGCCAAGAAAATGATGACTTTGCCAAGGAATTTTTGACATGGGCTCTACATAGAAGGTGGTGTGCTTGTCAGATTATTGCCTTGTTTGGTATGTCTCTACATAGATGATATTTTAAAGCCCTTCCAAGAAATGATGTATTATAATTTCTTTTGAAAGATGGACATTTTATGTTCTTATGTATTCATGTTTTCATGAGATTATTACTTCTACATTACCCTATTTTATCCTTATTAGTGACTTGTCATTCAAAGCATTTTATCCCTTAGGTGTGTGGTGATTCAATCAAGGTTCCATAACTAGTGTTTTAGTATTAATATTTGTCACATTTTATATGGTAGACAAGAAGAAAAATATGAAGATCTACATTAAAACACATCCTAAGGTCCATATACAAATAGATTTACCCAAAGGAAATAAAAAGGTTTGACCCACGAAGAAAGGAGAGACTATTCATGCATGGAAGCTCAAAAATAACTTAAGGATCACTTTACAACCTCAAGTTGTAGAAGAAAAGGGTTTTTCTTCCAAGCATTCTAACTCTAATACTACTAGTCTTATAGGTGAGTTTTTCGAAACCCCTTTCCAAGAAGATGATGTATGTGAAGATAAAGTAGTCTCATTTATAGGATATGACAGGTCTAGAATAGTTTGTTTAAGAGGAGAAAATAAACATGAAGGCTCAATGAATTCTCATCCATGTGGATCTCATTTAGAGGAGACTCCTTTCATTGAGAGAAATCTTATAGATCTTAGTGAGACCATTGAGTCTTAGTAACCTACTATTAATACAGGTGCTTTGTATGTTGAACTAAAAATCGTTCAAAGACAAGAACTTGAAGAAGATGCCAAATGAAAGCAGTTGGAAAAGGATGAGGAAAGTGAAACTATGAATTATCTCATGGAGAGAGACAATTTTCTTAGAAGAATAGCTTTTTTAAAAGAACAAAATAAGAGATTAGAGGAAAAACCTACATCCCTGCAGCCTAATATTTTTGGAGACTTGGGAAATCTAGAATCTAAATGTATAACTAGAGAAAAGACTCTACATGCCTAGCATGAGTTTTAAAAGGAAGGGAAAGTTTTAAATCAAGTTTGTTCATATGAATTTATTGAAAATATTAAAGTTAATGAGAATAAAAATAAGGATGATACTAGGGTCATATATAAAGGAACTTAAAAGGTAGTTTCTATTCACATAAATGAGCCTCTTGTGGTCCAAAAGGATATACAAGATATATATGAGTTGGACATGGAGTTAGAAAATGCTAGAAAGGAAAGAGAGGACCAGGTGAAATAATTAGAGAAGGTTGAAAATGAGTCACAAGATATAGAAATGAAAAGGAAAATCCACTTCCTTAAGTCTACTTCATGCTAGAACATTGGACCTTGTTGAAGAAGGAGATTGTTGGAAACATATTGATACAATTATGATAAATGTGTTTCAATCATTATTTTGTCATTGATGTCAAACCCGCTTTTTTCTAGTAAGAAAACTACTTATATGATTTAAGTACTATTACCTATTTGATTGATGAAGAGGATTTGATCCAAAGATGTAACAATACCACTTAGAGGAAAGGTTGAGTTATGATATAGAAAGGAGTACAAGAATCAACTAAGATAGTAATATCATAGTTGTTGGTGTAAATAATTATTCACCATTTACACTTACTTAAGTTTACTTAGGTTAATACATATTTTCAATATTTATTTATTAGTCACCTAGGAGTATGTGTACTCTTGTGAGTTTTCATGTTTACATCATAGGGGTCTACACCTCTTTTATGCACATGTTGTATAGAACATAGGAGTTAGCACACTAATTAAGCACATGGTGTCTACAACCTTCTTAATCTTATCCACTCATCTAGAATGTTGGATAAGGTGTGTGATTAGTTGTCAATGCTTATCTTATCTCCTGGTTGTTTCTATAGACATTCTAGGTGCTTCCTGAGAGGCCTTTATATACATGCACTCCTACTATGTTTGCACATCACATACTAAATAGAGAAATGTATTAGAACATACTCTGATTAATTGACCATATCCATTCTTGGTCTATAGTTGTGCTTGTGTTTGAATTCTTAGTTCCTGGATGAATTTTTCCCTTAGGAAAATTCTTACATGGTATCAAAGCTCTTGGAGAATTCCTCTTCACAAAACCATTCAAGACAATCATCTTGCTTCATCACCGTAGCTTGACTTTGGAGTACTACAAAAATTGGGAGCACCTAGAGCCAGATCTGACCTCACTATTGCATCTAGAATGCTAATTCGGTAAAAATTGATTGTAAAGTTGCCTACCCTAGGCCAAAGTCAATTGTGAGGCAATTTTTTTTGCAAACTGGCACTCGAAGGATAGATTTGCAGAATTGGTATGATCATTTTAAATCTATACATTTAATTTTCAGATCTGCATTTTTGTTTCATCTACATCTTTGCTATTTTTTTCAGATCTACATTATTTTCCAAAAATTTGGCCATAGAAGAGATTTTTTGTAAGTGAAGATTGGTGCTTAGTGGTGCAAATCAGATATTGACATTACATTCAAAAGGTCAAAAAACCCCCAGATTAGATTTTGTTTCATCCAAATTGGACATTTGAGGCAAAATCTAGAGCCATATGATTTTAGGAGGCATGGCAATGATTCAGAAAAAATAATAGTAGCAACGATTTTCAAACAGTGATATCTCCCTCTTACGAACTCCTTTTTGCGAGCAATTTTCTTTTTTTTGGGGTAGAATTTCGTGATCTACACAATGGTGTAGGTGGTTTGAGATCTCTATTCTTTAATTATTCTACAACTCACAAATCCTAAATTTTTTCACTTATAATGCTTAGTATGGGCTCATTTGGACTACAAATCAGGTTCTATTTTTTTGCAAGTACAATTTTTTTGGGTCTACTTTTTAGATCTAAAATCAAATTATAGGTTCTATAGATAGAAATATTTCTTTTAGAAATAGGCCCAAAATTGGAAAGTGGTTACCAAGTGCCTAAATCATTCATTAGGAGGGGTTCTTTGATTTATTTTGATTTTTTAGAGGTTTTATTGATTGGTCCATCATGGAAGCAAATGATTTGATTTACTTGACTCCAAACAACTATCAGGAATGGAGTCAAGTAGTTATCAAATATCTCAATTAGCATAATGCACTACCATATGTGAGAGTACTTGACTATGATATTGAGACTTTCAACTTTAGTACTCATGTTCTCTTTCTATATACAAATATGGACATTCTAGATTCACTTATTGACCTTAAGGAAACTGATCCATATGTTCATTGGATATATCTTTGGGAGACCTATGGAGATCCAAACATTCCTCCATTCCCAAAAGATCTCATACCTCTAGTTGTAGCTAACTCCTCTTCAGATGACATCACACCTCCAACTCCTATTGCTCCTAGTGATCCTATTCTAGCCATAGATGCTTCATATTCAGTGCAGTAGGACACTATATGTCTTCCTACTCTACCTTCATGTGAAAAATTCCTTTCTACCCTTGTAGGCCTATTCATAGAGTCTCATATTGAAGATTTGGGAGACATTCTTGATTACATTCATCTTCTTTTTGATGTAGATACTTCTTATTTTTCCACAGTGAAAGATTGATGTACTTGAGCACTGCAAGGTACACATGGTCTTCCAAGTGATTATTTCTTACTAGACATTTAAGCTCTATTCTTCGAGTCACACACAATTGATATGGGAGACATTTATGATGATTTATCACTTCTGTTCTTCTATAGTTATTGCACATTCTCTACATGATCAATCTTTCTAGGTTGGTGTGATTATGGATTCTTATGTATAGCATCTACAAGAGGTCTCTTTCACATTTGAGAAGATGGTTTCCTAAGATAGGTTCTACCACATTCCTTGTTTGATCTGCACTTGTCTTCAACTATTTTGGAGGAAGCCATCATCAACATCGACATAGGGACACTTGAATAGGTTTTAGAGACACCATTCATCTTTGAGATTCCTTCTCCATTTAGGGGACACATCTCCTTTGTACCCTTACATTTTTTTCTTCCAAAGGGGAGGAACATCATTCAAAGGTCATGGATCAGCTTCTTCATGATAGCATTTCTCACTAATCGGTACACTACCTTTAGGGGGCGACTACCTTATCTCCTTCTTCTCTTTTTTGGGCGAGACTTTTTCCTCTTAGGGGGTTTGGTCCTTCTCCATTTTTCTCTTGTATATACTAGCTGTGTGTCATAATGGGAGGGTCTTGATTACTCCATCTATCCATGAAGCCTCTTTCATTCCATGAGGTTTTCCCTCTTTCCCCACTTCATGACAGATTTTCATCTTCATTTTGTACATGGGTACCTAACATGGCCTAGTAGTCGAGACCCATCATGCATTTCATCCTAGTTCTTGTGAACTTAAGTGCATTCCCTAAGTTTCACTAAAGTTGGGGTGTTGGTATAAATAATTATTCACTATTGACACTTACTTAAGTTTACTTAGGTTAATACATATTTTTAATATTGATTTATTAGTCACCTAGGAGTATGTGCACTCTTGTGAGTTGTTATGTTGACATCATAGGGGTTCGCACCTCTTTTATACATAGTTTTTCTACAACATAGGAGTTATCACACTAATTAAGCACATGGTTTCTAAAACCTTCTTAATCTTATCCACTCATCTAGAATGTTGGATAAGGTGTGTGCTTAGTTTTCAATGCTTATCTTATCTCCTAGTTGTTTTTAGAGACATTGTAGGTGCTTCTTGAGAGGCCTTTGTATACAGGAACTCCTAGTGTGTTTACACATCACATACTGAACAGAGCAATGTATTAGGACATACTTTGATTAATTGATCATATCCATTTTTGGTCTATAGTTGTGCTTGTGTTTGAGTTCTTAGTTCTTGGGTGAATTTTTCTCTTATGCAAATTCTTGCATGGTATTAGAGCTATACCAAATTCTTACAATAGTGCATTGATAATCTACTTAAGGTTGCAAAGGTTGGTTATACGAAGCAAGTTCAAAAGAACAAGTTAAAAAAAGTTTGTCTACCAAGATTGCTTGAATGGATAATAGGTAATGAGAAAAGTTAGTGCAAGCTGAGAAGAAAATCAATTAGAGCAGAGTAAAAGTCTATTTTAGGGTATGCTGAGAAAACTAGTGGATGTCAAGTAACGTTTAGTTAATGCTAAGCACTAATAAACTTTATTTCATGTTGAGTGATTTTATAGAGGATGCTAAGAAACATAGTATGTGCCAAGCACTATAAGCAAGTTAACACTAAGCGACAAAATTATTAGAAAGATCATGAATTTAATGGTTTTGAGTGGACAAGTTTATTTTCTTGGATTGTGTGAAATAGGTGAAAGATAAGATTGATGAGCTAGTGACACAAAATTCATGGTAAACTATTTTGAGACAAATTCAAAGAGGATTGAAAGATAAGTTTTCAGAAATGATATGGAATGAGGGGTAGATTCATTAAATCCTCCCTAATCTATCCTAATCCTAAATTGGACGATGGAGAATGAATGGCAAAAGATCTTAATTCTCTATTTATAGGGATGGTTGGTTAGAAGAAAGAGTTTTCATGTATGAGAACCCAAGGAAGATAAGGAGTCAAGGGTATTGCTTCCTTCAATAGCCTAATTGAGAGTCTACATTGGCATGTTCAGCAAGAAGGCTTAAGAGTATGGATTCTTGAAGGTTGAACAAGATATCAGAGTTGAAATGGGTGATAGAAAAGAACAATAGAGGACTAAAATAGAGACCTATAATCTACAAATAAAGTTGTAATTTTTTATTAGATCAAGCCTTATTGCTACTCTCTAGTAATTGTATTAGTCTATGGTAAATCCTTTGGATTAAGGTTGACCTAACAATCATTCGTAAATCTTTTAACCAAGTGACATTCCAAGTGAATGGTATAAAGTCCTCTAACAAAGATCACTCCTATTAGGTTGATTGAAATCCTTAGGGTCACATTTAACAGTGTGTATTGTAACCTATAACAAGGTTGGCCTTTCATAGGGAATCATTTTAGAAGAGTGAAAAATAGTAGCATATTACTGGTGGTTTTTCCCAAATTGGGTTTCCACATAAATTGTTATGTCAAGTATGTTCTTGAATCTGTTATGTTTCATGTTTACATTTCTACAAATTTATTTGATAGTAACCTACAAGTTTTAAGTGATTTCATAATCTAATGGATTGATACATGATGATAAACATTTTATGGACTCACTAAGTTATGAAAAGTTTTATGTATACTTTTGGACCTTAGATAACTAATTCACCTCCTTCTCCTCTTAGTTATTCTAAATGAGTGCCAACAACTGGTATTAGAGCCATCTTCTTAAGAGGACTAGTTTGAAGGTTCTAGAAGCACAAAGATCAAGATGTCAAAATGAGATGTACCCAAGATTAATAGAGATAAATGTCTTACATGAAAAAGTTTGATGATATTATACTAAGCAAAGTTTTAAGAACACTGCTACCTATATATGCTATTAGAGTTTTTGCAATACAAGAACTAAGACATATACTAGGGAATACTCTATCTCTTGAAGGTCTAGTAGGTAGGCTCATTTCTTTTGAGCTATCTAAATTTGATAATTACAAATCTAAAAATAATGAATCTACTTTAAAAGCTAAGATATCATTGAAGGAACTTGATAAGAAAAAAGAAGAAGAAAAAGACAAAGTATGTGTCCAATGGTAGTGATACAGATCAGGAGGATGTAGATCAACTTGAAGCACTACTAGGAAGGATATTTCATAGAGGTAAAGCCAAGTTTGAAGGAAAATTACCTATCATTTGTTTCAATTGCAATGAAGTTAGTCATATTGCTACTAGATGTCCAAATAAGAAGAACTACAAAGGTGGTGACAAGTAAAAAAGTAGATCAGATGAAGACAACAAGGATTATAGAGACAAAGGCAAGAAGTCTTGCTATATTGCTAAAGAGGAAACAAAAGATGAATCTGATGAACATGATGATGAAGTGGTGTATGTTGCGATGAAGGAAAAATTTGATGAAGATGAGACAACTATACTTGTGTCTTGTGTGAACAAGAATGACAAATGGATCATTGACAATGGATGTTCACATCACATTATTGAAGATAAAATTATGTTCATTACCTTGAATTGTTATGATGGAAATAGTGTAATATTTGATAATGATTCACAATGCTTGATAAAAGGAAAAGGTTCTATCAAACTCACAGAAAATATTTTATGTCACAATGCTTACTATGTTACAAGAATTAACTATAATTTTTTTAGTGTGTCACAATTAAATAATTTAGGATGTAGGGTTGGGTTTGAAAACAAGATTTCTAAGATATATGATACTAAAGGAAAATAAATTGGAAAGGGTGATCAAACCATAAGTAATCTATTCTACCTTTATATAGAGGATGCTACTTGTCTAATTGTAAAATTTGATTATGTGTGGCTATGGCACAAAAGCTTATGTCATCTTAACTTTGATAACTTGGTTAGTATCAGTAACATGAGAAAAGTTAGAGGTTTTCCTAAGTTGAAAAAGCCTGATAATATAATATGCAAGAAATGTCGATTAGGCAAAATGGCAAAGTCAAGTTTTAAGAGTAAAACTCATACCTCTAAAAGAATACTAGAGATTGTTCATACTATCTTTTGTGGACCAATTAAAGTGAAAATCTACAAAGGAGATAAGTACATTATGCTTCTTTTTGATGATTATTCTAGAATGATGACAATTATGTTTTTGAAACATAAATCTGATGCTTTCCAAATGTTTAAGTGGCAAGTAGCAAGAGTTGAGAAGGAAACATGTAAAAGTCTGAAATGCTTGATATCTAATAGAGGAGGATAATTTAAATCAAATGAGTTTGAGATGTTCTGTAATGACAAAGGTATCAAAAGATAGATATCTACTCCTACAACCCCTCCACAAAATAGAATTGCTGAAAGGAGAGATAGGTCTATAATGGACTGTGCTAGGACACACATGATGGAGAACAATGTTTCTTTGAAATACTAAAGAGAATTTGTAAGTACAATAATCTATACCTTGAACCATGTACAAGTCAAGAAAGGTACTCATTAAACTCCTTTTGGACTATGGTATGGATACTCATCCAATGTAAAATATTTTAAGGCATTTGGAAGCAAATTCTTTATTCTCAAAGATTGTAGGAATGGTAAACTAGATGTATAAAGTGAACAAGGTATATTCCTAGGCTATTCCACCAAGAAATAAATCTTATAAGTGTTTAAATACTAACACTAAAAAAGTTGTGTAAAGTGAAAATGTAAAATTTGATGAATATATAGAAGTATGTATGAGGCTAAACTGATGAAAGAACCAAAAAAATAAAAATCATTTGTATATTTTTATGAAGGTATGCCTACTAAAGAAGATGCTACAAATGAAGCTACTAACCAATAACAAGTTTTAGTGACTATTGTGTCACATACTATGAATGTCAAGTTACATTCATGAACCAAGCTACATTTAGATGCCAAATTACAAAATGAAGTTAAGGTGCATTCTGATTTCGAGATTAGTGTGCATGAGAGAGATGCTAAATTACCTCATAGAGATGTAAATTAGAAAAAGCTTTATATTGTTTGAAACAAGCATCAAGAGCATGGTATGAGAGACTTCATAATTATCTTGTGAAGATTGGATTTGAAAGGACTGATGATAACAACAATATGTACATGAAGATAGAGAAAGGAAAATGTATTTTTTTCTCTAATTTTTTTTTGATGATATCATATTTGGAGGTCAAGATACTTTATGTAAGAATTTTGAAAATAAAATGAAGCAAGAATTTGAAATATCTGTGTTTGGAGAGATCAAGTTCTTTTTGGGTTTGCAAGTACATCAGATGAAACATGGTATATACATCACTCAGTCAAAGTATGTTAAGGAGATACTAATTTTTTTTAGATTGGAGGATTCCAAACTAGTAGTACACCTATTGTGATAGGACATAAATTATCAAAGAATGGTGATTTAGCTAAGGTGAATCAAACATTATATAGGTCTGTGATTGGTAAATTACAATATCTAGTACATAATAAACCTAATATTGCATTATTTGTAGGGATAGTTGCAAGATTTTGTGCTAATCCCATGGAGAATCATTTGATGGCTATAAAGAGAATAATGAGATATCTGAAAGGAATAGAGGAATATGGTCTATATTATAAGAAAAATGAAAAATTTGAATGAAAAGCCTATACTGATGTTGATTGGGCTAGAAACATTCATGACAAAAAAATACCAGTGGAGCAACATTTTTCTCAGCCATGAGGCTAGTTATATGAACTAATAAGAAACTAAACTACACTTTGTAATCCATTATCAAAGCTGAATATGTTGGTGTTGCTGTAAATTGTACAAACAGTGTATGGATCAAACAGTTACTCAAAGACATGAAGGGAGAGATCATTGAACCAATGATACTTTATTGTGATAATACAAGTTCTATAAGCATATCAAAGAATCCTCTAAAGCACACAAAGAAAAAACACATTGCAATCAAGTATCATTACTTGATAGAATTAGTTCAAGATAAAGAGGCGGAGATGGAATATGTTAACACAAAAGACAAAATTGTTGATATCTTCACAAAAGCATTACATAGGGATGCTCATGAGTATCTAAGAGGTAAGGTAGGGGTGATGTCCCTATCAAAGGCTATCTAAGTAACAAAAGGAGAGGCTTGCATCAAACAATCTAATTGTATTATGTTACAAATTGATGTCATGGATCTTACTTTAGGAGCTTCCTAAAGTAATAAAAGAGTTGAAACTAAAAATCAATCACAAGAAAGGTGACACAAGAGAAACTAAAGAAGTTCATATCTGTCTATTAAGATGAAAACTCTTTGGATTTTTTGTCAAAGAGGGAGAAATACAAGAGATTAAACTAAACTAATCTTGAAGGGAGAAATACATTAGATTGAAAAAAGAGGGAAAATTTCTAACAAATAGTATGAGGAAGAAATACTAACTACAAAGACAGAAATTGTGTCTGCTGATAACATCTACCTAGTAAGAGGGAGATACTATAGAAGGGAGATATAAGAAGTAATTCAAAGGGAATCATAGGGATAAATTAATTTTTGATTGTAAGTTGATCAAAACATAACATAATTTTGTAACCTATTCAGAAGATGAAAGTTGTTGATAGGGGGAGAGATTTCAATATAATGAATTATTTTGCTTTTGGTTGTTTTTGGTCTTGTTGTTTTGACCTAGACAGTTTGGTTTATTAGTCTAGCTTTCTATCAATGCCAAAGAGGGAGATTATTGAAGAAGGATATTGTTGAAAAAAAATTGATACAAGTATGATAAATGTGTTTCAATCATTCTTTTGTCATTGATGTTAAACCTTTTTTCTAGCAAGACAACTACTTATATGATTTAAGTACTATTATATATTTGATTAATGAAGAGAATTTGGTCAAAAGATGCAATGATAGTTCCTAGAGGAAAGGTTGAGGTATGATATAAAAAAGAGTACAAGAATCAGTGAAGACAATGATATCATAGTGCATTGATGATCTACTTAAGGTTGCAAAGGTTGCTTACACTAAGAAAGTTTAGAAGAACAAGTTAAACAAAGTTCGTTAGCTAAGCTTGACCAAATGGATAGTAGGTGTCAAGAAAAATTAGTGCAAGCTAAGCAAAAAACTAGTTGGAGCCAAGTAAAAGTCTATTTTAGTGTATGCTGAGAAAAATAGTGGATGCCAAGAAAAGTTTAGTTGATGCCAAGCACTAGTAAACTTTAGTTCATGCTGAGTGACTTTACAAAGGATGTTGAACAACGCATTATATTCTAAGCATAAAAATAAAGTTAATGTCGAGTGAAAAAATTATTAGAAAGATTACGAATTTGATGGATCTGAGCTGACAAGTTTTTTTCTTGGATTGTGTGAACTAGGAGGAAGATAACATTGATGAGCTAGTGGCACAAAATTCATGGTAAACCATTTTAAAATGAATTCAAATAGGATTTAAGGAGAATTTTCTAGTAATGATATGGAATGAGGAATAGATTCATTGAATACTACCTAAAATGTCCTAACCCTAAATTAGATGATGGACAAATGAACAACAAAAGGTCTTAATTCTCTATTTATAGGGATGGTTGGTTAGAAGCGAGAGTTGTCATGTGTGAGAACCTAAGGAAGAGAGGGAGTAAAAGGTATTGCTTCATTCAGTGAGCTAATTGAGATTCTACATTGGCATGTTAGGCAAGAAGACTTAAGGGTATGGATGCTTGAATGGTGAACAAGCTATTAGAGCTGAAATGTGTGAAAGCCAAATAGAAAGGAGACTGAAATAGAGATTTGTAATCTACAAATGGAGTTATAAATTGTTATTAGATCAAGCTTTACTATTACTCTCTAGTAATTGTATCAGTCTAGGGTAAATGCTTTGGAGTAAGGTTGACCTAACAATCATTTGTAAATCCTTTAACCAAGAGACATTTGAAGTGAATGGTCTAAAGTTCTCTTACAAGGCTCACTTCTAACAAGGTGACTGCAAATTTTTAATAGGGTCACATTTAATAGTGTGTATTGTAACCTTTAATGGGGTTGGCCTTTCATATGGCATCACTTTAGAAGAGTGAAAAAGAGTAGCATGTTATTGGTGGTTTTTCCCAAATTAGGTTTCTATATAAATCATTGTGTCAAGTGTGTTGTTGAATTTGTTATGTTTCATGTTTACATTTCTACAAATCAATTTAACAATAACTTATAAGTTTTAATGGATGCATGCAAGACGATAAATGTTTTATGGGTTCACTAACCTATGAAAAGTTTTATTTATACATCTAGACCTTGGATAACTAATGCACCCCCTCCTCCTTCTAGTTATTCTAAAAGAATTCAAATAGGCCTATGAAAGAATTTCGAGGTATGTCCCCTAGCGTTGCTCCTAGAGTAATAAAATGTAATGTGGGAAATTGATGTAGGAGCATCCTAGGTGTAAGAGAAATCTTGCATCACCCAATTTATTTTTTAAGCCTTTACTATTTTAATAAGGACTAGTAGACAAGGGGTTACTATTTTTTTGTAACTTTTTATTTTTAGTAAGTTTTCCATATGAGCTTGAAATGTTCTAATTTTTTACATGAAGGTTTACTTTAGAATTATAAGCCTATAATAAAAATCTCATTGCTCCAGCTTAAGTATTAGAGAATTTATTGAATATTTTTGGTGAAAAAGTTTGGAGAAAAAGATTTGAGGCTTCTAATGAGGTCTAAAAACTCAATGGAAGGACACTAACATGGTTCCAAGTCCGTAGATCAGGGGTTGGAGTTCTCAAAATGTGGTTATAATAGCCATTTAGAGCAACAATTCCTGAGTTATGGCCTTCCAATGCTAGGCTACCTAAAATTTCCAAAATAAATGTCCAATATATTTTTGGCTAACTCAATATCTATTATTAGGGTCTCTTGGCCCTAGGTATTTAGTTTGAATGTCTAGAACCTTCCTAGGCAGCATAAATTTGATTTTTTAGGAAAGGCTTGAACATTGTCTAGGAGAGCTCTAGGTGGTATTTTACAACTTGGTCTTGTAGATTACTATAATGAAGGCACCCATATGGGTTAGCATATTGCAATTGTGAATTCTATAATTTTACATTTCTGTCCATAATAAGAATTCCATATTTTTTTCTTACATTTTTCTGTTGTTTCTTTGTTTTCGTTATGATTTTATAGTATTAAGGGGAACACCATTTGTCAAGTGGTATCAAAGCTATTATGCTTGAGTTTGTGAATAGATTTTTGATTGTGAGGTAGTTCACGCTAGGATCATGGTTTGGGCTAAGCATGTACATCGATTTCCAATTGTGAAGTAGTTTACTCTAGGGTTTCAATAGAACAAAAAAATGCCTCCACAAATAGCTCATGGTAGAAGTGTTGTAGGTATTATACCTGAGGTTTTTCGAGCCTTCCAAAGACAAATACAATCATTGGAAGAACAAATGCATATAGGAATAAATTTTTCTATAAGAGATGAAAGCGAGGATGAGGAAAAAGAAGAAGAAAATGTCGAAGTAGAGGTAGTTTTAAACCCAGAAGAATAGAAGCATTTTAAGGCCATCTCCAAGATTGGAAAATGACCTAAGTTTGAGGTTCCCATATTTTTGGAAAATATTAACCTAGAGGAGCTAATCTATTGGATCAATGAACTAGAGGAGTACTTGTAGTATGAAGATATTGAGGTTCCTAACAAGGTCAAGTTTGCAAAGGTGAATGGACATGCAAAGATCTGATGGTAGGAGGTTTAGTTAGAGAGAAATAGAAAATTAAAGGAAAAAATCACCAAATGGGATTGAATGATAACTAAAATGAAGTAAAAATTCATTCCTATGGATTATGAGCTTCATATATTGAATAAAATGCAATGGTTGAAGCAATCAGGAAAATATTCTCATGACTATACTGAAGAGTTCTACCAAGTTCTCATTAGAACTAGCCATGTAGAAGCTGATAAGGAGAAAGTGTCTCAGTATCTTAATGGGTTAAGACTAAGTATTTAGGATGAGTTGAGTTTGGTTCAAATGAATAGTATTGAGGAGGCATGCCAATTTTCCCTAAGAGTCAAGGAGTAACTGAGAAAGAAGTTTGACAATAAGAATAGTCAAAGAGGTCATGGTGGAAGATATCATACATGATCTTATGGGAGTTTTAATGATGATAAGAAGAAAAAGGATGAGGCTAGAAGTACCAGTCATAACTAGAGAGGAAAGAATTCCAATTGCTTCCATGATCAGAATAATAGATATTAAAGAGGAAGAGGTAGAATCTAGAAGAGGAGGCTTCCATGGGAATTTTTTTCACTGTAGAGAAGAAGAGCGTAGAGAATTTGAATGCTCCCAGTGCCAAGGAAGAATAGATCAAAGAATAGAAGGCTATGAAAGAGTTGCACATGTTGATTAAGATTGAAGATCATCACATTCTAAAGATGCTAAAAGAGGAGAAGTCATAGTTAACAAAAGAGTCCTACTAAGTGGTGTGAATGAACCTGATCAAAGAAGAAGTTTATTTCTCACAAGGTGTAGATGTGAAGATAAGTGTTGTGATGCAATCATTGACAATAAAAGTATTATCAATTTGGTGTAAAAAATTAAGGTCACAAAGATGAAGCTAAAGAGGCAGAAACACTCTTGTCCATACCATATTTCTTTGGTGTAACATGACCAAAAGGTCATGGTCAATGAGCAATGCTTTGTGAAGTTCAAGATCAGAAGCTACCAAGATGAGGTGCTTTGTAATATCATACATATGGACATATGTCACATGTTGTTAGGTAGATTTTGGAAGTATGACATGCATGTTGTATATGATGGGTGAGAAAATATCTACACTCTGACCAGGGATGGAGTAAACATAAGTTGAAGTTATTGAAGGATAAAGAAGTTAAGATATGTAGTGCTACCAGAATATGTTTTTTTGATGAAAAAGTGTTTCTCAAAGGTATGAATCATGAACATATGTGTTTTTCTATAATACTAAAAGATAGCAAAGAAGAAGAAGAAGAGGTACCTACAGAAGTTGTAGATATGTTGGGAGAGTTTTCTAATATTGTGTCAGATAATGTACCTGATGGATTTCCCCTAGTGAGGAAGATTAGTCACTAGATGGATTGATTCTAGGAGTTAGTTTACCAAATAAGGAAGCATGTGGAATGACACCACTACAAAGGGACGAGTTGGAAAGACAAGTTCATTAGTTCTTGCAAAAGGGGTTGATTTGAGAGAGTCTAAGTCCATGTGCTATACCAACCATATTAGCACCACAAAAGAATGGAGAATGGAGGATGTGCACATATTATCACAATATCAACAAGATCACAACCAAGTATAGATTTTCATTACCAAAGATGGATGATATTATGGACTATTTGAGTGGGGTTGAGTATTTCATAAAGATAGATCTAAAGAGTGGGTACCATTACATTCATATCAAAGAAGGTGATGAATGGTAGATTTCTTTCAAGACAAGGGAAGGATTGTACAAGTGGTTAGTCATCCCTTTTGGACTAACCTGTTTGTCTAATTTTTCACATGATGAATTTTCCAATGCTTAGGTGCAAAAATCAGATTGAGTCCATCAATTGTGAATAGAGTTTCTAGTTTAGTCTTCAAAATTTTTGTTTTCCCTTTTGAAAAATTTGCAAACCCTATGTCTTGTTCCTTTTGAAAGCTTGGACATGAAGTCTTTTTGAACTTTTATGAATATTCTATTTTCATAAAAAAATTCATGCACCCCCAAGCTGTTATCTCTCCCTGTCCAATCTTGGTGAGATCTACAACATTCGTTACTTTGCCATGGTGAGTTTCCCTCTTCCTATGTATAGCGAGGTAGCAAATGTTGCAAAACTAAAGAATCATGCTATAAAATGGAGATACCGTGGTCAGAAAGTATGTTGTATTTGAAGTTTTTAGGCATGTGCCCTTTGTCAGTATTGTTAGAACAAGTAGGAACCTAGTAGAAGGCAGGTAGAAGAAATCAAATTTTCAGGTGACTATAAACTTTTCCAAGTGGTGTGATGAGTAATAACTGTTACTGCTAGAAGCGTTTAATAAGGGTGCTAGTCACTTGACTTGCCTTTATTTATCTAGTACCAACCTTTTTGTTGAGACACTGGAGCTTGCTACTTTTCTATCAAAAAATCTAGGCATCTCACTATTAGTGACATAGTGAGTTGTTGTAAAATGGCACATGGTGGGACCTTGAGCAATGTGGAAGGGTGAATAGGATTAAAGTATGGTTTCATCATGCCAACAGTGCAAGATTTCTCACATCACCAATATCCTCGACCCCTACCCCATTTATAAAATACATGAGGTATTATGATCATTAGATCAAGACGGGATCTATGATTGTTGCTATCTCACTATGGAAAGATATACAATTTTTACTCTATGTGACATAGTGAATACAAGACCCACCACATACTAAGAAGTTCATGCAGTTTCCACACCATCAGATCAAGTTCAAATCCACGACTGTTGCTACCTTTCTATGAAGAATTGCATGAGAGTTATGTATAATGAAGTAGCGAGTGAGGGGCCCACCTATTTTCTCTTAAGTGTTATATTAAAATTTCTTCCAGATGATCAACACAAGATCAATGGTTGTCACTACTTTTCTATAGCAAGATGCTCGAGAGTTATGTATAGCGAGGTAGTGACTTGATGACTCATGTCCCTAGTCTTCAGTGGATCTAGACTAAAATGCAAGCAATGAAGGAAAGGTACAAGTGGACATGCTTCTTTGGTTTGACTACTAGAGTGTTAAGAGGAAAGATGAGTCAACTTCATTTTTATCCCTAAATTGTAGGATTTTTCATAGATCAATGGCACAAATTCAAAAGAAAAGATGATGCCACAGTATTTTTTGCCACTCTATTCATTTATGAATCCTGAAGGCTTTGTGTGCAAAGGAAAGCAGAGTATAAACAGAAGATTTTTTCAAGTTCATCCTACATGAACAAAGATTGCAAAGTTTTTCTAAGCAGAAGCCATTACTCAGAAAGTTGTGAGCTGAACAAGAAGATGAAGTAAATTCCCAATGTTCACAAACACATTGTAGAGTTATAGAGAGAAATAAGCAACGAGTTAGGTAAGTATTTGTACACTATAATCTCTCTAGTATCTTCATTCTGCAAATTACAATTTAGAATGCCTCCAAAGAAGGGATTCTCTAGTTAGGTGAATTACTTGGACATGAATGTCCACGATGATTTACCTGAGTTGCTTCCCAATTCCACCACTCAAACTGTGCAAGTCAAAAAGCTTACAACATTAAACCCTATATTGAGGATAGAAGATGGATTATATGACAAGGGTAATTGGGTCAGGGATGCTAGTACCACTCAAATTGATCTAAAATTGTTTAGAAAATGGTTTTTATAGAGGAACCTTTTTGCCCCACATGCCAATATCTGGAACTTTGATCTAGGGAAACTAATGGTTCCTAGGGTGTTCATGGACTATGATCTTCTTGAAGCTATGGAAAAAAACTATGACAAAGCTATTAGGGTTCTATGAAGAATAGATGGTCATGTTTTAACTATAGTCAGCCCAAATGAGATTAGGGAAGTTTTTGGTCTAGGACCTATCACTGATTACCATGTGACCATTGATTTGGAAGGATTGGAAAAGGAGTACATGTCCAAGAAGGATATCATTAGACAAGGTGCATTGAAGGCACATATAGATAAAATTAGAACTCTTCTAGCAATAACAACAACCTCTAGGGAACCCTTCAAAAGGGCATGTTTTAATTTCATGGTTGGAGAGATATATAGGACCTTGTGTAGAGTTTTTGGGAGAGACAAAGAAGAATTTATGCTTGTGGATTTTATGTATATGGTTGTTTAGATCTCATCTTTTGGTGTGGACATCATTTTTTATTTTGCTTCTTATTTGGCTAAGGAAATTCATAATGGGTTAATTGGGATTGCCAAGAGAAAAAACCTTTGGTCATTACTCATTGTTGATGCATATGTTTTTATAAAAGGGAGCTTCATATTTTGGTAAAGAAATGAAATCAAATAGAGAGGAGAATGGGGAAGCACTACCAATCCAATTGTTGAGTGCATATTTGATGTGGGATGCAGAGAATCCTAGTTTTTTCTAGTTTGATAGGTATTTCATTTCCAAGCTGAGATGTCTCTTATTAAGTGACAATCCAAGAATCCCCAAAGAACTGATGGGTCTCATAAGGCCAATGGGTATCCCCCATAATTTGAAAGTTTCACATAATTGGGGAGATATTATTCCTTACTCTACTGCTACTATTTTCAAAATTTATGGTTTTAGGGAGAGCCCTCATGTATTACCCTACTAGGTGCCATTGGAGGTAGGAGTAGTAGAGGAAACATTTTTGTTGAAAAAATCAATAGGGTCAATTTTCCCAACTTGCACAATAGCCCATCATTTTGTAATCACAAAAGGGGGTTAGAACTCTTTGAAAAAAAAAATTGGATCCTTACAAGATGGCTATTTCTCACCCTCATTTTTGTTATTCAAAGGGATTTTTGAACATGCCCTTGAGGTGTAGAATTAAGCTTGGAAAAATTGAACATGAATTTTACTTTCTAGAAGATATAATAAGGAATGAGTAATCCTTGCAAGAACAGGGGATAAGGAAGGAAAAGTGGAGAGTCTTCTCTAAAATTTTGGATTTCATTCATTATTTTGATCCAAATTATAGTCCTTTGGATGATGCAGTCACAAACATAGATAAGATAAGGTAACTTATGAATAATTTTCCTAAAATAATAGAGGAAATGAATGAAAAGAAATAATTCTTTATTAGATTTTACCTAGATAAGGCCAGGGAAGCAATGAGAAGATTTGGTTTTACTCCCAATATAGTGGTGAGTCAATCAACTATCTAGAAAAGGCTAGGGTACAATCTTATTCAAAATAAAGGGGCCACTATAGAAAAAGGAAAAAAAATAATGGCCTCCACTAATGCTATTATGTAGGAGAGGCCTTCTGAACACTCTCTAAAGAGGAGAAGGATAATAATGGAAGAGGATCCTCATGTTGAGGAATACTTACCCTCACAGACCCCGTTAAGATTTGAAGAGGAGTAGTTCACTGAAGAGCAGATTGAGCAATTGGGATCACAAGAGGATGTTTTGGTTACACAAATAGAAATAAATGAAGGAGAACCTTAGGAGCCTCCAATGCCAAGTTTTGAATTAACAATTTCAGATTATAGAGGAAGGGAATTGGACCCTAGTTTGGAACAAGCTAGTCAAAAAATATTGTCTGATGATAGTTTTGTCAAATATAGGGCCTTCCACCAATTCGCATGAAGGGAAAATATGAGAAATTTTGAGGAAAGATGCAAAAAATTGATAGCAAAGCATCCAAAAATGGATGAAGCCTCCATACAAAACCAAATAAAGGAATAAATGATGCATGAGTTCTAGAACATAACCCCTAAAGAGGCGAGGCAAATGGTAAAGGCTTATGATGTATTATTGTTGACTGATTGGGATATTGCAGATGTTTTGATTATTTATTCTATTTCTAATAAGTGAGAATTACAAGACCCAAATAAAAAGGAGTTTTCAGGGACTTCATTGAGTGAAGATCAAGCTGCTCTAGTCATATGGTCACTAAGGAGAAGGTCTATGGTTGTTTTGTCATAGCTAGATGAATCTAGGCTAACAAGAAACATCATTATGAGGAGGGTGGTAGAGACTTCTCATGTACAGGTAGCACAATGGAATGTGGATTCATCCCAATTTACTTTTGCCATTACTAAGAAGGAAGAACATGCCATGTTGGAATTACAAAGCAAATATGAAACAATTCTAGAGGCCTACAATAAAGAGGTTGAAAAGAGGATTGAGCTTGAAAAAAAGCTAATGGGGAGGTCAACAGCACCAAGAATAACATACCCTTGGCCCCTAGTTGAACCTTTCAAATCCAACCCCCTCATAGAAATACTAGACACACCTGAAATGCCACAATATTACACTGCTAAAGATTTTGAAGAAGGAAAGAGTAAATTGTGGGCCCTACATCTAGAGTTGGAGGCAAAATATGAAGATAAGTTAAGAAAAGCTATCACATATTTGGGGGACAAAATTGAATGGCCACTAGTCTATGATTTGTTGACAAGGGTGATCAATATCTGGGAGGAGTTGAAAGCTAGTGATGAGGTTTTGAAGCTAATGGTGAATAAGTGGGTGGGAAGGAAGAAAGAAATCACATTTTTATGTTACTGTGTAATGAAAACTTCTTATGATCAAATTGAGAAGACCTTTGATATTTTTTTTGATCTTTCTATTTTTGACAATAGGAGGATTCATTTACAAAGAATAATAGTAGTCCATATGAACAAGTACAAGAGCCAATAATTTAGTTTGTTCCCTCATGCCCTAGATAGGAAAAATAATTTGAAAAAAAAAGATGAATGGGCAAAAGAACTTGATGATATATTTTATTTAAGTTTGAATAGAATTATAAATGAAATAGGGCATGCATGGTGGGCTACCACAACTAAAGAAATAGTGAAAGCCCAAATATTCTTTGATTCTTTAAAACAAGAATTTGTTGATATTAATAGGGAGGCAAAATATGTTATCAAAAGGCAACAATATATTCTGCAGTTTTATTGGTTGGATGACACATTGTTTGACAAGTGGATGGCTGATATAGCTCCTGATGAATAGTTTGAGGAAGTTGAAATGGATAGTGATGAGGTGTAGGATGATGAGGTTCGAATCATTGATACCATTACACAAGGCCAATAGGAAGAAAAAGGCAAGAATGACCAATTAGCTCCAGTTACAACTACAGAAGCACATGATGTGGAGGAGACATGGAACCAATCAAGGATAAAACTAATATTGTCTGTCCAAGGTGAAAACAGTGAAAATCCAAAGGTAAAAGTTGATATAGAAACACCACAGGACTCATCATTGGCTAGCCTGATGTCAAAATATTTAGAGGAGTTAGAATAATGGTCACAAATCAAAAGGCTAGTAACTCATTTTGATATAATAGAAATGGGCCTACCTAAAGTACATTTTGTTGAATTTACTTTCTGTTATATTGAGTTTTGTTTTTTTCTAAACACTTGTCAAGTTTTCCAAGCTTGAAGCTTGTTGCATCTCACATATTTAAGTAGGATCCTAGGGTTAGAACAAGGATTTGATTTCTAATACTTTTAGTCATACTTAGTTTTTTTTGAGACCAAGTAATTTGAAAAAGATTTATGATGTATTTTCTTTGTAAGTTTATGGGAATACATTAATATATAATGATCTCTATGTTTCTTCCTATGGTCATTTTGAGTTTACTGCAAAATGTATACAATTTTCAAAGAAAATGAATACAAACTATGAGCTATCCCCATATCAGTTCTTTCTAAATTTTGTCTCCTTTTGGTTACTTAGTTATCTTGATGTTGTATGAGTAAAAATTTATGCAATTGAATGCAATCATTTAGGTTGTATATCTTTTCATCACTGCTATTAGTTCAATGAATTAAGTAAGAGCTTCGATGAATTTGATAAGGTTGTTGTAGTAATGGGAAGGATGTTTTGAATAATGGATTCCAATAAGAATTGATTATAATATTTGTTTTAAGGCAACAAATTAGATTTATAGATTTGTGGTAGACTTTGAGCCCTATTGGATTAGGCACTGGTCAAATTGATTCTGCTAAAAGAGAAATAGATCATAAATGGGTATCAAATGCATAATTACAATCAATTTTACTTTTATTTCCTAAAGATCTTCAAAGTTGGTCAATACTTGTTTGCATGAAATATTCTACCCTTAGTTAGCCACTGTTGCAAAGAATACTTGTAGATCTATAGAAGACTTTATGACCAAATATGTTATATGGAATGTATTCTATTTAAAATGTCACAATTAGCTATGTATTTATAGATTGAGGATAAGAATTAGAATGAAACTAAGATAGTTTTCGTACAACAATAGTCAGATTGAGTCATCCCTTAGGTGTACCCACATTGGTTTTGCAGAGCCTAAAGAGAAGAAAACCATTCTTGGTTTTGTTAATGTTGGATCCAAATGGTTTGCATGTGTAACTAAACATAGAAAATGGCTAATCCTTAGGTTGCATAAGTATTATCATGTTGGTATTGAGACTCTTTATTGATCAGTTGTTTTAAAACTCAAACAAAATGCTGACTCTACTGGGGAGTTGTCCAACACAAACATCTATATGAAAGTACTACAATTTCTTTGGTCCTATTGTGTATGTGGGTGTCAATTTTTTATTAGTTTTTCCCATGGTTATAAGGGGATGTTTTAGTGAAAAACCTTGAGAATTCAAAATAAAGAAAGAAAAACCAAAATACCACAGAGATACACTAACATATCTAGCCTCTCCAGGTGCCTTATCTAAGAAGCAAGAGTTACAGTCTTATAATCTCAATAATTGGTCCATCTATGTCAGATATTTCCACTTCCATTTGTGATTTTTTTTTTCCTAAATTCAAAAAAAATTGTATTTGTATATTTTCCCAAGGAAAGGGTGGCGACTTAGTCAAGGTTTTGAAGCTAGTGCTTATTTAGTGAAATGGCTAACAAAAGGAAAAACATAAGAGCTTACACAAGATCCCATCTTGATGAACCAATGTATACTGACTTGCCTAAAGGTGGTAGGAAGAACCTAAATAAGAAAAGGACATATCCAAATTGCACCTAGAAACCCAAAGGTAGTGTATTTGTCAATTCCTAGTATTAACCAGTGATAGGGAGAGAGTCATCTTCACTTAGTTCTAAATCAGAAACCACAAGACTCTTAGAAGGCATATTTGCTACCCCAATACCAAATGAAAGAGCATATCAAGATAAGGATATCTTAGTAGTAGGGAATATATCCCCTAGACTAGATCTCATAGTTGAAATGTATCATAGGTTCAGACTCCAAAATTATTTTGGAGATCCCTCTAATCCTAAAAGAGTCCCATACACAGAACCAAATCTTATAGATCTAGATGACCATGTTGATTTAGAAGCTACTTCTATAGATCCTTTAGAAGTATAATTAGAGATAGGATTTCTAAAGAAATGGGTTGCTAAGGAAGAAGCTAAGCACATTTTCCTTGAAAAAGAAAAAGAGAAAGCCATCTTGGATGCCATAATAGAAAGAGATGCTCTACTAAGAAGGATGGCTACCTTGAAGGAACAAAACAAAATGTTAGAAGAGAAAATTATGACTATAAACCTATACAAGTAAATCCTACAGAACCCATTGTGAAAGTTGCAAACAAAGGAAAGGGCAAAGCTATAAGAGTCCAAATAAATGAACCTCAAGCTCAACCAAGAAAATCCTTAAAAAATTTCATGTCAAAATTAAATTTAGATCTAAAGAAGGCTAGAAAAGAGAAAGAAGATCTTGCAAAAGAGCTTGAAAATGTGAAAAATGAAGCTCAAGCGGCAAAAATTAGGAGAAAATTTTAGTCCATTAAGTTTAATTTTGCACTAGCCTCATGGCCAAATTTATCCATCCTAGCATCAATTTTTGTACCTCCTTGTGGATCAATAGTTTTAGTTCAAGGAATATCTTAGTCTACTCCTGCCTCATCATCCACCACTTATACTCAAGCCCCTATCATCCAACCTCAACAATCCCAAAGTGTTCCTCCAAACTAGGCTAATATGGCAGGTACCTCAAATGTTCCTAGTTCTCAAAAGAAACTTGTATAGATGGAAAATTATAGAAAAATATCATTTATAGGTATTATTGGTGCTCCACATCCCACATCTTTTGATTTAAGAGACAAAGTGGATAAGTTTTTTTGAAATAATGTTGCCACTGGTGAAGAAAATTTGAGAATTTTCATAGACATGTTAAATTATTATGAAGTTGAACATGAATTTGTTTGTACATTCACTAACTGAGGATGCAAGGGATTGGTTCAGAAGGCTACCTAATGATAGTATTAGCTCATGGAGTGATTAAGAGAAGTTATTCAAAGAACAATATGGAGACAACACTTATGTTGGATTCATGTTAAATGAATTCAACAATATCGAGAAGAATCCTAATGAGTCTGCATTTGATTTCAATATACAATTCTAGAAAGGTATGTATAAATTGTTTCAAGTTATGAGATTGAATGAGGATGTTTGTCTCACAACATATTTTAATGTTTTTGATAGAAAAATGGCTTACCAATTGAGGGATAAGGATCCTAAAACTTTAAGGGATTCTTACAAGGTTGTAGTAAATATTGAGAATAATAGAAAAGCATCTGGCAAATTGGGTAGGAGAGATGATCCAAAGCTTTTTAATCCCAAGGATAACAACAAAAGGGAGGTTGATAAAACTCCTTTAGGAAAGAAGCCAAAAGAACCCACAATAGGCCAAGTGTTGGAATTTCTCAAAAAGATGAACCCCACTAGTTTCAATAAGCCAAATGTTATTGAGAAAACCCATGTGAATAATAGAAACTTCAATAGATAGCTTAGAATGTAGAATTACCCTTATACTACCCAATGGAAGGATGGAAAGCCAATTCCCAACCACACTCCAAATGTAAAAGATAAGGGTACACTAGATCCCCTACAAAGAAGTTTAGTAAATATGAATGATAATGTGCCATGGTGCATTATTTTTCAATCACCCCACTTAGCAGAGTATTGTGTAGTTGCCCAGTCATTTGTTTCTAATCATAGTTTACAAACTGAGGAGAGTGAAGAAGAAAAGATTCATGATGATGTAAGTTGTAATATGGTAAGCATGTTTAGTGACTATGTTGATTCTAATTTAGAAGAAATAGAAAGTGATTTGGAGAATAAGAAAATTGTTTATCAATTGCATCATCAACAGGTGTTTTTAGATAATGAAATCTATGATGAAGATCAAGTGTGTGTTACATCTTTTGAAGTAGGTCATGTGATTTTAAGAATACCTTCTAAAGAGGAAATTTATATAATCACTACAAAAATGATCTCCCAAGTGCATAGCAATTATAATTTGAGAAATAGAATAGTTAACAATGAAATTGGGAAGCCTTCTGGTATATTCATAAAAGATATCACTCATAAGATGATAGATGAAGACAAAAGGACTAGTACAGAGACTATCAAAGTTAAAGATGTTAAAACTAAGAAGTGGGAACCCAAGAAGAAAGTGAAATTCCAAGCTAATGAGATAGCCAAAGCAACTATACAAGAGAAGGGATCAAGATTTGATAATTCCTAGAAAATAGTAATCCTTGCTACTCAAAAGGCTCCTACTCTAGGTATGATTGTTAAACCCACTATGTCTGAGCCAATTGATATGCTATCCATGTTGTCCCAAATCACTATTAAGGTACCTTTTTTTTAACTCTTTAGAATTGAAGAGCATAAGAGTAAAACCTTGTGATAGTTGGGAGGGATAGGAACTAGCAATAACAATGTAGAACAAAGTGTTATTCAACAGACTCCCTTAGTAATAGAGGATAGTGGAATCATGTCCCAAATTCTCCAAATTTTCTTAGATGACTCATTAGTAGCATACATAGAAGATACTAACCCATTCTTTCTCAGTCAAATTATCAAAGGAAAGACCATAAAAAATTGCATGATAGACTCGGGAGCCTCTAAGACCATAATTCCTTTCAAGGTAATGTAAGCCTTAGGATTGAAAGTAGACACTACACAAGGTAGATGTAGAGGTATGGATGCTAAGGAAGTCCTAGTCATAGGTACCATAAATGCTTTACCATTCAAACTAGCTACATATCCTGAGGTAGAGTTGACCATGTTAGTCCTTGTAGTGGATATACCTCCACACTATGGAATGTTGCTTTCTAGAAAATGGAGTGCTGCTATGGGAGGTACTCTGTAATGTGACTTAACCTATGCTACTTTTAACATTGGACATAAAGCTATCAAGGTAAACAGAGAGCCAAGGGTAAGTCACATTTTAGGGGAAGAAATTGATAAAGATACCACTTGCTTCTTAGATACTACTATGAATGCATTCAAAGCTGAATTGATTATCCAAGAAGTTGAGAATTTTCCTGATGTTATTGAACATGAAGTTGAGTGTTATATGGACTCACCAATATTATGGACAATGTTCTTTGATGGGACTAGTTCTAAAGAAGGTGCAGGGGCAGGGGTAGTTTTTATTTCTCTAGAGAAAAATACTTTTAGATATTCTTTTACCTTAAATTTTTCATGTACTAATAATATAGCTAAGTATGCAGCCTTGTTGTTAGGGTTGAGAGTTTCTACCGACCATGGAATTAAGAAATTACATGTCATAGGGGATTCCAAATTGATTATCTCTCAGATAAAAGAAACCTATGCATCCAAAATTAGAAGATTAAAGTAGTACAGAAATGTTGTTTGGGATCAGATAGAATTATTTGATGCATTTTTTATCTCATGGCGGGATAGGACTTAGAATAAGATGGTTGACCGATTGGAAAATGTAGCAATTAAGCCACAAGAAGTACCATTTGTAGGAATATCACAAATTGAAGTTCAAAATAGGCCATCAATACCTGACAACATTGAGCATTGGCAAGTCTTTGAAGATGACAAAAGAATTGTGAATATCTTGCTAAATGAGAATAAATACCATGGACAAAAATTATATTGCAGTGACTTGGTTGAGACCATAGATGGGAGGGAAACAATTTTTGGTCAAGAGGTTATATAGTTAAAAACTAATAAAGTACCTAAAGGTTTGGTTTTTTTAGAGAATATGTTTGATAACCAAAATAGGGTAAAATCTAGTGCTAAAGGCTGCAAACCTCAGGAGCTAGAAGAGATAAAAGTGGGTACTAATAAGGCCCCTAAGAAAGTTTATATTGGTCAAAACCTATCATCTAAAATTAGAAAGCCTCTGATTGACCTATTTAGAAAGTATAGACATGTCTTTGCTTGGTCAGATGATGATTTAAAGGCTTATAGAGAAGACCCTTTTCAGCACATCATACCTTTGAAGGATAATGTCAAACCCTTTAGGCAGAATTAGAGACCAGTTAATCATACTCTGACCCCTAAAATGCAAGAGGAACTAATGATGTTAAGGGATGGGGGAATAATCAAGCCTATTAGACATTCCTCTTGGGTTTTAAACTTAGTTTCTATTAGAAAAAAGAATGGAGATATTAGACTCTATGTAGATTTCAGAAATCTGAACATTGCTTCCTTAAAATATAATTATGGATTGCCAAATATGGAAGCCATGCTCTCGCAAGTAACAAGGTCTAAACTTATGTCAGTGATGGATGGATTCTCAGGATATAACTAGGTCCTAGTAAAAGAAGCCGAACAATTCAAGAAAACATTTATAACTCCTTGGGGGACTTATATATATGTAAGAATGCCTTTTGGATTAATCAATGTTGGTGCTACATTCCAAAGAGCCATGGATGTGGCTTTTCATGAATATATCAATAATTTTATGGTGGGATATCAAGATGATCTCACAACTTATTCCAAGAAGTCTAAAGACCACTATAGGCATTTAGAATTTTTTTTTATCAAAGAACTGGAGTATGGAGTGTCATTAAACCCTAAGAAATGTGCATTTGGGTTGACTAAAGTTGAGTTATCGGGACATATAGTATCAAAGGATGGGGTAAAGATAGATCCTAAGAGAGTAATAGCTATTGATAAGGTCCCTAAGCCAAAGAATGTAAAAGGAATTCAATCCTTCTTGCCAAGTTAATTTTTTGAGAAGGTTTGTTACTAACTTTGCTAAACTTAGTAGACCTATTTCAAAGATGCTCAAGAAAAAGAGCTACTATATATTGGAATAGTGAGCCTTCACAAACATTCTAGGATATTAAACTTACAATAAAAAATGCTCTAGTACTGAGAACTCCTAACTACACCAAGGCCATGCACATATTTTCTTTTTCTTCCTTTTATACTGTAGCTACAGTCTTATTGTAGAAAAATAATGAAGGATATGAGCAACCAATTGCATTCTTCAGTAAGTCATTGTAGCTAGTTGAGTTAAAATATGAGATAAATGAAAAACAAGCTTATACTTTAGTAAAGGCTATTAAGGCATTCAGATGTTATTTGATAGGAGCTATTGTCATTGCATTTGTACCTAGTGCTATTGTAAAGGATATTTTCTCTCAGCAAGAAGTATCAAGAAGAAGATGTAGGTGGATCAATAGGATCCAAGAATTCAACATTGAGATATAGATAACAAAGCTGGTAAGAGGTCAAGGATTAGCTAAACTCATGGCTCAATCTAACTTAGATGCGAATCAAATAAATATGGTGACAGATGACCTCAAATCTAATTCATGTGACATGAATAATTGTGAATGGTATGCCAATGTTATTCACTATCTGCAACACCTAGAGGTTCCATCTCACTTAACTGAAAATGAGAAAAGAAGCACTAAATTACAAGCTATTAGGTACATAATTATCCAAGGTAGTTTGTGGTGGAGAAATTTTGAAGGGATATTACTGAAATGTGTTGATCAAGAAAGAGCCCAAGACATTCTAAATGAGATGCATACTGGAGTGTGTGGGGGCATTATATGGCTAAGACTACTACATACAAGGTAATGAGAGCTGGATTTTGGTGGCCATTCCTTTTTAATGATGCTCAAATTTTGGTTAGGAAATGTGACTCTTGTCAAAGGTTTGCTGGAAAACTAAAATTTTCAGGTAATACTCCTTCAAAGCCAATTGAGGTTCAAGCACCATTTCAGTAGTGGGGTATAGATTTCATAGGTGAGATTTCTCCCAAATCTAGTACTAGCTATTCATGGATCTTAGTTGCTACTGACTACTTTAAAAAATGGGTAGAGGCTATCCCCACAAGAAATGAAACAAGTAAAGATGTCAACAATTTCTTTCTTAGTAATGTTATTTCTAGATTTCGTTGCCCTTTGAGAATTGTGACAGATAATGCCATGTGTTTTAGGTTTGAGGAATTTATGAAGTTCTATGAAAAAAATGAAATAACTAGATCAACATCCTCCCCATATCATCCATAAGGGAATGGGCAGGCTGAATCCACAAATAAGAGCTTGTTAAAAATTATTAAAAGGAACTTGGAGGATAACAAGTAGGCATGGGACTCTAAGTTGCAACTTGCAATATGGGCTGATAGAGTGACTATGAAAAAGGCCATTGGGGTAGCACCTTTTGATCTAGTATATGGAATTTAGGCAAGGATGCCTCAAAATAACTTAGTGGGACTCTATAATTATATCCAGTTGTATGATGAAGATATTACAGATGATATGCAAGAAAGGTTGGATGAGCTTGTAGGGTTAGCAGAAACTGGAAAAGAAGAATCTCTTAGGAATCAAAAGCTCAACTACAAGTTAAGACATTATATGATAAAAGGACAGTGAGTAAAAAGTTTTAAAATGGAGATTTAGTCCTTATGTGGAATGCCAAAATAGAGGATAAAGGAAAACATGGTAAATTTGATCCTATCTGGCTAGGTCCCTATTTAATTAAAAGTTTATGGGGAGAAGATTCTTATATCATCAAGGATTTATTAGACAATATTCTGGAGCTACTAGATCATGGATAGTTCTTGAAGAGATACTTTTCTTAATGTATTTGTTTTTAAATAAACGTTAGTTTTAGGTTTCCTTGTGTTCTTGTACATTGTGTATATATTGTAAATCCATGTGAATATCCCTGTATAGTGGTTTTTCCTTGTTTCTATGTTTTGTCTTGTCCTTTCTAAAGAAGTTGTCATTGTTATATCAAGTTTGTGGTCTGCACTCCCAAAGATTTTGAATTCTTGCATAGACTTAGGTAGTCTATCATCCCCAGATAGAGCCAGTATTTGTCTGATTTATCGCATGATGAATTTTCCCTTGCTTAGGTGTAAAAATCAAATTGAGTCCATCATTGGTGAATAGAGTTTTAGGTTTAGTCTTCTAGATTTTTGTTTCCCTTTTTGAAAAATTTGCAAACACTGTGTCTCATTTCTTTTAAAAGCTTGGGTTTGAAGTCTTTTTGAACTTTCACAAATATTCTATTTTCATAAAAAAAAATCCTACGCCCCCAAGTTGTTATCGCTCCCCATCCAATCTTGGTGAGATCCATGAAATTTGTTACTTCACCATGGTGAGTTGCACACTTCTCATGTATAGCAAGGCAGCAAATTCTGCAAAAATAAAGAATGGTCACATAAAATGGAGAAAGAATGGTTTGAAATTATGTTGTATTTGAAGTTTTTAGGCACATGCCCTTTGTTAGTATTGTCAGAACAAGTAGGAACCCAATACAAGGCAGGTAGAAGAAATCAAATTTCTAGGTGACAGTAAAATTTTCTAAGTGGTGTTATGAGTAATAACTATTATTTCCAAAAGAATTTAATAAGGGTGTTGGTTACTTGAGTTGCCTTTATTTATCTAGCGCCGAGTATTTTGTTGAGACACCAGAGCTTGCTACTTTGCTATCAGAAAATCTAGGCATCTCACTATTAGTGACATAGTGTGTTGCCGTGAAATAGCACATGGTGGGACCTTGAGCAACATGGAAGGAAGAATGGGATTAAAGTATGGTTTTTTCATGCCAGCGGTGTAGGATTTCTCACATCATCAATATCATGGACCCATGCCCCACTTATAAAACACAAGAGGTATTTTGATCATTAGATCAAGATGGGATCTATGGTGTCACTATCTTTCTATGGAAAGAAATGTGCTTTTTACACTATGCAAAATAATGAATATGGGACTCACCAGATACTAAGAAGTTCATGTTGTTTCCATGCTATTAGATCAAGTTCAAATCCATGGCCATCGCTACCTTGCTATGAAGAATTGCGTGAGATTTATGTATAGTGAAGTAGTGAGTGAGGGCCCTACCTATTTTCTCTTAAGTTTTATATTAAAATGTCTTCCACACGATCAACAAAAGATCAATGGTTGTCACTAGTTTGATATAGCAAGATGTTCGAGAGTTATATATAGTGAGGTAGTGACTTGATGACACATGTCCCTAGTCTTCAATAGGTCCAAAATGAAATACCAACAATGAAGGAAAGGTATAGGTGGATGTGCTTCATTGGTTTGATTGCTAGAGTCTTAAGAGGAAAGATGATTCAACTTCATTTTTATCCCTGAATCATAGGATTTTTCATAGATCAATGGCACAAATTCAAAAGGAAAGATGATGCCACACTATTTTTTGCCACTCTGTGCATTTATCAATCTTGAAGGTTTCATGTGTGAAGGAAAGTAGAGTATAATACAAAAGATTTTCTTAGGTTCATCTGATGTGAACAAAGATTGCAAAGTTTTTCTAAGCAAAAGCCATTACTGAGAAAGTTGTGAGCTAGACAAGAATGTGAAGCAAATTCCTAGTGTTCGTGAAGACATTACCGAGTTACAAAGAGAATTAAGCAAAGACTCAGGTAAGTATTTACACTACAATCTCTATAGTATCTTAATTCCACAAATTACAATTCAGAATGCCTTCAAAGAAAGGATTATCTGGTTAGGTTAATTACTTGGATAGGAATGTCCACGATGATTTACTTAAGTTGCTTCCTAATTCCACCACTAAAATTGTGGAATTCAAAAAAAAAACAACATTAAACCCTAGATTGAGGATAGAAAATGGATTATATGACAAGAATAATTGTGTCAGGGATGCCAGTACCACTCAAATTGGTCTAGAATTGTTTAGAAAATTATTTTCAGAGAGGAACCCTTTTTCCCCACACGCTAATATCTAGAACTTTGATATAGGGAAACTAATGGTTCCTAGTGTATTCATGGACTATGATCTTCTTGAAGCTATGGCCAAAAAATATGACCAAGCCATTAGGGTTGTACGAAGAACAAATGGCCAAGTCTTAATTATAGTCAGCCCAGATGAGATTAGGGAAGTTTTTGGTCTAGGACCTATCACTGATTACCATGTGCACATTGATTTGGAAGGATTAGAAAATGAGTACAAGTCCAAGAAGGATATCATTAGACAAGGTGCATTGAAGGCACATATAGGTAAAATTGGAACTCTTCTAGCAATAACAACAGCCTCCAGGGAACCCTTCAAAAGGGCATATTTCAATTCTAGGGCTATAGAGATATATAGGAACTTGTGTAGAGTTTTTTGGAGAGACAAATAAGAATTTATGCCTATGGATTTTATGTATATGGTTGTTCAGATCTCATCTTTTGGTGTGGAGATCATTTTTTATTTTTCTTCTTATTTGACTGAGGAAATTCACAATGGGTTAATTGGGATTGCCAAGAGCAAGATAGAAAAAACCTTTGGTCATTACTCATTGTTGATGCATATGTTTTTTTTCAAGGGAGCTTCGTATTTTGATAAAGAAATGAAATTAAATAGAGAGGAGAATGGGGAAGCACTGCTAGTCTAGTTGTGGAGTGCATATATGATGTGGGATGCAAAGATTGCTAGTTTTGTTAGGTTTGATAGGTATTTCATTTCCAAGCTGAGATGTCTCTTATAAAGTGACAGTCCCTAAATCCCCAAAAAATTGATGGGTCTCATAAGGCCTATCTACAACCCCCATAATTTAAAAGTTTCACATAATTGGGGAGATATTATTCCTTACTCTATTTCTACTATTTTCAAAATTTATTGTTTTAGGGGGAGCCCTCATGTGTTACCCTACCAGATGCCTTTGAAGGTAGGAGTAGTTGAACTTTTGTGGAAATTGGGAGGACTAAAGGAAAGATTTTTACTGAAAAGATCAACAAGATTAATTTTCCCCACTTGCACAGTAGCCCATCATTTTGTAATCACAAAAGGGGGTTGGAACTCTTTGAACAAAATTTTGGATCCCTAAAAGATGGCTATTTCTCACCCTCATTTTTGTGATTCAGAGGGATTTTTCAACATGGCCTTGAGGTGTAGATTTAAGCTTGGACAAAATTGAACATGAATTTTACTTTCCAAAAGATATAATTGTTGGAAATCTTATTGAAAAGCTTGTTTTCAATCATTGTTTTTCCATTGATGTCAAACCTACTTTATGTAGGGATGATATTCACTTATAAGATTCATGCACTATCACTTAGTTGATTGATGAAGAGGATTTGATCAACAAGATATAACAAGAGCACCTAAGGGAAGGTTGAGTTATGATATTGTAATGAAATGCAAGAATCAGTTAAAACAATGGTCAAGTAATGTATTGATGAAAAACTCAAAGTTATAGAGGTTGGTCACACTTAGATAAATTGGAGGAAGAATTTCTAATAAGGTTCACTGCAAAGCTTTAACTTTGATCACCAAAAGTTGTTGAGCAAGTTAGTTGAAGCTGAGTAATAAATTTCTTAGTTGATGCCGAGTGATCTTCAAGTGCTGAGTAAAGATTAGGTGCCAAGCATTAGAAATTTTTTAGTATGTGCCAAGTAATCTTCAGGGGTTGAGCAACATAAAAAAAACATAGTCAATGTGAGTAACACAGTATGTGTCGAGCACCAGTATTTCAATAGTGCCAAGCTACTACATTATTTCAAATGATGAAGATTTGCCAAATCTAAGATAACACAGTGGATGCATTGAATTTTGTGAACAAGCTAGAAGATAGGGATGATGAGTTGTTTTGTATAGAATCTTATGTGAACCATTTTTGGGCAAATTCTAATTGATTATTGAAGAAGTTTCTAGAGGAAATAGAATATGGGTTAGATTCAATGTATCGTACCTAATCCATGAAAATTAAAATTGAAAAATGGAAGAATTGAGCGAGAAAAGGAACTCCAAGACTTCTATTTAAGAAATCATAGACCAAGAAGCAAAGAGCTACTGATCCTATTGCTACAGAAGTCCCAAAAATTTGCGAAGTGATTAAAAGGGTGTTAAGAAGGAAACATCTAGGAGAGGGAAGAGCACAAAGGCTCTGCTTATATAAGTGGTCATGAAGAGATGATTGCACCGGTAAATTGGGTATGGAGACTCAAAAAGATAAAGCTTGAAAGAAAAGGGAAGTAGTTAAAGGTTGTAGAGATAGAAGGCCAGACAAGGATATGAGCTTAGAAGTGATATGAAATCTGCAAGATAAGTTGTATGCTAAAGTTAGGTCAAGATTTTCTAATACTCTCTAGAAATTTTATTAGATCTAAAAATCCTATGGAATTAGGTTGGTCTAACAACCATTTGTAAATCCTTTAATAGGGTGGCATTCCAAGTGAATGTTCTAAAAGTCCTTTTACTAGGCCCACTTCTAACAAGATGGTTAAATCTTCTAATGAGGTCACATTTAATAGTGTGTGTTGTAAGCCTTTAATAGGGAAAGCTTTTCACGAGGCATCACTTCAGAAGGGTGAGAATTAAGTAGCATGTTACTGGTGGTTTTTCCCAAATTGGGTTTCTACATAAATCACTATGTTATGTGTTGTTTTCTTGTGTGTCGTACTTGCATGTTAATTTGACAAGATAAAGTTTGGAATAGTGAATTCTTGGATTAGTTCACTCTATTAAGAAAAAGTTTGAATAGGACACCTAGACCTTGAATAACTAATAGAGACCCCCACCCCTCTCAATTATTCTAAAGCAATGCTAATAAGGAATGAGTACTCCTTGCAAGAGTAGGAGAAAAGGAAGGAAAAGTGGAGAGTCTTCTCTAAAATTTTGGATTTCATTCATTATTTTGATCAATATTATAGTCCGTTGGATGATGCAGTCACAAATGTAGATAAAATAATGAAACTTATGAATACTTTTCTTAAAATAATAGAGGCAATGAATGAAAAGAAATAATTCTTTATTAGATTTTACCTAGATAAGGCCAGGGAAGCAATGAGAAGATTAGTATTTACTCCCAATATAGGGGTAGGTCAATCAACTATCCAAAAAAGGCTAAGATACACACTTATTCAAAAATAAAAGGGCCATTGTAGACAAAGGAAAAAAAATAATGGCCTCCACTAGTGTTGCTGTAGAGGAGAGGCCTTCTAAACCCTCTCTAAAGAGGAGAAAGATAATAAAGAAAGAGGATTCTCATGTTGAGGAATACTCACCCTGATAGAACGCGTTGAAAATTGAAGAGGAGTAGCTCACTGAAGAGAAAATTGAGCAGTTGGGATCACAAGGGGAAGTTTTGGTTAGACAAGCATAAATAAATGAAGGAGAACCTTAGGAGCCTCCAATGCCAAGTTTTGAATTAACAATTTCAGATCATAGAGGAAGGCAATTGGACCTTGTTTTGGAACAAGCTAGTCAAACAAAATAGTCTGATGATAGTTTTGTCAAATCTAGTGCCTTCCATCAATTTGCATTGAGGGCATATATTAGCACTTTTGAGGAAACATGCAAAAAATTGACAACAAAGCATCTAGAAATTGATGAAGGCTCCATATAGAACCAAATAAAGGAACAAATGATGCAAGAGTTCCAGAACATAACCCCTAAAGAGGGGAGGCAAATGGTAAAGGCTTCTAATATATTATTGTTGCCTAATTGGGATATTGTGGATGCTTTGATTTTTAATTATGTTTCTAATAAATTGGAATTAGAAAACCCAAATAAAAAGGATTTTGCAAGGACTTCATTTAGTGAAGATCAAACTACTTTGTTCATGTGGTCACTAAGTAGAGGGTCTAGGGCTATTTCATCATAGCTAGATGAATCAAGGCTAACAGGAAACATCATTGTAAGGAGGGTGGTTAAGACTTCTCATGTACAAGCAGCATAATGGAATGTGGATTCATCCCAATTTACTTTGGCCACTGCTAAGAAGGAAGAATAGGCCATGTTTGAATTATAGAGAAAATACGGAACAATTCTAGAGGCCTATAATAAAGAGGTTAAAAAGAGGATTGAACTTGAAAGCAAGCTAATGGGGAGGTAAAATGCACCAAGAATAACATACCCTCACCCCCTAGTTGAACCTTTCAAATCAATCCCCCTCATAGAAATACTAGATACAACCTAAAGGCCATACTATAACACTGCTAAAGATTTTCAAGAAGAAAAGAGTAAATTGTGAGCCCTACATGTGAAGATAGAGGAAAAATATGAAGATAAATTAAGAAAGGCTCTCCCATATTTGGGGGACAAAATTGAGTGGCCACTAGTATATAATCAATTGGCTAGGATGATTAGTATCTAGGAGGAGTTGAAAGCCAACGATGAGTTTTTGAGGCCGAGTATGAATAAGTGGGTGAGAAGGAAGAAAGAAATGAAATTTTTATGTTACTCTATCATAAAAATTTCTTATGATCAAATTGAGAAGACCTTTGATATTATTTCTAATTTTTATAATTTTCACAATAGGAGGATTCGTTTACAAAGAATAATAGCAGGCTACTAGAACAAATTCAAGAGCCAAAAATTTAGTTTGTTCCCTCATGCCCTAGATAGGAGAAATACTTTAAAAAACAAAGATCAATGGGAAAAAGAACTTGATGATATATTTTTTTTAAGGATGAATAGAATTATAAATGAAATAGGGCATGCATGGTGGGCTACCACAATTGAAGAAATAGTGAAATTCAAAATATTCTTTGATTCTTTAGAACAAGAATTTTTTGATATTAATAGGGAGGCAAAATATGTTATCATAAGGCAACAAGATATTCTATAGTTTGATCGGCCGAATGACACATTGTTTGACAAATGGATGGTCGATATAGCTCCTGATGAAAAGGTTGAGGAAGTTGAAATAGATAGTGACGAGGTGAAGGATGATGAGGTTCAAACCATTGACAACATTACACAAGGCCAACAAGAGAAAAAAGACAAGAATGACCAATGAGCTCTAGTTACAGCTACAGAAGCCTAGGATGTGGATGAGACACAGAAACAATCAAGGATAAAAGTAATATTGTTCATCCAAGGTAAAAACAGTGAAAATCCAAAGGTAAAAGTTGATATAGAAACACCACAGGACTCATCATTGGCTAGCCTGATGGCAGTATATTCAAAGGAGTTAGAATAATGATCACAAATCAAAAGGCCAGTAACTCATTTTGATGTAATAGAAATGGGCTTTCCTAAAGTAAATTTTGTTGAATTAACTTTCTATTATATTAAGTTTTTTTTTAATTTACACTTGTCAAGTTTTCCATTCCTAAAGCTTGTTGCATATCGCATATTTAAGTGAGATCCCAAGGCTTGAACAAGGGTTCAATTTCTAATACTTTTAGTCATACTTAGTTTTTTTTCGAACCAAGTAATTTGAACAAGATTTATGATGTATTTTCTCTATAAGTTTATGGGAATACATTAATATAGAATGATCTCTATGTTTCTTCCTATGGTCATTCTGAGTTTACTGCAAAACATATACAATTTTCAAAGAAAATGAATACAAATTATGAGTTGTCCCCATATTATTTCTTTCTAAATTTTGTCTCCTTTTGGTAACTTAGTTAATTTGATGTTGTATTAGTAAAAATTTATGCAACTGAATGCAATCCTTTAGGTTGTAAATCCTTTAATCACTACTATTAGTTCAATGAATTAAGTAAGAGTTTTGATGAATTTGATAAGGTTGATATAGTAATGGGAAGGATGTTTTGAATGATGAATTCTAGTAAGAATTGCTAATAATATTTGTTTTAAGGCAACAAATTAGATTTATAGATTTGGGTAGATTCTGAGCCCTACTAGATTAGGCACTGGTCAAAGAGATTCAGCTGGAAGAGAAATAGATAATAAATGGGTGAAATGTCCCTTTACTAATTTTGTATGATTTTTCAATCCTCTAATCAGATTTTCAAAATCAAACAACCAATATTTCAAAGATCCACCAATTTCTCAATAAACCCCAAATCGGGTATCCCGAAAATAGTGCCAAAAACTTCACAGCTTCACATATTGTTAATGAATCTGAAAATGGAAATTTTTTATAGAAATTTCAGCAGTATAAAAGCCTACAAAAAGACATTTCCAGATGTATATAACATTTACCCAACAGCTCCCAAACGGGGGACAAAAACAATGCTCATCGAGCTCCCGAAAACAACACAAAATAGCTGGAAACACCACCAAAGCACTGATAATCCATCATAGAATTATAATAATGAACAAATAAATATATTTATATTTATTTTAACATCTAAATTTATGATATACAGCAGCAACCCAAACTGATATGAAATACTCAACCAAAAACACCAAACTCTTACAAAAATCACACCCGAAAACCCACAAATCTGCACTATTTAGCACAAAGAAAAACTTTGTATGAGGATGCACATGGAATGGATTAAAAATCTCATCCTTATCCTTTCTAGAAACCTGAAAAATCCTGTTCTTGGGTCTCCTTCTCCACATGTTTGGCAGCCTCTGAAGAACAACAAAGAAATGGGCAAAAATCAAGTTCTAGAATGAGCCCAAAATGCCTCCAAACCCCTTATAAGAGGGCATAAACCTAACTCACATCCAATAGGGATTAATAAAATATAATTTAATAATTATTTTTATTTATTAGTCCATTGGTTTCCAAAAATTAGCCCCTTTTGTCGAAACTTCACCTTTTTGGAGCCTGCCTGCTTTAACAAAGTTTATTATTTTTAATTATTTGAAAAGGGGAAATGACAAGTCCGCCCCTCCCAAATATTGCTTATCCTCAAGAAATGAAGGTTGGAATTCTCAAGAATATGTGATCCTTCCCAAGTTGCATCCTCTAGTGGTAATCCTTTCCATTTGACCAAATGCTCTATGACGCTCCTGTTTCTCAATCTTTTCTCTCTTCTATCCAAAATCTCTTCTAGTATCAAAACTAATTTCCCTTCATCATCAAGAGGTGGTAACTCTATAGATACTATGGTTTTCGGGCCTAGAACCTTCTTCAGGCAAGATACATGGAAAATATTATATATTTTTCTGTTTGGTGGGAGCTCCAATTCATAAGCTACCTCTCCTACTTTCTTGATGATCTTATAAGGCCCATAGAACCTTGGCTTGAGTTTCTCTGCCCCACTCCTGTTCAAGGTGTTTTCCTTATATGGCTACAACCTAAAAAATGCCAAATCTCCCACCTCAAAATATCTTTCAATCCTTTTCCTATCAGCATATAACTTTTGTTGGTTCTGTGCATTTTGTAGATTATCCTTGAGGGACCTTATTATGTCTTGGCTTTTCTTGATGAAATCATTTGCTGCAGGTACTATGATATCGGAAAGTATTAGATCAACAAAGGAAAGGGAATCATAACCATAAAGAGAATGAAAAGGAGGCATACCAATAGACATGTTATGAGATGTATTGTAACAATACTCCCCTAGGTGTAACCATTTCACCCAAGCATGTTGTTGATTTGAAACATAGTTGCTCAAATATCCCTCTATCCATTTATTAACTATCTCTATTTATCCATCTGTTTGAGGGTGATAGTTAGTACTGGGAGTGAGTTTAGTTCCTATCAAAATGAAAGAGCTCCTTCCAAAAAGAGCTAAGGAATCTACTATCCCGGTCACTAACAATGTTTCTAGGCAAGCCATGTAATCTAAAAATTTCCTTGAAGAACAATTCAGCCACTTGTGATGCCTTGAAATCAGATGTGATAAGAAAAAAATGTGCATACTTAGTTAGTCTATCTACCACCACATATATTCAATCCTTATCTTGAACCTTGGGCAACCCAGTGATGAAGTCCATAGAAATACTTTCCCATTTTTGTTCAGGAATAGCAAGTGGCTGCAACAACCTTGCAGAAAAATTTTTCTCACTCTTGCTTTGTTGGCATAGCATACATTCTTTAATGTGTTTAAGGAAATCCTCCTTCATAACCTTCCATGAAAACCACTCTCAAATTTTCTTGTATGTCTTGAAGTATCCCTGATGACCAGCCAAAGGTGTGTTATGAAAGGCCCTCAATATCCTCTGCTTAGTTTTTGATCCAGGCACTAAGAAGATCCTATTCTTGTAATAAATCAATTCATCAAAAACCTTGTACCTATTATCATCCACTAACTTATCCAAAATCTTGGTGGAAAAGGAATCTTTAGCATACTCTGAAATTATGGAGACTTTCCAATCAGCAGAGATAGATGTTAAGGAACACAAAGTGGGCTTTCTTGAGAGAGCATCAACAACCACATTATTTTTTCCTTTCATGTATTCAATGTCAAAATCATAAGGTTGCAATTTTCTTACCCATTTTTTTTGATGATAATTCAAATCCCTTTGGTTCAAGAAGAACTTGAGGCTATTATGGTCTGTCGTTACAATGAATCTCCCACATACCAAATATTGTCTTAACTTATGAAGTGCATGCATGATTGCCAACATTTTCTTATCATAGATGGAGTAACCTTTCTCTGATTGATTTAATTTTCTACTTTCAAATGCTATTGGATGTCCCCTTTTAGTTAGGACAGCCCCTATACCTTCTCTAGAAGCATCACATTCAACAACAAAAGGTAAAGAGAAATCTGGAATTGCAAGCACAGGGCATGAACTCATTACCTCCTTAAGCTTATCAAATATTTTTTGTGCCTCTTTTGTCCAAACAAAAGCTCCTTTCTTTTTAAAATCAGTCAAGGGGGCAGCAAGCTGAGAAAATCCCTTGGAAAATCTCCTATAGTAGCTACACAAGCCGAAGAAACCTCTCAACTATGTAAGATTAGTGGGTGGAGGCCAATCCAAAATTACCTGGATTTTTTGTTGATCAACCTGTACTCCTTTAGAACTTATAATATGTACCAAATTTAGGATCTCTATCAAACCAAATTCACATTTAGATAGCTTAGCATAGAAGGATTGCCACTCCAAGATTCCCAAAATAGTGTCTATGTGATTTAGATGCTCTTCCCATGTTTTACTATAAATCAAGATATCATCAAAAAATACCAAAATTTTTTTTTGAAGATGCTGGCTGAATACCTTATTCATACAAGATTGGAATGTTGCAAGTGCATTAGTGAGGCCAAATTGCATAACAAGAAATTCAAAGTGCCCATAGTGACATCTAAAAGTAGTATTTTCCACATCTTCACTCCTCATTTGGATTTGATGGTATCTTGATCTTAAGTCAATTTTTGAGAAGTATACAACACCATGTAACTCATCAATGAGTTCATCTATGCATGGTATGTGATACCTATTTTTTATGGTCTTCTTTTTTAGAGCCCTATAGTCTATACACAATCTCATTGTACCATCCTTTTTCTTGACAAGTACCACAGATGATGCAAATGGACTAGAGCTAGGCCTTATGAATCCCATGTCCAAGAGTTCTTTAATAGTTTTTTCAATTTCTTCCTTATAACCTCTTGGATGGTGGTATGGGGTTGTTATAACTAGTTTGGAACCCTATTCTAACTTTATAACATGCTCAAAACCTCTATCTGGTGGTAATGCTAGAAGCAAGTCATTGAAAACTATACTATGCTTATGAAGAATATTTTGAATTTCAAAATGGAAATTACCTTGATTCTTTGGAGAGCTTGTTGGATGGATTATGACTCCTACTACCCATGCTACTTGTCCTTTTTGAAAAGTCCTCTCCATCCTCTTTGCAGAGACTACCTTAGGTGCCCCATTCAATAAGCCTCTCAATATGACTTCTTTCCCATTGGAATGAAATTTAAACTCCATAGTTTGATGGTTTATGTAATAGCCTACAATAGAGTGCAAAAATTGAACACCCAATACAAGATCTGTCTCCCCAATACCAACCACATTAAAGTCATCACATAACTCATAATCTCCTAAGGTCATCTTGAGTTGTTTCACCACCCGTGTGCAAGGCATAGTGAATCCATCAGCTACAATAACATTGAATCCCTCAAAATCTTCTTCTTTAAGCCCTCTTTTCATGAAAAATGCCTCATCAATCAAATTGTGAGTTACCCCAATATCAAGAAGAATTGTCAACCTTTTCCCTGCTAGTACCCCTCAAATTCAAAAGGGATGGTATCTTGGGACTCCTGATAATGCTGCTAAAGTGCCATCCTTGCTAATTTTTTTTTTCTTTCTCTTCTTCTACCTCCTCTTTAGTGTTATGAAATTCCTCATGCTCATCTAAATTAGATTCTAAAGCAACTTCAATATAGTGTACATGACCTTTCCCCAGACATGTGTGTCCTAGAACCCATGGTTCTCTACAAGTAAAACAAAGCTTTTTCCTTCGTAATTCACTCCTAGTCTCTTCATCTACCTTCTTTTCTTCCACATTTATCACATCTTTTAGTAGTAGTGTTGGAAAAGTCTTTTTCTGAAAATTTCTCTTATGTTGCCAAAGATTTGGGGGTTTTTGATCAGTGACTGATTTCATAGGCACACAAGTTTCAAGTTGCAAGCTTCTTTTGATAGCTTCCTGTAAGGTTGAGGGTGAGAAAGCCTTAACCAAACCCTTAAAAAAATCTTCTAAACCATCAAGAAAAAGATAAAAAATCCTCTTTTCACTCATTTTAGGTACCATAATAGCCACTTTTTGAAACTCTTCTATATACTCATTAACTGATTTGGTTTTCTTCAACTTTGACAATTCTTTAAAGTACTCTTCATCATCCTTGAGGTCAAATCTATGTATCACTCTTTGATTGAAATCATCAAATGTAGTTACCTGATCATGACCTTGAGTAGTCATTCCATGACACCACCAATCATAGGCTGCATCTTTCAAGTGTAGACTTGCAAATTGAACAGCATCACTCTCCTTCATGGGGTTAAGTGTGAAGAAAGTCTATAATTTTTGTAGCCATGCTCTAGCTGAAATTTTATTTGTTCCATCAAAAGTAGGTGCTGTAAACTTGCGTATTTTATTTTTGAGCTCTCTTCCACTTATGTCATGCTCCCTCCTATTCTCTTTCTTGGGCATCAAAGTGTTCATCATATCCACATATTCTCTAAAAGGAACCGAACTATGAAAGTCATCATCTAGGCCATTGTAAGTAGCTCTTAATGCAATCAAGTTACCTGTAACCTCTTTCACAAGATTAATGGCTGGATTTGGTACTAGTGGCTCATCTACAGGAAAGAAAATAGTTTTGGTTGATTTCAATGGTGTGGATTTCAGATTTCTTGGCTCCTCTGAAGTGCTCCCTTTCTCATTAATAGATGCAACTCCTTGTAGTTTTTCTGTCAATATTCACAAAGCCTCTCTAGTTTTTGCCAAACTATCCACTATTTGCTTCTAATTAGTTTGGATGTCTTGGAAGAATTTCTTTTCCATCTCATTTGGATCAGCCATACTTTTCCCTTCCTTGGATTTTGTACTTTTACTTTCAACTGTAGGTTTGATCAAAAATTCTTTATTCTTTTCTCGCTGCAAATATCTTTTTTCTCTTTCATGTAGTTGCATACAACCATAAATTTTAACATGCACCTGATTAGAAGCAACATGCAACCACACAATTCACCAAGAACTAACATGCAAATGTTTAGAAGTAGCATGCAACCATAAATTATGACATGCAAGATCTGGGCAGTTGTCAAAACTGACATGCAAACTTCTACAAACCCTCAGGCTAGAAAGATCATTGGTCTGATACCACTGAAATGTCTCTTTACTGATTTTGTATGATATTTCAAGCCTCTAATTAGATTTTCAAAATCAAACAACCAATATTTCAAAGATCCACCAATTTTTCAATAAACCCCAAATCGGGTATGCCGAAAATAGTGCCAAAAACTTCACAGCTTCACATATTATTAATAAATCTGAAAGTGGACATTTTTTATAGAAATTCAGCAGCATAACAGCCTAAAAAATTACATTTCCAGATCTGTATAACATTTACCCAACAGCTCCCAAACGGAGGACAAAAACAATGCTCATCGAGCTCCCAAAAATAACACAAAATAGCTATAAACACCACCGAAGCACTGATAATATATAATAGAAGTATAATCATGACTAAATACATATATTTAGCTCTATTTTAACATCTCAATATCTGATATACAGTAGAAACCCAAACTGATATGAAATACTCAACCAAAAACACCAAACTCTTACAAAAATCACACCCGAAAACCCACAAATCTGCACTATTTAGCACAAAGAAAAACTTTGTACGAGCATGCACATGGAATGGATTAAAACTCTCATCCTTATCCTTTCTATAAACCTGAAAACTCCTGTTCTTGGGTCTCCTTCTCCACATGTTTGGCAGCCTCTGAAGAACAACAAAGAAATGAGCAAAAATCAAGTTTTGGAATGAGCCCAAAATGCCTCCAAACCCCTTAAAAGAGAGCATAACCCTAAATCACATCCAAGAGGGGTTAATAAAATATAATTTAATAATAATTTTTATTTATTAGTCCATTGGTTTCCAAAGATTAGCCCCTTTTGTCGAAACTTCACCTTTTTGGAGCCTACCTGCCTTAGCAAAGTTTATTATTTTTAATTATTTGAAAAGGGGACATGACAATGGGTATCAAATGCATAATTACAATAAATTTTAGTTTTTTTTAAGAAGATCTTCAAAGTTGGTCAATACTTATTTTCATGAAATATTCTAGCCTTAGTTAGCCACTATTGCAAAGAATACTTCCAGATCTACATAAGACTTTATGACCAAATCTGTTATATGGGATGTATTCTATTTAAAATGTCACAATTAGCTATGTTTTTATGGATTAAGGATGAGAATTAGAATGAAACTAAGATATTTTTCATACAACAATAGTTAGTTGAGTCATCCCTTAGGTATACCCAACTTGGTTTTGCAGAGCCTAAAGAGAAGAAAACCATTGTTGGTTTTGTTAATGTTGGATCCAAATGGTTTGCATGTGTAACTAAACATAGGAAATGGCTAATCCTTAGGTTGCATATCTATTATCATGTTGGTATTGAGGCTCTCTATTCCTCAATAGTTTTAAAACTCCAACATGACCAATGCACCAAGAACTTTCATGAGGCTCATGAATAATGTACTGAAGCAATTTTAGTCTAAGTCTATCATTGTTTACCTAGATGATATTTTGATCTACAGTAAGACATTAGTGGAGCATTTGATTCATACTCAAAATGTGTTTTGTAAGTTGAGGGAATAAATTTTTTTGATAAACCTAAAGAAGTACAATTTTGTAAAGAAGGAGTTGGTGTACTTGGAATTTTTAGTCTCAACAGAAGGTCTAAAAATAAATTGAGAAGGTGAAGGCTATCCTTGAATGGCCTACTCCAAGGAGTGTGATAGAAGTAAGATATTTTAATGGACTGGCTAGTTTTCATGGAAAGTTCATAAGATTTTTTAGTAGTATTTTTGAACCCTTGACTAAAACAATAAGAGCTTAAGTGGACTATAGGAGAAAATAAGAGTTTTAATACATTGAAACAAAAAATTAATGAGAAGCATATTTTATCACTTCCTCATTTGGCAAGGTCTTTCAAGTAGATTATGATGCTAGTGGTACTACAATAGGAGTAATTTCAAGCCAAGAAGCTAGACCTATTTCTTATTTTAATGAGAAATTGAATGATTCAAAAAGGAAATATTTTGTTTATGATCAGGGATTTTATGCTATAGTTCTAGCACTAAAGAAGTGGAGACACTATCTTCTTCATAAGGAGTTTGTTTTGTATACTAATCATCAAGCTTTGCAATATTTCAAAATTCAAAGAAAATTAAACCAAAAGCATTTAAAGTGGGTTATGTTTTTGTAGAGTTATACATTTTCTTTGCAAAAAAGGAGTGGGAAGTCTAATAAAGTTGTAGATGCACTTAGTAGAAGACAAATTTTTCTGACATAAATATAGATAGATGTGGTTGGGCTAAAGGAACTTAGTACTTTTTATCTAGAGGATCCTAATTTTTTTGAAGTATGAAAGGCTTGTACAAAACGTTCTACACTAGATAGGAAAAAGTGGTTGGATTTAATGAGCTAGGGTAGTATATTGTTCAAAGAAAGCTAGTTGTCAATCCTCAAAATTTCAATGAGAGAGAATCTCATTAAGGAGAAGCATAGTGGAGGGATGGATGGAAATTTTTGGAAAGATAAACCATAGCTTTGGTTGCTAAGAATTATTATTTTCCACAACTATAGCAAGATATGAAGAAGTTTGTACAAAGTCGCACAGTATGTCAGATGGTGAAAGGAGTGAAGAAAAATACAGTGTTGTATCAGCCATTACCTATACCAGAGAAGCTCTAGGAGGATTTTAGCATGGATTTTATTCTTGGATTACCAAGGACAAAGCATGGGAATGATTCTATTTTTGTGGTGATCAACATGTTTTCAAATATGACCCATTTTATTCCTTGCATGAAGACTAGTGATGTTGTTCATGTGATAGAGTTATTTTTCAGAGAAGTTGTGAGACTACATGGTCTACCAAAGAGTATAGTTTCAGATCAAGATACCAATTTTTTTTGGGTATTTATAGTGTACATTTTGGAAGAAGTTGAAGATAGATTTGAAGTCTAGTCCATCACATCATCCATACACTAATGGACAAACAAAAGTGGTGAATATGAGTTTGGGAAATTTATTGAGATGTTTGGCTAGAGACAAACCAAACATATGGGATCTAATTTTACCATAGGAAGAATTTTCATATCATAATTATATCAATAGGAGTACTACTAAATCAGCATTCCAGATTATATATTTGAGCAGTCCAAAAATGCTTCTAAATTGAGGAAATTGAATAAATAAGAGATGTTGAAGCATAAGATTTTGCTAAACATTTGAAGACTATTCATGAGGAGGTGAGGAACAACATTATAAAGATGAATACATAGTATAAGACTAAGGTAGATGTGAAAAGAAGGTATAAGGAATTTCAGACTAGAGATGAAGTCATGGTTCATTTGAGAAAGGAATTTTTCCCAGTGGCTACATATAATAAGATGAAGATGAAGAAGTTTGGACTGTGCAAGATAGTGAAAAGACATGATTCTAGAAATGCCTATGAAGTGGAGTTGCCTACTAAATTGAATATTTCACTAGCATTTAATATTTCATATTTGCCAAAGTATTATGAAGGTGGTGATGGAGATGAAGTTGCATAAGTGTAGTGGAGTATTCCAAAAACTACTTCGGCTACATAAGAGATTGAGGAGATACTAAATAGTTGTATTGGAAAATGTACAAGGAATGAAACTTATGAGTAATACCTAGTCAAATGTAAGGGAAGGCCAATAGAGGATTCATCATGGCTAGAGAGAGAGGAAGTTAACTATCTTGGTTTTCCTCTAAACACTTGAAACATGATGGAGTTACTTCTCAAATTACCTTAGGTTTCTGATGTAGGAGCATCTTGGGTGTAAGAGCAATCTTGCATCACACAAATTTTTTATTTTGACTTTTCAACCTTTTCTATTTTAATATAGACTAGTAGATAGGGGGCTTACTATTTCTAGGAGCTTGCTATTTTCAGTAAGTTTTTCATATGAGCTTAGAATATTTTGATTTTCTATATCAAGGTTTATATTAGAATTATATGCCTATGATAAAAATCCCATTGCTCTAGTTTACGTATCTGAGAAGTTGTTACAAATTTTTGTTGAAAATTTTGGAGAAAAATCTTTGAGCTCATTTTTTAAGGCATTAGAGACCTCAGATAAGGTCCAAAAAATCAAGAGGTGTGCTAATGAAATTCTAAGTTTATAGGTCTTTTCCTAGCATTTCTGAAAAGTGGTTAAATAATAGCTAATCAGAGCAAAGGTTCATGAGTTATGGTCTTCAGAATTTGGGCTAGCTGAAATTTCCAAAATAAATGTTAAAGATGTATTTGTCTAACTCAAAATGTATTTATAGGGTATTTTGGCCCTATCTATTTAGTTATAATGTATAGAACCTTCCCAAGTGGCATAAAATTGATTATTTAAGATAGGTTTGAATATTGTCTAGGATAGGTCTTGGTGGTAGTTTGCAACTTAGTCTTGCAGATTACTATAATGAAGGTGACCATGTTGGTTAGCATATTGTACTTGTGAATTCTATAATTATGCATTTGCAATGATAATAGGAAGTCCATATTTTGTCCTCACATTTTTTGTTGTTTCTTTGTGTTATGTTATGTGTTTATGGTATTAGGGGAGCTCCCTTCATAAAAATTCTTAGGTTAATCCTATGATAGTTTCTAGTGGATATGGAAATATTTCAATAGGTTAACAACTAAATACAAATATGGTGAATCCTATTACAAATAATGCTGGTCCTAGTATAAATATGAGAATTGGTTTTTAGAAAAGACCCATATATCTAGAAAGATATAAAAAGATTTATTTCATAGGTATCCTAATCTAGTCCAAAATGAGATTAGGGAGAAGGTAACCAAATTCACTAGAAATGATTCAACTAATTGGGAAAAACATCTCATAAACCTTGTAGACATGTTGAATGATTATGAAATTGAACCTAAGAATGTTGTAATGAATTTATTTGTACATTCTCTCACTAAGGATGCTAGAGACTTCTAGATGACAATATTACTTCCTCAAATGATCTATGAAAATGTTTTAAAGAAAAATATGGGGATAATAATAATATGGTTTCATACTCAATGAGTTTAACAACATCAAGGAGAACCAAAATGAACTCACCTTTGATTTTAGTGTCAAATTCCAAAAGGGGATGTACAAATTGTTTCAAGTCATGAGATTGGATGAGAATGAGTGCCTTACAACATATTTCAATTATTCTGATAGTAAGATGACCTATAACTTTAGGGAAAAGGATCCTAGAACCCTAAGAGATGCTTCAAGAATTTCAATAAATATAAAGATCAATATGAGAGCATCTAGGAAAATGATAAGAGGGGATGATCCCAAGCTTTTTGGTACCAAAAATAACATAAGATAAAATGAAAAACCTATTGTAAATAGGAAATTGGAGGAAGATAAAATGTACAAGGTTTTACGTATGTTGAAGGAGATAAGGCCTACCATGGGCAATGTAAACAAGAATATTTCCAATGATAGACTGTAGTTTGGACCAAAGTTCAATATGCAGCCTATAATGCAAAATTACCCATACACCACAAAATGAAAGTATGTTAAGCATGTTAATAATGCATCTAAAGATGTTGATGAGAAAAAAAAACCAACTATGTTGCAATGAAATATTTTCAATATTGAAGAAGAAGTATCCTCATGTATGGCCTGCAAATCTCCTCATGCCCCTAAATATTGTGATGTGGCCCAATCAATTATTGCATCTCAACAAGGTGAATAATAAAAGTTTGTTAATAAGTAAAATCATGATGATGTGACTTGTAACTTAGTGAACTCTTACAGTGACTATGGAACTGAGTTAGATCTAGAGGAACTAGACACATATGTAAATAATCATATAAATGTGTATGAAAGTTATCATCAACATATCTTTTCTAATAATTAGGATGAGGTGGTTAATAAAGCATGTAATATGACATTTGATATAGGAAATGTAAATCTATTAAGTTATCAAAAGATTAAATTAATAGAATAACTACAGAAATGGTTTCTCATGTCCAAAGTACTTACAACTTGAGGAATAGGATAGTGAACAATAACACTACCAAGTCATATGCCATGTTCATCAAAGATATAACTAACAATATGGCCTATAATGATAAAAAAAATGATTCACTAATTATGAAAGGGATAGATACAATAGCCAGAAGATGGAAACCAAAGAATAAGGTGCACAACCAAATCAAAGATGAAAGAAAAGAAATTATACAAGTACTAGATTTTGAGCCAAAGATAGATAATATATTTGAAGTTGAACCTAATCTACCACAAGAAAAGGAGGTATGCTTAGCAAAATACCACCATATGCTTCTATTAATATGATGACCATATTGTCTCAAATGACTATTAAAGTTCCTTCATCTCAAATGTTTAGGATAAAGGATAAAAAAAATAGAGCCTTAGCATGGATAGGAGAAATTAGAAAAGATAGTAATATTGAGAATAGGTTATCACATAGAGAAAAGATTCCATTCCTACCCAAAAAAAGGAATACAAACGATAACTATCTCAAATCACACCTATGTATCTTGACAATTCTGCAGTTGAATATATTAAAAATATTGACCCTTTCTTTCGAAGCATAATAATAAATAATAGAATTGTAAAGAGTTACATGATAGATTCAAGTGTTTCCAATACTATTATGCCTCTTAAAATCATGGATTCCTTAGGTTTCAAGGTAGATACTACACAAAAACATTATTGTGCCTTAGATTCCTAAGAGGTGCTTGTTATACAAACAATCAATTTATTAACATACAAAGTAATTTCATATCATGATAATGATCTAAAAATGAGTGTATTGGTAATGGATATTCCTTCTTAATATGGTATGTTGTTATCAAGAAAGTGGAGTGCTTCTATTGGGGGTAGTATACAATATGACTTATCTTTTTTTACTTTTCATATTGGTGATAAAGTTGTCAAAGTAAAAAGAGAATCATGGGTCACCCATATGATAGAAGAAAACATATACAATGATGCTACATGTTTCTTAGACACTGACATAAATGCCTCTAAATTTGAAGAAACTATTCTAGAAAAGCGGAAGCCAACTACATTAACTATACTAGAAGTGAGTAGATGTCTTAATACAAATAGTTTTTGGACTACATATTTTGATGGTGTTAGATCTAAGGAAGGGGTAGGAGTTGGAGTAGTGCTCCATTCCCTAAAGAGGAAAAATTTTAGGTATTCTTTTTCTTTAGATTTCATGTGCATAAAAAAAATTCCAGAGTACAAGGCACACTTCCTAGGATTGAGAATATATACTAGACATTGCATAAGAAAATCAAATGTAATTGGTGATTCTAAGTTAGTGGTGTATCAAGTGAGGAAGTCATATGCATCAAAAAATAAAAGGCTGAAACAATATAGAAATGTTTTATGGGATGAAATTGAATCCTTTGATGCTCAAATAATCACTTGGATGGATATGAAAAATAATAAAGTGATAGGCCTATTGGAAAATATGGCTATCAAGCCAAATGATATATCTTTTGCAGGAGTATCAAAAGTTGAAGTAAAGACAAAGCCCTCCATCCCTGACAATGTTGAAAATGGGAATGTTTTTGAAGATGATTAGGATATATTGAAGTTCCTTAAAAGAGATGATAAATATCATGGGCAAGAATTGGACTATGCTACTTTTTTTGAAAACATAGATGGAAAGGATATCATCTTTGGGAGTGACATAATCTATCTTAAAAAAAAAAATGTTCCCAGGGAATGGTTGTTGTAGAAAATATGTTTGACAACTAGGATAGAGTAAAAGGTGACATCAAAGAGAACAACCTTGAAGAGTTTGAAGAAGTAAACTTAGGGAAAAATGAGACACCTCAAAAAATATACATTAGTAAGAATCTCTCTACTACTATTAGGAAATCTATGATTGAATTATTAAGAAAGTATTCATGCAATTTTTGGTTGGTCATATGATGATCCCAAGGCATATAGGAAATATTTATTCAAAAATGTAATCCATCTCAAGAACTAATTCAAACCATTTAGGTAGAAATAAAGGCACACAAATCCAACTTTGGCAACTAAGATACAAGAAGATCTCATGAAGCTTAAGATTCATAGATTATCAAACCTATTTGTCACTCAACATGGGTTTCAAATCTAGTACTTGTGATGCATTGGATTATGTGTAGACTTTAGGAATTTATACATATCTTTCCTTAAGAATAACTATGCATTACTAAATATGGAGGCTATGTTACAAAGGGTTACTAGTTTTGAGTTGATGTCCATGATGGATGGGGTCACAAGATAAAATTAGGTCTTGGTGAATGAAGTTGAACAATATAAAACTACTCTTACCACACCATGGAGTACATATGTATATGTTAGGATGCATTTTGGATTGACTACTACTGGTGCAAGTTTTCAAAGAGATATGGAAGAGTCTTTTTCTTATTTTATAGATAAGTTTCTGGTTGTATATTAGGACAACTTGACTACTTACTTCAATAATGTAGAAGATCATTCTATAGTTATGGAGAAAAGATTTGTTAAAGTTCTAGAGGATGGAGTATCTATTAACCCAAGAAAGTGTGCCTTTGGTGTGACTAAAGGTAAACTCCTAGGTGACATAGTAACTAAAGAAGTTAGGATAGAACCTAAAAGAGTGGTTCAAATAGATAAAATTCTAAAGACTAAGAATTTGAAACAAATCCAATCTTTTTTAAGGTAGATGAAATTCTCAAGAAGATTTGTAACTAATTTTTCTAATATTAGTAGACCTATTTACAATATGCTCAAGAAGTAGAAGAGATCACATGGCATGGGGAGCCTATTATTTTATTTTATAATACAAAGAATGCGATTAAGAATACAACAATGTTAAGAACCTGGATTATGGTAAGTCCATGCATATTGTGTCTTTTGATTTATTCTATATTGTTGTTGCAGTGTTACTCTAAAAGAATGAAGAGGGTTTTGAGGAACCCATTGTATTTTTTAGAAAATCCCTTCAAGATGTGAAGATTAAGTACAATATAAATGAGAAGAAAACTTATGCTTTGTAGAAAGAAGTTAAAGCTTTCAAATTTTATTTGGTTGCTACCATTGCCAAATATATATTCTCTCAGTAGGAGGTTTATGGTAGAAGATGTAGATGGATAAATAGGATCCAAGAGTTAAATATAGATGTCCAGATCACAAAGTTAATAAGAGGTCAAGGTTTGGAAAAACTCATGGCATAGTCAAATATGGATGCAAACCAAATAAATAATGGAGATGATGACCATCACCCATATATTTTTGATATGGATAAGTGTGACTAGTATAAATACATTGTTCACTATCTGTAGTATATGTTTGCCCCATCTACAATGAATGATAACAATAAAAGATCCTTGAAACTCCAAGGTATTAATTACATTATGGTTGAAGAGAAATTATGGTGGAGAAATATTGAAGGAATAATGTTGAAGTGTGTTGATAATGAGGAGCCAATCATGATTCTAGTTGATATGTACAATGGAGTATGCGGTGGTCATTATATGGCCAAGACAATAGCTCATTAGGAAATGGGATATGGTTTTTGGTGAACAACTTTATGTAGAGATGATCATGAACTAGTGAAGAAGTGAGACCCATGTCAAAGGATTTTTGGTAAGCTAAAATTTTCCAAAAATATGTCATTGAAACCAATGGAGGTGAAAGTCCCTTTGAAAAAGTGAGGTTGGTTTCATAGGTGAAATAACTAACAAATCAAGTTGTGACCATTCATGGATATTGGTTTCCACTGATTATTTTACAAAATGTGTAGAGGCTATCCCAAGTAGGAGATCAACCAAAAATTTTGTGAATGATCTCCTCTTTAATAACATCATTTTTAGATTTGGATGTCCAAAGAAGATTGTAACATACAACACCATGTGTTTTAGATTTGATAAATTTGTTCAATTTTGTGATAAATGTGATTAGCTACAAAGAAATGGGCATGGAGAGTCTACAAATAAAGGTTTATTGAATATATTAAAAAGGATTTTAGATGATAATAAGAATTATTTGAATTTAAAATTACCTTTGGCAATATTGGAAGATAGGATAAAATTCAAGAAGGCCACTGGATTAGTACCTTTTAATTTTGTGTATGGAATTAAAACCATGTTGGCTCAGATTAATCTAATGGAAATGTATAAGTTTATTGATAAGTATGATGAAGATATGTCTAATGATATGCAAGATAGGATTCATGAGGTCATTGGATTAACTAAACATATAACATAATTATCATCAAGAAATGCCAAGTTACAACTACAAATAAAATACTTGTTTTGTAAGAGGACAACATATAGAAAATTTAGTGACAACAAGATGACCGAGAGATGGGTGACAAAGAGGCTAGGGTTCTAGCTCAAATTATTGTAATGGTCGGGGTGAGGAGTTTGAAGTAGATGATGATGATGGATGGGGGGCCTTCTTTGTGCTAGTTCCCTCTATCTTTGATGGGTGTTGTAATGTTTTGAGGGTGTATCTCACTGGTGTACAGTGGAGTGGTTTTTTTGCTATTTAGTCCGTGTTTGTTGTTGAAGCACAATTTTCTTCTAGTGACTCTTCTCCACACTCCAAAGGGGTTTGGCTCTTATGGGTGGTGATTGGATATGGAAGGTTCCATGTTGGTGCTTGGGGTATTTTTGGGTTTTGCACTAGTTGGGCCACTATAAGAGGTTGGGGTTTCTGGGTGGATGTGTTTTTTTCTAGAACCTTGTTTCCTACTTTGGGTTTTGGATGTATGTGGCCTTTTGTCCCAAGTGTATTTCTAGTCTTTTCCTCCCATGGGATCTCTTGTATTTGGAGTTTTAAGGAGATGAGGCTATAGATAGGTTTGGTTTGAAGGGCTATATGTAGTGGCTTCATCAAAAGTTCTTTCCCTTGGGGCCTCCTATTATGGCTTGTGGGACCCATGTGAACCCTAGCATTTTAAGGAGCTTGGATGTTTATGGTATAGTATATAGGGGAAATGTGGTCCATGTCTATGGTTATAGTTTTATTAATGGTAGTGTTTTCCATAGATGGATTTTCATTTTTAGGGGTTTTCTTGTTGATAGCTCCCCTTGGCTAGGCATTTTTGTTCATCATATGAAGGTTATCTTGCCCATTGGTGTTTATTACTTTGGGGATTCCTTTGGATGGTCATGGTTTGAGGTAAATTCTTTTTCTATTTGGGACTCGAATCTAGTTAAGGAAGTCATTTTGGACCTTGTAATCGAGTGGTTGCTGGAAGTTTTAAAGGGCACATTTTGGTCCTTTGTTGTTGTTTTTGGTTTATGATTGTGACTATTATGGGGGCTTTTCTAAAGTTTTTCATTGTCAACATTGACCATAGTTTCTAGGTAAGTTACTTTTGGAACTTTGTCTTTGACAAAGGGAGATCTGGCTTGTCTAGATCTTTCTCTACTAGGCACTAATAATGTTCTTCTCTTGGTGTCCAATTTTTTCATTGTACTTTAGGTCAACACCCATTAATTATTGCTTTAATTAATCAAAAACATATAGAAATTTTGAAATTAGATGACCTTGTGCTAATGTGGAATGCAAGATTATATGACAAGGGGAAACATGGTAAATTGGACCCCATAGGACTTGGTCCCTATATAATTATTTATAAGTGTGGGGAAGATTCATAAATGCTGAGAGAGCTCTCTAGTAATTGTTTTGAACTAGGAGTTGATGGACAATTCTTGAAGATCTATCTTTGTTAAGAAGTATTTTTCTTTCCATGAAGAATAGGATAAGTCTAACCATTTTGTAAATTCTATAAGTTTCCATTTTAGATGCTTTTCCCTATATATAGGTGTACTTCTTTAGTATTTTTGTGTTTTCTTCTTTCTTTCCAAAATGTTGCCAGGTGTATGGTCTCCTCTCAGTAGAAATTATGAATCCTCATGTGAACATGGAGTGTTCCCCATCCCTAGAAAGAGCCACTATTTTTTAATTTTTAAAAAATAATTCTATTTGTATATTATGTTTAAAACCTTTCTTGGTAATATAACAAATTGTTGTTCCCCTATATTGAAAAAATCCTAGCTGCAAAGGTTTTGAGGTGAAAACCCTAGTTGAATTTGGAAATTACCTAAAGATTTATTTTCCTTTGTTAATTTTTGACTCACTTAAAGAGGAGGGTGTCCACCATCATGTTTTGTTTGAGACTAGGTGTTGTTATCTTTATGTTGTGACCCGATGCCTTTTTGTTTTAAATACATGTCTATCTCTTAAAAAAGGAAAGGGTTATTTATTTATAGTTAGGATGCCTTCATAAATATCCTAGGCATTAACCTTTATATCACTCATGGTAAAAAATTTAATTGACAGATATGTTACAAATGTTTATAGTAACTAAGAAGGGGGGTGAATTAGTTACTCAAGGTCCTGATGGCCAACTTGAATAACCAAACATAAAAATTCACTATTCATCTTATCTTGTTGTAACTTGGTGTTTGCTAAATTTTGATTAACAACGGTACTAGTAGTTCATTGTCCTATTATAATAGACTATGCTAAATTTAATCATATAAATGTAAAAATCGTAAAACATTCAAAACAAGCTAGAGACTAGGATTTTATGTGGAAGCTTGATTTCGAAAAAACCACTAGCAACATGTCACCCTTTTTTCACTATTTCAAAGTGAGATCTATTAGGAGCCTATTGGCACTCAAAATTGCATTCCCATTTTGAGCATCCATTTGAAATTTTGAGAAAGTTAAGCCCTATGAATGCCCATAATTGAATGTGCACACGACTATCCTTTTAAGATCCTTAAGATCCTAAATCTATTTTTTTACCCCATTTAATATGCAAAACTCAGTCAAGAACCTATTACAGTATACAAATCCACCACATCCTTAGAAATCCTTTAGCCCTTTCTCATTTTCTTGCTCAGGGCATGCCTTTTTAAAACCTTAGGCAGACTTGAAATAATGTTTTGATTAAATCTGTTTCAAGTATAAGGTAATTGTGGTTTACTTATTCTTAAATCCAAAAAGGTTGTTGTTCCAACTTACCATGCAAGTCTCGATGATTGTAGTTCTTGTTCAGATTGATGAACCATGCATTCCCGCATTTTAAAAATGCGAGGAACTTACAAAGTGCAGGCAAGCGCATAAGCGACGTCTATCCCTTATGAAGACGCAAGGAGATTTCGTACGAGCAAAGAGGAAAAGTTATGAACATCGTCGATCTATGTGAGATCGACGAATGAGACATACCCGCATCTTCAAGATGAGAGGTAGATAAATATTATGGGCATGCCACTTTGTGACACGTGGCACAGTGGGACTGAAGTGCGAAGAAGTAACGATCTCATGGGCGTCGAAGTTTTGAGTGCCGCAGTCAGTTTTTTCAGAACAAGTGCAATAAAATGTATTTTCTCATTTGTCAGGATAATTGTGATGGGCCACCTATTATTGAAATTCTGAATCACCGTCGATCTGAGCCAGCATTAATGGCTAGCATTTTCCGCATTGTTTTATTTTTGTATGATTTTATAATGCGAGTGAAAGGATTGTGGACCATATCGCAATTAACCAAATCATGCCATTTTTGAAATGTCATGTGTTTTGTGATAAAGACATAGTGCAATGGTTGTTCTAGATTTTCTTCATCAACTGTTGATCTTCTTTAGATCAATGAAGGGCGTTGGCCCGCATTTTCAAAATGCGAGGAATTTACAAAATGTGGGCAAGCACATAAGTGACATGTGGGGCAAACTTAGGTCATTGATTCAATTTAGATCTTTGATTCTCGCACAAAGTGCCCACTAAAAGATAAATTGCACACATGGCTAATTTTGATTAGGTTTTTCTAGACCAGCTTGCCTAGTGGATTTCGAAGCTGTCATGCTCACAGTATCAACTAATTCAATTTTCAAGATCGACGGTGCATATTTTACTATTGAAGGTGGTATTATCATGCATATTAATGAGACGTGAAAACCTAAATGTGTGAAAGTAAAGAATAGGGTGTAACAAGTGAGATTTGCCCAATATCAACTTGTGCGAGTAGAAATTCGTTAGTCATCTCTGAACGAAAAGAGTTATTGCTGAGATTGAGGTAGATTTGGCATGAGTGTCAAGTAGTTGGCTCAAGGATAAAATGCAAAAGTTACAGAGATAAAAGGAAAGGCTTCAGGTAAAATTGTATATCATAGTCTCTGCATTTCTCAGTCCTGTTGTTTTTTTCAAAAGATGTTTCTAAAGATTTCACTAAGTCTGAGGGTATGGATAGTGGAAGGATTGTTCGTTGGGAGCAGTTGGTTTTGGGACACTGATACTTTGACAAATGATTTATTTATTTTTAGAGGATGGTTCAAAAAAGGAAAATGGTTAGCTTCATATGCTTGTGTATGGTTTTTTGATAGAGGAAAGCCAGTAATCAGGTGTCGTAGTCAAGACACCAAGGTGGTAAGAAGAAAAAGGAATAGAGTTTGTAAGCCAACAACCTTTTCAGCAGAAACATCATCTTTTAAAAAAAATTTCAAAGTATCTTAGTTTGATGCAAGGGTAGTAGAAATATTTGAGACCCTGTGCATAGTTTTTGAAATGGGTGAGGAAGATTTTATACCTTTGGGTATAGTCTTCTTCAGATTTTGTGCGTGTTCCCCCCTTTTTGTGTCAGTGGATGGCAGTTTTTGGCAAGAAGTTGGTTAAGGAAACAGACGTGGTTGGGGATCAGAGCATCCCTATTTTGTTATTTTTTATATAACCACATTGTTTTCCAGCTTCTGTACTGCATGCTAAGCAATGATTTTGTTATTTCTGAAGCTTGGCATGATCAGTAAAGAGTGGGAAGTAAAGATGATTCTCATTCAATAGTCATCTTGACAAAACCCATGGGCCTAGGTTGGTGCATATTTTTCAAAGTCTATTTTTTCATTAATAGGGCAATCTTAGCATTTGCGCATACAAAAAAGTAGTGCTAAAGCCAAATCAGCAAAAGGTGGTAACAGAAAAGGAGCTTACAGGAGAATATTTGATATGCATAATGTTCTGTTAATCATTTTTTCTTCTTTCTGCCGTTACAAACTTAAGATATCTTTTGTAAGGGACATTTGTCGGTTCTCTATGCCTAAAGCTTGTTGCATCTCATAGTATTTATGTGAAATCCCAAGGCTAGAGGGGGGGGGATTGGTTGGTTTTCCAAAAAAAAATTTAGCTCTTGGACCTCTGCTCAGGCTGTGAAAACCATGTACCTAGCATGTCTTGTATGAACAACATATGGATTTCATAGATAGTTCCGATACAATAGTGTGATCTTGTATCTTGTTTTATGCATTCCTAATGTACTTATTTCAAGGAGATAAATACAATGTGTAGAAGTTCTTTTGAATTTCAATATAATTATATTTCCTTTCTTATTGAGTTTGTAATGTTATATGTTCAAGAACAAAGATCTTGAACCTATTTGCAATTGCCCAGTTGTATGTTTGATGTTTGCTTTCCTTTGACTCAAGGAGTCATATAAGTGCTTGTGATTTCAAACAAGGTTGTAGATTCAATTAAAAAGAATGTGAGAAAGTATGGGTTATATTGGATATTGTTGTCTAATTCATAAGGTGAATAGACTGAACATGAATGTCTTAACATATGTTATATGTTGATTGATGTTCAAGGATGCATAATTATGGAGTGTAGGGTTGCCCTAATGGATAAGGCACTGGTCACTTGTAGGATCATTAAAGTTTTGCTGAATATTGAACATGCTGTCTTTCCTCAATAATTAAGCCAATTTTCCCTTTTATGTTGAAAGATATTCAAAGTCTAACCCACACTTAACTTTCCAATTTCATTATTCATGTCCTTAGCTATTTCATGCTTGTGATCTCCTGGTTAAGCATAGAAGAATTAGGGGTTTCATATGCTTTTATAGATCCTAAATATGGTTATTACACTGGTCACATGGTCAGATCTAAAGAGGTTCACCCTCTTAGGTTTCGCATAGCCTGGAGAAGAAGGAGGGTCATGCCTTATAGTTGGCCTGGTGTCTGAATGGATGTGTTAATAATGGGAGTTAGCTGCCCCTAGATGCATTTTGTTCTCATCAAGGAAATTGGAAATGGGTAACATTTTCATACACCAAAAAAATGGCGACTCTGTTGGGGACTGTATTGAATCAGATTTAAGACAAACCTGTATGATTTGAAAAGAAGAGATTCAATACAGCAGGAGAAGTGCATTAAAAAGTTTCAATAGTAATTTCTCTGATGTTCTTTTCAAGTTTTCTTTATCCAAATAATGTACCCCAGTAAGTTATTATCCATTTGCAGCAGTATTTTTCAAGGTTGAATATAGGTTGTGTTGCTAAGAGCATTCATCTTCAGTCATGTCAACCGGTTGTTGTTTTCAGAATACTGTTGTAATTCAGAGTCAGATTTGGTGAAAGATGTTTTCTCTCTTTTAAATGTTGTTAAAAGTTTTTGCAAAATTTTCAAGTTGAATCTTCGATTCAGATCTGTAGTGTTATGAATCATTTTTAAAATCTTTCTCACAATACTGAGTGGCAACTCTATCTAAAGGATCTCTGAATCATTGTAAATTAGTGATGTATAAATTGTTTTCAAGAGTTTTCATGGGAATCAAGTAGATCTGGAAGTTAGATGAATTAGCAAGCAAGAAGAGAGATCTAGTATAAGTTTCTGACAAATAAGTCTAGAAGTGTTGTTTGATCTGTTGTCACAAGAATTTTAATGATAAAGATGAATCACAGCTATGATTTCATCTCTCTCTTCAATAAGATGGCGACTCTGTAAGGTTATGATCAGTGGTGTGAGGAATTCATGTTAGCACCAGGCCAATCAGAAGATCAATGGTTTCATACAGAAAAACTTGAGGTATTTTATACTTTCATGCAATGTTCTTTCCCATGAAAGTTAGTTCTACATATGTATTCTCCATCAAGTAAATTTCAAGCACTAAGAAGAGGATAATAGTTTTATGTTTTATACATTTCACAGGCTTTGGTTCCAATTGTTGTTTTAAAGTTGTAAAGTGTATTTGAAGCATTCATTTGGTAAAGGGTTGTGAAGATCTGCTGCAAATTATGAATTCTGAAAGTATTTAATGATGAATGAGTCTTGAGTTGAAGAATGTCGAGTTTTATCTCATCTAGTATGCAGCCTATTAGTGAAATTCCTAGATCCATCTCTACCAGGAGGTATATGCCATTGAACTTTAATGGTATCCATGGTTTCCTGAATACTGTGCCTTGTAACCTCAGACAGTATTTGCCTAAGTTTGGTGGAAACCATGAAAATTCAGCCAGTCATCATGTTCAGTTGTTTAGTGACTTGGTTGGTGATTTTGATATTGCTCATGAAGACATTCAGATGAAATTGTTTGTTCAGACTTTAGAGGATGATGCTAGGGACTAGTTTTCATTTTTACCAGCATGTTCAATTTCATCCTATGATGAATTAATGTCAGCCTTCATGATGTAGTTTAGGGAAACAATAAGCATCTTTGAATATTTTGATAAGTTTTTGAAAATTGAAATCAAGAATGGTGAGTTAATTCCTGAATTTAATATTAGATTTGCAAAGATTTTGAGTGAATTTCCTGAAAGTTACAAGCCAGATGATCAAATTTGTTTAGTGGTTTATCTCGGTGCATTTGATAGGAAGATGAACTATCTATTGAGAGATAAAGAACCCAAGACTTTGCATTAGGCATTCATGACAGCTATAGAGATTGAGAATAACATAAAATATGGCCTAACTCAGATTTACTTCTCTAGAAATGTTTGCCGGCAAGATGAGGTGCAAAGAACAAATCAATGTCATAAAGAATCTTTAATTTCAGATCAGCAAATAAGCATTCCTGCTATTATAAATAGTTTTGTTGAAGATTCAGAAATAAAAACATGTGAACATGAAATCTCTCTGTTGCAAAGAAGAAATGATTCCATTATTGCTGAATTAAATGCACATGTCTGTGGTATTACAACATTAGAACATAAAGATAGTTCACTTGATGAATTGTACATGCAAGAAATAAATTTAGTTGTTTCTCCTCATATTGATAATATGTCTTTGGTTGAGAATGTTGTAAACTTTGAAGTTGAAGGATATTCATCTCAGTATGAGGGGGAAGAAACCAAAAGTGATATATCAAGTGATAGAGGTGAAGTTGTTGATGTGACATGCCATGGCAAGATGACACAATATAAAGAATGTAAATCATATGTATCTCAGTCACAGTCAGAAGAACTAAGCTCATATGTTGATAATATTTCAGCGGTAGAGACACATTCTCTTGACCAACAGGATAGGCTAGAAATGAATTATCTCATTGAGAGATTGCATCATGTTGAGAATGTTATTAAACTTGAAGTTGAAAGATAGTCATATCAATGTGAGTATGATAAAGATGAAAGTCGTCTTTCAAGTGATAATGAAGTTGCTGATCCAATATATTATCAAGAGGTGTCATATGATGCTGATGATGAGAGTCATTACTCAAGTCAAGAAGAGGATAGTGCTAGTGTGTGTTCATCTTCATGTGAATCAAATGCTGATTGGGAAGAAGAGAGTAATGATGAAAGTGAGTGCTCATATGTCAGTAAAGGTATGAATTCTTTTCTTAAATCTAAAATTGAATTTCCATTTCAGAATTGTGTAAATCAGTTTGAGATTAAAAGTTATGAAGAAAATGTGTCTACACAATATGAAGACAAAGAGGTTTTCCATAAAGACATATTACCTAATTGTGTAGAAGAGTGTCTTGAGGATGAGTGTAGTGATGATCAGTACATGATTGATCCTGAGATTAATGTATCATCACCTTTTGGTAAGATAAATGATGATTTTCTTACAAGACATTTGAATCACCTATATGGAGACAATGAAAGTAACTTTGATCTGTATTCTACGTGCTTCGTTGATGGAGTTGATGTTGAGTCTTCATATGATTCTGATCTTTCTTCTTCATATGCTGAAAGTGTCCATGATAGTAATGTTAGAAATGGTTTTAAAGTTTTCACTAATCCTTTATATGGTGAGGATTTTTATGTTGATCAACACATCACTTGTCCTAATGTCTACAAAGGTACTTTGCATGGAATTATCAATCCTCTTTTTGAAGAACACATGGAAAATTCAGATTTAGTTGAGAACGAGTTTGATGATGATACCTTGTCTTACTACTGTAGGAAATTAGAATGTTCTGCTTCTAAGTTTGATAGTGAAACTAATGATTATGTTACATCTAAGGAGATAAATGACAAGATGTTTGATGAAGTTGTTTTTGAAAATCAGTATGCACCTTGCAATGAGATTTATGAGGAACTCTCTGATGTGAAGACTAATCTATTTGCTGATTGTGAAGAACCATTTGAAGATTATGGATTAGTTTCAGATTATGACATGGATGACATATGTGAATATCAGTCAGAATGTTCATTTGATTCCTATCCGGTTATGCAAAGGGATACACATTTTGAAGGTATGAGTGGTCTTTTTCCCCAAGTTGAATATGAAGCCTTCATATTCAAGAATGATAGCATGCATGAGCCTTTAAATGAAGAAAGTTTTAAGTTTCAATTTGATATGTTTAAGCATGCCAATCAGTATCTTCATAATGAGTTAACGATTGAAGATGAAATAAGTTTTTACATGCATTTTGAAAATAAGAGTGATGATTTTGTTTTGCCAAGTGATCTATTATATAATGATAATATGATTGATGAAGTTGATAGGAGAAGAAATTTTAGTTTACCTCAAGAAATTTTAGATGAGAATCATGTTTATGACAGAGGTAAACAATTTTTTCGAAGTTCGGTGGCCTGGGGTCATCGTTTGTAAATAGTAGAAGTAGTTGTTTCCTTGCTTTCAATAAGCTATTTGAGAGAAGTTTTGTTGTTTCAGGTATGTGGTCTGCTTCTCCCAGAGATCTGGAATCTTACCATGCCCACAAGGGACATGTTTCCAGAGATAGAGCCACTATTGGCACTCAAAATTGCATTCCCATTTTGAGTATCCATTTGAAATTTTGAGAAAGTTAAGCCCTATGAATGCCCATAATTGAATGTGCATGGCTATCCTTTTAAGATCCTTAAGATCCTAAATCTATTTTCTACCCAATTTAATATGCAGAACTAAGTCAAGAACCTATTACAGTATACAAATCCACCACATCCTTCGAAATCCTTTAGCCCTTTCTCATTTTCTTGCTCAGAGCATGCCTTTTTAAAACCTTAAGTAGACTTGAAATAATGTTTTGATTAAATCTGTTTCAAGTATAAGGTAATCGTGGTTTATTCATTCTTAAATCCAAAAAGGTTTTTATTCAAACTTAACATGCAAGTCTTGGTGATCGTAGATCTTGTTCAGATTGACGAAACATGCATTCCTGCATTTTCAAAATGCGAGAAACTTACAAAATGCGGGCAAGCACATAAGCGACGTCTGTCCCTTATGAAGATGCAAGGAGATTTCATACGAGCAAAGAGGATAAGTTATGAACATCATCGATCTATGTGAGATCGATGAATGAGGCATACCCACATTTCCAAGATGAGAGGTAGATAAATATTGCGGGCATGCCACTTTGTGACGCGTGGCACAGTGGGACCGAAGTGCGAAGAAGTAACGATCTCATGGGTGCCAAAGTTTTGAGTGCCGCACTCAGTTTTGTTAGAACATGTGCAATAAAAGTTATTTTCTCATTGGTCAGGATCATTGTGATGGGTCGCCTATTATTGAAATTCTGAATCACCATCGATCTGAGCCAACATCAATGGCTAGCGTTTGCCCGCATTGTTTTATTTCCATATGATTTTATAATGCGAGTGAAAGGACTGTGGACCATATCATAATTAACAAAATCATGCCATTTTTGAAATGTCACATGTTTTGTGATAAAGACACAGTGCAATGGTTGTTCAAGATTTTCTTCATTAACCATTGATCTTCTTTAGATGAATGGAGGGCGCTAGCCCACATTTTCAAAATGCGAGGAACTTACAAAATGCGGGCAAGTGCATAAGTGGCATGTGGGGTGGACTTAGGTCGTTGATTCAATTCAGATCTACGGTTCTCATGCGAAGCACCCACTAAAAGATAAATTGCACACATGGCTAATTTTGATTGGGTTTTTTTGGACCAGCTTGGCTAGTGGATTTCAAAGCCCTCATGCTCACAGTATCAACTAATAAGATTTTCAAAATCGACGGTGCATATTTTACTATTGAAGGTGGTATTATCATGCATATTAATGAGACGTGAAAATCGTCATGTGTGAAATTAAAGAACAGGGTGTAACAAGTGAGATTTGCCCAATATCAACTTGTGCGAGTAGAAATTTGTGAGTCATCTCTAAATGAAAAGAGTTATTGTTGAGATTGAGGTAGATTTGGCACAAGTGTCAAGTAGTTGGCTCAAGGATAAAATGCAAAAGTTACAGAGATGAAAGGAAAGGCTTCAGGTAAAATTGTATACCATAGTCTCTGCATTTCTCAGTTCTATTGTTTTTTTCAAAAGATGTTTCTAAAGATTTCACTAAGTCTGAGGGTATGGATAGTGGAAGGATCATTCATTAGGAGCAGTTGGTTCTGGGACACTGATACTTTGACAAATGATTTATTTATTTTTAGAGGATGGTTTAGAAAAGGAAAATGATTAGCTTCATATGCGTATGTATGGTTTTTTGATAGATGAAAGCTAGTAATCAGGTGTCATAGTCAAGACACCAAGGTGGTAAGAAGAAAAAGGAATAGACTTTGTAAGCTAACAACCTTTTCAGCAGAAACATCATCTTTTAAACAGATTTTCAAAGTATCTTAGTTTGATGCCAGGGTAGCAAAAATATTTGAGACCCTGTGCATAGTTTTGGAAAAGGGTGAGGAAGATTTTATACCTTTGGGTATAGTCTTCTTCAGTTTTTGTGCGTGTTCCCCCTTTTTTTGTCAGTGGATGGCAGTTTTTGGCAAGAATTTGGTTAAGGAAATAGACGTGGTTGGGGATCAAAGCATCCCTATTTTGTTATTTTTTATATAACCACATTATTTTCCAGCTTCTGTACTACATGCTAAGCAATGATTACGTTATTTCTGAAGCCTGGCATGATCAGTAAAGAGTGGGAAGTAAAGATGATTCTCATTCAGTAGTCATCTTGACAAAACCCACGGGCCTAGGTTGGTGCATATTCTTCAAAGTTGATTTTTTTATTAATAGGGCAGTCTTAGCATTTGCGCATACAAAAAATTAGTGGTAAAGCTGAATCAACAAAAGGTGGTAATAGAAAATGAGCTTACAAGAGAATATTTGATCTACATAATGTTCTGGTAATCATTTTTTCTTCTTTCTGCCGTTACAAACTTAAGATATCTTTTGTAAGGGACACTTGTCAGTTCTCTATGCCTGAAGCTTGTTGCATCTCACAGTATTTAAGTGATATCCCAAGGATAGAAGGGTGGGGGGATTGGTTGGTTTTCCAAAAAAAAATTTAGCTCTTGGAGCTCTGCTCAGGCTGTGGAAACCACGTACCTAGCATGTCTTGTATGAACAACATATGGATTTCATAGATAGTTCTGAAACAATAGTGTGATCTTGTATCTTGTTTTATGCATTCCTAATGTACTTATTTCAAGGAGATAAATACAATGTGCAGAAGTTCTTTTGAATTTCAATATAATTATGTTTCCTTTCTTATTGAGTTTGTAATGTTATATGTTCAAGAACGAAGATCTTGAACCTATTTGCAATTTCCTGGTTGTATGTTTGACGTTTGCTTGCCTTTGACTCAAGGAGTCATATAAGTGCTTGTGATTTCAAACAAGGTTGCAGATTCAATTAAAAAGAATGTGAGAAAGTATGGGTTATATTGGATATTGTTGTCTAATTCATAAAGTGAATAGACTGAACATGAATGTCTTAACATATGTTATATGTTGATTGATGTTCAAGGATGCATAATTTTGGAGTGTAGGGTTTCCCTAATGGATAAGGTACTGGTTGCTTGTAGGATCATTAAAGTTTTGCTACATATTGAACATGTTGTGTTTCCTCAATAATTAAGCCAATTTTCCCTTTTATGTTGAAAGATATTCAAAGTCTAACCTGCACTTAGGTTTCCAATTTCATTAGTCATGTCCTTAGCTATTTCATGCTTGTGATCTCCTGGTTAAGCATAGAAGAATTAGGGGTTTCATCTGCTTTTATAGATCCTGAATATGGTTAGTACACTGGTCACATGGTTAGATCTAAAGAGGTTCACCCACCTAGGTTTTGCAGAGCCTGAAGAAGAAGAAGGGTCATACCTTATAGTTGGCCTAGTGTCTAAATGGATGTGTTAATAATGGGAGTTAGCTACCCCTAGATGGGTTTTGTTCTCATCAGGGTAATTGGAAATGGGTAACATTTTCATACACCAACAGAGCCAACCCTATTAAAGGTTACAATACACACTATTAAATGTGACTTGGTTAGAGGATTTAATCACCCTATTAGGAATGGCCTTTTTAGAGGTCATTTAGAATGTCACTTTGCTAAAGGATTTAAATAGATTGTTAAGTCCTTCAAATGATGATTAGGTTAAGCTTTGTTAAAAAGATTTCAATACACATTGTTTACAATTATTAGAAAGAAAACAATAGGGTTTTTATATGTATGTTTACAACTCACTTTTGCTGGTTTAGATCATTATTTAGCTCATGTGTCAATTAATTGATAAATCCCCCTTCTCAACTCTCTCTTATCCTTCTTGGTAACTCTTCAAGAATTCATCCCTCTTCACATAAAACTTAAGCCTTCTTCTTAAATTCACTCATCAACTTCAATAGTATTTATAAAAGCATACCTTTTTCTTTTCTCTCACACTTACACACTTGTGTTCACCCTTATGTTCCCTTTTTATACCTTTCTCTATGTGCATACCTTTAAAATTTGGCTCTATACCTCCTTGAATAAGTAATTCTTTCATTTTTATTTCCCATTATCACAATATCTCAAGGTTTGTGATTTGATTCATTAGATTGATTGTATCTATCTATCTTCCTTCTTTTCTAGAAACTTGTAATCTATCTAATTACATCTTAGGTATTATACCTAATCCTCTACTTGAATTTAATGATCCAACTCATCAATCTTATCTTCGACACAATTTCCATATCCCAAGAAATCAACTAAGTTGGCTTGAAATCATGATTCCTCAAACAGATTGAAAATATTATTTTTTGGCAATAACTAAGTTCTAACACTCAGTCACCACTTAATCACTAGGTCATTGTAGAACTTCTTGGCTTGACATCAATTAGCTTGGTTGGTCGACACCGATTCTTGGTCAACACTAAATTTTTACAACACTTACTATTGCTTAGTTGACACTAGAATCACTCAACATCCCTTAGACTTTAGTATGTTTCTCAGTTAAGCTTTACATTAATGACGTAAAAAAAATCATTTTGTCTTATCAGAGTCTATGTAATCAAATGTCCATTTTAACTTTCTTTCCATAACTCAACATTTAATCTTACGTGCTATTTTTATGAGTAACCTTTCAAATCCTCTTCATCAATCAAAATAGACATGACATTTAGATAAAATAGCAACATGTCTCATCAATAGATTTTACATGAATGACAATGCAAAAATTGTTCCAATTGTAGTTTCAAGCAACCTCCATCTTTGACATTGATGGAAAAACCTCAATACATCTTACAATATAGGAATGAAATCTCCATATTTGTTACCACACAATCCAAAATATTTTCACAACTCCCTTTATCATTTTGTGTCATTCTTCATTCTCTTTTCTGATTTTCTGCCTCTTTCTTTGTGAATGATTCTCCCTCTTTATAGTATATCTCTCCCTCATTAGTATATCTCTCCCTCTTTAGTATATCTCTCCCTCTTTGACAAAAATTCCAAATAAACTTATCTTTCTTGCCTTTAATTACTTCATACACATGGATTATGTAAATATTTGCATGTTTGGATGAATTTAGTCATTTGTCTATGATTGATTTGTTATGTCGGTCTTCTTCTTAACTTCACTAGCTTAGGCATCTCCTAAAGTAGAAAATGTGTAAGGTATTATGTTTATCACATTTGATGAAATGAACATGATCTCCTTAAGTTTCTTTGTTTAGAGGAATCACTCCTAATTTACCTCTAAGATATTCATGAGCATCTTTAGCTAAGGCTTTAGTGAATATGCCAGCAATTGTTTCTTTGGTGTTCAAATATTCTAACTTCACTTATTTTTCTTGAACAAGCTCCCTCAAGTAGTAGGTAATCAATAGATCTATAATTTCTTCTTTCATTTCCTTCAGCAATTATGAATCTATGACTACTATTGATTCAGAAATAAAATTATGTTCTAGATATGTGCAGGGTCATGGTCAACAAAACTATGCCCTTAATTGGCAATAAAAAAATTTGAAAATTAGGTCAATTATGTCAACTTGATGTGCAATTCGCAACTTTTTATGAACTTTATATTAAAATTTGAGAGAAAATAATCTCTAGGAAATTGATTTTAGTTTCTAAAATACTAGGCCTTGTTGGGACTCAAAATTGAAGCCCTAATTTTGAGTACCATTCTAAAAGTCAAGCCCTATAAGCATTTTTTAATGCATGTGTACCCAACTATCCTTTTGAGGCCTAAGAGGTGTTCAATATTTCTAACACCTTGCATTCAGCATATCCACTCATCCCATAAAGATATATTGTCATTATGAGTCATTTTGTGATGTTTCATTTTGAGCAATGTTCAAATCTGCAATTTTGCCTATGTCAAACAAAAACAAGATGCCTAGTTTGTAATTTAATATCTTGCACCTGGTTATGACTCATGACTCACCACTTTGGGTGTGTTTATTATCCATATCAAAGAACCTATGTTTCATATTTGAGGTCATTTAGACATGTTTGACTAGGTTTTGAAACCATCAAAGTTGGTTGTTTATTGTTGTCATGTTAACGCTAATTGTTCAAAATTCTACGAGGCCCTATTTGACTTGCTATAACTTTGACCCAGTTGACCAAAATGAAAAATTCCCATTAGCATTTAATTCTAGAGGTCAAAGACTTGTTATTTTTATGATTCAAGCTTATGAAAAATTAGTTTGATCATTTTTTTAACGTGATTTTGTTTGCAAATTGTAATGTTTTACTTTTGTCATGAAGTGCAGATTGATCAATGCCCCTGTTCGAGATGTTATTATTATGAATCCATGATAGGTGAGATCAAATGGATTATACCATTGTGTTATAATCTTAAAATTCTTTAATTTTTCTAGTTTGCACGTGTTGACAAATCTGTTTGCGCACTTTGCTAGATTTATTCCATTTGCAAAAATCACTTTTCTCCCATTATTCCTAGTTCTGTAAGTCTGAGTAGCCCACTTTGACTGCTCATCAAATGTACCCTATTATTCATAATAAGCCAAAATCCTAGATTTATTCTCTCATCATGATAGTGAACTAGTGCCCTAGTTCCCATCACCCTAAGTGTCAATATGACCTATTGTTGAAGTCAAATCTAAATGCATTTTATGGTTTTTGGACATGTTTGCTTGCAAGCAATTCTGAGAAGGCAACTTAGATGGAAAATTTCCTTTGACAAAAAAAAAAATCATGAGACAACATTCAATAGGGTACAAGAATGCATAATAAAGAAGTAATATATCAGATCTTGGGGCTCGGTCAAGTCTTTTGGTTAGTTTTTAAAGCCAGTCAAAGGACCTCTTGGCATGAAAATGGTAGTTCATAGGTAATTTTGAAGGTTAGTTTTAAATGATACGAAAGTGACTGAATTTTGGTCAAATTAGTATTAGATGATTAGTGGATCAATTTGAGGGATTAGGTGTTTGAAAATGAAATTTTTTTAGCCGGACCCACTTTTGAGCTCAGTTATTTTCATTAGATTGATAATAGATTGAGGAGATAGAATATGATTTCAAAAATGCTATTTTTTATATTTTAAATGGTTGTATATTTTAAAAGATACACAACACATTACAATTTTCTTTGGATTCCTGGTCATTACTAATTGTAAGTACAAAACTAAACAAATAGAAGGGTAAAGGTGTGCATACCAAGGTTTGGAGGGAGGATATTCCTTTTAATGATTGTAAGGGTCAATGTCAATTGATATGAAAGAGAAAATAAAAGTCCAAAGAATATTATTGGATTGGGTCATCCTTCTCTGAAGCTACTAGATGCATCCTTGGCCATCTCTAATATGTTTGTTGTATGACATTTCTCTCTTGAAACCACCAAGTTCAACATTTTTTAACTAGTGTTATCTTTCTACACATCAATGAGGTATGAATACCATCATCTAGTAAATTAGAAATGATGATCAATCTACATCTAAAACATGGATATTGATGAAGTGCATTGGTGATGAGACGTTAAAAGTAAAATTTAAAATTGTGAGTGTTATGCAATTAACAGTAATGATCAAGGAATCTTGTATTTTGACAAGTGCATGGATGTTAACTGAATGTTCCCTGGATATGCATCTCATTAATGCAATGATTTGAAAATGGAAAGTTTAAACCAATGAAAGTACTAGATGTTGTTGACTAGCTACAACTTGATTCAACCTTTTCTCCAGCTCATGCTGTTATGATTAAACCATAGATAGAAATAACAATTACATGCAAATATAACCAATGTAAAAAAATAATAGGTCGCACAAATAAGAACACAAGACACCAAGATTTAATTTGGTTCACCCAAGCCCTGGGCTATGTCCACCAAACAAAAAGTCTAATATTATTACAATCCAGTGATTACAACCTAATTACAATTTGTAATCCCTTAAAGCTCAATATCACTTCAAGAACCAATTTTCACACCACCAAAATGAAACAATCCCTAACCCTTAGCCCTTTTATACAAGTATTTTTACCACTTTAGGGTTATAATTACTAATTACATGTTGACCCAAAATCTTGATAAAATAGGGCCCAAAATTTTTTATGAAGTGTGTACAGTATTTTCCTTATCAGGCACCACAATCTAACACATGCAAACTTTATAAGAGCTCACAAGAAGACTTAGAATGGGCTACCAGATGCATTGAGAGATAGAGTGGTAGAAAGGAGAGCTCCATGATAGGGAAAATGATTTGAACTTTTGAATATTTTATCTCCAACCGAGACAAGTCAAAATGCTTCCCTAGAATGTGAATCCATTTGATTGTTGGCTACCATTTCTCTATCAAATTTTCTAATTGTTGAGATTTCCCAGCTCGATAAGGTGAAATGGGATATGATCCATTAGGTGAAAGATTGTGTAAGATCCAATTTGGAGAAAAAGGCATCTAGAGTAGAATGTGTGACTTCTAAGCATATCGAATGGGTCAAAAAAAATGATTTGGTTATTCATCTATGCACAATGTTTTAGGAACCAATACATATCTGGCATATATGGCTTCAATTCTAGTGAAGTCACAAAATTATGAACACATAAAGAAGATCTTTGTAGTTTTTTGTATTCTTTGAGAGAATCTCTTTCCTACTGTTGTGAAACAATTTTTTTTTTCAAATATATAAAAGTACATCGAAGGCCTCATGCATTTAAAGGAGAAGACCATGCGCAGGCATTGTTGCCAGAAGTGTGTGATCCTAGAACTGCATCTTATTTTCCTATGAATAGGACTCCTACCACTCCCTTGCCATTTTCCTTAGCGGAAGGGAATGTATGAGGAGTAGCCTGATTTTAGAAGTTTTTTTCTTGTTGTGCATGTTGAATGGTGAAATATAGGAATCTTGTGTGCATAGAAAAGATGAATAATATGCATGAACAGGCCTGTAAGGAAACCCTTTCAAGTTTTTCTTCTTCTCAAATTATCCTACATGTGTCATGTGGAAGGCATTTCATGCATTTTTATATTTGAGCGCTCTAATAATAAGTGTCTTAAAGACACAGATCTTTTGGCAATTTAAGGAAAGTTCATGTGGGCCTACAACTGGCCAACTTGGCGACCTCAAAATTTTTTTAAACAAACACATGCATAGAAAAGTGATGATGTACACCCACCAACCAACCAATAGTTGACATGTGGCAAAGGACTCTAGATGTGACACACTTCTTGAGGTGATGACATGGTAGATAGTGCCATGTGTCATGATATCACTATGTCATGATGATGTGGGACTATGATGAGGTGTCATGTAACATAGTGAGTAATGACATGGCAGGCTGATGTGGTGGGAGGTTGCATGTGTCATAACATCTCTATATCACAATGATGTGGCATAGTGCTGAGTAGGATGGCAACATGGCAACCACCATGTGGTAGAACAACATCAAATTGGATAGTGACATGTGGCACCTAGGTGGTGGGTGTCAGATGACTGTGTAGAGATAGACCAATCTGGTATTGACATGTGTCCAATCAGTCAAACCTAGTTTGACCCAAAATTCTCAAAAGGAGGGAAAATAAAATTCATAAAATAATATTTTTTATTGTTTTTGTATGTATGAATGTGCATTTTTTTTAAAATTTAAAAATGATATAACCTAAAGTCTTGACTTTAGAACATTTTTAAATTTTTGTATAAAGTTTGAATGCAAATGCAAAACAAAGCCATGACAGGTGCTTGATTTTCAAAACGTGATTCTTTGCATTTCTATTAAGCAAGTATTGTGCTATTATATATTGTCGAAATCAAGAGAGAACAATCTTTCCATATTTGGAGTTTGCTTCTTCATAGGAGGCCACTAGTTTGAGTTATTCAAGATTAGTCTTAGGAATCCATTTTTAAATTTCATTTAGTTGGGACATTTGAAATTTTATTTTAGAAAAGATGCAATTACAAATGATCATTTTCATCTCCAAGTTAGTTCAGTGAATGGATTATCAATATTTTAGATGCATTACAGATATTTTGGCAAGATAAGGGTTTTCGTCATCAAAGAAGAGACATTTCAAGTTTGTTACATAACAATGATGAAGATCATATCAGATTTTAGTCATAGAAAGATGAGAGATATTTTACAATAAAAGGGAATGAAGATTGAAGTGGACACATGTGACTTCCAGATTAGATCTGAGATTTCATTCCTTTCCTATATCTTTCTCTTTCTAATTCATTGTGAGGGTTCTAGTTTTTTACTGTGAGACCAAGGTTCCAATTTTGATGTGCTTTCATGACTATGATACTATTCTTTAGCATATTTATCTTGTATGAACAATAGTAGTTAGGCTAATATAGCTAGTTCTAAACTATTTATTAGTTTTATGAATTGTTTTACATGCATCTGAATGTATAGTTTCAAATAAATGAATACAATGAGAAAGAATATTCTTAGTTCCATTCTGATTATCATCTCCTATCTTTGTAATCTATAATTTTTTTGAGGTTTAGAAAAAAAGAACTCAGATCCATTTGCATCCTCGTAATGTTGTATGTCTAATATTTTTTTCTTTCAAAATAAAGGGTCAAGTATATGCTTAATGTATTTGACAAGGTTGATGGTTATTTAAGAAGGATACTCCATGAGAATGAGGTCTTTATGAACATTGATGTTTGATTCACAAAGTGATAAGATAGATTTGATATCTTGATGTATGGAATATGTCAATGGTATCATAGATGTATATGTGTGATCTATGGAATTTCTCAATAGATAAGGGATTGATTAGCTATAGGATCAATTTGTTCTTACTATTACATATTTGGGGAATTTTTGAAATTAATAATTATAATCATCCATTTACCTTTTTGTTTAAGAGTTGAAAGGATGCCCTCACTTAGCTTATTAATTTCTTAGGCCATGTTATTAGCTATTTCATGTTTGTGATCTTTGCATAAGTGTTAGAAGATTAAGGGTTTTATCAACTTTATTAAATTCAAGTGTATTTTTTTAGCACTGGTACCATATAAGTGAGTCTAAGATCCACTTGGCTAGGTTTTGCGTTGCCAAAAGTAGAAGGGTCTAGCCTTATAGTTGGCTTGGTGTTTGAAAAGGTATGTTAAAATTGGAAAGTACTTGCCCCTAGATGTATTTTGTTCTCATAGGGGTAATTTGAAACTATAATGTTTCAAAACACCAATAGGCCTTATTGCAAAAAAATAAAATATTGATTGGTCAATATTTTGAATTTTAATTCAATAGTAAAAAAATTTAGGAAAAAAATAAGAAGTTGACATATATCTAAACACCCTAATAAAACTCAAATGACAATATTTTTTTAATAAGATTCTATATATATGAATTAGACTCTTTCTCAGATGTGATGCATATTTTTGGGTATTTTTATTCTAAATTAATTAATTAATTATGAATTTCCTACTGTATTACTTAAAAGAACTCTCATGTTTTACCACCTTAACTAATTCAAAACTTTAAAAAATTGAACTTTTTTTCCTTATAGTAGAAGCATAGAATGTGATTCATCTTTTGAATTTCAAAAATATTGTACCATTTTAAAGTTATAGTTGTTTTTATCTCAATGTGTCAATCAATAGTTTATATATAACTCAATTAGAAAATAAGTAATAATTACTTACATAACTCATATTTTTGTAAACATTACATTTATGGAAAGCTAATAGGATTCTTAAGAAACCCTTTTTGTTTCATCAAATTTGGGTGAGAAAAAAGTCATTAGATACATGTTTGAAGTAAAAATACACAAGAATAGGATAAAAACATTTTTTTAGGGCATTTTAAAAGTTGGCCATATAGGGTTGGTATCCAAAGATATACTAGGCCTTATAAAGTTATTCATTTTTTAGTTTGGTATCATGATGGGTGGAAACAAAAATTGGAATATATTTGGAAATGCTTTGAGGCGTTCTAGAACTACATATTTTTTAGATCGCCACTTTTTGGACACCATGATCCTGCACGTACCCTTCTTTCTTTTCCATGACACCAATATCTTTCTTAGAAAGAATGCACCTCCACTAGTGATTTTTCTATTACCAACATTTGCTACCCAATCAGAGTTAGTGAATACATTCAGTTCAAACCTATCACTTCTCTTGTAATATAATCCATAGTCTTATGTAACTTTCAAATATCTTAATATCCTTGTATCTACCATCATCTGATTCTCCTTGGGATTTTTTAAAAATCTATCAACTATCACAACTAATGTAATATCTAGTCACACTAGAAAATTCATCATTTATAGATAACTTATGTCCTATAGAGATAGGTGTACTCATAGGTCTTGAATCTTCCATTCCAAAAGTTTTTAATATCTCATTGATATATTTGGACTGAGTAATAAAAACACCAAACTTCATTTGATATACTTGCAATCCAAGAAAGAATTTGATTTCACCAAAACATAGACATCTCAAATTCCTTCTCCATTTCATCAACAAATGGTTTTCAAGATGCTCCTTTTCCTCCAAATATAATATCATCAAAAAATATGTTAGATAGTGGTACTTTGTTCTTAACCATCTTCAAATATAGGTTACTATTATCATTTGTACTTTCAAAACCAAACTTCACCAAATAATTATGCAATCTTTCATACCATGCTCTTGGGGCTTGTTTTAATAAATAAAGAGCTTTTTTTAGTTTACATACCATAATATTTTAGTCTAAATTCACAAATCCTTTAGATTGTTTAATGTACACTTCTTCCTCAAGTACAAACCATTCAGAAATATAGATTGGACATCCCTGTGATATACCTTGAAATTTTTGTTGGCTAAATATGTAAGTAGAGTTCTGACACCTTCAAAATTTTCCACAAGGGAAAATGTTTCTCCATAGTGAAATTCTTCTTATTGAGCATATCCTTTCATTACTAGTCTTGCCTTGACCCTTTTTGTTTTTCCATTTTTGTTCAGCTTATTCCTAAAAACCCATTTTGTCCCAATAATTTCATTTTATTTAGGTCTTGATAGTAAGGTTCAAATAATGTCCTTCTCAATTTATTCAATTTTTTCTTTCATGGCCTAAATCCAATCTTTATTGTCTAGATAATCCTTCATTGATTTGGGCTCAAATTCACAAAGTAAGCATGTATCATCTTTGAATCTTTTCCTTTCCATAACACTTTATTTAGCATAACCAATGATTTGTTCAAGTTTGTGATGTTTTCTTACAAACTTGGCTAGCACAGATGGTTTCCTTCTTTGTTCTTAAATAGGTTTTGTTGGTGTTTGAAAATGCTAGAGGGTTTTCAATTATCCCAATGAGAATATGACATATCTAGGGGCAGCTAACTCCCATTTTCAACATGTCATTTTAGACACTGGGCCAACTATAAGGCTAGACCTTTCTTCTACTTTAGGCCCTACAAGACATAGGCAGGTGGACCTCAGATTCAATTGATATCATACCAGTGCAAAACATATCCCTAAATCTATTTACTACAGATGAAAACCCTTATATCTACTAATAACTTATGTAATAACGAAGATCTACAATAGCTAAATGGAAATTTATGAAATACATAAGATGAGTGAGGGTTACACTATTATAGCTCTTTAACATGGTAGGGAAAAGGCTTTTGATTAATAATGTTAAATTCAAAAAACCCCTAATATGCAGCAGTAAGAACTAATGATCCTTTAACTGATCAATGCCTTAACCATTAGGCAAATCTATGAATCAAAAACACACATATGGATATTTGATACCTATTTGTATCTTCAGATATCTAATCTATCCATTTAACTTGTAAATAGACATCTATGCTCAATCTAAACCTCATTCTTACATGATATCCCCATCAGAAAACTTGCAACCCTATTGATTTCCTTGAAGCATTTACATAACCCCTTGAGTTATAAGCAACAATGAAATAACATACAACCTTAAGGGACTGCAACTACAACCTAAGCTCTATGTCAAAGATTACTGATGAAGGAGAAAATATTCAAGATGAAACTCAACCATCTACTATTCTTTGTATTAATTTTCTTGAAATTATACATTCATATGCATGAAATGAAAACACAGAAAACACCTAAAAAATCTGAACTATTTGTATTATCCTTCCTAATGCTATTCATACAAGAGAGAATATGCTGAAGAAAAAGGTTTCAAAATAAAACACTAGAACAATGCTGGCATCACCCAGAGAAAACTACCAAGCCTTACAATGAAAGAAAGAAAGAAAGAAAGAAAGATATAGAAGAAGATGAATTTTCGGATCTGATCCATGCTTGACATGTGTCCACTTGGAATTTAATCTTCTGCAACTGAATAACCTCTTTCTTCCTTCTCCCATTTTGATCTAATTTGGTTTCATCATTACATTGTAACTGATTTGAAAATATCCTTAGTTCAATAATGAAATCCTTTGTTTACCAAAATATCTGATAACACTATGAAATTCTAGTGAAATCCTAATTCAAATGACTTGAAAGTAGTTAAATTCTTTTCCCAATTGCATTTTCACTGTATGTTACTGATCTTGTAACTACATTTTGAATTTTAACTCATCCCACTGAGAAGGTCCCAAATTTCACATTTCTGGGTATAACTTGAACCAATGAATTCTTGTGTAGAAACAAACTCCAGAAACTTCTGAAATCTCAGTTTGAAAATGCTCCCCTTTGACATAGCTATGTGACTACATATCTTTTTAAATTTTAAACATTTCAAAAAATTTAAAATTATCTAAAGTCCGAACTTTAGAAAAATAACTTTTTTAAATTTAAAAACAATGGGAACGTGCATATCTTTTTGAAAAATATTTTAAATGACAATTTAAAATATTTTATTTTTTCCTTCACCTCCAAACTCGGGGTCAACTCTCTTTTGACTGACTGACATGTGGAAACCTCTAATTGGTTGACCCCTACCTTTTAGTGCCATGTGTCATCTCTTGATTTTCCAACCCTACCATCAAGCGCCATGTCACCAAGCATGGGACCCATTGACACATGGTGCTTCCTTGCAATTCTCCATTTTCTAACCAGTGAGCATCTCCAAAAAGTGGGCTTGTGTCAATTGTCAAATCATGACATGTGCCATGATCTGAGCACTTCCCTCTCAAACCTACTCCTGATCATCACATCACCATCATTGGGAACCATTTCCATGTGGTAACACCCCATATTCCCACAATATTTATCTCCCTAAAACTTTGGAAATGCAAGCATGCAGTATCCTTTAGATTCGAACACGTGGTGAGATCTTGCGCCATCTCTAACACATTAGCACACTTTCATTTTCATTCAAAATTTGACTTAGGTAACCTACCAGCTAACGTCATTAGTGGGACACCCATGCATGCAATAGCCTTTTCAAAAAGCATCTTTCTTTAGACATTAGTCATAGTGCAAGGAATAGTATTTACACAAATAAAAATATCCCCGTGGAACCAATGTGGGATATTGCGAATCAATGTTTCCCTATAGTTTGCATTCTCCTATTTATTTCATGGGCACTCTAACTTGTTTAGCATGAGCTTCATCTTGATATTCTACCCTTTCTCTATTATGAGCATGGATCTCCTTTTGAAGCGACTTTCTCTACTATATGGATGGCTTTCTCTTTTATTTGCCTTTATTTTGCTACACCTGCTAGTGCTCAAATCTTCCTTGTTTATTTCTTGCATGGGTTCATGGCTCTTTTCAATATAGGTTCTTTTTCTTTTAAAAATACTTCCCCTTTAAATTGGCATGAACTACCTTTCTATGTGTAGGTGGCTTAGTTTTAATAGCCGTGGATCTTCTTCCTTTTACTACTGTAGGGTAATTCTTTAAATTTGTTGCCTCTTCATTTCCATTGTGTGGATTACTATGCCATTAATTAGTAGATTTTGCTTGGTTTCTATGTGTGGAACTACTCATCCTAAGCGACTTAATCTAGCTTCATGGCAAATTCCTCTTAATTGGTTTCTTTAAGTCTTGGACTATTATACAGATGCCTTTACTTATTTATGCACTGACTACCCTTGTATGGGCATTCTTTTTTTACTTTTTACATGATCTCTATCTAACACCTATTGGTTCCATCCTCTTTGAAAGCATGCATTGCTTTCACTGCTTCAACTACTAGCTGGATTTCTCTGTTCTGCGTGAGACTTGCTCAGCTGCTTGGGTGACTTTTAATACATAGATACTAATTTCCCTTTTCTTTTTTCAAAAATGGGATCATCCCCTTTAAAATCCTTGCTCATGTTGACTCCCCATTTTTAATATTGTGTATGTTCTCTCTTTGTTGGTTGAGTGAAGCTCTTTTCAAATAGATTGCAAATATAAATGCCAAAATCACATTGTAGCCATAATATGTCTTTATATGCTCCATGCATCACCTTTATGATGAAAGGGCTTGAAAAAATGTCTTTCAAACAAGGAACAATGTGATTTCTTAGTATCAAGGTATCCACAATAAATTCCATTGATCTTGTAGATATTTGCATTAAACAAGTTAAAGCCTAAAAGGATCTATACTAATTATGCTCCAACTCAACAGCTATCTCACTTGCAGATTGCAACATAACAACCACCTTTTTCCATTCTTGAACTCTCTCTACAAGTTTAAATGGTGGGCTCTCCATTTAACACTACTGGATGTGGTCTTCTCTATTGATATTAAATGAGGCTCTTTTAACATTGGCATGGATGGCCTTTCTTATGCCTCTTGTATTTTATAGATCTTCCCTCATTTGGAAACTTGATACTGTATGAGGGGAAAGGTGAACACCATGAGGACTCCATTAGATTCATTTAACCTTGTAAGTGTAGAAATGATACCTATATGAGAAAATAAATTTCATGAGATTTGATCGACCCTTAATGACTTCAAAGGAGGATATCTCTATTATAGTCAACTGCCCAGTTCTTATTACATATCAGATTCCAATTGAAGTAATATCCTTAACATTTTATCGATCTGGAGAAATCATTCGCACCCCAAAGTGGGTCCGGCTAAAAAAAAAATTCATTTCCAAACAACTAATACTCCAAACTGACCAACTAAACATCTTGAACTGATTAGAATCAAGTTTGACCACTAGTTAATCAAATAAAACTTGCTTTATTACTTTCTGCCAACTGTTAAATTTGCACCAGGAGGTTCGTTGACTGGCCTTAAAAATTGACCAGAACACCTGATTAAGCTCTGAAAACTGGCACACTAACTCTTTATTCCATATAGTTTCACCTTATCAAAACTTTTCTCATGAAAACTTTGAGGTCAAAAGATATTGACCATCAAATTTGACCTCTTTAAATCACCTGTAGATAAACATGTTAGAAAGCAATAAACTAGGTTCGAATTTTGCTTCAAAAATTGGGTAAATGAGCACTGGTTCTTTGTCATGAGGAAAATATGGATCTATAGTTTGGGCTCATGAAAAATAATAGGGTGCAAATCGCAAGCATTCAAAGTGGGCTTCTCAAAATTTTGCAGATTGAAACAATGGCAGGAAATCAATTTTTGCAAATGGAATTGACCTGGAAAAGTGTGTAAATGGATTTGTCATGACTTAAGAACTGACACACTTGGAGTATTTTTAGAGAAAAACATAGTGTTACAATCCATTTGATCAATAAAACCACAAATCTCAACTTATAATGTCCCGAACAAGGGTACAAATCAATCTGCAAATGTTGACACCAGTAAAAGGATAGAAAATTCTTTTGAAAGCTAGTCAAACAGATTCATCATAAGCTGAAACTTGAAACATAACAAGTCTCTAACATATAAAATACAACACAATAGGAATTTCAACATTTGGGTTAACTAGGAAAAAATTATAAAATGTCAAATAGGGCTTCCTAGAAATGTGAATTCCACAAATGCACAGAACAATAACTGACAAAATTTGAGGGGTTCAAAACCTAATCAAAAAAACTTGAAATGACAAAAAATCTGAAAAATAAGTTCTTGGATATTGGCACTAGATATTTCCAAAGTGGTGGGTCATGACACATTTCTGGGTGTGAGATATTTAGATGCAAACAAGGCCTCTTGTCATTGTTTGACACTTGGGTGAAAGTACAGAATTGACACTAGCTCAAAATAGGACTTCACCAAATGAATTAGAATCTCAAATTAACTCCATGGAATAGGTGGATAGGCTGAATGAAGGGTGTTAGAAACAAAAAACACCTTAGGGGCCTCCAAGGTACAGCTAGGTACAAAGACATTTAAAAGCATTTATGGAGCTTGATTTGACTCAATTCCAAATAGATGCTCAAAATGAGAACACAATTTTGAGCGCCAATAGGTTTATCTTGAAAAATAATCTCAGGCTCATTATCCCTTGCTTGTTCAAGTTCTATTCATGGCTCTACATGCTCAAAATTTCCTATCTATGACTTAGCATCTTCATCCTATTGCTCGACACCTATTATCTGGTACTCAAAAACCTATTGTTGCGCCTTGACATTCCATGTCTATTAATAAACTACAACTTTATTTTTTTGTTTAGTATGAGTACTTGGAACATAATAATCTACATATTTCAATGAATTATAATCTTTAGGTTCTTCTTTATATGTAAGGCCATTTCTTTCTATAAATGCATCAACTTTCACATTCATATTCTACACAACTTAGTCAGTATTACAATTCAAATGCTTATAAGCTTTACTCTTAGTGGAATATTCCAAGAATATACCTTAATAAATTTTTGCATCAAATATTCCTTTCCTATTATCTCTAATTATCTAACATTTTCTTCCAAAGATCTTTAAATATTTCACATTACAAGCATATCCATACCATAACTCAAAAGGTGTAGCATATGTATATTTCTTGACTTGTACTCTAACAACTTCTCTTCAATATTTATGTGATACATTGTTCTCCATAATAAATGTTCCATAAAAATCCATTAATTACCTATTCCTTCTCTCAACTATCCCATTTTGAGGAGGGGTCCTTGGTACTGACATTTATCTTTTAGTTCATCTAACATTGGAGTATGTTTTCTACTCATTGGAAATTAATTCACCACCTTTGTCAAATTTCATACACTTCATACTCTTCCATATTTATTTTTTAAATTTGGCCTAATACCACTTAAATAAATAAAAAGCATCATATTTAGCTTTAAGAATAATCACAATCATCATCCTAGAATATTCATGGTATCTTTGATCATTGATAGATCTACATAGGTTAGTATGAACTAGTTCTAGAATATCACTAGAAGTGTATGTTTTTCTCATGAAACTCTACTTGGTCATTTTTTTCAATTGACATTGTTTACAAATAACATTGTTAGGATTATTCAATTTAGGTAACCCTATGAGATTTAACATTTTTCTTGTTGTCAAAACAAACATGTCTCATTGGATAAATTGAGATAGAATAAGTTACCTCTTGTTTGATCACCACTTCTAATCAGCTTCCCATTAGCATCATATATCTTGTCCTTCCTGTTTCAATTTAGGTAACCCTATGACATTTAACATTTTTCTTTTTGTCAAAAAAAACATGTCTCATTGGATAAATTGAGATAGAATAAGTTACCTCTTGTCTAATCACCACTTCTAATCAGCTTCCCATTAGCATCATATATCGTGTCCTTCTTGTGATGGAATTCAACTCCGTGTCCTAATTTTTTTAGGTGTGAAATACTAAAAAAGTTATATTTAAGTCCTTAAAACTAGTAAATATTATCACATTTAGTTTTTTCAGTCAATTGAATAGTACCTTTACACATTTGATCTTATCAGTTAGCTAAATAGTAACTTTACCTTTCACAACACATGGAATATCATTACCAAATTTAACACATCCACCTTTGTATATCTCAATTTCCCCAAATTTATTTTTATCACTAGTCATATGGTTGGATAAACCACCATAAATTATCCATCTATCAATCTTTTCCACATAAGATATTAATGCAATTTTCTCTCTTCATCAAAATCCTCTTTCATAGCAACATAGAAAACTTTATCATCATTACCTTTAGATTTGGTGTCAATTTATTCTTTATAAATATAATAGGATTTCTTACCTTTTTTCATCCAAGTTTATTTTGTAATCTTGGTTATCTCTTCTTCCCTTGTACTTGATTTCCTTTATTTCATCATTATCTTCTTTATCAGGACATCTAGCAAAAATATGACCAACATTGTTGCATGAATTTTTTTTCGTAATTTACCTTTGTATTTACTTCTACCTCTACCAAATCATTTTGCAATCAGTGCTTCAAGTTCATCGAGCTCATCACCAAAACTATCACTACCACTCTTTAGATTTTTACCTCTTCTCTTACTTGGAACCAATTGAAACTTCAAACAAAATTCAATAGTAGTAGGTGTGTAGTTATCAAAATTAGACATCTCAAATGCAGTATGTCTATGAATTACACCTTCTAAGGTAAAATTATTACTTGGAATGCCTCTTAACTTTTGTATTGTGGAAACTTTAATGGCATATATGGGGAGTAAGTTGCTCAATACCTTTCTTATCACTATTTCATCTTCAATTGTTTCATTTGCACCTCAAATAACATGGAAAACTTCCCTACTTCTTATGTAGTACTGTACTATATTCTCAACTTCCATCATTCTCACTTAACCAAATTTGCCTCTTAGGATTTTTGATTTCACTCTCATGACATTGACAAATTCTCCATATATAGTCTTTATTTTTGTTGGTGTAAATACATATTTACTATTTACACTTACTTAAGTTTACTTAAGTTAATGTAGTATTTTATTATTTTATTTTGTGAGACACTTAGGATCTTGTGCATCTTTTTGAGTTGTCATGTTGACAATGTAGAAGTATGCAACTCTATTTTTGCACATGGTGTCTACAACACTAGAGTTTGCATCATTCACTGAGTTGTCATGTAGACAACATAGTTATTTGCACTCCCTATTCAGTACATGTTGTCTACAACATTAATTTGTGTGTTACACCCTTTTAGGCTTATCCTCTCATCTTCGCACTTACTTTTGTGCTCAATGGATGATAACCCATATTTGATGGACATATGCCTGGTTCTATGACTTATCATGATGTTGATTTTGAGGTATTTGAGGTGTATCTTAGAGGCCTTTAAATAGAGGAACTCCTAGTTTACTCTTAGCATGGCATATTGACTGAATATATCATCATTCTAATCATACTCTCTCTTTCAAATCTACAATTGTGCTTGTGTTTGAGTTCTTAGTTCCTGGGTGAATTTTTCTCTAAGGAAAATTCTTACATGGTATCAGAGCTTGGAGATTTTTTCATCAAATAGCTATTCGAGACCACTGTTGCTTCAGTACTTGAACCCAAATCTAGAGTACTATAGGAATTGGGAGTGTCTAGAGCTAGATCTAACCTCACCATTACATCCAAAATGCTAAATCAGTGACAATTGACTATAAACTCAGCTACCTTGGCACAAAGTCTACCATGAGGCAAAAAAATTGTAAATCGGCACCAGAGGCCCAGATTTGTAGTTTAGGTATAGTCATTTAGAAATCTGTTTGATTTATTTTTTGGATCTGTATTTTATTTCTCTATATTTTTAGATAGATTTTTTTGAATTTTTTTTGTAGAACCAAACTATCAAATTCCATCCCTTTAGAGAATTTATTATTATTTATTAGGTGAGTAGAGTATTTATTATAGCAAGCACATTAATCCTCTACAAATCCTAATCATACTATCTAAATAATCTGGCTCACCACTGGCTGAGCACCCTCCACCAGTGGCCCAACCACCAACTCTAGCTAGACAACAACAAATTTTTGCAAAGTTCTTCACATTCTCGATGCCTTTACCTTTAAAACTCTTTGTGCAGCATTGCATTTCTTGACATATTGTATTATCACACTAGTGGCATCAAATTTTATTCTAGTTCCACAATTTTTAAAACCCCTAGTGCTACATTTAACTCTGGTGATTAGTGATTAGTGAATGGTAGTGAGTAGATTCTAGCACACATTGGAATATTCCAGTGTGTTAGAACTTCTCTAGCCAGTTTTGTAGACTTTTGACATGCATGAACCTTGTACACTAAAGTACCATGTGGTGTAGGATTAAAAAGGCCATGCAAATGCTTCAATTTTTGACAACTAGATTTCATGACACTTCTCATCCTATGCCACATGGTTTTTTTTAAATTTTCCACCACCACATGTATAAGACACATAGATAGTACCTCCTACCATGTACACACCAGCTAAATAGCCCTATCAGCACCATGTATGACTACTACATTAGTCATCCATATGACACATGTACCTAGCCGTATAGTATGGACGCCCACTCAACTTGACACATTAGTAGGGGGCCCAATATTTTGCTGACATACACATTTCACTATGTTAAAATTGACGATAATTTTGATCATCAAAATTGAGTAATTTATAACTATTGTGATGACTATTTGACAATCAAATTTAAGCTAGTAGTCTTCCTACTAGACCCCTCTCTAGATTTCTTTTCAATTTGGTAGCCTGACTTTGTGAGCCCATAACTTAGACATCTAAACTCCAATTCAGGTGTGATTTTTTTGAAATTGGGTAGAATTTCCTAAATTTTCTAGTGGTGGTGTTTTTTTTTTGTTTTGTTGCAAGGATTTTTTAGAAATTACATTTTTTTAGAGACTATACTATATAATCCTTCTTTTTTCAACTTCAAACACTCCGTACGGGCTCATCTGGTCACCTTCTCAACTTTCAAATTTTTGAAAGCGCATAAATTTTGTCTACTATCTAGATCTGAAGATAGAATCTAGGGTTGTATGGACAAAATTCTCACTTTTAGAACAAGGGCTTTTTCTACATTGAAAAGCTTTAATTACTTTTCTAAATTGTTTCACATCTAAGTGATATTGTTTAGTGATAGATTTGGGCCTCAAAAAGTAGTTGTAAAAGAAAAATTAGAAAGTCCACTTTGTTTATTTTGACAAGTTGCTCATTATACATGCACTACTTATAAAGTGGCAAAAGCATCTTTTTTTGGGGTGTCTTTTGATTGAGTGACAAAGGGGGGTATGTATTGTGTTCTTGTGTCTCTCTTTTGTGCTCTTTCATTTTTTGCATCATGAGTTCATTTAAATGTACACCTCTAACTTCACACAATTATTCTACATGGAAAGATATTGCATGGATTAGATTAATGGAAAAATGATATAGTCATTATGTTGATAGTACAATTACCAAACCTACTGATGCTAAAGAAATCATTAAATGGAAAAAAACTAGAGCAACAGGCTTTAGGAATTATCAAAATTTTTGTATATAGAGATCTCTTCTTTCACATTGCCAGTTTCATGGAATTTAAACCAGCTTCGGATAAACATGAATTATTGTATGGTAAGGTGGATGAAGAAAAGGGATTCTAGATTGAGGATGATCTACCTCTCTTGGATCCAAAGAATTTTCACACAATTTAGGATTACATCAACAAAGTTAATGAGTATAGGGCACTTCTTAAAGATTGTGAAAATCCCATGAAGGATGCAAAGTTGATTCATCACATTTTGAAGAGGCTACCTTCAAAGTATGCTTCATTTGTTTTGAGTTTCAATACTCATAGGTTGAGCATGGGAACTATTTACCAGAAGCTTGCATTTGATGCTTTGGAAAAAATTTTGATTGTTGAACAATCTCACTTGATAGATCTGTGACTTATCAATTCATCAAAGACCAAAAGCCTTCGTGGCTAGTGATGAACACCAATCAAGTCAAGGAGGAAAAAGCATCAACAAGAAGAAGCAATGGAAGCAAAATTCACAATCTGAGACATAACAATCCTCCTCACAACAAGGCAATTCTTCTTCCAACAAGAAGGGAAGTAATGAAAAGAAGGACAAACTTTTTTGTGCATATTGTAAAAAGCCAAATCATGATGAGCATCATTGGAAAACTAAAAGAATTGATGAGTTAGAAAACCTACTCAGGAAGAACAAGATTTAAGTGCCAAGTACTTCCCATTATTCAACTCCAACCTCTTTGAAGGGAAAAGGGAAAGTACTTATGGAGAAAACAAGTTCTTCTTCAGAATGGATACTTGACTCAACTGCCTTTACCATATGGGTTCTTCAAAGGGAGACTTTTCTTCATTGAAGGAGTCAAAGGTACTGAATATCTTCTTGGGAGATGATACTAAAATGGAAGTTGAAGAGAAAAGACATGTGGAAATGGAAAATGAGGAATTCAAAGATTTTATTTATGTTACAAACCTTAGCTCCAATCTCCTATCAATTTACCAAATCACTCATCTTGGAGATGGTCATAAAGTTGAGTTCCTTCCAAACTCAGTATAGGTGCATAGTCTAAAAGATGACTCATTGGTTGTAGTGGGGCAAGTGAATCATGACAAAAGGTTGTATTGTTTCTCCTATTTTGTGCCCAAGTCTCCTTCAAAGGCCTTGTTATCACAATTTTATTCAACAATGCGATTATGGAATCAATGGTTTAGACATCTTTCCTTTCACTATCTTCAACAACTTTGCACAAATAGAATGGTCAAAGGTCTACCTCAAATCAACTTTTCCCATAGTAAATGTTCAAAAACTTTAGTGGATATGCATCTAGAGGGGAAGTTATAGAGAGGGAAGTATTCAAGAGCACTAGTTTTTCTATAGATGGTTCACATGGTATTAGCAGGTCCTTTTGGAATCAGCCAGGGTCACTACATACTGACCTTCATTGATGACTTTCCAAGATACACTTGGGTCTATTTTCTTCATAGTAAGAATGAAGTGTTGGACAAGTTTCTAGCCTTCAAGACTCATGTTGAATAGAAATCTAGGAAAGCCGTCAAAGTTCTAAGAATGGACAATGGAAGCAGATATGTGAATAGAAGACTAAAATACTTTTGCAGACTTAAGCGAATTGATCTTCAAAATCTTCCAACATTTAGTCTGAATAAGACAACTATTGCAACTTTGAGGATCTAAAGTTTCAAATTTATGGCAAGGGCCAAGTCTCTATATCCATTGCTAGAAGGGTAAAAGCACAAACCTGTGTCACCTTTTATAAAGAAACGTGATATCAAAATGTGACAGTTCAACATTAATGACAAAAAAAATGGTATCTGTGTTTAAAATATGAAGATGATGTAAACTGATGAAATGTGTAGAATTGGATGAATTTTATGCCTATAATTTTTTTAAAAAAATTTAGTAAGAATTTATTCATTTAATTTTATTTTAAATTCCCTTTTTTAACTGTAAAAAATAAAGAGTGTAGTTCCCATCAAACAAGTATGTGCAAATCATCTTTTCTTGTTCTGATTTGAAAATATCTTATAGATGACATGTATAGCTAGTGAACAAAAAAATAAATAATTTTTTTTTATGTATATTGTCTTTGTTATAAGTACTCAAGTTTGACCTTATCAGAATCCAATAGTTTTTTCCTCTCGTCAAAACTTCCCTATCAAATCTATACCTTCTTGAAAAAAAGTTACATATTTATAAAGAGGATTCTCTCCTCTAGAGATAAATATTTTTATTTTTATTTTTTTGATATGATTTACTATTTTTTTTTCCTTTGTTGAGGGAGCATCTTCTAAAATGTTGAAATATCAACTTATAATAATTTGAGATTATAACATATTATAACTAATCAAAACACTCAAAATTTTATATAATGATGATATTGAATCTAGGATCTATAAAAGGGTATTTTTAGCTTTTGAAAAAAAATGATTTTTGATAGAGAAATGAGATTTGACCAAACTAGGTTTTTGTATCACAAATGGTGACACAGATCTGTACTTTTACCTAGAAGTAAAAGCTATCAGTAGTGCCACTCACATTCTTAACAAGTCTCATCATCCAGCCATAGATGGCAAGACTCCTTTTGAGGTGTGGTGCAATAGAAAACCTATTATGACACACTTTATAGTCTTTGGTTGTCCTACATAAGCAAAGATATCTCCCAAGGATTTTAAAGCATAGTCACCTTGGCCTTGTAGTTTCATTGTTTATGAAGACAGTGTGAAGGCATATAGACTATTGGGTCTAAAGACACATCAAATTTTTGTGGAGAAGGATGTACACTTTAAAGAAAGTTCACCTAGCTTGTCATCTAATCCTCTTCGGACATCATACCATGTGGAAACTAATAGTAACACAAGTGATAGTGCTTCAGCAGATTCAAACACATGGGGTTCTATTGATAGTTATAGCAAGAGGTTACTACATCAGTTCAGTCCACATGCATATATCATGACAATGATAGGTCTAGTGCAATAGGGTACATCTATCTTCTAGGTCTAGCTTTAGTGATAGATTTGGGGGATAGTATTGATGATCTGCATCTTCTTCTTAATAAAACAACACCTTCTTTAGTTGTCACAAGGGCTCCATCCTACCCTCTTGTTCATTCTCTACATGATCAATCATCACAGGTTGAAGTGATTGTGGATACTTATGATCAGTAGTTATAGAAGGCTTCTTCTATAGCTGAGGAGATAGACATTTCTTTGAGATAGGTATTTTAGTCAGTTGAGTAGGTTTCAAAGACATAACTTATCTATGGGATTCTTTCCATACATAGCAGAAGTGTCTCATTTGCACCCTTGACTTTGTTTCTTCCTAAGGGGAGGAACAACATTTTGCAGTCTTGGATCAACTTCTTCATTGGAGAAATCACTAGTAGGCATTCTTCATTTGGGGGGTGGGGGGAACTATCTTGTCTCTCTTCCTCTTCTTTCTTATGTGGGGGGGGGGGGGGGGACTTTTTCCTCTTATGAGGTCTACTTCTTCTTCTTCACTATTTTATATATTGGATGTATGTTGTAATGGGGGGGTCTTGATTACTCCATCCATCCATGCCTCTCTATTCATCTCTCCTTTTGGGGGAGATTTTTTCCCATGAAATTTTCCCTCTTTCTCCAATTTATAAGAGATTGCATTTTCATTATGTACATGGGTACCTAACATGGCTTCGTAGCTAGGACCCATCTTGTATTTCATCCTAGTTTTCATAAGCTTAAGTGCATTTCCCTAAGTTGCACTAAAGGGGGGGTGTTGGTGTAAATATGTATTTACTATTTACACTGTATATGTATTTACTATTTACACTTACTTAAGTTTACTTAGGTTAATTAGTTATTTTATTATTTTGCATTATTTTATTATTTTATTTTGTGAGACACTTTAGAGTTTGAGAACCTTTTTGAGTTGTCATGTTGACAACACAGAAGTACACAACTCTATTTCAACACATGGTGACTACAACACTAGAGTTTGCACCATTCACTGAGTTTTCATGTAGACAACATAGTTATTCACACTCCCTTTTTAGCACATGTTTTCTACAACATTGATTTTCATGTTACACCCTTGTAGGATTATTCTCTCATCATCGCACTTACTTTCGTGCTTAATGGAGGATAACCCATATCTAGTAGACATGTACCTAGTTGTATGACTTATCATGATGCTAATTTTGTGACATTCTAGATGTATCTCAGAGGCTTTTATATATAGGCACTCCTAGTGTACTCTTAGCATGGCATATTGAATGAATATATCATCATTTTGATCATACTCTCTCTTTCTGGTCTATAGTTGTGCTTGTGTTTGAGTTCTTAGTTCTTGGGTGGATTTTTCCCTAAGGAAAATTCTTACAATTTTGTCCAACATTTACTTTGTGCTATCACATTATTTTTTTCATGAAACTTCACATAGCTTAGGGCTCAGGAAATCTCAAAGATTTCTTGACTGTGTTCTTTCTTTTATTTTAGCTGATCAGGTATTAGAGGAATAGTCATTATCTTTGCATACACATTGTACACAAAGTTTATAGAAACATCACCTATACTGGATATATACAACCTCATCAAGGTTTTCCAAGTACAAAAGTTCTCCTTGTTTAGCTTTTGTACCTCTCTTTTGTGATTCATGATATTTAGCTTCAAGTACCTTCAAACTTCTATCCATAAGAACAAAGCTATGATACCAATTGTTAGAAATATTTAGAATAACTTAGAGGGAGGGGGTGAATTAGTTACTCAAGGTCCTTAAGTACTATTTGAACAGTCAATCATAGACATTCATTATTCTTCTTATCCTATTGTAACTTGGTCTTTACTAAATATTGATTAACAATATTAGTAGTAGTTTACTATCCTATTATAACAAATTTTGGTAAATGTAAACATGTAAATGTAAAACATCATAAAATGTTTGACACAAGCTTAACACTAGGATTTTATGTGGAATTTTTTTTAAAGAAAAAACCACTAGCAACATGTCAACACTTTTTTTTATTTTACATCATGGGTGCTCTTTTAGAATTTGAATTAGTTGGTTTGCATGTGGGCAGGAAACTGGTTGGGGAGAATTTTGCTAGAGGTATAGCCACTGGAGGAATGGTAGGGGATGCTGAGAAGTTTGCGGGGTCAGAATCTTTGGTTGATGTGGAAAATGGAAAGTCTTTGGGTGTTTCTGAACCTTTATGTGGGGTCCATATCCCACCATTGGATTCCTTGTCTACTTTTCATGTGTTAGGATAGGATCTCAAGAAGGAGAAAGATAATGTTGATTCTTTCAAGGAAAATTCCTCTAAAGGGCTGAAGCAAGGGGTCTCAAAATGAAAAATTTGGTCATCCCTATTTGGCAAGAAACCCACTAGAAAGTCTCTTTTCTTATCGGTGACTGCTAAGTCCTGCTGGGAGAAAGGTGAGTTTCAAGTTTTTATTCTAGACCCTTTGGTTGATTTTTCTATGTCTTCCATGGATTTCACCCTAGTGGGAAAATTTTTAGGTGCAAGACCAAATCTTCAATCTCCTAGAAAAATGGTTAAAAGGAAATGGGTTATTAGAGGAGAGGTAGATATTGCTCCCATGTTGAATGGATTCTTTTCATTTATCTTCAACTTTAAAGAAGACATGGATAGGGTTCTTTGTGGAGGACCATGGTCTTTTGGTAAAAGGTCTCTCACCATTAAAAAATGGGAATCTAACATGGATCTTTTAGACTCTTTTTTCTTAACCACTCCCATCTGGGCCAAACTTCCTAGGCTCCCTTTAGAATTTTGGCATGAAGACATTTTTAAAGGTATTTCCAATTCTTTTGGTGAACTTGTGGCATTAGATAATGCAATGACTTCTAGAACCAAACTTCATTGTGCTAGACTTTTTGTTAAAGTGGTAGACCTGAATCATCTCCCAACAAAGGTGGATCTGATTTCCAAGCTGGGTAAAAAAAACTAAATAAATCTTTTTTGAAGATCTTCCTAATTCCTATTATGCTTGTAAGAAGCAGGGGCATTTGGTTAAAAACTATCCTTCCAAAAGTAAAAATTAGTCTAGTAGTAGTTTGGACGAGAAAAAGAAGAAGGTTCAGCAAAAGAAAGTATGGAAACCCAGAGAAGGCCATCACAAAGAACAAAAGATTAATGAAGAACTTCAAGCTCCATAAGCTGAGGTGAATAAAGAGCTTGCTTTTGAGAAAGCTGACTCTAAGAAAGAAGGTCTTGGTTTACATTCTGAAACTAGTTTAACTGAACAAAGATTAGAAGATTAGGTAGATTCATCAAAACAAATCGTTATTTATTAGAGGATAGAAGAATGATGGAGAGATTTTGATGAAAAATATTTTCTTGATGAAGGCGAAATCTTGGTTGATACTAGAAATTTACCTAAAGAGGGAGATCCTCTTTTTCCTCAATCTAGAGAGATCCAAGTGCTATCCTAGGTTGATAATGAACTTTCTATGGATGAGCCTCCTCCCCTAGATGATGTGAAAGAAACTGGCTCAATTCACAAACCAAACCAAAGAAAAATGGCTGATAAAAGGAACAATACTAAGGGGGTAGAGACTAGAAGCAGCAAAATAGATTAGCATATCAAGGAGAAACCTCTTGCTTCTAATTTGGATAAAACTGGGCAAAGAGCAGAACAACACTCTAAGGTGAAACTGGATGTTGGTTCCCCAAAAAAACCTAGAAGAAGATCTACTAAGAAAACTAGAGAGTTAGAAAGTATGCAGAATATTGTTGATGGTAGGTAGGCAACTATTCTCAATTTTACCCCTAAAAAATAGATATGAAGATCATAACTTGGAATATTAGGGGGTTGAACAGTACTCATAAACTGGACATTGTTAGGAATTTTGTTAGAGAAAAAAAGCTTGATTTTATTCTACTTCAAGAAAATAAGATGAATAAAGAGAAAGTAGAATAGATTAAATCTTTTAAAAATTATTCAATAAATGCCCGCAATTCAAAAGGGGCATCAGGGGGAACTCTGATGTTATGGAAGAAGAACTATTTCTCTGGAATAAATTTGATTGCTAGTAAACATCTTATGATAGCCAAAATTACTATTATAGACCAAAAGGAGGGTTGGTATATTGTGAATATTTATGCTCCAAATGTAAAGCATCTAAGGAAAAAGGTCTATTCTGGATGATGGATTATAATGGGAGATTTTAATGTCCCTCTTTATGATCATGAGAAAATGGGAGGCAATGCTACTTAGTTGGAAGGAAGATTGGATTTAATGGAATTTATAAATAAAGAGGGCTTAATGGATATGAACCTCCATGGAATTTAGTTCACTTGGAGCAACAAGAGAGTTGGTAATGAATGTATTTAGGCTAGGCTTGACCATGCTCTTATTTCTCCTGATTGGACTAAAGACTTCATTTGTAACCTAGAAGCCTGTCAGAAAATTGGATCGAATCATTTCCCCCTTATCTTCACTATTTTGAAGATTAATATTAAGAGGAATTTTCCTTTTATATTTGAGAAGATGTGGACGCAGCACCCACAATTTGAAAGTAAATTGACAGAATGGTGGAATATTGATTTTAAAGGCACTGCCCTCTTTAGAGTTGCTTCCAAGCTTTAAAATGTTAAAAGGGAAGTCAAAAGATGGAACAAGAACAACTTTGGGAACATTTTTGAGATCAAAATAGTTGTTAAGGAGGATATTCTAAAAATTCAAGAAAAAATCCAGAAGGAAGGATATACTTCTGACCTCCTTCTTGAACAAAATGAAAAGCTTGCTTAATAGCATGACATCATCACTAAAGAAGAAATCTGCTGGAGACAAAGATCAAGGTTGATATGGTTGAGGGAAGGAGATAAAAATACAAAGTTTTTCCATCTCTCCACTCTAAAGCATAGGGCCAAAACTCACATATCATATGTAAAAAAGGGAGATGTGAAGATTGTTGAGGACAAGGCCATCATGGATGAGATGGTGACTTTTTCCTCTTCTCTAATGATGGCTGATCCCAACATCAATGTGGATAGTCAGGCTAAATTGCTTAGAGTGATTCCTTCACTACTTTCAAAGGAAAAAAATAAAATGTTATGTTCAATTCCTAAGGATGATGAGATCTTCAAAACTATTTTCTCTCTAGGAGGAGATAAAGCTCCTAGTCCCAATGGTTTCCCCATGTTTTTCTTCCAAAAGCTTTGGAAAGTTATGGGTAAAGATGTTTGTGATGTTGTTAAGGAATTATATGAGGCAAAATAGATGCTTAAGGAAGTCAATTCCACCTTTTTGTGCCTTATTCCTAAGAAAATTGGTGCTGACTCTCCAGATCAGTTTAGACCGATCAGCCTCTGTAATTCTTTCTACAAAATTATTTCGTAAGTTCTCACCTCCAGACTTATTCAAGTGATCCCTATGATTATTGTTGATCAATAGAATGGATTCAGCCCAGGTAGACAAATCCTTAATTCTATAATCTCTTCTCATGAGAATATTCATTCCTTGTCTTGTTCTAACAATTAGGGTTTCATTATGAAAGTGGACATTGCAAAGGCCTATGATAGAGTTGATTGGTCTTTCCTCTGCAATATTTTGCTTGCTTTTGGCTTTGACCATAAGGTTGTTGGTCTGATCCATCAATTGATTTATACCTCTTCTATTGCTATCTTGGTTAATGGTAGCTCCTCTCATTTTGTTTTCCCTCTCAAGGGTTGGGACAAGGTGATCCTTTATCCCCCATCCTTTTTGTTATTTTGGTTGATTTCTTAGGGAGATTTATTAGGGACTTGGTCCAAAGAGGTTTGATTAAGGTCTTACAACCATCTTCCCATCCTTTAATTTTTTCTCGTGGACAACTTGTTGATGATACCATCTTCATGGGTAAGGTTGAAGTGAAGGAAGCCAAAATTTTAAAGAAAGCTATTAATGTATATTCTTCTGCATTAGGACAATTGGTTAACTGGAGTAAAAATGTTGTGTTCTTTATTAATGCCCTTATCAACAGACAAGTTAAAATTTCTAAAATCCTAGGATGTTCTATAAGATCTCTCCCATCCTCTTACTTGGGGCTTCCCCTAGGCTTGAAGGTCCTTGATGCTTTCTGGGAAGATCTTATAAACAAATTCAGCAAGAAACTAGTGAGATTGAAAGGAAATATTTTAAGCTAGGTTGGTAAGTTAAATCTTCTCAAAGCCTGTCTCCAAAGCATACCTACTTATGCTCTAAGTATTTTCAAAATTCCTTTTAAATTTGGTGAGTCAATTGATAAAATTTGAAGAAATTTCCTATAGACTGGCTCTGATGAAAAAAGGAGAATTCCTTTAATTACTTTGGATCAAGTTTGTAAACCTTGCAATGAAGGGGGATTGGGAATCCAAAAAATTAGAAGTATGAATAAAGCCTATTTAGCCAAATAAGGGTGGAGAGTTTACCATGACAACAAAGAGTGGAGTACCATATGGAAACATAAATACCTCTTCAATGCTAAATCCCTTCCTAATTTCTTTGCCTCTCCTAATGTTATTCATTCTTCCTCCATATGGGGAGTTGTTTAGGGGACCAAGAAAACTTTAGAAAAAGGATGCTACTAGAAAATTGGTAATGGGCTAAAGGTGAAATTTTGGGAGGATATCTGGTTTAAGGACCATCCCTTGATTGAAGACTTTCATGACAAGGCTTTAGTTGACTGATGCAAGCAGAGATTTGGCTTTCTAGTAAGCCATTATTGGGAGAATAATTCATGGGTGAATTTAACTGATGTTGATCAAGGTTTTAGTAATATCCATATATCTCTAAATGTTGTCTCTCTTTACCCTTATCTTGAGAATGAGATTATCTTGCATGCTAATCCTGGTGGTCAATTTAAAGACTCTTCTATCTTTGCTTCAAAGGATAAGGGTAATCAACCTTTCTAGTCACATGCTTGGATTAAGGGTCTCATAGCCAAAATTAACATATTCTTTTGGATTCTTCCCCAAAACAAAATTCTAACCCTTGAAAAATTGCAAAAAAAAGGTATAAATGTGGTTAATAGGTGTACTTTATGTAGAAATGGACTTGAAGATGAGATCATATGTTTTTGAGTTGCTCTTATACCTAGGAAGTCTAGACTGAGAGTTTGAATTTTTGGGGCATGACATGGGTCCATCAAAATAATGTGGATCTTTCTTTCAAAAGTTGGAGCTGCCCATCAAAGGATCCTGATGCTCAATTTCTTTGGAAATTAACCCTCTCTCACCTTTGGTGGGGCATCTAGAAAGAAAGAAATAATAGAATATTTAGAAATAAAGATCTTCTAGGATGGGTGCTTGGTCAAAATATTATCAGAGCCTTCAAGGAGAATTTAAAATCCTAGAGGAATTCTGGTCAAACCTTCCAACTTGATAACCCTTTACAATCTCAAGGATCTAAGTTGAAAATTGATAATCCTAGATCGATCATAAAATGGTTTGTTCCTCCTAATGGATGGATCAAAGGGAACTTCGATGGAGCTACTAAGGGAAATCGAGGAAGAGCAGGATGTGGAGGTGTTCTTAGAGATCATGTGGGAAATGTTATTGATGCTATAGCAATCCCTATTGGTCACTCAAATAGCCACATTGCTAAAGCTACTACAACCCTCTATACCATTAAATTGGCTATTGATTTGGGGTATTCAAAATTATGGTTAGAAGGTGATTCTCTGATTATTATTAATACCCTAAATAAAAAAAATTCTATCTCATGGCCTATAGAGGCTACGGTTATGGAAATCAAAACCTTATTTAAAAAATTTGAAAAAGTGGTCATTTCCCATACATATAGAGAAGCCAATGGGATCACTGACTAGATAACCAATCATGCAGTTCAAATGGGGCATAAGGTGAGCTAGCTTGATGAATTAAACAAGAATGTAGATCTTATAGTGATTATTAATTACAATGCTATTCATTCCAAAGTGGGAAAGATTTGCTTAGATTAGAAATTTAATGATTTGGGGTGGTGGCCTTATGATTATTAGATTACCTTCCCTAAGGAGGTACATTCATATGAATGTTATTTTCTCTCTACACATATCATCGAAAAGGTGACCTTGATCTTGACATACAAAAAATTGGTCTCATTTCAACCTCTTTGCTATCGATATCTAGGTGTCTCTAGTTTTTTGTTTGCTCTGTAAAATGGGGGGTGAAGCAAGGAAGTAGGAGCCCAAAAAATGTGATGACTAGAAGGTTAGGCAGGATGTTTGGAAGATTCTCTAGAAAGCAAAGATGGTCATTTTTCTAGTGTGTTTGCATGGATTCAAACCCCATGTCACCACCACCTTCTTCAAAAATTGGGTTGATGAAAAAGTTACTCTCCACAGAGTCACTGTGAAGCTTACTGAGGAATTCATAGTTGAGGTTATTGGGCTCCCCATGGAAGGTATTAATTTCTCAAAATATACCAACATTTCCAATGAAACCTAAAAAAATTTCCCAAAGACAGATGTTGAGGAGAAGCAATTGGAGAAGAATGGAGACTTCTTTGATGTGCAAAAAATTAAAGGTATTTGGTATGATGTGCTTGGTTGTATCCATGAGTACTTTATCCTTGATGGTAGGAATAAAAGAGTACACAAATTCCACTTGGTCTTTCTTAACCATTTTAGGTATAAGGACAGAATTTCCTTCCCTTTCTATTTGCATTTCTCTTTTCTTCAAAGCTTGTATGCCCATAGAAAGAAAGCATCAAGACCCATTTTATATGAAGGTATGATATTGCTCATAGAGGATTTTTGTAAAAATAAATCCATTGCTTCATCTCCCTCCACTAGAAAACATAAGGATTCTCAGTCCATAAAATGTAAAATTGATGAGAATGTTAAAGAGGAAGATAAGGAAAAACTAAAACCCTCTAGCTTTCAAAGATAAATTGTTGAGGATGATTCTAAGGTAGAGTACTAAAGGCTTAGATAAGGATGTCCCAGAGGAAGGGGAAGGGACAGATGTTGGGGAGTTTAGCTCTAAGCTAGAAGGTTATTCGAAAATGAAAGGAAAAAATGAGAAAGGGAATGAGGAAGAAACAACTGAGGATAACTCAAAATAGAGGAAGTCTAATAATGAGGGTACTTAGACTATGTCTGTGGGAGGTGATAAAGATAAATATAATTTAATTGATGATCTAGCCATTATGAGTGAGGAGGAAAACATGGGGAAGGCTTCCACTCTTGCAAAGGAGACTAAGGGACAAGATAAGGTGGTCCCTAGTCAACATGACCCTATGGAGACTAGAGCGGAGGAGCCATTGGATGGGGAGGAACAAATTGATAAAGTTGTGTCCCCACCACATGCAATTTTTGAAGATGCGGGTGACTCCCCAGAGAGGGAAACCAAGCTTTCCTTCCTGCATTCTGCCAAACTTAAAGCTTATTCTTTCCTTCAAGTCGATTCTTGGATTTATAATGAAATAATGGGGTTGAAGAAGAAAGTGGAAACTTTGCAACATAACCAGGAGGCTGACCAGGCTATTATTAAACACTTGGAGGTGCAAATGGGAGACATCCCAAAAAAACTTAAGGATTATGAGCAGAATCTTAGAATGCTTATCAAGAAAAGTGGAACAAAAATGGAGTAGGTTACTTCAAGTATCTGTGCTATTGTGGTAAGCCTGGGTAAAAGAGAAAATGAAGGAAACATAACTTCAAAGGGTCCTAGCAAGAGTACAAGATAGAGTTCAAGGAAGAAAGCCTTGATAGTTGCTACTTCTTTGGCTGCTAACTCCATCTAGGATACAACTATAATTTGTAAGGAGGCAGTTAAGATGATCATGAAATTGCAATAGTTTCTTTGGGTCTTCTTTTCTAGTTGGGTTCTTGTTCAGGTCCTTTTTGCTAGTTGTTTCATCTAGTTCCTATGTTTGGTCCTATTTTTTGGTTTTTAGTTTAAAACTGTATTGGAGGTTCTAGGTCCTTGTAAAACCTTGGTACTTTAATTGCACTATGTAAGTGGTTTTAGGTCCATGTAAAACCTAATTTTGGTGCTACTTCTAGTAGATTTAAGGACTCTTTTCCTAATGGCTATCTTGCTTTTTCCTTTCTAAGGATGTGAAAGGGTTTTGGGGTCCCTTCAAAACCTATTTTTACCATAATCTAAAACATGTCAATGTACTTTTTCACTCTTTCAAAGTGAACTATGTTAGGAGCCAACCCTCTTAAAGATTACAATATACACTATTAAATGTTACTTGGTTAGAGGATGTAATCACCCTGTTAAGAGTGACCTTGTCAAAGGATTTTGATCATTCCATTTAGAATGTCACCATGGTAAATTATTTACATAGATTGTTAAGTACTTCAAATGACTATTATGTTAACCTCTATTAAAATGATTTTAGCAAATAATTTGCAATTATCAGAGAAAAGTAGTAGTATTTATATCTATATGTTTACAACTCACTTTTGCAATTTTATATCATTGTTCAACTCATTTATTGATTCAATAATAATTCCCCCTTTTCAATTTTGTCTCTTAACTTGCTTGAAAAATATTCAATAAATCATCCCTCTTCACATTAAACTTAAGCCTTCTGCTTAGATTCACTCATCAACATCAACAGTATTTGTCCAAGCATATCATTTTCTTTTCTCTCACACTTATACACTTTTGTTATCCCTTGTGCACCTTTATTCCACCTTTTTTTGTGTTCATAACTATAAAAAATTTCTCTATACCTCCTTAAATAGGTAATTCTTTCTATTTCATTTTTCGTGCTCACCATAGATCTTAGGTTTTTCAATCTAGTTCTTTAGATTCATTATCTCTATCCATATTCCTTCTTTTATAGAAATTTCTCATGCATCTAATTCAATCCTAGGTATTCTACCTCATCCTCTCTTTGTGTTTAATTATCCAACTCATCAAACTTATCATCAACATGGTTTCCATATCCTAAGAAATCAACTAAGTCTACAAGAAATCATGATTCCTCAAATGCATTGATAATAATATTACTCGACAATAACTAAGTTCTAACACTCAATCACTAGAGAAATTCTTGGCTCAAAATCAACTATCTTGCTTGGTAGATACCGATTCTAAGTCAACACTAAATTTTCTTGACACTTAATGTGGCTCAATTGACACTAGCATCACTTGATATTCTTTAGACTTTACTCTCTTGATCTGTTAAGATTTGCATAGTGATATAAACAATCATTTTGTTTTATAAGAATCTAACTAATCAAATGTCCATTTTAATTTCCTTTTCATAACTCAACATATCCTCTTAGGTTTTATTGTTATAAGAAATCTTTCAAATCCTCTTCATCAATAAAAATAGATATGATATTTAGATCAAATAGCTACATGTCTCATCAGTAGATTTTATTTCAATGAAATAAAAAACTATTTTTTCAATTGTAGTTTACAAAAAGATAAACATTGGTCCTAAGCATCCTAAATATTAATTGACACATATTTCTTCAAAATCTCCAATAGTTCTTTTCTTGAGAATGTGTGATATTTGCACATACATGATGGTGAGGCAAAATAATGTTAGAAAGAGATAATACTTAGTGTGGGGGGTGAATTGGTATTCTACAAACTTTTGTGCACAAGTAAATATTGTTAATTACTTTATAACTTGCATATGAAATTAAACCAAAAATTTTGAATAGTAAATATAATCATACACAATGAGAACTCGTAACACCATTATTTGTTAAGTAGGGAAACCCTAGCCAGGGGAAAATCCTAGTGGGGATGATACCCACAAGATGATCCAGTAAACAAAAGAATCATGTTAAGGATATTGACCCTGCTAAGAATCTATGAAATACTTAGTGTCTTGAATCCTTCTTAGAGGACTAGGCCCTATTAAAAGCCTCAACCATGTTAGGAGTTTCTTTAACCCTTTTAGGAGTTTCTTTAACCCTTTTAGGAGTTTCTTTAACTCTATTAGGTGTTGGTAGATCAAATATAATGTATGCAAGAAGATCACATTTCCCTAACATGAAATATACAAATAAGTTTCTTCATAAGAGTATATATACATACAATATTGTCTTATTTTCATATCTCGCACTTTCTCTATAATACATTAGATTTTCCATCCCATAAGGCTTGCATATTATTTAAGATTTCTTCACATATAGTTCGCATCACATTCACACTTCATCTTTGTCTGTGCAAGGTATGATCTTTATTTATATCTTGCAAACTAATAAATCTCTTCTTAGTAAGCCTTGATGCTTTTAAATGCTTGACCAATTATAAATTATCTTAGTGTAAAAATCTATATGTCAGCCCAACATGATCAAGTAATTATTTTGTTTCCAAAATAGTTCCTTAAGTAGTACACTCCAATTAGTTGTTGTGCTTTATTCTACTCTGCTGATTACCCAAACTAGTAATTAAAGTGTAACTTGTGATGTATAGTATGTACCCATCTACACACTAATATACATCATCATGACACACTCATCTAATGATCCTTAACCACGCATGTCCAAACTCAAACTTTTTTGTCCGTACATATTGTATCTATAATCTCTATATTGTTGCACCTATCTAATAGTTAGGTAATTTTATAATTCTAATTACATAAATGAAATGCTAAATATATATATTGTGATAAATGACAACATTTAGACATCTATCTAGCCATATTTTAGAAAATCTCGTCCTTTGGCATTAATGAAAACATTTGGGAAAATTGGCTAAGTCCCAAAATGATGTCATACACAAAAAATAAAATACAAAAAAGTAATTACACAAAATTGCCTTCAAAATAGAAAATTTTATTTATGTTTTGATGGTCCTCATCACTCCTTTACATAGTTAATCTCTCCCTTACATATGCACATACTTTACTTTAAAAAAATTGTACATATATAATTTCCTTGACATATACTTCTTTCACATTGAAGTCCATGCCAAAGGTGTCAAAAATCTACATACAAATCTGTGTTGCATTTCTCTAATCAACTTCATATTCTAGCTATACAATTTGTAAAACTAAGTTTTAGTCTCTCAAGATATTTCTTCAAATTATCCTTGACTATGTCAGATATATTGATATGTACACAAAGTGCATATGATGCAACTTCAACTACGCTCAAGTCAGTATAAGAAAGTTTATCATAGGAGGTCTTAGCTACTAGATAGTCCTACAATTAACTCTACAAAATAATAATTTTTGGTGACAAAAAAATCGCTAAGAGTAGAGAATCTTCTAATTATTTTGTCCTTATCTATTTCAATGCCTTTGATAGCATTGTTAGTCTTCTCCATTTTAGTTCCAAAGTTTTCAATGTTTCCTCTAGTAGTCACAATCTAGTAGTGTATGTCTGAAGCTCACTCATTTGTCCTTTGATCTAATTATCAATATCTTATATGTAATTGTATGACATTATGCACTATCCATACAACTTTGTAGCTTCATTTGTGCTCTTCTTGAACTCCTTAATGTACATATCAAATGTTTTTAGAACATTTATGAAATTTGTGCATACTATATCAAACAATGATGCATCATTCTTTTCTTGTTCATGTATTAAAGAAATTTCAAACAAGGTTGTGGATTCTTCATCAAAAAATTTCACCAATTATTTCACCTTGTTATATAAGTCTAGATTTGTAACATTTGTGTGGACTCTTTAATTTTTTCTTTTTAGTAAATTTCTCAAGGATATCATTAGCCCTTTCTGATCATCATCATCATCATCATCAGATACTTTTGTTGTTACTAGAGTTTTTTTTGGAATTAGTGCAACTTATTTTTATTTTTTACTCTTCTTTTCTTCCTCTTGTCTTATTTTCTCCTTCTCTTCTCCTCTCTTACTTTCTTCCTTGGCTTTCTTTCTTTCTTTTTCTAATCTCTTCTCATTTTTAACTCTTGTTGTTTCTTCCTCTTTTCTTTTTTCATCTTCTTCCTTTCTCTCTGCTTCTTTTCTTACTACTTCATTATTTATTTCTTCTTCCTCTATCTTTCCTTTGTCTATATTTTTCATTTCTTCTTCATCATCCTCTTCATTCAATCTTGAGTAGGTAGTGATATTACTAACAATGTTAGTTCCATAAGCCAAAAATGGATTCTCTTTGGTATGAATTGTTATATGTCTACTATCTACTTGCATGGATTCAATACCAATAATTTGAGGAGGTGAATAATTTTGATGTGCTTCTTCAACTTCATCTATACCATCAAAAGGAGTCTTGGCCTCCACATAAATTGGACTTGTAGTTTCATGCTTTGTGCTCTCCTTGGTGGCTTCAGGCATAGAAGTCATATATTTTACTATGGATTCTTATGTTTCCTTCCCAACTTCTTCATAGTTGCATCCCGTAAGAATAATTTATCTTCTTTTATTTCTTACCAATGGTTTAATACCTTTAAAAATTCTTCCATGTCTTTCTTTGTGAAAACTTCACACAATTTGTTAATCATATTCTCTCTTAACTTAGTGTCTTCCTATACTATAATTTTTTTCCTATTTATAAATCTATTATTCAAATATTTTGGGATCTTATTTTGGATGCTATTAAATCTCCTATTCCTCATAATAATACTCCTTAAAATAGCAATTTTTAGCTATCTCCTATCCATGTTATTGTAGAAACTATAATACATATTCAACTCAACACAATTATCATTATCTATAATCTACATATTCATATTTTCTACTTTAGGTTTCCAATATTTCTTATTGATTGGTGTTCTTCCTTGTTCTTCAATTTCTTTATCAAATTCCTCAGAATCATTAATTTATAGTGTCTTTCTTTTCTTTCTATGTCCATTGATGGTTTGCTTGGCCCTTATCTTGGAGGATGGTGTTCGTTCTTTCTTAAGCTTCACCAATCTCTCTAATTTCCTTTTTGTAACTATTGTATCATCTTCAAGTTTCCTCTTTTGCTGACAGTATTGTACCCTAACTAGTTTGACATGCACAACTAATGCATATGGTTCACTAAGTATATATGAAGTAGGTTCTACTATTGTCACTCCTTCAGACAACACTACAACAAAAATTGGTGTGGTTTCCAACACCTTACTTTTCCCACTAGCTTTCATCTCCATTGTTATTCCTTTGATCTCATTAAATTCTTCTCTTATCATACCATATTTCTTTAGAGTGGATTATATTTTATTCTCCACATTATTTTTAATCTATTTTTTGTGAAGTTCATAATCAAATTCCATTATCATCTCTTCATAGGTACTCCATCCTAGACATTTCATGTCCTTTTCTAACTATAGAATAATTTGCACATATACTTCAATGAGTTCTTCACTCATTTCATATGTCATAGGCTCAATAAATTTTATCACAAGTTCTACTACCTCCATATATGTAGTATCAATTTCTACCATGAAACATATCTCATCATTATATTTCACCACCATAGGGGGAGGGATTCTATATCACAGATTCATCCCATATTGGAAGATTTTCATCATTCTATCAATGTCACTATCTATGACACTCTCTAATATCTCCTTGTAGCATTGTCTAACCATCTTCATTGAACATTCATTACTATCCCAATTTGCCATACCAAGGAACTTCTTGGTTGCATAGAAAATAAAGTGTGTTAACAGAGATTCAAATATTAAAAATGCATTCTTAGACTTCTTGAGTTTCACAATATTATCCAACATATTTACTCCAACAATCTCAAACATATTTACTTATTTTTCTCAACTCGCATTACATAGTTTGCATGCATGAATCTTGCTAGTGCAGAGTTCACTCTAGAACTATGATTAAATTTATATTCTATAATTTTGCTCAACACTTTGACTCCTTTTTCATGGATCATGTCCACTTGCATATTTCTTCCATCAAATTTGGTATACAAGTTTTTCTTAACTATATTTCTCACATTCATGTCAAACACTGGATTACAACCTTCATTTCTTAAAGCTGCAACTTTATGTATTAGGTCCTTTTTAATTACAATAGGCACATCACCTACCCAATACATTTCTTCATGAACTTGAATTAGGACAATTCTGGTCCACTTATGATTATATAATTTCATGTAGAACATAAAATTAATTAGATCCAACTCATTTAGGTATGCATAACCTAATTTTATGGTTAGGTATCCATTACACATAACTCCTAAATCCTTGTGAATATCTTCATCTCCTACAGTCTCAAATTTACAATAAATGTATTGAGAAAATTCATCTAATTGATCATCTATGAGAGAAACAAATAGGTTCTTCTTGAATTTATATATAGGCCTCTCATTTACATCACACAATGACTAGCTTTTCATACTAATAATTATGATATTCAAAGTTCCAACTTAAACCTTTTTAAAAAACCTTTTATATCATGATTTAGGGCTTCTACAACTTTGCACAAACTTTTCACTTGAATTTTCCATCAAATTGCCGACTAATTTTCTCCAAACTCTTCACATGATCAAATGGTACTAAATATCTTACTTGCAATCCTTAAATCATTTGAAATTTATCTTCACATTAAATGCACATCTGCTTCATCTTCAAAAGTTTTCATTGATTACTAGTAAAAAAAATTTCTTTTATATGATTTCTTGTGATCATCAAAACTCTTTTACGCTCCTCCATATCTTCCCCTTTTTATTATCTACCTTATACTGACTGCACAAATTCTAAGACACAATCTATTATTAGTTATGATTAGCTAAAGCTCTACATCTTTGGGAAACACTTAATTCAGATAGGATGAGTCACAAACAATTTATGACTTCAATTTCTTATTAGGTACATAAAAATACTACTCCTCCAAAATTGTATGAGAACATTTTGGATTAATATATTTCAAAAATGGTAACTTAAATTTATTAACATGCTCTTTGATTGCTTCCTTTTGACTGGTTTTTTGCCATCATCATTTCTCCTATCATTTCTATTATTGTTCCTTCTATAATTAGTTTTCATGTTGAAGTTCATTCTATACATTCTAAAAAATCTTATCCTATGTCCAAAGTTGTTTCATAATTGGCATACAAGTGCATTCCTTCCCTATTGGTTCCATTTTGACTTTCATGTGCTCTATAGTTCTTTGGAATATGTCTAGGATTGTTACACTTGTAACATACAAACTATTTCTTTTCAACATTAGATTTCTCTCCATCTTTAAATTTTCTTTGTGATCTTCTTCTTTGATTACCTATAGAGTTAGTATTCCTAAACATTCTACTAGTCCAATTATTACTATAAAACATAGGTTTCTTATAATCTATTTCTTTATGTCCATAACCATGATCATTATAATAATAGAAATTAGCAATAGGGTTAAAAGACTTATATTTGCAATCTATTTTCATATGACCAACTTCATTGCATATTAAGTATCTACCTTTGAATTCATGTCTAACTTCCTTAGATGATTCATGTTTCTTAGGTTTATTAACTTTCTTTGTTTTCTTTGGTTCATCATGTTTCATAGACAAATCATCTAGTTCAATCAGTTTAGATACTTCAGTAGTTGTGCTTTAGTCAATCTTACTAAGATCAAATTCCTTAGGGCACAGAACAACCAGATATGGTTATTTTCTAATTTCAACTTTCTTGGCTAATTTATCTCCAATAAAATATCCAATCCTTGTCTTATCATAAAAGGGTCTCTGGTAAAATATCTACTCATCAATTTTCTCACTAATGGAATAAAGCTTCTCTAAATGTTTTTTAGCTTGTGTTAATTCTCCTTTCACAATAATGTTATACTTTTTTAACTTAACATGTTCCATTTTAATAGAGTCTAATTCATATGTTACTTGATGTGATCTTAGGTCTACATTCTCAAATTTTAGTTCAGGCTTGGTTTTGCTATCATCTTTATTAAGACTTGAGTTCAAAACATTTCAAATCATTCTTCAAGATCTCAATTTTTTTCTTGAGAATTCCTACTTCATCATTGTCACTAATATGCTCATATGATTCCTTTTTTCAATTTTACATTATCAATCATGTCTTTTAGTTTTGCAATGTAAACTTTTGGTCATACCTATCTTTCAAGTTATCTCTTTCTTAAGTAAGAAGATCAATTTTCTCAAGAGCTACTTTAAGGTTTCTCTTCAACTATTCCATATTTTTAGGGATCTTACTCAAGTTGTTAGTCCTCTCCAAAGTAATTACGCTCTGATAAAAATTTTTAGAAATAGATAATAATGAGAGGAGGGCCCGAGGCTAGTCAATCAATATTCTACAAACTTTTGGCCACAACTAAATATTGTGAATTACTATATAACTTGCCTATGAAAGTAAACCAATAATTTTTAATAGTAAATATAACCATACACAAAGATAACTTATAACACCATTATTATTTAGCTAGGGAAAAATTGGCAAAGGGAAAACCCTAGTGGGGATGATACCCACAAAATGATTCACTAAAAGAAAGAATCATGTTAAGGATATTGACCTTGTTAGGAGTCTATGAAATACATATAGTGTATTGAGTCCTTTTTAGAGGACTAGGCCTTGTTAAAAGCCTCAAACCTATTAGGATTTGGTAGATCAAATACGATGTATGGAATAAGATCTCACTTCCCTAGAATGCAATATACATATAAGTTTATTTAGAAGAGTAGATATACATACAATACTATCTTACTATTGTATCTCCCACTTTCCATGATCATACATAAGATTTTGCGTCACATAAGGATAGCATATCATATGCACTTTGTCATTATCTCTATAAGATATGATCTTCGATTATATCTCACAAGTTAATAAATCTCTACTTAATTAGCTTTGATGCTTTTACACAATAGAAAAATAATCAAATAACTCAAGGTAAATGTCTAGTATGTTGGCACAACATGGTCAAGTAATTATTTTGTTTGTAAAGTATTTCCTTAATATGTACACTCTAATTAGTTGTGCTATGTTTTACTCTATTGATTACTTGAGCTGGTAATTTCACTATAACATGCATCATACAGTCCATACCCATCCATGCACTAGCATACATCATCGTGACATTATAACCTATTGATCTTTAACTGTGCATGTCCATACTCAAACTCTGTCGTCTATACATATTGTATCTATCTCTACACTGTTTCAACCTATCTAACACTTGGAGAATTTTCTAACTCTATATATGAAATGATAAATATATGTTTCCATAAATCACAATAGTTAGACATCTATCTAGCCATATTTCCAATATACACTTTTCTTGTTAATCTGCCAACCAAACCAAATCAACAACCACTACTCACTCACAAAATGTCTTTCTCTATGTGACAATGTAGTGGGATGTGGGCCCATGTTCAAGAGATGGGTATATGTCTTCTCAAATATAAAGATGATCAATGGTCCTTGTTAAATTAGAAGCCTAGGCAATAGCTATACCAATAAAGTGAGATATTTTGATGTAGAATAGACCTCGGGTCAAGTTGTTTGGTGGAACAAATTAAACAAGGATTTGTTGAATTTTGATTGGTCCATGTATGCCCATGTCATCCAGTATGAATGGGTCTGATGTATGAATTGAATAATTAAGATGCCAAGATTCTACTACAGGGACATAGGGGTTAGGTTTTCCTTTATATTATACTCTTTTCATTTTCTCTTTGAATAGATGGTTATCACATTCTCATAAACTCTTATAATGGTTATAGCAAGAATAAAGATCACAACACATGGTTTTTATCGCCAAAAGTGTTTCAAGTGGGACTTGATGATGGAAAAGCATCCAGTGGTGTAAGGGCAATCCTATATCACCCAAAAAAAATGCTTAGAGATAGTTTCTGTTTAATATGTTTTCATTTCTAGATACCCATTTAGGTCAAATAAAGGTTCCAACTCTCACAATTCCACTATTAGTTATTTGGATTAGAGTTTTATTAGATTTTAAGCACCTTGGGATACATGTAAATGTAGAAAATGAGTTATTTTTTTAATTGAGAAAAAATATGATGAGTTAGAGGGTGTAATTTGGAGGGATGATTGTATTGGAATTTAAAACACTCCAAAAAAAATCAGGTCAAAAGGATTTACAGTTAGAAAGTTATTGCAGATTTAATTTTCAAAGTCAAATATGGTGCACAAAATGGCCTTGTAAGGGGCCAAAGAATGAGGGATGAGAAAATCTAGTCCATAGACTATAGAGCACTTTGAGGGCTTTCCAAAAATGTTAACAGTTCATCAATCGGAGTTATAGTTCAAAAGTTATGCCTCCCGAAAGTTGGACTACCATTTCTAGATTCTTCTAATTTTACACCAACTTCTAAAGTGATTTTTGGAAGCTTATATTTTGGTGCTGGATGCTAATTGGCATATCTTAGAATGTATTCTTAACCCTAAACCATTTGGGGCTTATTTAAGATCATTTCTAGCATTGTAAAGGCAACTTTTAGTGGAGTTGGAGAGAAGGTATTGTGTGGAGGATTTCTTTCTCTAGAATCATACTATTGTAAACCCATAGGGAATTTTTCATTGATAATAATATTTCCTTTTTCCTATGTGTTAATTCAAGTCTTTGGTTGTGTCTCCATTAAGTGGTATTAGAGTAGGTTTTCTTGAGTGTGTAGATAGAGTGTCAACTGTGAGGCAGTTTGCACTAGGACTGTGTGGTTGTGGGTTTGAGAGAATAAGATGCATCCACGAAGGGAATGCGGTGTAAGGGTTGGAGTTGTTACTCCTAAGGTTAGAACCCTCCAGAGAAAAGTTCAAGCATTGTAAGAGGAGATATGCAAAGGATTGATTATTGTCGTAGGCAATAAAAGTGAGGAAGACAATGAAGAAGAACAAAAAATTGGATAGGAAGGGGAAGGTGAAGAGGAATTCCTAAATTAGGTAGAGGAGAGGCTTTTTAGGGCCATTTCTAATCTTGGAAAAATACCAAAAATTGATGTGGGTATGGTTTCAAGAACCCTAAACACAAATGAGTTGATTGATTGGATCAATAAACTAGAGGAGTATTTTGAGTATGAGAATATTAGAGACCCTAAGAGGGTTAGATTTGCAAAGGCCAAAATGAAAGGCCATGCCAAAATCTGGTGGCAAGAGGTTTAGCTAGAAAGGAATAGAAGAGGACAAGAAAAAATCACAAGGTAAGATCGCATGGTGGACAAACTAAAGAAGTAGTTCATTCCCATTGATTAAAAGCTTGATTTGTTCAAGAAAATGAAAGGGTTAAAGCAAGTAGGAAAATCTATCCTGGAATATACAGAGGAATTTTATCAACTTCTTATTAGGGTAGCACATGTAGAAGCTAATAAGGAGAAAGTTGCTTGTTACCTTAGTGGATTATGACCTAGCATTCGAGAGGAGTTAAGTCTAGTTAGAATGACTAGTATTGAAGAGGCATTCCAATTTTCCCTGCAAGTTGAAGAGAAGCTAAACAAAAAGTTTGATAGAAGGCAAAGAGGGCATGATGAAGGAGGAAGGGGTAGTGGTAGATCATTTGGAGGCTGAAATGAGACCTAGAACAAAAATGAAGATGTGGGTACTAGTAGGAACTAGAGGAACAAGGGTTTCAACCACTCCCATGATCAAAACTTTGGAGATCAGAGAGGAAGAGGTAGAGGATATGGACAAGGTTCAAGAAGAGGAGGCTTCCATGATACCCATTTTCATTGCAATGAAGAATGTCATCATGCATTTGAATGCCCTTAATGACAAGGAAGGACATATAGGAGAGTTGATGGTCAAGCAAGGGTTGCTCATGTGAATGAAGATGCATAGTCATTGCATTTTGAGGATGCAAAAAGAGGAGAGGTTCTCATAAATGAAAGGGTTTTACTAAGTGGTGAGACTGAACCTAGACAAAGGAGGAGTTTTTTTTGTACCAGGTGAAAGTGAGAGGGTAAGTGTTGTGATGTGATTATTGATGGTAGCAGCACTGACAACTTGGTGTCTAAGGAGATGGTCTCTAACCTAAAGCTCAAAAGGGAGAAACACCCCAAAACCTATCAGATTGCTTGGGTGAAGGATAATCATAAGGTCCTAGTCAGTGAACAATGTTTGGTGAAGTTCAAGATTGGGAGTTACCATGATGAAGTTCTCTGTGACATTATTCCAATGGATGTCTACCATTTACTATTGGGAAGACTATGACAATTTGATAGACATGTTGTATATTATGGTTATGCAAATACATACTTTCTGACAAAGGATGGAGTTTTCTACAAATTGAAGCCCAAGATAAAGGAAGTTGAAAAGGTATCCAGTAGTGCTTGGATATGTCTTGTTGATGGAAGAAATTTTTTGGATGGTATGAAACATCTGTGTATGTGTTATGCTTTGATTCCTAGAAGAGATAAGGAAGGTAGTAGTGAAATTCCACCTAAAGTTTCAGGCCTATTAAGTGAGTATGGAGATGTTATCTCTAATAATGTTATAGAAGGGTTGCCACCAATAAGGCAAATCAGTCATTAGATAGATTTAATTCCTAGAGCTAGTTTGCCTAACAAGGCTTCTCATAGGATGACTCCTACTGAAACTAAGGAGCTAAACATATAAGTGCAGGAGCTATTGAGGAAGGGTTTGATTCGAGAGAGCCTAAGTCCATGTGTAATAGCTATATTATTGGCACCAAAGAAGGATGGAGAGTGGAGAATGTTCACAAACTACTGTGCTATAAATATAATAACCATCAAGTATTAGTTTCCTTTGCCAAGAATGAATGATCTTATGGACTGCTTGAGTGGAGCTCAATACTTCACAATGATAGATCTCAAGAGTGGCTATCACTAGATACAAATATGAGAGGGAGATGAGTGGAAAACTATATTCAAGACTAAGGAGGGTCTATATGAGTGGTTAGTCATGCCCTTTAGATTGACCAACGTGCCAAGCACCTTCATGCGGCTTATGAATGAGGTACTAAATAAATTATGGGGAAAAATTTTTATTGTCTATTTGGATGATATTTTAATTTTCAGAAAGACTTTGAATAAACATTTATTGCACATTCATAGAGTCCTTGAAAGGTTGAGGGAAGAGAAAATGCTAATTAATTTGAAGAAGTGCAGCTTTGTAAAAAAGGAGTTAGTCTACTTGGGGTTTGTTGTATCATCTGAGGGTGTCAAAATGGATCTAGAAGGGTAAAAGCCACCTTGGAATGGCCAACTCCAAGGTTTGCTACTGAGGTGAGATCATTTCATGGTCTGGTTAGTTTTTATAGAAAGTTCATTAATAATTTTAGTGGTATATGTGCACCCCTGACTAAAACAATAAGGGGGTATAGGAAAGAGTTCAAGTGGACTATAGTAATTGTAAGGAGTTTTGAATTATTGAAGAACAAAGTGATAGAACAACTAGTGTTGGCACTTCCTAATTTTAGTAAAGTGTTCCAAGTAGATTGTAATGCCAGTGGCAGTGCTATTGGGGCCGTATTGAGCCAAGAAGGTAAGCCTATTGCATATTTTAGTGAAAAAATGATGCAAAGAAGAAGTATTTTGTTTATGATCAAGAGTTCTATGCAATAATTCAAGCCTTAAAGAAATGGAGGAATTATTTATTGCCAAAAGAATTTGTCTTGTATACTAATCACCCAACATTGTACTACCTAAATAGCTAAGGTAAATTGAACTAGAGACATATGAAGTAGGTAGAGCTCTTACAGAGCTATACATTTGTGTTGAAACATAGAAGTGGAAGGTCTAATAGGGTTGCAGATTCATTAAGTAGGAGATAGTTGTTGCTTACAGTAATGTAGGTTGAAGTGGTTGGGTTTAATGAACTCAAGAATCTGTATGCTAAGGATCCTAATTTTGCTGAAGCATGGAAGGCTTGCAAAGAACCTATTGTTGTAGATATAACTAGGTGGCTAGATTACTTGATTCAGGATGGTATGCTATTCAAAGGCAGTTGATTATGCATTCCAAGGAATTCCATGAGGGAAAACTTGATCAAAGAGAAACATAGTGGGGGAATGGCAAGACACTTTGGTCAAGATAAGACCATTGCCATTCTTAGAGAAAGTTATTTTTGGCCTTAAATGTCACAAGATATGAAGAAATTTATGTAGAGTTGTCAAGTATGCCAAGTAGCCAAAGGATTTAGTCACAATACTGGACTTTATCAGCCATTGCATGTTCCATCAAAGCCTTGCGAGAACAAAAGTATGGATTTTGTTCTTGGATTGTTAACGACACAAAGTGGTAATGACTCAGTATTTGTGGTGGTTGATAGGTTCTCTAAGATGACACTCATGATGTTGTACATGTTTCAGATTTATTTTTTAGAGAGTTGTTGAGACTACATGGTCTCCCAAAGAGTATTGTTTTCAAGAGAGATACTAAATTTGTGGGCTATTTCTGGAGGACTTTGTGGAAGAAGTTGAGGATAGAATTGAGGTTCAATTCTACACATCATCTGTAGTATGATGGATAGAGAAAACTGGTAAATAGAAGCTTGGCCAATTTGCTGAGGTGTTTAGTGGGAGATAAGCCCAAGGGGTGTGATTTGATTCTGCCACAAGAAAAATTTGTTTACAATAACTCTGTAAATAGGAGTACTGATAGATCACCATTCCAAATTGTGTATGGGAGTAGCCCAAGTACTGCACCAAAATTGAGAAAGATGGAGCAAGGGGAGAGGACAAGTGTTGAGGCAGAGGAATTTGCTGAACATATCAAGAGCCTACATGAGGAGGTCCATGCACACATCACCAATATGGATCAATAGTATAAAGCTAGGGTAGACCAAAGGAGGAGACATAAGGAGTTCCAAGTAGGGGATATGGTTATGGTACACTTATGAAAGCAATAGTTTCCAGTGGGTACTTACAACAAGTTGAGGATGAGGAAATTTGGCTCCTGTAAAATTCTGAAGAAACATGACTCGAGGAATGCATATGAGGTGGAGTTACCAAATGAGATTCACATTTCTCCTATCTTCAACATTGTAGACTTAACATTATAGCATGATGATGGTGCCGATGAGAGGTTGATGCTAGAACCATGTCCAATTCCTACTTCTAAGAAGGAGGAGATAGAAGAGATTTTGGATAGTGTCAAGTGGGTAGGAGTACTCGAAATAGGTAGTATAAAGAGTACCTAGTGAAGTGGAAAGGATGACCAATAGAGGAATCAACTTGGATATCAGTAGTGGAGGTTTCCCATTTGGGTTTTCCTCTACCATAAAGTGATAGGGTCACTTTTCAATCTACCCTAGGTGTCTGATGCAGGAACATCTAGTGGTGTAAGGGCAATCCCATGTCACCCAAAAATATGCCTAGATATAGTTTCTATTTAATGTGTTTTTATTTTTGGATACCCATTTGGGTCAAATAAAGGTTCCAACTCTCAGAGTTCCACTATTAGTTTTTTGGGTTAGAGTTTTATTAGTTTTTCAGCACCTTGGGATATGTGTAAATGTAGAAAATGAGTTCTTTTGTAATTGAGAAAAAATTATGATGAGTTAGAGGGTGTAATTTGGAGGGATTATTGTACTTTTAATTTAAAACATTCTAGAAAAAGAATCAAGTCAAAAGGCTTTACGGTTAGAAAGTTAGTGTAGTTTTAACTTTCCTAGAGACCTCCTAAGAGTGCTTCAAAGTCAGATATGGGGCACTAAATGGCCTCATATAGGGAAAAAAAATGGGGGATGAGTAAATTTGGTCCATAGGCTGTAGAGAAATTTGAGAGCTTTCTAAAAAATGTAAATAGTTTGTCAATCAGAATTATAGTTCAAAATTTATGCGTCTCGGAAGTTGGACTATCTTTTCTAGATTCTTCTAATTTTACACCAACTTCTAACGTGATTTTTGGAACCTTTTGTTTTTTTGGTGGATGGTAACTGGCATATTCTAGAATGTATTCCTAACCCTAAACCATTTGGGGCTTATTTAAGAATATTTCTAGCATTGTAAAGGTAGCTCTTAGTGGAGTTAGAGACAATGTATTGCATGTAGGATTTCTTTCTCCAGAATCATACTATTGTAAGCGGATAGGGTATTTTTCATTGTTAATAATATTTCCCTTTTCCTATGTGTTAATTTTTGTCTTTGGTTATGTCTCCATCACTTGAAGAGTCAATAGGGACTTGACATATCAATGGGCCATGTGGATAACATCAAGAAGTCTAATTATGTAGGAACCTTCATTTTTAATCCTAAGATGATTAGACAACCCACATTGTCTCGCAAGGAATCTATATCTACATGGCGATGAAGCATGACACTTCCACATGTCATGTCTACTTTATCATGTGTAATTTCAAATGAGCTAATGTGATCACTGTTTTGGTTGATGATGGTTCCCAAAGGATTAATCAGATGGTCACTAAAATGTCAAGGGGAGATTACAGCCATCTAATGTAAGATAGAAGATGATGAACAATAGATGTTTAAATTTGGTGTTAAAATGAGAAAATAGGTTTTCTTTAGCTTGGTATATTGATGGAAATTTCATACAAATTTATGTTTTTATTACTACTATGATAGATTTAAAATGTCTCACCTCATATTAAACTATTAACATTTACATGCAAAATTTGTAACATTCATAAATCCAAGCTTGAAGGTTTACAAAATTAGATTAAGGGTGTTCTAAAAATTCATGAAATTGACTACTAATTTTTTTCTCTTCCCATTCTCTAATTTAAGAGATTATGTATTTTGTGATCTACATTGAACAATAAAATCCTAAATAAGCCCTCATTATCTGGATATCCTATAATAATAAATTATGCCTCCAAAAAAGTATTATGTAAAGTTCAATTGTAAAAATAAAAGATGACAATGTGATTTTGTTGAATAATTTCCTAGGTCAAAAGAGGGCAAGGAAGCAATTGAGGTATGGAAAACCTTGAAAACTAAGGTATGCCCTAGTCTAAAGGATAGGTATGGAAATGTCTATTGCACAATTATGCCAACCAAATGTTTAGAATATTTGAGGTGGTGGTATTTTTGAGTGAATTAAAGAACCCATCTTAGTAATGTTTGGCAATATGATTTGGGTAAATTGGTAATGTCTACTATTTTCCTCAATATTGACTTACTATTAGAGTTGGCAGATGGATATGACCCAATTTCACACATAATTGGGGACATAGGTAGAGAGGTTCTATTAAAAAATAGAGTTTCCATCATAGAATTTTTTGGTCTCCATCCAACTAAAGATGTAACTCATAGGATAGATTTCAATTTTTTTATAGAAGCTTTTGATCAAGCAGGGGAGGACATGCAACATAAATTGATAGTTTCCTTCTTAAAAGAGGTATATGGAATCAAATTGATACCTCTAGCTACATCACACATTCATAGGTAATTTTGAACATTATAGTTATATCAAGGTAAATATTCATACTACTCTTTACTAGGTATTATGACTAACAAATAGCATGAAATTCAGTAAAAATACTATGTCAAAGTGTCTTGGAATTTAGAAATATGGGGATGCATGAGTCTATGATTTCCCAAGGTATCTTGATGAAAATATTAATGATGGATTGGTGTAATTGAAGAAAGGTGAATCAACATATTTTAGATGCTACTCACTTTGATTCATATGACTCTTTTTCACAATAAAGATTATTTTGTGGATATCGAGTTTGAAAAGGGATGATGAAGTGTTGCATATTTAGTTGTGGTCAACCATTTTGTCACTAGATTGGGAGGGTTCTAGTATCATGTTATTTAAAAACCAATTTGGGACTTCTCTAAGAGGAAATATTTTTTCTATTTGTAAGTGATTTTCCTCACTCTTTGAGAATTTTCTTGAGGCCAATTAATTTTAATACAAAATGAAAGATGTATCACCAATGGGGGTATATCTATTTTTACCCTCATGCCATAGTTATTAGAATATATATGGATTTCTAGGAAGTTCTTTTTTGTTTCCCAAGTATGTTCCATTAAGGATTGGTTTTCTTGAAGTTAATAGGTGGATTGGCATGCTTCAAGAGAGAAATTTCCACAAGAAAATGCTCAAAAGGGAACCTTGTTTCCTGATCTTATAGTTTTTCACCACTATGCAATCATTAAAGATGGAAGAAATATTCTAGTTCAATTTATTAGGTCATAAAATTTGGAAGTTAGTTCAAAATGGATTAATGACATAAAGGGTTTCTATGGAAGATTAATGGAAAAAAAAATGTTAAAATGGGGTTATCATTACACCAAAAGACCAATTTATCAATGCTCAATACAAACACTCAACTTGTACTATATAAGAGGTAGTTAAGACCTTGTCATAAATCTTGAGGGGACTACTGAACAAATTTATAAAAATCTCCCTCTCAATGTTACTTGAGGTTTTGATGATTCAAACCTGTGACCAAGCTCTGATACCACTTGTTAGAGTTGGGTTGTTATTGCACCAAAAGACTAATCTATCCATGCCCAATACAACCACTCAACTTATAGTACATAGGATGTACTTAACCCCTTGTCATGAATCCCAAGTGGAGTGTTGAACAAATTTTTAACAATAAATAAGGCACTTAGTGGTAAGAATACATTTTTTTATTCAGAGGACATCATTAGAAATGATGAAGACTTGAAATAATTGAAAAGAAAGAAAGTATATTGGTATACATAATAGGAAACATTGGAGGAAATTTAAGATGAGATTCCAAGTTATGATCCACTCACAAATTGTATGAACCTAGTTCATAAGTTGTGAGTACTTTTTGATAAATTCTTAAGTATATATGATACCATGAATGGACCATTGGGAAAAATAAAGAAGGAAAATGTAACTCTTGTAGATGATGTAGGAATTTTAAATGTGTAATTTCAATTTGATGATGTAGCAATTGAGAGGGGAATTCGTTACTACAAAAATAAATCTCAAATACCCTACATGTTAATAAAAATCAAAAACTCTGATTAAAATGTATTTTGTTGTAACTTGGCAAACACACATGCACTCAGTTTGCACTAGAAAATGCTATAGGTTAGCAAATACTGAGAATCAACTTTAACTTTTCAATAACTAAATATACTGATCTTAATTTTATTAACGATGATTTAACATATCTGGATACACGTAAAAAAAGTAGCATGAGCATAATTGACACCAAGATTCGATATGGAAACCCAATTTGGGAAAAAACACCAATTGTACCTAGTTACTAATTTTCACTCTTTTGAAGTGAGCCATATTAGGAGCCAATTCTATTAAAGGTTACAAAACACACTTTTTTGTGTGACCCTATTAGAGGATTTAATCACCCTATTAGGAGTAGCCTTGTTATAGGTCTTTAGACAATTCAATTTAGAAATGCCACCTTGTTAGAGCATTTACAAATAGTTGTTAAGCCAACTCTGTTAAGAGATTTAGATCACTACTATAATTGTTAGAAAGTAACAATAATATGACTTGATTTTTGATGCAGCTAGATTGTTGATTAAAAATCTCAATTTTGGCTTGTTTACTTGATCGTTCCTAAACTAATGTACCTTTGTAGCTCAATAAGGATATTTTTCTTATCCTTCTAATTTTCTTCCTCTAAGAATCTTCAAATCTTCTATTATATTCCAAAAATTCAATCCTCAACTTGACCTTATATTTATATTTTAAATAATTTCAAGTTAGCTTGAATACAATTGACCATACTTAATATTCATCTCCTAGGTCAGATAGAACCCACAAACAAATCAATTGAACTCTATATGCCAAAACAAGAAAGTCCTTCACTAGCTGACACTGCTCAATAGACACTAACTTAGAAACAATTTTCTTGTGTCAACCAACTAAATTAGGTTAACACTACATATTCACAAAGTTCCTTTAGTAACTGAGTGAGCTTGATTAACATTGGTTCCATCCAACATATATATTCTTAATTGACTGAGCTTGGTTAACACTGAACTTCTGTGAACTTCTCTTTATCACTTGAGTGAACTCGGTAGACATTATCTTTTGAACATGGAAAATAGTGGAATGTTCAACAAATATAGAAAGATGTATTCAATTCCCAAGTGAGATTGGAATGCACTGACTAGCAATAATATGATGTGTTTTGTAACATCAAAGACAATACACAATTAATCAATTATTTTCAATAATCTCCCTGTTTGGCATTGATGGCAACACAACATGTCAAAGTAAAATAATTTTTCTTTTAAAGAATAAAGTAAGGAACATATCTAAGGGATCATGTTATTGTGAGTAATCTGAACCTTGAAGTTAATAGTTGGAGAGACATTCTAGGAAAAAGAGCTAGCCATGTTAAGAAATGGGTGTGTCGGGATGGGAGGTGGTCACCTCCCTTGACTGGGATTTTGAAGATCAATATGAATGGTTCTTCTCAGGAGAACCCTAGTCATGCTGGTATTGGTGTTATTGGTAGAGGCAGTGATGGTGATGGAGTTTTTCTCCTCTCCATTTACAAGGGTCAACATTCTAATAGTTTGATGGAGGCTGTGGCTATTAAGGTTGCTATTGAGCATGGTTGTGCTTTAGGATGGTTAAGGATCATCTATGAGTTTGATTCTTAGATTTTTGTGGATATGTTGAATAACTAGAGGATGGAAGATGTTAATTGGAAACTTGCCTCTATGGACAAATAAATTCTTAGTCTTTGTAAGTCCTTAGACTCTATCTCCTTTCATCATATCCCTCATGAATGGAATAGAGTGGTGGACTGACTAGCAAAGTGAGCTTTTGAGAATGTGGGTGGATGGGATACTAATGGTAGGGGTAAGTTTTCTTAAGAGTATTGTGAGATCATTGATCAATTTTTATTAGAGGACAGGAGTATGTAGTGTTGTTTTGGGCCTTTGGTCTTTTCTTTATAAACTTGGATTTGATTGAATAAATTTTTACCCCTCTATTTCAAAAAAGAGAGTAAGGAACATATCCTTAGTATCATATTGATTCTCATCCATGAGAACTGCATCTTCCTTTAGTTTCTCCCTCTATCAGCAAAACTCTTTCTTGAACATCTTCTTCTAATAAAAAACTTTCCATCTTTGATATCAAACTAAGCTCTCCCTCTTTGACATCTCTGGAAATATGTACTCTCTCTCTCTCTCTTTATTAAATTTCTCTAACATATGACAACAAATTTCTCCCTCTTTGCAATCTCATGCCAAAAATAATATTCAATGAATATCAATGTACCTCATGTACTAATTTGCATGCAATGTGCCCTTTCCAATACTACATCAATTGACTAATCTTCAACATGCTTTGGTTGATGCATTACTAAACTTTATTTATTAAGCTTGCGATAGGGTAATGACCCCCAACTTACCACTTAGATACAAAAATGCATCCTTGGGTAATGGATTAGTGAATATGTCTGCAATTTGTTCTTTAGTATTCACATATTTCAATCTTACCTCTTTATCTTGTACCATTATTTGTGAAAATTATGTTTTATAGAAATGGGCTTGGTTTTGGTATGCATCACATGATTCTTTGATATATTAATTGCACTAGTGTTATCATAAAATATAACCAGTAGATCCTTGATTTCTATCCTTATACCTACTTATAGTTTCCTGAAACAAATGACATTTTAACAATTAACTACTACGGCCACATATTTTGCCTTTGCTATGGAATGAGAAATACAATTTTGATTCTTACTTGTCCAAGACACTAGTCTTTTACTAAGAAAGAATGCTCCACCCTTGGTTCTCTTTCTATCATCAACACTTCTTGTCCAATCAACATCTATGAATGCTTTCAAATCCAAATTGCCTCCATTTTTGTACCATAATCCATATTCTTCTATACCTTTTAGATACCTCAAGATTTTCTTAATTTTCATCATATGATTTTCTTTAAGATTTGTTGAGAATCTTTCCACCATACTGACTGCTAATGCAATATCAGGCCTTATGTGCACTACATATTCCAATTTTCCAATCATCAATCTATATGTATTTTGATCTACCTCCTTAGAATCATCTTTTTTGGAAATCTTATATCTAGTAGACATTAGTGTTCCAACTAGTCTTGAATCTTCCATTCCAAAATTCTTTAGTATCTCCTCAACATATTTGGATTGAGTAATGTAGATACCATTTTTCTTCTATTGGATTTGCAATCCAACAAAGAATTTTATCTGTCCAAAAATGGACATCTCAAATTATTTACTCATCTCTTCTAAAAATCGATTGTATAAGTCATCACTTCCTATAAAAAAAAGTATCATCCACAAAGATTTCTACCAATAAAATCTTCTTTTCTGGTCCTTTGATATACAAACTATTGTTATCATTTGTTCTTTGAAAATCAATCTTTATCAAGTAGTTATGAAGTTTTTCATACCAAGCTCTAGGAGCTTGCATGAGACCATACAATAATTTGTGCAATTTATAGACCATGTCCATTTTTCTAGGATCAACAAAACCATCAGGTGGTGTTATGTAAACTTCCTCTTCAAGAATGTAGATTTTATACCAATTTGATAAAGTTGAAATCTTTTATGTGTTGTACATATGATAGAAAAGTTCTAATACCTTCTAATCTTCCAATAGGAACAAAAGTTTCACCATAATCAATACCTTCTTCTTGAGAATAACCTTTACAAGATAACTTTTTTTTGCTCTTGGAAGCTTCTCCATTTTCATTTATCTTATTTCTGAAAACCCACGTTGTGCCAATCATACTTTTATCCTTATGTCTAGGAACGAAAGTCCAACTCTTATTCCTCTCTGTCTATTCAATTTTTTCATTTATAGCTTCAATCCAAATTTTATCATCCAAAGAATATTTTACTAATCTAGGTTCAAATTCAACAAGCAAACATGAACATTTTAATTTGTTTCTTAGCATTGTTCCATTTGAATTGTCTCCAATGATCTAATTAGGTGTATGGTTCCTTGTGACATATCTTGTTAACATAGGTACTTTGGATTTAGAATTTGTTCCACTAACCTCTTCATGATCTTCTATATCAAGCTCAAGTCCCACTATCTATGACTTAGGTCTATTAGTCTTGGTGTACTCTAGAAATAATTTAGTAGCTTCTGAATGCAACCTAGGTGCTTCAGACTATAACTTGGGTTACACTAGCTGCAACTTAGTAGCTTTTGGAGATTTTGGGGACTCAAGAGGTGAGACCTCCTAACTTCCAGATATATTTGGCAATGTATCAATTTCAAAATAAACAAATCTTCTATAATCCTCAAGTTATTTATGCTTTCTTCTTTACTCTTTCAAGAAATCTCATCGATTCTCATATGTGCACTTTCTATGATCTTATGAGTTGACAAATTCAATCATCTATATGCTTTACTTCTGTAGGAGTATCCTAGGAATATGCCTTCATCACCTTTGACATCAAATTTACCTTTCCTAGTGTTGGTTATGTTTTTACCTTGTGCTTTCCTAAATATGTTTTTCTATAAATGTCCCTAGTTCTTATTTGTAAATTAGGGTTTGGTCTTATCAAAATTGGTTAACCCTAAGAAAAATGCTAATTAAAACAAGATTTTTAACCTAAGCAAGCCCTTTAGGTCATATATTTTACCTTTAAATTGACCAAGAAATCATTTTGAAATAAAGTATTTTTTAGGAACCTTTTAAAGATTTTTAATTTTTCTTCATAGTGTCTTGAAATATTCCTTACTGTCAAATCATTTAAGGATCTATAGTAGTTGTGTTGTCATTATAAAAAATTGTATGGAGTTTATTACACATGATATTGCAACCAAGGAGGTTCTACACATGGGACATAGTAATGTGTGCTTGATCATCTACACCATTAGATCTTTCTAGGATAATTGGTGGTCTCTATGTCACCACAAAAAAATGTTAAGTTTTTACCAATGGTGACATAGCGACCTGCCAAAAAAGTAAAACACAATGGGACCAAACCTAAAGACGGGCACTAGGATTTTGGTCTTTCATAAATGAGCTTCGTCAGCATGATGGAATGTCAAAAATATTAGGTGCAATAAGTAAAATGTCATAATGAGAATGTTCTTATTTCATGCTAATAGATTTCTTTGAAATATATGATGGTCACTATGTTGCCACCATAATTGTGAAAACTTCACTGGATGTGACATAGTGACGACCTATGAAATTAAAAATGTGGTGGGACCATAAAGAACACTTGCCATAAAAGCCCTACCACCATGTCAAAGATGATTTTATGTCATATGCCACTTGGATTTGTACTCAAAAAATGATACATGTTGATTGGAGCTGTACTCAAAAACTTGGTCAATTTTTACTGCATGTAACATGGAAACCAGAGGAAATTTAGAAGGACCTACCAAAACTACATTAAAACAATCATGAAATATACATCATCCAATCAAATTTACATCAATGATGGTCACTATGTTGCATGTAGGAGTTGGTCAATGTTTATGCATAGCGACATAGAAAGAGCACGACATGTATTCAAAGGTGCCAGTGGGTCCAAAATAAATTTCCAATAGTGAAAGAAAAGGCTTATGTGGTGACATTTGAATGGATTGACTACCAAACTAGCTGATTGAAACTGAGTCATCAACAATCTTGTTCCTAGATCATCAATTTTTTTGAAATCAATGGCTTTTTTTCAAATTTAGAAAGTGATGCCACCCTATGTTCCTTACAATCCATTTATGAGATTTAAAGCTCCCAGTATGAAGTGTAACTAGGAATATATTGCAAGATTGCATTGAATTATTCTTTATATAAACAAATTTTAGAACATCAAAGAGTTGAGAGACATTGATGAATTGTTCCTTTTGTGGTCAGAGTGCAAAATAATTTTTGGTATCCACAGTGCATTGCAAAATTGTAGTAAAAGAGTAACAAACAAACAAGTAAGTATCCAATCCATTAGACAATAAATAATTCTAATTTTCTACATCATTAGCAAACATGTCTCCAAAGAAAGTTTTTTTGGGAAAGGTAGACTATGAAAGTAGAAACATTCATGATGACCTTCTTGAACAATTGCCTAAATCCATGATTGAGTCAGCCCAAGTTGAAAACTTAATTCATGTGAACCCTAGGCTCAAAATTGTAGATGACTTGTATGACAAAGTGAATTGGGTCAGGGATGCCACCACTTCTAAATCTAGGCTTTATCTTTTTAAGAAGTGGTTCTTAGAAAGAAAATAGTTTGCTCCCCATGGGAATATTTGGAATTTTGATTTGGGAAAGGTGGTGGTCCTTGGAATTTTCATGGATATTGACCTATTCACAAAAATTGATAAGAATTATGATCCAATAGTGAGGATGGAAATAATATTGGATGGGGAGTACCTAATAAGCATAAGTGTTGAATAAATTCAACAAGTTTTTGGTTTGGAACCACTCTTAGATTACCATGAGACCATTGACATGCCAGGACTAGAAAAGGAATACTTATCTAAGAGGGAGAGGGTTAGGAAAGGTGTACTAAGGGCACACTTGGGCTAACTTAGAAATTTTCCAATGGTTACAAAATCTACTAAAGATCCTTTTAACAAGGAATTTTTTACTTATAGGGTCATAGAAATATATATGATTTTGTGTAGGGTTTTTGGTGAGGATGAAAAAAATTTTATGTGAATAAAATTCATGTATATGATGACTTAGATTTATTCTTTTGGTGTGGATATTATTTTTGATTTTGCATCCTATATAGCAGAAGAGATCCACATAGGATTAGTTGAAATTGAAAAAGGTAAGGTGGAAAAGAATTCTGGCCTTTATTCACTATTAATGTACATGTTCTTGTTTAAGGGGGTAACATATTTTGAAAAAGAGATGGTCCTAAATAGAGAGTATGAAGGAGAGGCTCTTCCAGTCTAGTTGTGGAGTGCAGACATGACCTGGAATGGAGAGGAGGCTAGTTTTGTTAGATTCGATAGGTATTTTGCATCTAGATTAAGATGGCTCATATTAAGGAACAATCCCAGAATCCCCAAGCCACTGATGGATTTTATTAGGTTGATGGATAATCCTTTTGACTTGGAAGTGTCCCATAATTTGGCTAATATCATAATTACCTAGTTTCTACATTCTTTAGGGTATATGGTTTTCAAGGGACTCCTCATGTATTTCCCTACCAAGTACCTCTGAAGGTAGGGATAGCTAAAATGCTATGGAAGATAGGTGGGTTGGAAGAGAATTAATTGGTTGGTAGATCTAGAGGTTCACTTTTCCCCACTTGTACTATGACTCACCATTTTGTTATCACTAAGGGTGGCTAGGTATTTTTGTATAAATTTTTGGATCAGTACAAGATGGATGTATCTCACCCCTGCTATTGTGATACTAATGGATTCTTTGATATGTTTAAGTGAAGAGCTAAAATTGGTTCAAAAAATCATGAACAATACTTCCCCCAAAGATATAATAAGGAATGAGTTCTCCCTACAAGAGTAGGAGATCAAAAAGGAAAAGTGGAGAGTTTACTCTAGAGTTTTGTAATTCATTAATTATTTTGATGATAACTATAACCCTCTAAATGATGCAAAAATAGAGTCAAATACATTGAATAAAATAATGACCACTTTTCCTAAAATTATGGAGGTCATGAATGAAAAGAAACTATTCTTTATTAATTGAGTAAAAGAACAAACCTATGTCACCCTTTTCTAAAGGAAAATGCTAACAAAAGTATAACCATTCACCTTCAATGACATAAAACTAGTATTATTATTTTGAATTTTCAATTGAAGTAAACTAATGAAATGTGTAAAAAATTATGATGAAGTAAAAAATACTAAAATATAGGGGTTTAATTCCCACCACAAAAGTATAAAGAAATAAAAAAATTTCCATTTGAACTCAGACTATGTTATAGATAACATATAGAATAATCAAAAATAATAATTTACTTTATACCTATATTTTCTCTTTTACAATGATTCAACTTTCAACTAACCTAAAATCAATAGTTTTCATCTCCCACCACATTTTTCAAAACAAATATATTCTAACCAGAAGAAAAATTATACATTTTGGAAGAGGACTCTCTCCTCTAGAATGTTATATAATTTTTATATTTTTTTGATATGATTTAATATTTTTTTCTTTCTCAAAATTGAAATTTTTTTAAGAGTGTTAAAATATGTGCTTGTAGAACTTATAATTACAATATACTATATCTAATTAAAAAACTATTAACTCTATATGAGAATATTCTTAACATTGAGCTCTATAAAATGGTGTTTATATGTTACTAAAAATATATCATAAAAAATATTAATAGTTACTCAAACATAAGTTTTCTGAAATAATTTTATTTCTTTAGTAATTGGATACAAACTATTATAAAACATGCATTTAATAGACATTTCCAATTGGAAAAGTGTGAGACCACATATAACTTAGCTAAAATGAATTTATCTAGATCATATTTTTGAAAATTTTAATTTTTGAATAGAAATACTCAAATTCAATCGGTCTAATAAGTCAGCCTAAAAGGTAACACAACTTTGTACTTTTACCCAATTCTTTTCCTAAAAGGGCCAAAGAAGTTATGAGGAGGTTATCATTTACTCCTATAGTAGGATCAAGGTAGTTAGTTGTTCAAAGGAGACTTGGTTATAGTGTGCTTCAAAATAAAAGGGCCACTATAGATAAGGGGAACAAAATAATGGGATCAGCTAGTGTCATCATTGAGGAGAGACTAGATGATTCTGGCCCAAGAGGCAAAGGGTGGAAAAGGGACAGGCACCTCAAATTGAGGAATATTTAGCCATGCAATCCCCATTGTAGATAGGAGATGGACATATCACTAGGAGGAAGGTAGAATAGTTCGGATCACAAGGGGGAGTCTTCATTACTACAACAAAATTGGATGTAGGAAATCCTCAGGAATGTCCAATGCCAAATCTTGAATTAACAATGAAAGATTACTGAGGAAAGGAGTTGGACCCTATGATGGAATATACTAGCCATGAATTTATCTCTGATGATAATTTTTTCAAATGTAGAGCCTTTTACCAATTTTCTTGGAGGACTAGCACTAGAATGTTTGAAGAAATATGTAATAAGTTAAAAATAGAGCATCTTGAAAAGGAAGAGATAGATGTTCAAAATCAAATAAAGGAAGAGATGATGCAAGAATTCAAGAGCTTGACCCCAAAAGAAGGGAGACAAATGATAAAACCATCTAGAGTTTTGTTGTTACCCAATTGGGATAATACAAATGCAATGGTTTTTAATTTTTTTACAAACAAATTGAGTGTAGAAGAAAAGGGAAGGAAAGATGTGAAAGGTACCAAATTTAATCAAGACCATGCTGCACTAATCATTTGGTCAATGAGAAAAGGATCTAGGATTGGCTCTTTGTAGCCTGATGATACTGGCTTGATAGGAAGCCTAATTGTAAAGAGAGTTGAAGAAACTACCACTAAAGAGGCAACAAATCTAGGTGTTGGATTAGCCAACCTTACATTAGTCACAACTCAAACAGACAAGAGAGAAAGACTAGAGCTACAAAAAAAGTATGAGAAAGTCTTGGTTGCATACAATAAAGAGGTTTAAAAGAGGATTGAACTAGAGAATAAAGTGATGGGATGATCCACCAAGCCAAGAATCACATATCTTCACACACTAGTGGAGCCTTTTAAATCCACTTCTCACACTAAAATTCTAGACACACCACAAAGGCCACAATATTATATTGTAGAAGACTTTGAAGAAGAATAAAGAAAATTATGGGCACTGCATGTGGAACTAGATGTGCAACATGAGGATAAGCTAAGGAAAGCTCTCATGTATTTAGTTAATAAAATTGATTGGCCATCATTTTATGAGAAATTGAAAAAGACAATAAATACATGGGATGAGATCAATGCTAATGATAAGCCTTGAAGCCAATTGTCAATAAATGGAGTAAAAGGAGTAGAGAGATTACTCTTTTATATTTTTCGATCATTAGTTTATCATATGGACAAATAGAAAATAGTTATTATATGGCTAATGATCTCTCAAAATTTGATGATAAAAGAGTCGAGCTACAAAGGAGAATTGTCATTTATTTGGACAAGTACAAGAGTGTTAAATTTTATTTGTTCCCACATTCTTTAGATAAAGAAAATAAATTGAAAAATAAGGAGGAATGGGCTCAGGAACTACATGACCTATGTTGTCTAAGGATGAATAGAGTTGTCAATGAGAATGGAAATGCATGGTGGTATGTTACAATAGAAGAAATTGTAAAAGTTAAATTATTCTTTGATTCTTTAAGACAAGATTACTTTGAAATGGACAAAGTTGTAGAATATGTCATGAAGAAGCAACATGATATTCTACATTTTAATTGGCCATTTGACACACTTTTTGACAAGTGGATGGAAGAATTCATTGATGCAAAGTAGTTAGAACATGATAAAATTGATGATGAACATGTGGAACAAGATAAAGTAAAAATTATTAACACATTAGTAAGAGAAGAAGAGGAAAAAGGTGAGTAATCAACTAAAATTGCAAGCATAGAAACCTAGATTGATGACTTGGTAGAAGAGAAATTAGATACAATTGTTGTCTTATCAATTGATATTGATATACATGGAGAGCCTCGAGTGGAAGTAAGCCTACAACAAGCTAAGTTGGATATATCACAATCAATCCCACTGGCTACAACCTCTAGGGAGCTACAATAGTAATAAGGCCAATCATCAATTTTTTCACTCATAGAGAAATTATAAACACAGTGTAATAGAAAGTGGTCCCACAAAAGAATGTTATAATGTAAATTTTTTTCTTGTTTCACACATTTTTTTCTTTTATGATAGTAACATTGTAGATATTTTTTCCGTCCTAAGGACAACTGTTAGTTCCTCTATGCATAAAGCTTGTTGAATCTAATACTATATAAGTGAGATTCCAAGGCTAGAGGAAGGGTCTGAGTCATTTACAATTTTATTCTTACTAAGTTTTGTTTAGTCCAATCTGGATCCAAACTTTATGATGTATTTTCCTTACAATTTTCTAAGAATACATTGATGTTATAGGATCTCGATGCCTTATCTTGAATCATTTTCAATTCTATTACATTTGTTATATAATTTTCAAAGGAAGTTAATATAAATATGAGTTGTCCCCATATTTGTTGTTCCTAAATCTTTTCTCCAATTCTATTATCTAGTTACCTTGAAATTGCATAGGCAAAGCTTGTTCAATTAAATACAATTATGTTAAGTTGTGTATCATTTTCACTATTTCTTTTAATTCAATGAATTAGGTAAATCCTTTAGTAAATAAAATAGGAACTCCATGGTATTATTAAGACATGTATAAGAATGAGTTTTAGTGAGAATTGGTGATAATATTGATTGTAATGTAGTCAACTAGATCCATAAATTGGATATATTCTGATTCCCAATGGATGAGGTACTGATCAATTAGTTTAGTCTACATATGAGGAACCCATGAATTAGTATCAAGCTTAATTTCAAAATCAATTTTACTTTAATGTTTGAAGAATATCAAAGCTGGTCAACACTTATTTACATTTAAATTATGAGTCTTAGTTAGCCCCTAATGCCTAGAGTTACCTATAAATCGAAGAAGAATTATGACCCATCTACTATAAGGGATGTGTATTGTTATTGAATATCATAGAATGAGTGAAATATATATGTAGTATCATGTTGTAAATATTTCATCCCTCAAGTGTAGTTGCCTTGGTTTTTACAAAGCCTAAAGAGTAGAAAAATCTTTTTGATTTTGTCGAAGTTAGGTCTAGATCTGAAGCATACATAATTGTTTATAGGAATTACCTAATCCTTGGGTTATTGTGATCTTTTTATCTTGGCATTAAGTATTTTTTTTCTTAATAGTGTAAAAACACCAACAGAAAGGTGACTCTACTAGCAAATTTTTTAACACATGTTTAGATGTAAAATTTACTATAGTTTCTTTGGTTATGTCAATATATGTTTTGTCAATTTCCTTAGAAATTAACTATGGTTATAATGCACTTTTCTAGTGAGAAACCTTGAGAATTTAGGAAAAAAGAGAAAAGAAAAAACCATAAGTACCACAACTATACACTAACATATACAATCCTTACAAAGTGTCTTATCTATCAAAGCAAGAGTTGCAATCTTAGATCTATTGTGATTGGTTCCTCTATGTGTCAACCTATTTCATATTATCTTGTGTCCTTCCCTTGAAGTCAAAATTTATTTTATTGTTATTTTCCTTAGAATAGGGTGGCAACTTAGTCAAGGTTTTGAAGGTAGTGCTTATTGGTAAGTAATATCCAGAAAATGGTTGACAAGAGGAAAAGTACAAGACCCTATGCAAGGGCCCATCCTGACATACCATTATATACTGATTTACACCAAGGTGGTACAAAGAACCAAAACAAAACTGAAGTAGATGTAAATCCCACATGGAAGTCTAGGGTTAGTAATTAGTAAGCTCTTAATATCAACCAGTGGTGAGGAGATAACTTTCCTCATTGAGCTTTGAATCAGAAACCACGACACTTTTAGGAGGAATATGTAGTACCCCATTGCAAGATGAAAGGGATTATCAAGACAAGAGTATGTCTCCATTGGGAGATGTATTACATAGACCAAATGTGATAGATGAAATAAATCACAAGTTGGGATATAAGAATGTAATGGAAGATCCTTTTAATCCTAGAGCAGTTCCATATGTGGAGGAAAACCTTATAGAGTTGGATGGTCTTGTTGATTTAGAGGCCACTTCTACAAATCCAAAAGAAGTATACTTAGAAATAGGAGTTTTAAAAAAGTGGGTTGCAGAAGAAGAAGCTAAACATGCTTGTTTAGAGAAAGAAAGCAAAAAATCCACCTTGAATGCCATTGTTGAAAGAGATAACTTGCTTAGAATGATGGCTGCCATAAAGGAAAAAAACAAGAAGTTAGAAGAAAGGACTTATGTCCTTCATGATGATTTTTTTAGGGATATTGACAGTATAAGATCCAAGGTTCAAGAACAAGAAAAACTCATAAGCCAAAAGAAAAAACCTGTCATATCCCATTCCCAACCTTACAAGCTTGTTTAGAAAGATCAAGCAAAACATACTATGAAACCCATAGATAAAGGGAAAGGCAGGGTTATAGGAATCCAAATAAATGAGACTCAAGCCATATCAAGTAAATTTTTAATCCTTCCCATCTCTAAACTAGATCTAGACTTGGAAAAGGCTAGGAATGAGAAGGAGGATCTTGCCAAATAGCTTGAGAAGGTTAAAAATGAAGCCCAAGCAACAAAAACAAGGAGAAAAATTCAATTCATCAAATCCAATTCTACCTTAACCTCATGGCCAAATCTATCCACCCAAGTTATAGCTTTTGTATCTACTTGTGGACCAGTAGTTCCTAACTAGACCATGTCACAATCTACCCCTGCTTCATCATCTACTATTAAGACTCAGATCCCTATTGTTCAAGCTCAAAAATCTTAAAGTGTTGTTCATAATCAAGCCAATTTTTAGAAGCTCATATACATTAAAAAGCAGAAATAAATGTCATTCCTTGGAATTCATAGCTCTCGACACCCAATATCATTTGAACTAAGAGACAAAGTTGTTAAATTGTATATAAATAATGTTGTTACTAGTGAAGAGAACTTAAGAATTTCCATAGATATGCTAAATGATTTTGAGTTTGAACATGAGGAGGTGGTGATGGAGTTGATTGTTCACTCACCGACTAAGGATGCAAGTAATTGGTTTAGGAGACTACCAGATGATAACATTAGTTCTTGGAGTGATTTAGAAAAATTGTTCAAAGAAAATTATGGAGACAACACTAATGTTGGTTTTATGTTGAATGAATTCAACAACATAAAGAAGAACCCTAATGAATCTACATTCAATTTCAATGTAATGTTTCAAAAGGGAATGTACAAATTGTTCTAGGTTATGGGGTTGAATGAGGATGTTTTCCTTACAACATATTTAAATTATTTTGATAGAAAAATGGCTTATCAACTAAGAGATAAAGATCCCAAGACTTTAAGGGATGCTCACAAGGTTGTAGTCAATACTAAAAATAATAGAAAAGCATATGGTAAGCTAGGAAGGATAGATGATCCAAAGTTGTTCAATCCTAAGAACAGTAAGAAGGAGAATGATAAAACTCCTATGAATAAGAAACCTGGAGATTCCACAATAGGTCAAGTACTAGAGTTATTGAAGAAGATGAACCCATCAACTTTTAACTCACATAAACCTAATGTTGGTGAAAAAATCCTAGTGAATAGCAAACATTTTAATAGATAGCCAAGAATGTAGAATTACCCATATACTACTTAGTGGAAAGATGGTAATCCAATTCCTAACTAGACCCAAAATGTAAAAGATAAGGGTACCTTGGATCCTCTACAAAGAAGCTCTATTAATATGAATGATGATGTGCCATGGTGTATCATATGTCAATCACCTCACTCTTCATATTATTATGTGTTTGCTCAATCATTTTCTATAGACTAGAGTATATAAAATAAGGAGGAAGAAGAAAAAAAGAGTCCCGATGATGTAAGTTGTAACGTGGTTAGCATGTGTGATGACTATTTAGATTCTGACTTAGAGGAAAATGAAAATGACATTACTAGTTAGAGAGAAATTTACCAGTTACACAATCAAAAAATATTTATAGATGATGAAATTATGATGAAGAAAAGGTGTGTGTTACATCTTCAGTTATTGATCATATAAATTTGAGAATTCCTGCTAAGGAGGAGATTGAAAAAATTACTGCAAAAATGATTTCTCAAGTTCATAGTAATTTCAACTTGAGAAAGATAATAGTTGGTATTGAATCTAGTAAGCCTTCTACTATATTCATAAAGGGTATTACCCATAAAATGAAGGATGACAACAAGAAAACTAATATGGAGATAGAAAAGGTCAAAGATAGTAAGGCCAAGAAATGGGAGTCTAAGAAGAAGGTTCAGTTTCAAACAATTGAGATAGTAAAGGCAAGTGTGCAAGATAACAGATCAAGACTTGACATTGTTAAGCAAATGATGGTGCCTGCTATTCAAGAGACTTCCACTCCAGGTATGCTTGTAAAGATTACTATATCTAAGCCTATTGATATGATATCTATGTTCTCACAGATAACTATCAAAGTATCTTTATCCAAACTATTTAGAATTGATGAGCATAAGAGTAAAACCTTGTCATGGTTAAACAAAATAGGTAATAATAGAGATCCTATTGAAAAAAATGTCACACAAAATAACCTAGTAGTAGTTGAGAATAATGACATTATCTTCCAAATTCCCCAAATGTTATTAGATGATTTGTCTTTGGCTTATTTACAAGATATTGACCCATTTTTCCTTAGTCTAATTATAAAAGGAAAGACTCTTAAGAATTGTATGATAATCTTAGGAGCCTCTAACACCATCATGCCCTTCAAAGTTATGGAAGAATTAGGTTTGAAGGTAGACACCCAACAAGGTATACGTAGAGGTATGGATTCCAGGGAAGTGCTTGTTATAGGCACCATCAATTCATTACCTTTTAAATTGGTTGCATACCCTGAGGTAGAGTTGACAACGTCAGTTCTTGTAGTTGATATTCCTCTACACTATGGAATGTTTCTCTGTAGAAAATGGAGTGCTACTAAGGGAGGTAGCCTACAATGTGACTTTTCCTATGCAACTTTTCATATAGGTGATAAGGTTCTCAAGGTAGATAGGGAGCCAAGGGTCAATCATATTCTAGGGGAAAAAATTGATAGGGATTCCATCTGTTTCTTAGAAACTGGTGTTAATGCATTCAGGGAAGAGCTAATTATTCATAAAGTTGAAAAATTCTTGTTGTAATTGTGCATGAAGTTGAATTTTGTATGGACACCCTAGATCTATGAACCATGTAATTTGATGGGGCTAGCTCGAAAGAAGGTTTAGAATTAGGAGTAGTGTTTGTTTCCCTTGGAAAGAACACATTTAGATATTTGTTCACATTGAATTTTTCATGCACCAACAATATAACAAAATATGAGGCTCTCCTATTATGATTGACAATCACAACCCATCATGGAATCAAAAGGTTTCATGCCATAGATGATTCTAAATTGACTATTTCACAAATAAAGGAAACCTATGCCTCTAAGAACAAAAGGTTGAAACAGTATAGAAATGTTGTGTGTAATCAAATTAAACTATTTGATGCATTTAGTATTTCTTGGAGGGATAGAAGTCAAAAAAAGATTGTTGATGGAAAATGTAGCTATGAAGCCCAAGGATGTATCATTTATAGGGATTTCACAGATTGAGGTTTAGAATTAGCCTTCAATACCTAACAATATATAGAGCACTAGAAAGTCTTTGAGGATGATAAAGTAAAGAAAAATACCATGGTCAAGAATTAGATTGCAATGATTTAATTGAAATTATAGATGGTAAGGAAAAAAATTTTGGTCAAAAGATCATATAGTTGAAAAATAATAAAGTATCTAAAGGGTTTGTTGTTTTAGAGAACATGTTTGACAACCAAGACAATGTAAAACTTGGAAATAGAGATCATAAGCCTCAAGAAATAGAAGAAATAAATGTAGGTACCTCAGAGGCTCCAAAGAAGATTTATAGTGGTCAAAATTTATTAGTTGAAATTAGAAAACCTTTGATTGATCTGCTAAGGAAATATAGGCATGTTTTTGCATGGTCTTATGAGAACTTTAAGGCCTATAGAGAAAACCTATTCCAACATGTCATACCACTAAAAGAGAATGTCAAAGCTTTTAGGTAGAAGCATAAACCAATGAATCCTACCTTATCACCTAAAATGTAAGAAGAGTTAATAAAGTTAAGGGATGGGGGGATAATAAAACCAATTAGGCATTCTACTTGGGTTTCAAATTAGAAATTTGAATATTGATTCCTTGAAAGACAAGTACGGGTTACCAAATATATAAGCTATGTTGCAACAAGTAACTAGGTCTGAATTGATGTTTGTGATGGGCGGTTTCTCTATATACAACCAAGTCCTTGTGAAGCAAAAAGAACAATTTAAGATAGCCTTTACAACTCCATGGGGTGCCTATGTATACGTGAGGATACCTATTGGGTTAATTAATTTAGTGGAAAATTTTCAAATGGCTATGGATGTAGCTTTCCATGATTATATTAAAAAATTTAAGGTAGTATACCAAGATGGCCTCACAACATATCCAAGAAGGATGAGGACCATTGCAGACATTTGGAGAAGATTTTCATCAAAGCCTTGGAATATGGAGTATCTTTGAATCTGCAAAACTGTACATTTGGGGTGATAGAAGGAAAATTATTGGGACATATAGAGTTAAAGGATAGTGTGAAAATAGATCTTGAAAGAGTGGTTGCCATTAACAAGGTCCCTAAGCCAAACAATGTGAAGGGAATACAATCATTTTCTAGGCAAGTCAATTTTCTAAGAAGGTTTTTTACAATTTTTTCTGAAATTAGTAAACCTATTTCCAAAATGCTTAAGTAGGGAGCTACTATTAATTGGGATGGTGAACCCTCACAAGATTTTCAAGACATCAAAACCGCTATAAAAAATTCTCTAGTCCTTAGGACCCTAGATTACACAAAGCCATTGCATATATATTTTCTTTTGCATCCTTCCATATTGTGGTAGAAATCATATTGCAAAAGAATGAGGAGGGATATAAACAACCAATTGCATTCTTTAGCAAATCCTTGCAACCTATTGAACTGAAGTATGAAATCAATGAGAAATAGGCTTGTGCCTTGGTAAAAGCTGTAAAAGCCTTTAGATGTTATTTGATAGGTGTCATTGTCATTAGATTTGTACCGAGTGCAACTATTAAAGACATATTCTCTCAGCAAGAGGTTTCAGGTAGAAGGTGCAGATGGATCAATAGGGTCTAGGATTTTAACACTGATATCTAAATCACAAAATTTGTGAGAGGTCAAGGGCTAGTAAAGCTTATGGCTCAATCCAAATTATATGCTAATTAGATAAATTTGGTAGTAAATGACCTAAGATTCAAATTATGTGATATGGATCACTATGAATTGTATGTTAATGTCATATATTACTTACAACACATGGAGGCTCCTTCCCATTTGATAAAAAATGAGAAGAGAAGTAAAAAATTACAAGTCGTTAGATACATCATAGTTAGGAATATTTTATGGTGGAGAAACTTTGAGGGAGTGTTATTGAAATGTGTTGATCAAGAGAAATCAAAAGAGATACTGAATGAAATGCATGCTGGAGTTTGTGGAGGACATTATATGGCCAAAACTATTGCCCACAAAGTGATGAGAGCTAGATTATAGTGTCCTTCCCTTTTCAAAAATGCTTAGGTATTGATTAAAAAGCATGATGCTTGCTAAAGATTTGAAAGAAAATTGAAGTTTTTTGGGAATACTCCACTAAAACCAGCAAGAGGCAAAGGGTGGAAAATGAAGAGGAACCTTAAATTGAGGAATATTCACTAACACAATCCCCATTACAAATAGGAGATGAATAGCTCACGAGGGAGTAGGTGGAATAATTAGGGTCACAAGGGGGAGTCTTCATTACTACAACATAATTGGAGGAAGGAAATCCTTAGGAATCTCCAATGCCAAGCCTTGAATTAACAGTGGTAGATTAAAGAGGAAAGAAGTTTGATCTTGTGATGGAATAGGCCAGCCATGAATTTATCTTTGATGATAATTTTTTCAAATCTAAAGCCTTTTTGTTAGGATTAAATCACAGACAGAAATAAAAATTACATGAAAATATAAACAATACTAAAAAATAATAGATCACATAGAAAATAATACAAGATACCAAGATTTAATGTGGTTCACCCAATTCTTGGGGTACATCCACCAAATAGAAAGTCTGATATTATTACAATCCAGTGATTACAACTTGATTACAATCCATAATCCCTTATAGCTCAATACCACTACAAGAACCAATTTTTACATCACCACACTGAAATAATCCCTAACCCTAATCCATTTTATACAAGCATTTCTACCACTTTAGGGTTATAATTAATAATTACATGTACAATACTTCCATGATTAGTCACCACAATCTAACAATATCCCACTTGGGGATTGATCAAGATCCACACTAAACAACAATCTCCCACTTGGAGACTAGTTCTGTAGCTATGCACTACTCCATGAGGCTCCCACTAGATCTAACCACCCTAGACTCTATTATTCATGTTTAGTCAAGAAGACCAACTGAAGCTAAATAGGAGTTTAGCTTCTCCCTTGTTACTACCTTTTTAAAAATATCTATTAGATTTTCATCTATATGTATCTTGTCTAGCTTTGATAGTCCATCATCCAAAACTAACTGAATGAAATGGTATCACAATTATATCTGTTTGGTCTTTGAATGTAGAGCAAAATTCTTTGCAAGATGAATGGCACTCTGACTATCTATAAACAAATAATTATCCTTCTGAGGGTGTCCCAATTCTTTGAAGAAGAACTAAAGCCATATCAAACCCTTAGTTGCCTCTGCTACAACAACATACTCTACATCTACAGTGGATAAAGCATTAACTTTTTGTAACCTAGAAACCCAACTCATGGCTACCTCACCAATAGTAAAGACATAACCTATAGTACTCTACCTGGTAATAATATCCCCTACCAAATCTAAGTTAGCATAGCCCTACACATCAGTAGTAGAGCCCCCAAAGTGTAAACACTTATTGGATGTTCCTCTCAAATATTTGAGAATCCATTTGACTGCATTCCAATGCTCAATTCCTAGATGACTGATATACCTACTAATGACTCCCACTACATGTGCAATATCTAACCTTGTACATATCATAACATACATCAACCTTCCTATAGCTAAGGCATAGGGTACCTTTGATGTCTTATCATCCTCTTCTTGTGTCTTCGTATAGATCTCCTTAGTCAAATTCAAATGACTAGGTAAAGGTGTGCTGAAACTTTTAGCATTCTTCATAGAGAAATGTTGCAACACCTTCTCAACATAATCAACCTAAGATAGCATCAATGTCCTATTCTTCCTATCTCTACAAATCTTCACACCAAGGATTTTTTTTGCTGGCCCCAAATCCTTCATAGAAAATGCATGTGCTCACTGGTGTTTTAGCCCCTTAATTTGATCCATGTTAGACACAACTACAAGCATATCATCAACATATAAACATAAAATAATGTAGTTGTCATAATCCAACCTCTTAAAATAAACATAATGATCTTAATGACACCTAATAAATCCATGCTCATGTATAAAACTATCAAATTTTAGATACCATTATTGAGGTGCTTGCTTCAAGCCATGTAAACATTTCTTCAATTTACACACCAAGTTCTCCTTACCTTTGACCTCAAATCCTTGTGGCTAAGCCATAGATATCTCTTCATTCAAAGCACCATGAATAAAGGTTGTTTTAACGTCAAGCTACTCCAAATGCAAATCTTCAATAGCCACAATACTTAAAACAATATAGATAGAAGTCATCTTAACAATAGGAGAAAATATCTCATCAAAATCAATGCCCTTTTTTTGTGCAAATCCTTTTACAACTAACCTAGCTTTAAATCCTTTCTTACCTCCATCCTCTACTTTTAACCTATAAATACACTTATTTTGTAAAGCCCTTATACCGATAGGAAACTTGCATAAATCCCATGTCTTATTTTTTAACAAAGAGTCCATTTCCTCTTTCATTGCAGACTCCCACTAAATCTTAGTATCCACCTACACAACTTCATCATAACATTCATGCTCACCAACATCTATTAGAAAAATGGAATAAAAAGAGGGAGAAATATTTCTAGAGGTCTAATTATCCTTTTTTACCATCTAACATTCATTGTTGTGTGTGGTATTCATTGTTATAGTTGTTGTACATCATGAGGAATGGCTAGAACATCATCTTTTGGAGTATCATCCAACACTACATAATCATCTTCTTTCCTCTCATGTTTTTGCAATAGATATTTGTACAACACTTTCTTATTGAATATGACATCACTACTTCTTACAATTTTATGATTTTCAAAATCGCAAAGACTATAACCAAATTCATTACTGCCATATCCAACAAATAGACATTTCTTTGACTTAGCTTCTAACTTGGTTATATTTTCGGAATCTATATGAGCAAATGCTTCACAACTAAAGGTTATGAGAAAAGAATAACTCACCTTCTTACTAGTCCATTCTTCTTTTATAATACCATAGCCCAAAGGAGTAAATGGACCTCTATTAATCAAATATATAATAGTATTGACAACCTTTTCCCACATGTGTAAGGACAACCCAACATGCAACCTCATGCTCCATTATAGTCTTGTTCATGCGTTCAACCACTCTATTTTCCTATGGAGTCCTTGGAATAGTTTTCTGTCTATGAATACCATTATTGGAGCAATAATCTTCAAATTTATGACTACAATAATCACCACCATTATCAGATTTGAGACATTTTGAATTCTTACCAGTCTCATTTTCAACCAAGCATTTCCATTTCTTAAAAGTTTGAAATACATCAGATTTATGTCTAAGGAACTAAACCCATACTTTTCTAGTTGCATCATCAATAAAGGTAATATAATAATGAGAGCCATTGAGGGAAGATACCTAAGCTGGTCTCGATACATTAGTATGCACAATCTCTAATTTCTCCCTTTAATTTTCCTTTCCAATCTTCACAAAACTCACTCTTTTGTTTTCCATACACACAACTTTCACAGAAATCTATATTTTTCCTTTTCGATCTTCATAAAACTCACTCTTTTTTTTGCATACACACAACTTTTAGACCTAGTAAAACATTCTTTGAAAGAAGTACTTTCATACCTTTCTCACTAATGTGCCCAAGTGTGTTGTGCCACAATGTTGTATCAGAATCTATAACAACTACTTGTTCTTCGTGCTCAACTATAGCAACTATTCCTGAACATTCATATTTCTCTGAAAAAATTAATATAGAAGGAACAATATGAATTATACAAAGATATAATGTGTTTATTTCACACCTTTCACTACTACAATAGAACCTTTTGAAACCTTCCAATTTTTGTCATTAAAAATAACTACACAACCCTCCTCATCATGTTGCTTTGCTGAAATTAAATTCCTACTTAGCTTTGGAACATGTCTTACCTCATGTAGTAGCCAATAATTCCCATTCTACAACTTAATCTTGATTTTTCCCTTTCCAACAATCTAATAGGGTTCATTATCCCCCAAATAAACAAGTCCAAAATCCCCTTGGACATAATCAATGAAATAACCTCTATGAGGTGTAGCATGAAATGAAGCACCAAAATTTGAAACCCATGAATCATCATTACTTTCTAAAGATAGGAGCAAAGAATCTTCTTTGGATTTTTTACTTACCACATTTACCTCCTTGTCTCCATCTAGTTTATCTTCTTCATTTTTCTTTTGAGTCCAACAATGTTACTTTATTTTCCCTAGTTTTCCACATCATTCCATCCTCTCGATTAAGACCTCCTCCCCTTTGACTTTCCTCTTGTTTTTTCATGATTTCTAAAATTACTTTCTCACTCAGTTGTTTTGCCTCTACTTTGTGCATTCAAAGAACTTATTGATGTAGATCCACCTAAGGATTTCCTATGAGTTTCCTCACTAAAAATAACCCCAATAACAACATCATATTTTAGGGTACTAGATCTAGGAAGATAATTACTCATAGTCATTGTCGAGCCATTCCAACTTTTAGGCAAAGAACACAAAATCAAGAGAGCCCTAATTTTTCCATCAAAATTGATACTCACAGAAGATAATTGACTAGTAATAGTATTAAACTCATTTAAATGATCCACAATAGATCTACCTTCTATCATTTTCATATTAAATAAATTCTTTATAAGAAATACCTTGTTTGAACTGGAGGGCTTTTTGTATAGTTTCACTAGGGTTTGCATCAACTCTTCTATTGTCTTTGTTTTTTTAATATTAAAGGCCACTAGTGGTGCAATGCATAATTGAATTCTTCCAAGTTCCTTTCTATCCAAAAGATCTCAGTTGTCATTTGACATAGATCCCTGATTCTTGTTTTGCCTTCGGATGACTTCCATAAATCTTTCTGATAAAGATAGTCTTCCATTTGCATATTCCATAACTGAAAGTCCTACCAATTAAACCTATCAACCCCAAACTTACCCTTGTCTACCATCACTCCCACTCAATTGAGATATTTTCCTATAGATAATAACAAAAAAATAACCTCACTTTGATACCACTTCTTAATATTAAACCACAGACAAAAATAACAATTACATGCAAATATAAACAATATCAAAAAGTAATATTTCACACATAAAAGAGCACAAAAGACCAAGATTTAATTTTGTTCACTCAATGCCTGGGCTACATCCACCAAAAATCAAGTGTGATATTATTACGATCCATTGATTACAACCTAATTACAATTTGTAATCCCTTATAGTTCAATACCACCACAACAACCAATTTTTGCATCACTACACTGAAACAATCCCTAAACCTAAGCACTTTTATAGAAGTATTTTTACCACTTTACAGTTATAATTAATAATTACATGTCAGCCCAAAATCTTGATAAAATATGGACGATAAATTATGGAGTATGTACAGTACTTCCTTGATTAGTCACCATGATCTAACATTTTACCAATTTGCATGGAGGACTAACATTGGAATGTTTGAAGAAAGATTCAATAAGTTAAAAATAAAGCATCCAAAAATGAGTGAAGTAGATGTCCAAAATCAAATGAAGGAAGAGATGATGCAAGAATTCAAGAGCTTGACCCCTGAAGAAGGGAGACAAATGATAAAAGCATCTGGGGTTTTTCTACTACCCAATTGGGATTTTGTAGATGCCATGGTTTTTAATTCTATTAGAAAAAAATTGAGTGCAGTGGAAAAGGGGAGGAAAGAGATGAAAGCTGCTAAATTTAATGAAGACTATGTTGCACTAGTCATCTAGTCAATGAGAAAAAGATCCAGGACTGGCTCTTCCTAGCTTGATAATATTGGCTTGACAGGTAGCCTGATTGTAAAGAGAGTTGAATAAAGTATCATTGAAGACATAGTAGAGCTAGGTGTTGGATCAAACAACCTCACCTTATCCATGGGCCAAAGAGACAAGGGAGAAAGACTAGAGCTACAAGAAAAGTATGAGAAAGTCTTGGCTAGATACAATAAATAAGTTCATAAGAGGATTGAATTGTTGAATAAAGTGATGGAATGATCCACCAGGCCAAGAATCACATATCCTCACCCACAAGTGGAGTCTTTTAAATCAACTCCACTCATTGAAATCCCAAACACACTACAAAGGCCACAATATTATATTTTAGAAGACTTCGAAGAAGAAAAAAGAAAATTATTAGTACTACATGTGGAACTAAATGTGCAATGCAAGGATAAGCTAAGGAAAGTTCTTATGTATTTAGTTAATAAAATTGATTGGCCCTCATTTTATGGGCAAATAAAAAAGAAAACAAATACATGGGATGAGATAAAGGTAAATGATGAAGCCTTGAAGCCAATTGTCAATAAATGGAGTAAAAGGAGTAGAGAGGTTACTCTTGTATGTTTTTCCGTCATTATTTTATCATATGAACATATAGAAAAGACTTATGATATTTCCAATGATCTCTTAGAATTTGATGATAAAAGAGTTGAGTTGTAAAGGAGAATTATTAGTTATCTGGACAAGTACAAGAGTGTTAAATTTGATTTTTTCCCACATGCTTTATATAAAAAGAATAAATTGAAAAATAAGGAGGAATGGTCTAAGGAACTAGATGACCTATTTTGTCTAAGGATGAATAGAGCCATCAATGAGAATGAAAATGCATGGTGGTCTATTACAATTAAAGAAATTCTAAAAATTCAATTATTCTTTGATTCTTTGAGACAAGATTTTGTTGAAATTGACAAAGTTGTAGAATATGTTATGAAAAAGAAACAAGATATTCTACATTTTAATTGGCTAGATTATAGACTTTCTGACAAGTGGATGACAGAATTTGTTAATGCAAAGTAGTTAGAACATGCTAAAAGTGATGATAAAGACATGGAACAAGATAAAGTACAAATTATGGACACATCAGTAAGAGAAGAAGAGGACAAAGGTGAGTAACCAACTGTAGTTGCAAGCACAAAAACCCAAACTGGTGACTTGGCATAAGATGAGTTAGATATAACTATTGTCTTATCATTTCATCATGTTATACATGGAGATCCTCGAGTGGAAGTAAGCTTGCAAAAGGCTAAGCCAAATATATCACAATCAATCCCATTGGCTATGATGAAGGGCCACAACACCCTTATAGACTCACAACCAAGAATACAATAAGATGGAGACAAAGAGAAGACAAAATGCTTCACAAAGCATGCTTTTATTATATGTGAAAATCCTTACAATATTCTCCAAATGAGAGAACTCCAAACTCTTACAATATAAGAGAGCTTCCACACTAAGAGCTTCAATACAAGACCTTACACATGAAGAGCTTGCACGTGAAGTGCTTGATTACAAATGTTCATAAGCCTTGCTGAAATAGGTACTCACTATCCAAGATATTACAAACACACCCAATGTGGGATAAAAGGTAAATAGAACTACCTTATAACAAATATTAAATTCCCACCTGAATACAACTATGCACCACCATGTAGCCCAATTAGAAAATTGCATTTGTTTTGTGGATCACAACAAATATTAAATGCATTATTTAAGGAACTTTCCACAAACTTCTAAGATGCCACCTACACACCTCAATAAATGGAATGACAACTATTTTTCTTATTTTTCTATTTATGCCACCTATGCACCTTAAATATAGAAATTCCTCTTTTCCCTTTTTTTTTTTTTTCCTTTTTTCTATTATTTTTCCTCTAATTTTTTTCACTTTCGCTCTCCTCCACAACTTTTTAAAAAAATAAATCTTTGATCACACCCCCTTTTTCATGATGCAAGATGCTCTTGCATCAGACACTGATGGTTGAAAAATTTTTGTGGATATGGATTGACAAAATGAAGTAGCCATTGTCGACTTTTTTTTCTCTTCTTCCAACATGTAGCTAGAACAAGTATCTATTGCTGATATATTCCCTTCTTTCTTCTTGTACAACACCTAGTTGGATTAGGTGTCTACTACTAAAAATAATCCTCTGCAATGAACTTTTTCCAAGTATAATTTTCACCCTCCAATATTATAGAATTTAATAAAATTTGTAATAAACTCAACAACTCTATAACATTATTCATTTTCATACCACACATAACTAACAAGATCCTCATGCAAGCCATCATCAACATATTTCAAACTCATTTCATATTCAACATCCCATGATTCAAAGACATTTACCTCTTACACATCTTCATCTTTGATTTCTTCTTCCATGTCTTCAATAAGGCAAGTAACCACTTCAATTGTTTCACCTCCAACCAAGGAATTGTACTCTTCCTCAATTGCCAAAATATTCAAATAATCTTCATCTACTTTTGGCTCACACATCTAGTCATTTGCATGGTCTTCATCTTCTTCAACTTCAGGCTCATAAATATATGTATCATCATCCTTTTGCTCTTATTTTGTATTGTGTGTGATACTCCGCTAGATCTTCTTTCCTTTCCACATCCAAAGAATTATCATCATCTCTTTTCTAGTGATGTTCTCTTCTCTTTTGTAACTCTACTTCTAATTCATTTACTTGCTTCTACAAATCAAAGAATGCAACTTGCAATGCCTCTTGATTTCTTTCTCTAATTTTCTCAAGTCTAGGAATCCTCAAAATCCATCCAATCGCAAAAGTCTTCTTCTTCTTTCTCTTCTCCATTCTCAATTATTCATAAGAAAAATAATGTGTGCTACAACCTCCAAGGAGCTACACTAGTAATAAGGCCAATCATCAAAATTTTCACTTACAAAGAAATGCAACAAAGGGTGTAACAAAAAGTGATCCCACAAAGGAATGTTACGATGTAAATTTTTTCTTGTTGCACACATTTTTGTCTTTTACAATAGTAACATTGTAGATATTTTTTGTCCTAAGGATACCTGCCAGTTCCTCTATGCCTAAAGCTTGTTGAGTGAGATTCCAATGCTAAAGGAAGGGTTTGAGTCACTTACAATTTTAGTCTTACTAATTTTTTTTTGATCTAGTCTTGAAGAAAACTTTATGATATATTTTCTCTACAATTGTTTGAGAATACATTTATGTTACAAGATCTTGATGCCTTATCTTGAGTCATTTTGAGTTCTATTATAGTTGTTATACAATTTTAAAAGGAAATTAATATAAAGATGAGTTGTTTCCATATATGTTCTTCCTGAATCTTGTCTCTAATTCTATTATCTGGTTATCTTGAAATTGCATGGGAAAATCTTGTTCCATTGAATGCAATTATGTTAAGTTGTATATCATTTTCACTATTGCTTTTAATTCAATGAATTAGGTAAATACTTCAGTGAATACGATAGGATCTCCAGGGTAGTAGTAAGGATATGTGTAAGAATGAGTTTCAATGAGAATTACAAAAAAAATTTATTGTAATGTAGTCAACTAGATCCATAAATTGGATAGACTCTGTATCCGAATGGATGAGGCATTGATCAATTAGTTCAGTCTGCATATGAAGAAACCATGAATAAGCATCAAACTTAATTTCAAAATAAATTTTACTTTAATGTTTGAAGAATATCATAGTTTTTCAACACTTGTACATTTAAATTATGAGTCTTAGTTAGCTACTATTGCCCAGAGTTACCTATAAATCTAAGAATAATTGTGACTAATCTATTATAGAGGATGTGTATTATTATTTAATGTCATAGAATAAGTGAAATATATATGTAGTATCATGTTGTAAATCTTTAATTCCTCAGGTGCACCTGCATTATTTTTGTAGAGCCTAAAGAGTAGAAAATCTTTCTAATTCTTTTGAAATTAGGTGCAGATCTAAAGCACACATAACTGTTTATAGGAACTAGCTAATCCTTAGGTTTTTTTGATCTTTTTATCTTGGCATTAAGCATTTTTTTGCTTAATAGTGTAAAAACACCAACACCTATATTCCTTCAAGCTATGACATATGTTACCAAAGACTTTCAAGTAACTTACATTAGGTTTGTAGCCATACCATAGTTCATAAGGAGTTTGATTTGAGTCTTTCTTCAACTATATTCTATTCAAGGTATGCCCTATAGTACTGATTTCTTCCTTCTAGTATTTGATTTCAACATTCTTTTCTATCATCATGGTTCTTGCACAATTCATGATGGATCTATTCCTTCTCTTTGTTATACCATTTTGCTAAGGTGTATGAGGTGATGATAATTTTCTCTTAATTCTTTTTACAATGTAGAATTCATTGAATTCATTGGAAATGAGTTCATGACCTTTTTCTAATCTTAACAATTTTACCTTCTTTCTAGTTTCCTTTTCTACTGACCTCTATATGAACTAGCTCCAAGACTTCTTTTGGAATATATTCTTTTCTTTTGAAACTTTTCTTTCTCATCTTATCAATTTGACAATTTTAGCATAGGCCTATATCAGGTTTCCTCAGGTTAGAAATACATCTCAATCTTTTCTTCTTTCTTACCTTGATTATATTATCAAAGTTTACATGACATAACCTTTTATGCCACAACCAACTTTCTTCTACTTGATAAATAAAAAATGAACTTTCATTGAGATCTAGGTAGAATCGATTACCTTATGTTTGTTTGCTACAACCAACCAAGTTTCCTTTAACATCCAATAGTTTGGCCTTCCCATTCATGAATTCTACCTTGAATCCAATGTTATTCAACTATGCTACACTTAGTAGATTATGATTTAGCCTTTCAACCCAATAAGTATTATCACATCTAAGTTCATTGGTTAGTGAGATACAACATTTCCCCTTTATGGAACAAGGTTCATTGTTTCCAAATCTCACACTACCACCATCATAATGTTCCATGTGTTCAAACTTTTTTTTATCACTAATTATATGATGTGAGAAGCCACTATCAATAATCCATGTATCATTCTTGCTAACATGAGAGATACGTGTCATTTTATTTCCTTCATCATTAGATTCATCTATTACAACAATATATAACATTTCATCATCTTCACTATTATCTGAGTCTTTAGCTATAGAACAAGATTTCTTACATTTGTTCTTGTATTTCTTGAAATTCTTGAAATCTTTCTTGCCATTGTACTTGTTTTGCTTCTTTTCATCTTTATCTTCTCTATTAGACAATTATATTGCAATAGTTATCTTGTTATTCAAATCACATCTCATCTCTTGAATAATAGACACTTTGATTGCATAGGTAGGAAGAAGAGTTTTGAGTACCTTTCTTACCACTGTTACATCTTCAATCATTCCTCTAGAGGCTTTGATAGCAATGATAATGCCTTTGATTCTTTCAACATAGTTTGCAATGTTTTCATTTTCTCTCATTTTCATTTGATCAAACTATCCTCTTAAGTTTTCTTCCTTAGCTCTTTTCAAGTTATCATCACCTCCAAAGATATCCTTCACTTTGGTCCACATTTCATTAGAAGTAGCACATCCTTTGAATTCATCAAATTCAACATAGTTAAGAGTTGATTTTATGTCAGTTGTCATGATATTTAAATTTTTCTTTTTAGTAATTTCTTCTACAATCATTATACTAGTAGGAGTCATGTAAGAAGTGTTTAAATATTTCAAACCAAAATCACTAATGGTTTTTAGATGCAACTTTATAAGTTATTTTCATGATGAAAAGTTGAATCTATTCATCTTCAGAATCTCTCTTTTGTAAGACATCCTAATCTTTAGCTTAGGTCCTTGAATCCTTCTTTTCAAGCACCAAATGCTTTGATACCAATTTTCAGAAATATAAGATGAGTAACTAAGAGGGGAGGGGTGAATTAGGTACTACAAAAATAAATACTAGATCTCTTAGATGTCAATAAAAATCAAAGCTATGATTAAACTATATTCTATTGTAACTCAACAAACACACATACACTCAGTTTACATTAACAAATTTATGTTGTAACTCAAAAAATACTGAGAATCAAATTTAAGTTAGTTACATACACATAAAATAAATAGCATGAACACAATTAACACCAAGATTTAACATAAAAACCTAATTTGGGAAAAACTACCAATTGCAACTAGTTATTGATCTTCACTCTTCTACAAAAATAACCCTATAAAAGATTACACAACACACTATTAGGTGTGATCCTATTAGAGGATTTTATCACCCTATTAAGAGTGGCCTTGCTAGAGGCCTTTAGACAATTCAATCTAGATATGCCACCTTGTTAGAGGATTTATAGATAGCTATTAAGTCAACTCTGTTAAGAGATTTAGATCATTGCTACAATGGTTAATAAGCAACAATGAGATGACCCTATTTCTGATACAATTGGATTTCTGAGTATAGATTTCAATTTAGGCTTGTATACTTGATCCTTCCTGATCGAATGTATCTTTGCAACTCAACAAGAATATTCATCTTATCCATCTAATTCACTTCCTCTAAGCTTCTTCAAATCTTTTGTTATATTCCACACATTCAATCCTCAACTTAACCTTTTATTTATATTTTACACAATATGAAGTTGGCTTGAATACAATTTAGAATACTTAATATTCATCTCTTGAGTTGGCTAGAACCAACAAAAAACTCAATTGAACTCAATATGCCAAAATAATAAAATCCTTTGCCAGCTAACCTTGCTAGGTAGACACTAACTTACAAAAAATGTTCTCGTGTTAACAAAGTGAGTTTTGTTAACACTTCATATTCACAAAGTTCATTTGGTAATCAAGTGATATCCATTAACACTAGTTCTATCCAACATTTCCTTCATTAACTAAGTGCACTTGGTCAATACTCAACTTCTACAAACTTCTCTTTGTCACCCAATTCAACTTAGTAGACACTATCTTTTGAACTTGACAAACTATGGAATACATGGAAAACATAGAAATCTATCTTGAAGTCTTGAGCGAGCTTGACATATACTGACTAAAAATCATATTTGACATTTTGTTTAACATTAAAGACAATACACAATTAATCATTTTTTTTCAACAACTATAGCCTCACCACGTGAAGGGCATAATTATGATATACTTGACAAAAGAGAGGTTGGTGAAGAAGATATATCAACGTATACAAAGAATATTTAGGGTTTAGAAAAATTTTGATAATTAAATTTTTCTTATGCATATGATGATGAAGAAGAAGAATACATCTATTTCCTTGAAGAAGCACTGGTAGGAAAATATCTTCAAGCTCCTAGGGCACTAATTTCCAATATGACAACACAAAAGATAAAAGAGCTTTTCCCAACGGAGTTGAGAAAAAATTCTTGGTAGATGTGAATGATGATGAATTTTTTAAATCAATCCCCTTCAATAAATTTCTTTTGCAATACTACTAGGAGGATTGTCTTCAAAAGGTCAAAGATAAAATATTACAAAGGCAAGATGTTGATCTGAATGAACTTTCTCAAGAAGAGTAGTGTGAAATGATGATTATGTGTTATGAAATTACCCTAGAAGAAGGCAGGAGAATTGTTAAAGAATGAGGGATCTAATTATTTACAAATATTAATATTGTTGATGTAATTTCCTTTGATTCAATTGTAAAATAAATGAGGTTAAAGAGGCCTAGAAAGGAAAATGCGAGGTCCCCTATAGAATGTATTATAGTGAGGATTTAGCTATTTTAGCTACTTTTTCTTTCTTACCTTCTTCTTCTACTCAAAGTACTGACAAGGAAAATGGAGTTAGAGGGAATGTGGTTTTGTAGAGGCTTTAGGATGATAAACTTTCCCATTCCACAAAGAATCTGTAGGAAAATGTTTCTTATGTTCATAATGTTGTAGAAGGAACATAAAAGAGATATGAGCAGTTGTAGGAAATAAACACCCACATGTTTTTAGAATATGAGAAAAGGAAAAAAGAAAATGCTAATTTAAAAAAATAGGTAAATCTGTTGCAAAAAAAAAAACTATTCTGTGAGTAGGTAAAAAATATGGTATGGATCAATCACTAAGCAAAGAACAAGTGACCTCATCAAAATAGTTGATAGTAACTTTTGTTTCAAAAATTACACTAGTACATGTGAAGAAAACTCCTTCACAAGAAAATAAAAAGTGATGATGTTTTGATAAAGGAGGTTATGGATTTACAAATGTAGTTGGAGAATAAACACAATGATTTTTATTATAATAAATAAGTTGTTGTTAGAACCACATTCGGAGATAAATTCTAAATTGTTAAGCATTCATGAAGTATATAAAATACTTTATCTAGCTGCTACTAAGATAGAGGATGATAGGAAGCTGGTTAAACCAACATATCATAAATGGGTAGAAAGGATTGAGAAAATAACAAAAAAATTAGTTATGTTTAAGAATAGACCCTTATCCTCCCTCAAGAACTATGGCTACAATGGAAATTGTCAAGTCACTTAGAAAATTCTCTATATTACCTAATTACATTGAAAGTAAAATGGTAGAATTAAAGGACTTAATAGAGGGTTTCAAAGTGATGAATGGTGCTCCCCTTAAAACCATAAAAACATAGCAAAACCAAAGAAACAAAAGAAAATGCAAGAACAAAATATTGACTTCTTATTGATGAGGGGTGCTCCCGTTAATACAATAACTCATAATAGATACAAAGAAAAAAAAACAAATGTAAGAAAAAAAATGAACTTCTTTTTTGTGCCACAAATGTGGTATTATAGAATTCAAAAACACAAAATGCTAACCCACATAGGCACCTTCATTACAATAATCAGTTGGACGAGCTGTGAACTATCACCTCAAGCTATCCTAGACAATGTTTGAGCCTTTCTTAAATAGGCAATTTAATGCCAGTCAGAAAGGTTCTAGACAATGAAACTTAATACCTAGGGCTGATAGACCCTAAAAATACATATAGAGTCATCCAAATACATCTTTGAAATTTACTTTAGGAATTTTAGGTAGCCCAAATTCAAAAGGCCATAACTCTCAGATCATTTCTCTAATTAGCTACTACAATCACTTTTTGGAAACTCTAGTTCCTAATCTACAGGATCAAAGCTCACTTTATTCAAGTTTTTGGACTTCATCAAGGCACTCTAAGGCCTCCAATGGTGAGCCTGGAGATATTTTGGACAATCTTTCTGCCAAAACTCTTTAGTAACTTCTTTGATAATTAAGCTAGATCAATGGGATTTTTATGGTAGGATTATAACTCTAAAATGGACCTTCATGTAGAAAATGAGAACATTCTAAGCTCGTATGATAAACTTACTAAAAAGTGTAAGTTCATGTAAATAGTAACCACCCTATCTACTAGTTCTGATTAAAATAGAAAAGATTGAAATGAAAATATTTTTGGGTGATGCAAGATTGCTCTTACACCTAGGATACTCCTACATTAGACACCTAGGGTAATTTTAGAAGTGACTCCATCATGTCTCAGGTGATCAAAGGAAAACCAAGATGGTTAACCTCTGTAAGGAAACTCAGGTGCAGAAACAGCTTCCTACACTAATCTCATAAGGAAAGTATGATGCAAATCCTATTAAAATCTTCTACACTTAAAGATTCAATATCATGTAAACAAAAATATTGTAGCCAACCATGCATACAAAAAATAGACAGAGAAAGGAAAACATAACACAAGGATTTTTCGATGGGGAAAAACCTTTTGGTAAAACAATCCAACCCCTTCATAACCTACACAATGTATTATCTTCAACACAAGGTTACAATACACTTGCAATGCAAGTTCAACATCAACAACAGAAGACTCCAATAGCTACTCGCAGTACCAACAATACACCTTTTTTCGCATCACATCTCTTCGCAACCCTAAAAACACTTATAACATGATCTTCACTTTAGGGCTACTCCCAAAAGGTAAATTGAATTAGGATCTTACCGAACCCTACTATTGGGGTAGAGTGTACAGTACTCAAATATCTTAGTTGCCACATGTCTTCAACTATTATTGAATCTTCCTAACATAGCTCTTACGTGTCATAAGAATCCGTCATAACTATTTTTTTCATGATCTCCTTACACACAGTTCAAGATGTCGACACATCAACATTATTTGCAAGAAATAAATTTTCAAAAACAAATAATAAGAATAGGAATTATACAAGGTTGAGACACCTTATTCCTAACATTCTCCCACTTGCTAAACACCTTGTAAGAGAAACAGAAACATAACAGGAACTAATTGCTATAGGCCAAAAGGCCCATAGACTCTGAACAACATCTGAACTTCTCAGTGCTCACTGGTTTCATTAATGCATCTGCAACATTCTTCACAGTATCTACCTTTTCCAAATTTACCTTTCCATCTTCCACCATATCTCTCACAAAGTGATACTACACATCAATGTTCTTTTTTCTGGCATGGAAAGTTGGATTCTTTGCAAGGCAAATAGCACTTTGACTATCACACCAAATAGTAATTTGTTCTCCATCAACACCAACATTAGAACACAATCTCTTAAGCCAAATGGCTTCCTTACAAGAATGAGTAGCAGCCATGTACTCAAATTTTGTAGTGGACAAAGCAACCATAGGTTTTTGCTTGCTCATCCAACTGATGGCACCACCAAACATAGTGAACACATAAGCACTGGTGGATCTCCTACAGTCAATATCACCTACCCAATCTAAATCCACAAACCCATGAATACAAAATGAATGCTAAGATCCAAAAGAGTTACCATGATAACATATGGAGTAATTTGATGTACCCCTAAAATATTTGAATACTCGCTTAATTGCATCCCAATGTATCCATCCAAGATTAGCCATAAATCAACTCAGGACTCCCACTTCTTGGGCAATGTCTGGTCTAGTACAGACCATAGTATACATAAGACTGCCAACTGCACTAGCATAAGGTAATCTACTCATGTCCTCCACTCACTAGGATATTTTGGACAATCATCTACAAATAACTTTGTTCCCATAGGAATAAGAACACATAGTGGTCTACATTCTGCCATTCTAAACTTATCCAACACAGACTTCACATACTTACTCTGACTCAACCAAAGTTTTCTATTAGACCTATCTCTACTGATTTCCATACCCAAGATGTACCTAGTTGCCCCAAGATCTTTCATCTCAAACTGTGCTGACAACTGAGATTTAAAATCAGAAATCATACCCTTACCCTTCCCAAACAGCAACATATCATCAAAATATAATGCAACAATAAGAAGGCAATCATTTTCAATTCTGAAATAAACACAATGATCTAATTTTGATCTTACAAATCCAATTAACAACACAAAGGCATCAAACTTAAGGTACCACATCCTAGGAGATTGCTTCAAACCATATAGAGATTTCTTTAATTTGCAAACTAAGGATTCTTTAATTTTAACAATGTAGTGCTCAGGCTATGACATATAAATCTCTTCCTTCAAATCACCATGAAGGAAAGATGTCTTCACATCCATCTATTCTATCTCTAAATCATATGATGCAGCAAGAGATAACATAAATCTAATGGATGTCAACTTTGCAACAAGAGATAATATTTCACCATAATCTATTCCCTCTACCCTTGAATACCCCTTTGCAACTAATCTAGCTTTGTACCTTTCAACACTGCCATCTGCACAAAATTTCTTCTTGAACACCCATTTATAGCCAATAGATTTTCTCCCTTTAAGAAAAGGTACAAGATCCCATGTTTTTTTTTCTCTAATGAAGTCATCTCACCATCCATAGCCTCAATCTAGGAACCTGCATCTTCCATGCCCAAAGCCTCTTTCATAGATCTAGGCTCATCAGTGTTAGTAATCAAAGCAAAAGCACAATTGGAATCTAACATAGAATAACCAAACCTTTTTGGTTTCTTTCTTTCTCTCGTGGATCTCCTCAAGGGCTGAGGTTGAGGTTGTTCTTCCTCTTCTTCTGAACTATCAGAGCTGGAAGAGCTCTCCTAATCATTAGACCCAACACGGTCTCTCTGTTCAGTCTTCTCAGGGGTAGGAGGCAACTAAACAACATATTTTTCCTTTTCTTTTTCATCTGGTTGTAGCACAATAGGAGAAGATGTTAGCTCTCTGAAAATAACATTTCTACTATACAACACCTTACTAGTCATAGGATCTCAAAGCTTGTATCCTTTCACACCAGCACTGTACTTGATGAAAATACATTTAATAGCTTTGTTTTCCAACTTAGATCTTTTCTCAATGGGAACATGTACATAAGCTTCACAACCGAAAACACAAAGATTTCTAATTGAAGGCTTCTTACCAGACCACACCTCCATGGGTGTCTTACCAACAAGGGCTGATGTAGGAGATCTGTTAACCAAATAGCAAGCAGTGGCCATAGCTTTGGACCAAAACTTTTGTTCTAAACTAGCTCCACTAAGCATACTCCTAGCCTTCTCCATCAGTGTCCTATTCATTCTCTCTGCAAGTCCATTTTTCTATGGGGTATATGGAGTTGTCTTATGCCTCTTGATACCTTGTTCTTTATAGAACTTTTCAAACTCTGCTGAGCAAAACTCACCACCATTGTTAGTTCTCACAAACTTAATCTTCTTACTAGTCTAATTCTCTACAAGGGCTTTAAATTCCTTGAATCAACTAAATGCTTGTGTCTTAATTTTAAAGAAATAAATCCATGTCCTTATACTCTAATCATCTATGAAAGATACAAAAAAAATAGACTTGCAGATTGAAGGAACTTTTATAGGACCAAATACATCAGAATGAATAAGATCAAAAACATCAGAAGATTTGTGAGAACTAGAGTAAAACTAAACATGATTTTGTTTACCATATACATAGTGTTCATAGAAGTCAAACTCAAGATTGCAATCATTTATCCCCTCAATGAGATTTTTATTTTTTAGGGTTCTGAGACCCTTCTCACCAATGTGACCAAATCTCAAATGCCACAACATTGTCTTTTCTGCAGGAAGCTTTCCTTCCAAAGTGTTTGCACCCTTAGGTACACTTGTTGCACTACCATCAGAACCACTACCCACAGTCTTCTTTATTGCTCATTTGGATGGTGGGGATGAAGTCATATCTAGTCTCTTCTTTGAAATAGAAGAACTATTACACTAAAAAATGTGTGCATCAAGCTGAAACAAAGTACCTCTCCTAGTACCCTTAGCAAGCACCATAGCTCCTCTCATCATCTTACATCCATCTTTAGAAAAAACAACTTGCACACCTAGATCATTCAGCATACTTATAGATAATAAGTTTCATGCTAAACCTGGAATGTGCATGACTCCATTGATTCCCTTTACTCGTCCATCAGGAAATTTGACAGTGACCCTTCTGCGTCCAACTATCTTTAGGTGAGAATCATCACCCAAGTAGACCTTTCCACCATCAAACTCTTCATATTTTGAGAACTAGTTTTGATGAGAGGTCATGTGAAAAGATGCACCTGAGTCAACCAACCACTCATCATCAGATGCATCGGCTGCCAAAGCTATGATGAATGCATCACCATCTTCTTGAGATTTTTTAGAACCAAAATCTGAGGCTTTCTTCTTCTTCTTAGGCTCTTTACAGTCTTTATGAAAGTGCCCAGTCTTATCACAGTTCCAACATTTTGCCTTGGACTTATTGGAAGTCTTTGACTTCCCATGGGATTTGGATCTACCCTTATTGTCAAACTTATTGTCATTTTTCTTTCCTCTTTTCATGGATCTCCCACCAATAGCAAGGGCTTCTTTTTAAAAAATGGAAGCCTTTCTCCACATCTCCTCTGATAGCAGCGAAGACACCACATCATCCATTTTGAAGGTGACTAATGTGCTTCTGAGAGCCATCACAAGATGGTCCCATGAATCTGGTAAAGAATGCAAAAGTGTGTAGCAACGATCCTCCTCCTCTAACTTGACACCAACTAATGTCAACTGTGCAGCTAGCAGATTAAATGCATTTAAATGATCCGTTGAGGATCCACCTTCCTCCATTCATAGAGAATACAAATTCTTCCTTAGGAACAACTTTTTCACCAAATATTTAGCCTGATACATGGCCCCAAGTCTCTACCACAAACTATATGCACTTTTCTCATCTAAAACATTCAGAAGGACTGCATTAGTTAAATAAAGTCTTATGAGACCCTTAGCTTTATGGTCTTTGATATCCCAATCTACTTGAGCTATATTTTCTAGTCTTGTAGCACTTGTAGTCACTTCCCATAGGTCACGATCTTCCAACATGTCTTCCATCTTGAGTTTCCACAACTTGAAATTAGTGCCATTAAATTTCTCCACCTCCATTCTTCCATATGATGAACTTGCCATCTCAATCTACAAATAAGATTCACGATGCTCTGCACAAGACTCCCACTAAACTTGAGATTAGCTCAAAAAACCCTACCCAACAACTAGGATCAAGAGTTGATCAAGCTCTCATACCACTTGTAAGGAAACTCAAGTGCAGAAACAACTTCCTACACTAATCTCATAAGGAAAGTATGATGCAAATCCTATTAAAATCTTCTACACTTACAGATTCAATATCATGTAAACAAAAATATTGCAGCCAACCATGCATACAGAAGATAGACAGAGAAAGGAACACATAACACAAGGATTTTTTGGTGGGAAAAAACCTTTCGGTAAAACAACCCCACCCCTTTAGAACCTACACAATGTATTATCTTTAACACAAGGTTACAATACACTTGCAATGCAAGTTCAACATCAACAATAGAAGACTCCAGTAGCTACTCGTAGTACCAACAATACACCCTTTTTCGCATTGCATCTCCTCACAACCCAAAAAATGCTTATAACATGTGCTTCACTTTAGGTTTACTCCTAAAAGGTAAACCATATTAGGGTTTTACCATTCTTCAAGAAAATAGGAACCGCAAAAAAATTTTTTGCATGTCTCAAATATCTTAGTTGCCACATGTCTTCACCTGTCATTGAATCTTCCTAACATAGCTCTTACGTGTCATAGGAATCCGTCATAACTGTTTTAGTCATGATCTCCTTACACATAGTTCAAGATGTTGACACATTAACATTATTTGCAAGAAATACATTTTACAAAACAAATAATAAGAATAGGAATTATACAAGGTTGAGACACCTTATTCCTAACAACCTCCTCCTTTGCTAGCTATGATGAATCTTCAACTGGTCTCCCTTTCCATTTGACAAGATATTCTTCATAAGTTTTGTTCCTGGTACTTTTGCCAACATGAATGTCTAGTATCTCCTCAATCTCCTTTATAGCCAATCTAGTTACTGTAATACTCCATTGTGCTTCTGCAACTTCATCTCCATCACCTCCTTCATAATATTCTGTCAAATCTGAATTATGAAATATTGGTGAAATATTCAATTCATCTTGCTGTTGGAAATATTCAAGATATAACAGTTTACTGAGAGGGGAGGGGTGAATCAGTAAACATAAAATCTTAAATCAATTCATATTAACCAGTAAAATATTTAATCATCTAATCTGCAGTATGTAAACATTCATAACACATAAGCACAGAGATTTTGGTGACCCAGAAACCTTCCAAAATAGAAAGTAAAACTGGGGTGGGGATGAAACCCACAAATCTTCTTTACTGTAGTAGGAAGTTAGCCGGTTAAGGCATACAATGATCACTTCTGGTGATCTGCCCTGTTAGGAGAATAAAGGATTGTTACATCCACCTTGTTAAAGGATTTGAAACATACTTCATAAGTATGCACTCTGTTAGGAGATTTGGTACAAAGACTGTTAAGTCTACCCTGTTAAAGGATTTATAAAAACTGATTCACCTGTTAGAATGAAACAGTGGATCTGAATACAACTGATTTCTGATAAGATCCGCTATGCTCTGATTGTCCTTGATATGACTGATAAAACAATTCTACTCCAATGCCGACCTTGCTGAAAACCTTCAAAATTCAGCTTACATGCTTTTGCACACATTCTTCACATACTTTGCATATATCACACACATACTTCATATATTTCCATTCCACTAGAATGATATAATACATTACATATATATACCATCCTGGTTAAAATTACATGCAATGGTCGGTTGAATAAAACTAGACAAAATTTAACTGAGTCGGCCGAATAGCAAAACAAACTCGGTAGAACAAACTTCTTTGTTTACCGACTGAGCTCGGTTAACATTGAGTCCTATGTTAACTGACCGAACTCGGTTAACACTGCATCCGTCTTTACTCGGTTAATATTGAGTTCTTAATTAACCAACCGAACTCGGTTAATGCTGAGTTCTTAGTTAACCGACTGAACTCGGTTAACACTGAGTTCTTCTTTACTCGGTTAATACTATGAGAAAAGTGTTCTCACTAATGGCAAATAACTTTATGCCAACAATCTCCCCCTTTGGCATTAGTGACAAAAACAATTATGTATCAAAGTTTATGTACAGAAATTGACATACATTTCAAAAAGTTTCCAAAATTGTAGATCTTATTTGTCTCCCCCATACAATATGCACAGTATTTTCAGATCAATACATATATCTTTGCACGGATAGCTCTGAAGTTCTGAAGTTCTGTCTCCCCCTTTTTGACAATAATGCCAAATAACATATATTTACACTGAGATTTCAAAATGAGAAAGAAATTCTGAATGTACCTTGAGAATAAGAGCCAAAGTCTTATCCCAATTTTCTTGCAAAATTTTGCTGGAGGAGAGTGCAATTTGAATTTCTGCAGAAAGTTCAATCATATGATCTGCAACTGAGAAATTTTTGTCATGAATCAATGCTCTAGAGTGAGCAATATGCTTTTGCATTGAAGTCATGACAGGAAGAATCATATTCTGGATATGTATGAGAGTAGACCTGATTCTTGCTTCCTCTCTCAGCAATTTTGCCTGTTTCTCCGACAAAAATCTTATTTTATGATGATGGGATGAACTTGTACTGAGGTCAGATTGCAGCACTTGGGCACTGACCTTCATATCCTCATCAATTTTATTCAATTTTTCTTTTATATCCTTGGTATACTTAGTAACATCACAGAGTTTTCCAAAAAGTGAAGTTACATTATTAAAAGAATTCTCAAAATTATTCAAAATTGTAGACAATTCTACCTGATTTAATGCAATATGCTGAGCAATGTGCTCAAGCACCTTATTGTCAAATTTCTTCTCTGCCTTTTCAATCAACTTTTCTTGGCCGGAGGTATCCTCATTGAATTTGTTTACAGCCTCTTCCAACTAAATCAAAATGTGTTGAGTAGAATCTACTTCAACACCTATAGCCTCTGTTATAATATTTTTAGCACTCTCAATGATGCTATATTCCAGATCTCTTTCATGGCGTAGCTGTTTCTGCCTAGCCTTCTGCTCTAATAGCTGACTGAGCATTCTCATTTCATCAACTGATGCTATATCAAGATCTATTTTAGGAAGAATAATGTCCTTATCCAAATCAATTTCCTCATCCAGTGTCTTGCTGGAAAACATGTATCCTTTTGCTTTTCCAGCAAAGACTTTATCTTGACCCTTGTGAACTGAGACTATAGTTGATGAGGCTGGGCTGGCTGATAAGACTGGAATAGGACTATGTAAAGGAAGACTAAGAGATGTGCAAATGGTATCAAAAATTGATGTTTCTATATAGGATGGAGTGGAAGAGCTAATAGTTGCCAAAATTTGATTAAGAGAAGTCAAAATTGTAGTATTTGTAGGTACACTTATTATACATTCTACAGTAGAGGTTGATGTGCATGATGAACTTACTGCAGAGACAGTAGAAGCTATTTCCATAGTTGATGTAACTGTTTTGGATGGAGAGTGTGGAGGAGATGCAATGAGTTCAGCTGCAATTTGTACTGGATCTTCTTCCATTGCTTGTTCTTTCTCCTCCATTTCTCTTTCAGCTTCTTCTTCCTCTAATTCTTTCTTAGCCTCTTCTTCCACTTCTAACATTATTGAATGAAGATCTTCTGGAATATCTTCAATATCATTATCATCTTCATCATCATCACTGTTGTCAGTGTCCTTGATTTCAACAGTATCATCACTGGATTTGTGTAGATGATAGATGTTTTTCCACATGTTTGTTGCATCATTTACCACATGCTCAATGTCTTTGACAAGTATCAAATAGGTGTGGAATCTAATCATCATATTACCTTCATGATCTTTCAGTGATGCTTTCACTTCAGCATTAGTGAAACTCGGCAGGAGATTCTTCAGTGTCTGCTCATAGATGTCTTTTACAGTCTTGGTTGCAGCTTCCCATCTGATTTGCAACCTCTCCAATAGTTCTTTGGAGATCTGGGAGGCTATCTGGTCCGGTGAGTATTTCCATTTACCCATCTTGTTCAGTACCAGTTCCTCAATCTGCATCTTTTCTTGTTCTGTTCTAGTTTCAAACTTCAATGCTTTGAAGTTTGTGAATCTAGCACCTGCTTCTAATTGCTTCAATCTATCCTCAAATGTAGGTGGAGGCTTAACAAGCACAAGTTCTTTCTTTCCTTGTCTTGTTCTCCTGGAGAAGACTGCAGAGGCTTGCCTTTTAGGTTTGGTGATGATCACCTTGCCTTTCTTTTGTTGAGGCTCCTTTTCCTTGTCTGACTCGGTTTCCTCTTCTTCTTCTTCGTCTTCTCCTTTGCCTTCTGTTATCAGTTGGGTTATTCTTCTCTTTCCTTTGCTAATGGCCTGAGGGATTTTAATTTGGAGCTCAATTTTGGCCTTAGCTTTATCATATGTTCCAAAAATTGGTTGCCTTGGGTCTACTGGTTCATTCACCAGTGCTTCTATGATATCCCTGGCTTCGTTAATTTTTACCTCATAGGGAAGAGGTTTCACCCATGCTACTCGAGGCCTGGCTGCCTGAATGTATACCTTGTCGCAATCTACCATGAAGCATATGTCTTCCTTGTATTCTTCAACCAGTTTGGGTGGAATTCGGAACCTATGATTCATCTTTTCCTTAAATTCTTCAAAACAGTTATCCAAAATAATATCAAAATTTTCACCTAGTTCTGCAATGAACTCGTTTATCTGATAAAGAATTGGTATATCTTTTCTCCATACTACTGATCCCTTTGATGGAAAAGATTTCTGAATATAGAAGAATAAACAAATCAAAAGCGAACCAAATTTGCAGGGATTGTTCTTGGAGGTTCTAATGCTTTCCATATTCTTATTGAATTGGGATAAAAGTAATTCTGATAAATCAAATTCTAAATTCTTCTTCACTATTTTGTACACCAGATCCACAGCTTCACAGGGTACACTGTTTGGACGGCTTGAACTATAGATTTTGTGAGCAATGACGTGAATGCCAAATCTCAATTCGACGTCAGCTACAATATTCAGCTTAATTCCCCTACCATCCCATTCTGCTTGGGTCAGTTTCTGCAATTCCTCCCAACCTAGGGTTTTGGTAGCCTTGGCTTTGCTCAGAATGGGGAGTCCAGTAATTTTGTTAATCATTTTCTTTGTGATTATCACTGGTTGCTCTAACCACAATTGGCCATTGTGAACTCGACTGAGTACATACCTAACCCATTTAACTTGAAATTTCCTTGGCAAGTGCGAAATGTGGGTTAACCCTTTTGTTTCAAGATGCTTATGTTCGAGTTTTAGGTTTCCATTTATGCTCATTTCACCTAGGGCATTATCAATTTCTAGGTTTCCAAGTTCTTGAATAGAGCATTTAAAATGAAATCTTATATCATTGACAAGAAGTACCTTTGAAGGAATTTGAGATTGGGCACCATTGGGGTCCAGTGATTCTGCAACAGCTGGTGCTAATTTGAAGTTCGGCGCCTTCCATTCCTCTCCTCTAACCAGCATTTCTAAGCCTTTCTTAGTCTTAGAGCTTCCACTTCCGGATGCCATTGTTACTTGGTAGGTGTAGAAAAATTCTGAATTGATTCTTTCGCTCTTTTGAAAAATTCGCTCGAAAATGTCTTAAGCTCGCTCTGAAATTGCAGAAAATACCTTAGCTCTTTGTTCGCAGTAAAAATTTAGATCAAATTTTGCCCCTTTTGATAACAAATTTGCCATAAATGTTTTGGTACGATGGCAAAAGAAATGACAGGTTGTCATCCACTAGCTCGGTAGATATTATCAACTCGGCGATCGAAAGAAAATATTGAAGTACCGACCTTACTCGGTTAGGTCACGAACCGACCTTGCTCGGTTGACACAATATGGTTAATGAAACTTAGTTGTGACCGACCGAACTTGGCAAAGTCTTTTACCGACTCAACTCGGTAACTGCTACTCGGTTAATGAAGTTTTGTTACATCCAACCAAACTTGGTAAAGTATTGAACCGTCCTAGAGTCAGAGTGTATCTATAATACTAATTTGATCCATCTTCTTCCTTTGGAGCTGCATAGGATAAATCTTGGAAGATGTAGTTCCAATGTTTCTTATATGAATACTAATTGGAAATGGTAGAGTCACCCACCTCTTGAGTGACACTCCTATCTGACTTATCTTGTTCGGTAGATTTTGGAATCCATTGCTGCTTCATTTGCTTTCGGATGTTATCTGCTTTGATTTTCTTTTCATCTTCAATTCTTTTGATATTCATGCAATTTTTGGCTATATGACCGAGTTCTGTACATGTATAGCACTTTACAGTTGTGTCCTTTTTCCTTAGGTGATGTCTGGCACAATTCATGCCAGTATGTCCATACTCTCCACAATAGTGACATCTGCACCAGGTATTGTAGTCCCATCCGAATATGGCTTTGACAAGTTGTTCAGCTGGATTGAATGATTTGGATTTGCACTGGAATACCTTGTGACCATGCTTTTTGCATTTGTAACAATTGCCTTCAAATTTTGGTTTTTCTTTACACTCATTTGCCTTGTGACCATGCTGATTGCAGTTGAAGAACTTACCATTGAATTTTGCTTTCCCATTGCTCCAGCATTTGTTTGATGTATGACCTATCTTGCCACAATGATTACAAGTGGATCTTTTATTCCTTTGTTTACCTTGCTTGGAGGATTCACCAGCTTCTTTGTATCCAAGACCAGCTTTGCTTGTTTGTCTTTGAAGATTCTGCTCATTCAATTGATTTATGTCTACCTGAGATTTTATCATCCTTTCATTGACATGCCTTTCAGAGATTAGGTCATTTTCCAAGCTTTCATTGATTTGTCTTTCTGATCTCAAGTCATTCTATAGACTTTCATTGATTTTCTTTTCAATGTTCAAATCATTCCTTATTCTTTCATTTTGTGCTCTGAGAATCCTGATCTCTTCATTTGCATTGGTGAGTTGGTCTATGAGATCTTCATACTGATGAGTTTGATTGCGGATTTCATGACTTCTATTTTCCAGTTCTTCTTGTGCTTTGTTTCTTTGATCCAAAGCTTCACATAGCCTGATTGACTATATTTCTTGTTCTCTCTTAAGCTTTCTTACCTCTTCTTGTAGAGATCTATTCTTTTCTAAAAGTTCTTTGATTGCTTGGTCAGCTTCTTCTGAATTGCTTGATGGTAACAGGTCTTCAATCTTCACTTCAACATACTGATGATCATTCATTTGTTTTGCAAGATCCTTTCTTCTTTTTAGGGATTGAGAAAGATGTTCCTTTGCTTCTTTAAGTTGAACCATGGCCATTTCAAAATCTAACTTTTCATTTTCTATAACTTTCTCCAATCTGAATATCTCCATTGACTTTGATCTTTGCTCAAGCTGTCAAGCTTTGTCCTAAGAACCAAGTTAGCTCTGATACCAATTGTTGGAAATATTCAAGATATAACAGTTTACTGAGAGGGGAGGGGTGAATCAGTAAACATAAAATCTTAAATCAATTCATATTAACCAGTAAAATATTTAATCATCTAATCTGTAGTATGTAAACATTCATAACACATAAGTACAGAGATTTTGGTGACCCAGAAACCTTCCAAAATAGAAAGTAAAACTAGGGTGGGGATGAAACCCACAAATCTTCTTTACTGCAGTAGGAAGTTAGCCGGTTAAGGCATACAATGATCACTTCTGGTGATCTGCCCTATTAGAAGCATAAAGGATTGTTACATCCACCTTGTTAAAGGATTTGAAACATACTTCATAAGTATGCACTCTGTTAGGAGATTTGGTACAAAGACTGTTAAGTCTACCCTGTTAAAGGATTTATAAAAACTGATTCACCTGTTAGAATGAAATAGTGGATCTGAATACAACTAATTGCTGATAAGATCCGCTATGCTCTGATTGTCCTTGATATGACTGATAAAACAATTCTGCTCCAATCCTGACCTTGCTGAAAACCTTCAAAATTCAGCTTACATGCTTTCGCACACATTCTTCACATACTTCGCATATATCACACACATACTTCATATATTTCCATTCCACTAGAATGATATAATACATTACATATATATACCATCCTGGTTAAAATTACATGCAATGGTCGGCTAAATAAAAGTAGACAAAATTTAACTAAGTCGGCCGAATAGCAAAACAAACTCGGTAGAACAAACTTCTTTGTTTATCGACTGAGCTCGGTTAACACTGAGTCCTATGTTAACTGACCGAACTCGGTTAACACTGCATCCATCTTTACTTGGTTAATATTGAGTTCTTAATTAACCGACCGAACTCGGTTAATGCTGAGTTCTTAGTTAACCGACTGAACTCGGTTAACACTGAGTTCTTCTTTACTCGGTTAATACTGTGAGAAAAGTGTTGTCACTAATGGCAAATAACTTTATGCCAACACATGCAACTCCACTTTATAAGCATTTTTAGAATCATGCCTATTCACTATCTTGCATTGACCAAACTTCTTCATCTTCATTTTATTATATTTACCCACTAGAAAATGCTCTTTTATCAAATGAATCATGATGTCATCTCAAATATGAAATTCCTTATACTTCCTTTTCACATCTACCTTAGTCTTATACTGTATATTCATATTTATAATGTGCTTCCTCACCTCCTCATGGATGTTCTTCAAATGTTTAGCAAAATCTTCTACTTCAGCACTACTTCTCACCTTTATCCAATTGCCATAATTTAGAAGCATTTCTAGGACTACACCCATATAATATCTGGAATGGTGATTTACTAGTACTCCTATTGATAACATTATTATATGTAAATTATTCCTATGGAAAAATAATATCCCATCCTTTTGTCTTATCTCCAACCAAACATCTCAGTAAATTTCCCAAAATCCTATTTACCACTTTTATTTGTCCATTAATCTATGGATGATGTGATGAACTAAACTTCAAATCTATCTTCAATTTCTTCCACGATGTATGCTAGAAATACCCAAAAAAATTGGTATCTTGATCTAAATTTATAATCTTTGCAAAACCATGTAGTCTCACCACTTTTTTGAAAACAACTCAACCACATAAACATCACTAGTCTTCTTACAAGGAATATAATGCACCATCTTTGAAAACTTGTCAACTACCACAAAAATAGAATCATGCCCATGCTATGTCCTCACTAATCCAAGAAAAAAATCTATGTTGACATCCTCCCATGGCTTCTCTGGTACAGGTAATGGCTTATATAACCCTATATTCTACTTTACTCCTTTCACCAACTAACATACTTAGCAACTTTTTACAAAATTCTTCACATCTTGTTGCAACAATGGCCAATAATAATTGTTAGCAACCAAAGCTATGGTTTTATCTTCACCAAAATGTCTAGCCAATACTTGCTATGCTTCTCCTTGATGATATTTTCTCTCATTTAACTTCTTGGAATGCACAAATGGCTTCCTTTGAAAAACAAATTATCCTAGATCATGAAATCCGATCACTTTGTCCTATCAAGTGTAAAAGGTTCTATAAAAGCCTTCCATGCTTCACCAAAATTAGCATCATCTAGATACAAAGTATTGAGTTCCTTGAACCCAACCACCTCTATTTGCATAAATGTCAAAAAAGGTATTTTTCTACTAAGAGCATCTACAACTCTGCTAGACTTCCCACTCCTATGTTTCAAAACAAATGTATAACTCTTTAAAAACTCAACCCACCTCAAATGCCTTTGGTTTAATTTTCCTTGACTATTCAAATATTGCAAAGCTTGATGATGAATATAAAAAAAAAAAACCTGGGAAGAAGATAGTATCTCCACTTCTTCAATGTTTGAACTATAGCATAAAATTCCTGATCATAAACAAAATATTTTCTTTTTACATCATTCAATTTCTCACTAAAATAAGCAATCGGTCTACCTTCTTAGCTGAAAACAACTCCTATTTCTCTACAAATAGGATCACAGTCTACTTGAAACACCTTGTTCAAATTAGGAAGTATAAAATAGGCTACTCAGTAACTTTTGTTTTAAAAGATTAAAATTCTTATCTACTTCCACAGTCCACTTAAAATCTTTCTTATCCCTTCTCATTGTTTTAGTCAAGGGTCCACAAGTACTACTAAAACCTCTTATGAACTTTCTATAAAAACTATCTAGCCTATAAAAATATTTTACCTTTGCCACACTCTTTGGAGTAGGCCATTCAAGGATAGCCTTCACTTTCTTTGAATCTATTTTTAGACCTTCTACGAAGACTATAAATCCTAGTTACACCAACTCCTTCTTTACAAAACTACACTTCTTTAGGTTTATCAGCAACTTCTCTTATCTCAACTTATCAAACACCTTTTGAATATGGATTAAATTCCTCTCTAATGTCTTACCAAAGATGAAAATATCATCTAGATAAACAATGACAAAATTACCTAAAAAATCCTTCAATACCTCATTCATGAGCCAGATGAAAGTTCCTCATGCATTTGTTAAGCTAAAAGGTAGGATTAACCACTCATACAGTCTTTCCCTTGTCTGTAAAGTTGTCTTCCACTCATCACCTTCTCTGATATGAATCTAATGGTATGCACTCTTCATATCTATTTTTTTTAAATACTCAACCCCACTCAAATAGTCCATAATATCATCTATCCTTGGAAATGAAAATTTGTACTTGATTGTGATTGTGTTGATAGCTTGACAATATATGTACATCCTCCATTATCCATTATTCTTTAGTGCTAATATGGTTGATACAATAGATGGACTCAAACTCTCTCAAATCAACCCCTTTTGCAACAACTCATGAACTTGCCTGTTCAACTCTTCACTTTCTACTAGTGTCATTCTATGCGCTGCCTTGTTTGGAAAACTAGCTCTTGGAAAACTCTCCCAACATATCCACAACTTCTATAGGTACCTCCTCTATTTCTTCTTTACTATCTTTTGGAATTATAGAAAAACACACATCCTCATGCTTCATACCTTTGAGAAACTCTTTTCCATTAACAAAACATGTTTTGGTAGCACTACATACCTTTCCTTCTTTATCCTTCAATGGTTTCAACTTGTGTTTCCCTCCATCCCTGGTTGGAGTGTAGGTATTTTCTTTCCCATCATGTAAAACATGCCTATCAAATTGCCACAACCTACCGAACAACAAATGACATATGTCCATAGGTATGATATCACATAGTACCTCATCCTAGTAGCTTATAATCTTCAACTTCAAAGAGCACTACTCATTGACCATGACCTTGTAGTGATCTTGCACCCAAGCAATATGGTATGGATGTGGATGTTTTTATTGATTCATCTTCAACTTTGTGACCATCATTTCTGACACTAGATTGTTAGTACTACCACCATTAATGATCACATCACAACTCTTATCTTCACATCTATACCTTATGCAAAAAAGGCTATTTCATTAATCAAGTTCATTCTCACCACTCAATAGGACTCTTTTGTTAACTAGGATTTCTCTTTCAAAATGTTCATAATGTGAGCATCTACAATCTTTATCAACATGTGTGACTCTAGCCTGGCCTTTTTTTCTTTGATATTTCCTTCTGTTGTGCTGGGAACATTCAAAGGCTCTATGCCCTTCTTCTCTGTAGCGAAAACATTTTCCATGGAAGCCTGCTCTTCTAGATCCTTGTCCTCTACCTCTTCCTCTTTGATCTCTATTGTTCTAATCATGAAAATGATTGGAATTTTTTTGCCACTAGTTCTAACTACTACTTCTAGCCTCATCCTTATTCTTTTGATAATCATTATGGCCACCATAAGATCATCTACTAGATCTTCCATCGTGAACTCTTCCACTATTCTTATTGTCAAACTTCCTGTATAGTTTCTCCTCAACTCTTAGGAAAAATTGTTATGCCTCCTCAATAATGTTCATTCAAACTAGACTTATCTCATCCTGAATACTTGGCCTCAACCCATAAGATAATGGGAAACTTTCTTCTTATCATCTTCTACGTGGCCGATTCTAATTAGCACTCAGTAGAAATCTTTGATATAGTCTTGAATGCATTTTCCTACTTGCTTCAACCCTTGCATTTTGTTTAATAGATCAAGCTCATAATCTATGGGAATAAATTTTCACTTTAGTTTAGCTATCATCCAATCCCATCTAGTGGCTTTGTCCTTTCCCTTTCTATTTTTCTCCAACTAAACCTGTTGCTACCAGATCTTTGCATTTCTCATCAGTTTTGCCTTCACAAACTAGACCTTGTCTAGATCATCAATATCATCATACTCAAAGTACTCCTCTAGTTCATTGATCCAATTGATTAGCTCCTCTAGGTTAAAATTTCCTAAAAATGTAGGAACCTCACAGTTAGGTCTTATTGGAATCTTGGAGTTGGCCCTAAAAACCCTCTCTTCCTCTAGGTTTAGAACTACCTCTACTTCACATTTTTTTCTACTTCATCCTCATCATTACTTTCATCTTTTACAAGAAGATTCATTCCTCTATGCATTTTTTTGTCAAATGCTTGCATCTATCTTTAGAGGTCTCTAAAACCCTTAGGTGTAACACATTTAGCTCTTCCATCACACTCTCTTCATGGAGGCATTTTCATGCTTCTGTTGAAACCCTAGTAGAAGTTGCCTCACAATCAATGATCTATCTACATGTTTAGCACAAACCACAATCCTAGTGCAAACTGTCACATAGTTGGCAATTTGTCCACATGCTCAATAACTCTAGCTCTGATACCAATTGATGAAGGGTGCTCCCCTTAATACCATAAACTCATAACAAAAACAAAGAAACAATAGAAAATGTGAGAACAAAGTATGGATTTATTATTTGGGCTGCAAATCTAGTATTATAGAATTCACAAGTACAATATGCTAACCCACATGGGTGCCTTCATTACCATAATCTATAAGACAAGCTATGAACTATCACCTAGATCTATCCTTAAAAATGTTTAGGCCTTTCTTAAATAAGAAATTTCATGCTGCCCAAAAAGATTGTAGACAATGAAACTTAATACCTAGGGCCGACAAACCCTAATAATACATATAGAGTTAGACAAATACATCTTTGACATTTATTTTAGGAATTTTGGCTAGTCCAACTTTGGATGATTATAACTCTCAAATTTTCACTATGATTGGCTATTACAATCACTTTTCAAAAATACCAACTCCTAATCTATAGGCTTGGAACTGCGTTTGTGCCCTTCCATCAAGTTTTCAAACCTCATCTAGGGACTCTAAGGCCTTCAACGGTGAGCTTGAAGATTTTTTTTTGCAAAAATTTCCACTAAAAATCCATAATAACTTCTTTGATACTTAAGCTTGAGCAATAAGATCTTTATGGTAGGCTTCTATAAAATGAACCTTCATGTAGAAAATGAGAACATTTTGAACTCATATGATAAACTTACTAAAAATAGCATGTTTCCATAAATAGTAACCACCCTATCTACTGATCCTTATTAAATAAAAAAGACTAAAATGAAAATATTTTTCAGTGATGCAAGATTTCTCTTACACCTAGGATGTTCCTACATCACTTATTATCACTACAAATGTAGAATTATAGAATTCACAACTACAATATGCTAACCTACATCGGCACCTTCATTACAATAATCTACAACACCAAGCTACAACCTACCACCTAAAGTTGTCCTAGATAATGTTTGGGCCTTTCTTAAATAGGAAACTTTATGTCACCTAGGAAGGTTCTAGATAATAAAACTTAATGGCTAGTGCTAACATACCCTAACAATACATACTGAGTTGGGCAAATATGTCTTTGACATTTTTTTAGGAAATTTTGGGTAGCCCAACATTGGAAGGCCATAATTCTCAATTCATTGCTCTGATTGGCTATTATATCCCTTTTTTAGAAATTCCAACTCTTGATCTTTAGGCTTAACACCATGCTAGCACCCTTTTACCAAGTTTTTGGACCTCATTTGGGGCATCCAAGGCCTTCAAAACTAAGTTCAAAGATTCTTCTCCAAAATTTTCCACCAAAAATCTACAATAACTTCTCTAATACTTAAGATGGAGTGATGAGATTTTTATGGAAGTCTTATAATTCTAAAGTGAACATTGATGTAGAAAACTAGAAGATTCTAAGCTCATAGGAAAAAGTTACTAAAATTAGCAAGTTCCCAAAAATAACAACCCCATTATCTAGTAGTCCTTATTGAAATAGAAAAGGTTGAAAATAGAAACATTTTTTGTGATGCAAGATTTCTCTTACACTATGGATGCTCCTGCACTAGACACCCGGGGTAATTTGAGAAGTGTCTCCATCATGTCTCATGTTTTTGGACAAAAACCAAGAGTGTCAACCTCCTCCCTTGCTAGCCATGGTGAATCCTCTACTGCCCTTGCTTTGCATTTGTCTAGGTATTCCTCATAAGTTTAGTTCCTTGTATTTTTTCCAACACAACTATCCAGTTTCTCCTCAATCTCCCTTGTAGCCAAACTAGCTACTGGAATACTCCATTAGGCTTCTATAGCTTGGTCTCCATCACCTCCTTCATAATACTCTATCAAATCTAAAATATTAAAGACTAGTGAAATATTCAATTCTATTATTGCATGGTTGTAGGAAGAAGATTTTCATCTTCTACTGTAGGAATTGTGTTCAGAAGAGGTGATACACTAGTTGGTTCAAATTGTTTTAGGAATTGTGCTTTAGTTTGTGGTTTATGATAGGGATGTAGCCTATGGCCATTCACAAGTAACTTAAATTGAATAGGTTCAATGATTGTGAGTTGTACTATGCCATTATTAAATACATGCTAAATCTCATAAGGCCCTAACCATTGATTCTACAATTTCGCTAGATTCTCTTTGAAATGAGAATCATAAAGGAGGGCCCAATCTGTTGCTTGAAATCTCTTATTCCTAATATGTGCATCATGCCATTGCTTTCACTGGTGTTGAATAATTTCTATTCTTTCTAGAGCTATCTTTCATATTTCATCTAGTGAGTTTAAATGGAGAAGTCTATCTTGTTGTGATGCAAGAAGATTGATGTTTAATTCTAAAGTAATGCATAGTGTGTTATGCTCAAATTCAATAGGTAACATTACTTCTTTACCATAGAAAAGCTCAAATGGAGTAAATCTAGTGGTTGTCTTCCATGTTATTCGATATGCCCACACTACTTCAATTAATCTACTTGTCCGATCCTTCTTATGTATTTGTATTTTTTTGGTTAGAATGGCTCCAAGTTCTCTATTGGTAACCTCTACTTGCCCATTTTCTTAAGGGTGATAAGGACTGGATTTACAATTCCTTATCCTATACTCTTTCATGACTTCAATGATCAAATTTGATGTAAACTAAGATCCTCAATCTATTACAATTTCTCTTGGCACTCCATAATGGGTAAATATTTCTTCATACAAAAATTTAGCTACTTTCTCATCTCTAAAATTTTTCATTGCTCTAGCTTCCACCCATTTAGTTACATAATCCATACATACTAAGATGTAGAACTTGGCACTTGATGGTGGGTCAATTGGACCTATGAAGTCCATGCCCCATTAGTCAAAAGGGATGATGAAAACATGTAGAGTGAGTGGCATCTCATCATTTTTCATTGGTCAGGCCATCCTTTGGTATTTGTCACAATTAGTTGTATATGTCATTGCATGCTTATGCAGGGTTAGCTAGTATTACCCTATTGTAAGTATCTTCAGTGTTGTTCTTTTTCCTACAAAATTGCTTCCACATGGCTCATCATGAAAAGCATGTCATATATCATATGACTCATATTCCCTAAAAAACCTCCTCATAACTTGATCTGGTCCTACATAGAAGATATTGCTATCTATCCAAGAGTATTGAAAACTTGTCTCTACTAATTTTCTCTTTTCTTTATAAGAGAACTGCAGGGGCAGTCTATTTGCAGGAAGATAATTTTCAATGTTTGCATACCATGGTGTATGATTTTTTATATGGAACAAGTGCTCATCTAGAAAAGTGACTTCAATTAGAGTTGGATCTTCATCAGCAATGGTCAATCTAGACAAATAATCTACAACTATGTTGGATTTTCCTTGCTTATCAATAATTATATTATCAAATTCTTGTTACAACAAGAGTCATCTTGCCAATCTACCAGTGAGAGCTAGTTTGTTCATTAAATACTTTATACTTGAGTGATTAATATGAACAAAAATAGGATATCGAGTCACATAGTCTCTGAATTTTTTCAATGCATAGATTACAACTAAAATTTCTTTTTTTGTTACTATGTAATTCAACTCAAGTCTATTAAGGCTTTTGCTAATATAGTAGATGGAATTCTCAAGATTAGCAAGTTTTTTTCTTAATATAGCTCCTATGACATAGTCTAATGCATTAGTATGAATATGAAATGGAATTGACCAATTTGGCCCTTGTAAAATTGGTTCCATGGTGAGAACTTTCTTAAGCTACAAGAAGGCTTCATTGCATTTGAGGATCTAAATAAATTCAGCTTCCTTAGTCAATAATGTGTACAAGGGGCTAGCTATTTTTTTAAAATCTTTTATGAAACATCTATAATATTTAGCATGACCTTAAAAAGATCTTACATCTTTTGGTTTTGTACGTATGGGCAGTGTTAGAATTACCTCTATCTTAGCTAGGTCCACTTGCATTCCTATAGCTAATATAAAATGACCAAGTGCCACTCCTTCCTGTATGAGCATGAAACATTTTTCACTAGTAAGTGCCAAATTATGCTCTTTATATCAGATAAGAACATTTTCAAGATTCATCATGGCTTCTTCAAAGGTGACTCTAAATGTTGTGAAATCATCCGTATATATTTCCATACAATTATGTGATATATCAGCAAAATGCTAATGATAGGTCATTAGAATGTTGCAAGAGCATTACACAGGCCAAATGGAAAAAAAAAATATGCAAAAGTACCTCATGGACATGTAAATGAGGTTTTTTCTTGGTCTTCAAGAGCAATACACATTTGATTATAACCACTATACCCATCTAGAAAAGAGAAATACTTCTTTCCAGCCAAAGTGTCCAGAACTTGATTTATGAATGGTAAAGGAAAATGATCCTTTTTGGTTTCTTTATTCAATTCTCTATAATCTACAAAAATTCACCATTTTTCTCCCTTTTTAGGAACTATGACTAGGGTTGACGCCCATGTACTATGAGATATAGGATAAATAAAACCAACATCAAGCAATTTTTGCAATTTAGTTTTAACTATTTCTCTAAAGGCTAGATTAATCCTTCTCTAGGGTGGATGGAGTGGTAGACACCCTTCATTGATGTATATTTGATGGGTACATAATGTAGGACTCAATCCTTTCATATCCCCATAGTCCCATGCAAAAGCCTTTTCATGTTTTTAAAGTAGCTCTGTTAACTGGTTCATCTGTGTTGAAGATAATTTAGGATTAACATGAAGATTATGACCTTTTGACAGATTAACATTACTAGTAGACTCAATTATAGTAGCTTCAAAGGTTGGACTTTTATCTAATTCACATGATAAGAGTTAATGAATAATATCTAGTTGTTTGAGTAGAATACAATTTTCATTACATTCCTCATATGTGGTTAAATATAGCATGGAACTATTAGAAACATCTTTTTCTACCACATAAGTGTTAGTAAGGATACTCTAAATTACTGAATCCTCTTCCTGGAGCTTTCGGAAAGATTTTTTATGTAACATCATAAGTTGTGCTATAGAGTTTAACTCTTTTTCATCATCCCCTACATTTGGCTAGATAGATGTGCTTAAATCTAATTGTGGTTGTGTTGGAGGATATAAATGAAATTTCCTTGTTGCTTGACCATTAGATATGGTCATGTTCCTTGACCTACAACTTATATTTGCATCAACTATAGCTAACCATGATCATCCTAGAATGAAAACATAACCAAATAAATTGACTTTGGGAGATAGAATCATGAAATCTATAAGGTATTCTAGAGAGTCTAGGGTTACAACTATGTTTTCTATCATCTCATTAGGAGTGATAATAGAACTATTTGCAAGTTGTGGAATTGTTGGAGTAGCCCTTATTCCTTCTATTTTCAACTTCTTCATAGTATCTTTGGTCATGGCATTTATAGTGGAACCAAGATCAATTAAATCATTTTTAACTGGCTGACCATTTATAATCACATTCACAACTGGACTACCTAGATCAAAATATTTAGGAGTGATCAATTTTCCTAACATAATATCAGCCAATTGTCCTACAACATGGGCTATAGTTGGGTCCCTTTTCTTCCTCCTAGGCTTCTTTAGGAAGGCTTCTCTAATGGCTTTTCCATAGATGGAAACATCTTTAATAGCTTGGAAGAGGTGTATTTGGATATGCATGTTCTTTAACTGATCAACAATATCAAAAGATTGTTCTTCTATTTGGACAGGTTTACTTTGTATGAGTTTCTCTAGAAAAGGAGGTTCAACCATTGGCTAGGCTTGAGTTGAAATAGTAACATTAGTTGGGTCAACCCCTTTAGAAACTAGGTGTTTTGATATTGTAGGAGTATTTAGAATTTCAGTTATGAGAGGTAGTTTAGGTGTTGGTATGGTTGTACTAGATCTCAAATGCATATTTGCAACATTCAAAGCATAAGTAGGATATTGTTGAACATCACCAGAGTACATGGGTTGTTGTGACTAATGGTTATTTGGATTTGGCTAAGATTGTGCAGGTAACTGGGTCTACTTTTGAGGTCCAAGACTCATAGATGGTGGCATTAGTGTAGGTTTTTGGACTAGGGGTGGTAATTGTGGAGTACCAATATTTTGGTTAGGCCACTATTGAGGTCCTCTCCATTTATTTGTAGACTATCAATTCCCATGGGGTGGTTGCCATTGGTTCTACTAGTTTTGCCATTGATTATTCTATTGGTTTGTCTAGGAAGGTTGGAAATTCTGAAGTCATTGGGGCTGTTGTGGATTATTTTGTCAAGAATTATTTTAATTAGGTTGACTATATTGTGGAGGACCTTGGGTATTATGGTTTTTCCATTTATTACCATATAGATTTGAAATTTGCAAAGGGTCCTAAGGCATACCTTGACATTGGGCCCATGGATGGTGTTGAGCAAAAAAAAATACATGTCCATCATCTCCATCTATTTTGATATACTAAATTGGAAGATGCTGGTTTTCTACACTATTGACCAGTTTACATTGGCAATCTTTCTTCTACTTTTAGCAATGGGGGCATTATGTAGCTAGTTGTACTTTAGCTTCTGGATGTTTCTTCTTTGCATTCATTGTGTCTAGACATGTGGTGACATTATTTATAATGTCCTACTTGAAATTTGAGAGTAGATTAGATATCTCATGCTTTGAAATATCCTGACTAATTCTTTTAATAGCTATAGTTGGGTATCCTTTTCCTTTCTTCATAGTTGATCTTGAGTAATTAAGAAAAAATTTCTTGAGGTCATCCCAATAAGATTGATACACATCTCCTCCAACCATCAAGTCTAATGCTTCTAGACAACTATCATTCACACCTCTCAAAAAGACTAGTTTTTGTGAATCCTCAGACAACACATGCTGAGGGTTCTTTTGCAATGTATGCAAGAAATGTGAAACATAATCTTCCAATGTTTCTTCCTCCTTTTCTAATAATCTTAAAATATCATCTCTTCTTGAATCATTTTCTTTTCAATACTCTTTGTGCTTGTCCAAAAACAAAGTTTCCATTTTATCCCAAGTACCCACTGGATTGGCTCCTAAACCCATGAACCATTGTAAAGTTGACTCTTTTAGTGCTATTGGAAATAATTTGATCTTATGGGCATTAGTGTTGTAGTCAAGCTATGAAAAGTATGTCAAATTCAAACAAGAAAGTATCACGATCTTTAGTTGTGAGGCCATAAAACTTTGGAAGAGCATTTGGAGGTATATTTTTGAGATTAACATTGGTTATAAGGCTTGGGAGAGGAAATGGAAAAGTAGGTTGTGCTATTACTTCAGGTATTTGATTATGAGGTTGCTATTGAAAAGGGATATTGGGCACTGGATTGTTAACAAATGGTGGATTTAGAGTAGTACCATGAAGAAAACTAGCCAAAATTTCAACAAAAGGTTGAAGGCCACATGTATCTAAAGGTTCTGCCCTTGAGGATGATTCTATAGGAAAAATAGGGCTTACATCTAAAAAAGGCAACTCATTTTCTTCTTCAATGTCTTCATTCAAATTAACAGGCTCTCATGGAAGAAATCTTCCATATTCATCTCGTGGTCTTCCTCTTTGATGCATGCAATTGAATTGGTTACTTGTGGATCAAGAACTTATGGTTTCTACTAACATATTAATCTAGAAACAAAGGACTCGTGAAGGTTCCTAGTTTTACACCATCCCCAGCAATGATGCAAAAAAAGTAGGTTTCCATAATAGATCAAGATAATCATACTATTGTTCCTCTAAAAAGGGGTATTATATCCATCTCGAGAACCATCTATTCTATTATGAAAATACATTTGAATTGTAAACCTAGGGACATAGGACTTGAAATGGGTCAGCACAATATGTGCACCAAGTTCCTTAAAGAGTCTTAACACCTATGTTGTAGGAAAGTAGAATGCATGAAAGGAACCTATACTATCGATACAAAATAGTAAGCATAATTGGATTATCAATAGAGAATGGTAGAAACTACATAAAAGAAAATTTTTAACTAGTTAATAGTTCAAATATTCATGATGATTCCAGTTGTCCACAAGTGTTGCAAGAACTTTCACAGTAAATGTTGCAGGACTAATATAGTAAATCTATCTTAAATAGAAAATTACAAGAAACAAATCTATTTTAGCTAAATCTATTCCACTTCCCAAATGGGCCCCCTTGGTTGGCTTCAACTAATTAAGAACACAATAGGTAATCCAAAATCACTTTCTCATTAGAATTTTTTTTTTGTTACATGATTGAACAATTCATAAGGAATAAAGAAAAGACTTCCAAATTTTTTCCTATCCCCACATTAACTCTAACTTTTCATATATATATAGAGGATTGGAACTTATTACAAAACCATAACATAAAACTTGTAAGAAAACATCATCAGTAGAAAAAGGGTGAGATGTCAACCATGAATTTAGAACATTGATTGAGTAATAGAATAATAGCCCACAGATAATGTAACAAGTCATCTTTCTGAAATAACTCCTTTCATAGATGTGGCTTATCACCTGAAACTGATCCATGCTTCTTATGTCATGACTAGTCTTCATTAATCCTTCTTTCATGCACTTTTTGGCACTCTTCATGCCACTTCCTCTTTTCCTACAATTTAGAAACATTCAAACATATACAAAAAAATTTCTACTCTTATTCAAATATTAAAACATAGCTTAAAACATTTCTATGAAATACTACACTTTATATATAATATTAAGAAAAGTATGTCATATCCACTATCCATAGGTTTAATGGGTTCTAGCTGCATTCAACATAAGACATTTAAAACAAGTATTTGGAAATGTTTTTCTTATGGCCCAAAGAGTAAGTTCAGACTATAGAAAAACTATATTAAATTTGAGATATTAATTTTTCTCATCAATCTACTTTATACATATAACTTGATTATATTTGTTTGATGTTGCAACATACTCTTCCTTTGCAGTACTTTGTGAGGTACAATCTTGCTTCTTGCTGAGCCAAGAAACTAGTCTTCCTCCAAGGAAAAATGATCCTCTGCTAGTGCTTTTACTATCATCCCTATCTCTTGCCCAATCAACATCTGTATAAATGCAAAGAGTAAATTCATTCTTTCTGTCATACCAATACCATAATCTAATGTTCCTTTCAGATATCTAAATATCCTTTTTACTACTACATAGTGATATTTTTCAGCATCAGCTTGAAATCTTGCTACAATTCAAACTACATTAGCTATATCTGGTCTACTATGAGTCAAATAGTGCAATCCTCCAATCATAGATTTGTACTTCTTTTCTTCAATAGTAGGCATCTCATCTTTGCTTGATAACTTATGACCAGTTACCATAGGAGTCCCAATAGGTTTACAATTTTCTAGACCAAATCTTTTCAGCAAATCTTTTAAGTACTTGGTCTATGAGATAAAGATACCTTCTTAGTTTTGAACAATCTGTAATCCCAAGAAAAATTTCATTTCACCTATCATGCTCATTTCAAATTCATTCCTCATGTCTTTTGACAATTTGTTACTGGCTTCATCATTTCCACCAAAAATGATGTCATCAATAAAAACAATGATAATTAGCAAGCCATCTTCTATTTTCTTCAAGTACAACTTACCATTTGTTGTTCCTTTAGTAAATCCAAGCTTTGCTAAGTAGTTGTCCAACATTGCATACCAGGTTCTTGGTACTTGTTTTAATCCATACAATGCTTTCTTTACTCTACAAACCATATCATTTTATTCTTTTAAAGGAAAACCCTTCAATTGCTCAATGTAAAATTCTTCTTCAAGTTCTCCATTTAAGAATGTTGACTTAATATCCATTTGATATACCTTAAAATTCTTGTTTGCTACATATGCTAGGAACATGTTGCCTACTTCCATTCTTGCTATAGGTGCATATGTATCTTCATAATCAATTCAATCTTGTTGAGAGTAACCTTTTCATACAAGTCTTGCTTTGTTTCTTATTACTTCTCCCTATTTATTCATTTTATTCTTGAATACCCATTTAGTGCCACTCACATTTTTTTCCTTAGGTCTAGGAACTAGTTCCCATGTGTTATTTTTAATTATCTATTAGAGTTGTTCCTTCATTACTTCTTACCAATAATTATCTTTGATTGCTTCATCTATGTTTCTTGGTTCTTCTTGAGACATTAGACATAGTTCATTAATTATGCTCATTGTCATTACTTATTTTTCCTTACTTCCTATTATCTAATCTATAAGATGATTTCTTATCAAGTTCCTATTTGGAGTAGGAGTTTCTACTTCAATTCTTATTTCTAGTACTACACTCTGATTTTCTCTCATATCTTCAATTTGAACATTATTCTACAAGTCATTTTTAGTCTTGAGAAATAACTATTCTACAAGTCATTTTTAGTCTTGAGAAATAACTCATTACTTCTGTTAGTCATTTCAGAGTAATCATCTCCATCAGAGTTGTAATCAATTATCCTTTCCTTGGTGCCAAAATTTTCATCAATTTTAACATTTTTGTACTCTACTATAGTTTTTGTTCTATAGTTGTAACATTTATAGGCATTACTTTTTAATGAATAGCCAAGAAACATACCTTCATCATTCCTTGGATAAAACTTACTTATCATCATCTCTTTTGATGTAACATTTGCTTTAAAATATCCTAAAGTACTTGACTGATGGTGAGTGACCAAACCATAATTCATAGGGTGGTTTGTCCATACCTTTCCTAATCTATACTTTGTTCAGTGTGTATATTGTTGTATTGACTACTTCTGTTCAAAAGGTCTTTGGTACATTATTCTTAAATAACATAGCTCTTGTTGCTTTAGCAATTGATTTGTTTCTTCTTTTAGCAATCCCATTTTGTTCAGTGTATGGGGTGAAGATAATTATCTCCTGATGACATGCTCTTCAAAAAAGATATTGAATTCTCCTCCTCTGTCTGATCTTAAGCTTTTGATTTTAACTCAAGATTCATTCTCAACTTTTTTCTTAAATATCTCAAATTTCTCAAATGCCTCTAATTTTTCTTTAAGAAAAGCTACCCACATCATTCTGGTGAATTCATCAACAAAAATCATAAAGTACCTTTCTCCATAAAATCCTCTTGTTCTTACAGGATCACTCAAATCTATATGAACCAATTCTAGCTTTTGTGTAGTACAAAACTATTTGCTAGGAAATGACTCTCTTCTACTTGGCCAATATACGTTCCTTACAAATAGTGTCAATGGGCTTAGTTATTTTAGTTAAATCTCTTAGAACAATTGTATTACTAGCCTTTACAATGTTATCAAAGTTAATGTGAAAAAATCCTCTATGCCATAATCAACAATTGTCAAACTTTTCTACTAAACATATTATTTTAGTGGAATTTAACTAAAATAAATTACCTCTAGTTTTTGTGTCAGTACCAAGTAGTTTTCCTTCTTTGTTCTTGATAATGCATGTGTCACCACCAAAGTGCAATTGATAGCCTTTGTCCATAAGTTGTTCAACATTCAACAAGTTATGCTTCAATCCATCAACAAAATAAACATCATTAGTGTATGTTTTACCATCAAGTGTTATAGATCCAATTCCTATAATATGATAGTCTACATTGTTCCCCAATCTGACAATTCCACCATCATGGCTTTTGAATTTGACAAACTTGCTCATATCACTAGTCATATGATGTGAACAACCACTATAAATGATCCAATATTTCTTTCCAACTTGTGATATCAGTGCACTTTCTTCTCTAATTTCTTTGTCAAGATCATCCTCCTTTATAGCTACAAACCCTAATTCATCTTCACTCATGTTTTGATTAGATTCCTCTTCTTCTTCATTAACATATAAGCAATTTCTAAATCTTCTTGACTTGAACCTTCCTTTAAACTTTCTTTCTCTTTTAGGACACTTAGATGCATAATGACCATATTCATTGCATGTCCAACATTTGAAAATATTCTTACCATCTTTTTCTCTTTCCACAAGAAGAGCTACTCCCTCTTGGATCTTTTCCTCAATGGACTTGCTACTATTAGCAATGTCTCCCTATGCTTTTTTGTTCCTTGATAAACTAGGTTTGATATTTAAGGCACTGAATGTTGTCTCAACCTTTGTTAATTCTCTAAATTATTTTAGATCAAATTCTTCAGCTTCAAATCTTCCAAGCAATGTTTCTTTGGTGAAGTTAGTGGTGCAAGGTTATATTACTCAAATCATTTGTGTTACTCTCTCGAAGGGTGGTGATAGACTATTCAAGATCTTCCATATTACTTCATCATCAGATTTCTTTCCATCAAGAGATTTGATTCCTACAAAAATCTGAAATATTCTACCAACATAACTTCTTATAGATTCATCTTCCATCATTTTAACATCTTGGAATGCACAATATAGATTTTGCAATCTAACCCTCTTTGCATGTGCATCACCTTTATAATTAGCCTCTAAATTTTTCAAAATTTCATGATATGTTTTAAATTGTTTTACCTGATTGTACTATCTTTCAGGTAGAACTGACAATATTTCTTCTCGTGCCCTTATGTTGCACATAAAAACTTCTCTCTATTCTTCATTTTAGGTTTCAAGATTGTCTTCTTCTGCAATGTTCTTAGATGTCTTGGTTGCAATCCAATATCCTAGACCCATGCATAGGAGATGAGTCTTCATTTTGTCTTTCCAACTATCGTAGTTTATACCATCAAATCTAGGACTTTCCTGCCTGAACATATTTGCCATGTGTCTCCCAAAGTTGTTAAACTTGCCTTCAAGGACCTAATTCTTTGATACCAATTGTTAGAAATAGTAGCCCACCAATATAACTAAGAGGGGAGGGTGAATCAATTATATAGTAATCTATAAATTAAACCTCTTAAACAATTTTTAATCATTCAACCAAATCAAATAACAACCATAGAGAAATATGCATACACAATTACACCAAAGATTTTGACTAGGGAAACCCTTGATGAAAGGGAAAACCCTGATGGGAATGGCACCCACAAAATAATGTACTAATCTAAATATTCCTTGCTAGAGGATAGACCCTATTAGGAGTCTTGTTATAATACTTAGTACAAAGAGTCCCTGTTAGGAAACTTTGAATCCCTGTTAGGATTTGTAGAAGGTAGCTGAACACATTGTCCAAACAACTTTAGGATCAGATCAATGAACCCACTATATAATTGATATTAGTAATATTCCATTTAGAATAATAGATGTGAAACAATATATTTTCTCTTTGTTTGTCTAGTACATCATACTTCTTCAATTTCATATCATGCAAATGGATCTAGAACTCATCAATAACCCTTAAGGTCACTTACACACATTAGTAGATTACTCTACTCTTCTAACTCACAATTCACAAGTCTTCTCTACTCCTCGATCACAATCATGGTCTATAGAACTCAGAAAACATCTTTCTTTTGTACCATACTCAATTATTAATCCTTTGAGTTGGTTCCATACACTTAAGATTGATTTGAGTTAGCTCCATCTTTAATTAAATAAAATACACATTTAAATAATGTCGTCGGCACAAAGTTATTCACAAGTTTCCACATGTGGGACTTTTGTACTTGCACACTTGCTAACATCATTAGTTGTCAGTGTACTTCCTCTAGTTAACTATGCAACCCTTCATTCCAAAGACAATGTGTTATATTGATCATACGTTAGAGACTATTTTCCCAATGCTCTATTTTCTTGTGGTTCTTTGTAAATCATTAATATCTTTTGTATGCTATTGACTTAGGTCTGCACACTCACCCACATGTCAAATACATGCTGTAGCATATGCTGGTAATTGCGCATAGACAGATACACAATGTAATGTCTTTAACACATAATTCTCAGTTTGTTGCTCTATCAATCTTCTACAACCTTATTTCTATGTTGTCATCAATGAAAAACACAATCATGACACTGTTTTACACTACTCCCCCATAGAATCAACATTCTTGCTAGCAAACTCAATAGAACTCTTGGATATACTCTTGAACATATTTTCCTACTTGATTCAACCCTTGCATTTTCTTCAATAGAATAAGCTCATGATCCATGATAATGAATTGTCACTTTTGTTTAGCCATCATCTGATCCCATCTAGTGATTTTGTCCTTTCCATTTCTATTTTGCTCCAACTAATACTCTTGCCACCAACTATTTGCATATCCCTTTAGTTTCACTTTGGCTAACATGATCCTATCAGGATCCTCAATATCTTCATACATAAAGTACTCCAATTCATTAATCCAATTGATGAGCTACATTGGGTTAAGATTTCTCAACAAATTTGGAACCTCAAAATTAGGACATTTTCCAATCTTGGAGATGGCCTTAAAAAGCCTCTCTTCCTCAAGGTTTAGAACTACCCCTGCTTTCATATTTTCTTCTTTCTTCATCCTCGTTCTCTCTTTAATATATTATAGTAAGATTTATTCCTCTCCAAATTTTTTCTTCTAATGCTTGCATTTGTCCCTAGAGGGCTCTAAAACCCTCAAGTGTAACACCTACAACTCTTCCACCATACTCTCTTTATGGAAGATTTTTTTGCACTTTTGCTAAACTCTAGTGAAAACTTCCTCAAAATCAGCCTTCTATCTATATGCTCAGTCCAAACTATGGTCATGGTGTGGATTGCCTCATAGTTAGTGATCTATCCACACACTCAAGAACTTTAGGTCTAATACCACTTGCTAAAGGGTGTTCCGTAACAAAAACAAAGAAATAACAACAAATGTGAGAAAAATAATATGGACTTCTTATTATCATTGCAGATATAAAATTAAAAAGTTCACAAATACAATATGCTAACCTACATGGGTTCCTTCATTGTAGTAATATACAAGATTATGCTACAAACTACAACTTAGAACTATCTGAGACAATCTTTGGCACTTTCTTAAATAGGAAATTTTATGCCTCATAGGAAGGTTCTATACATTCAAACTTAATAGCTAAGGCTTACAAACACTAACAATACATATCAAGTCACCCAAATACATTTTTGACATTTTTCTTGGAAATTTTGGGTAGCCCAACTTTGGAAGGCCATCACTCTTGAACCGTAATGTGGTAGTGCTCTTCTATCGAGTTTTCAAACCTCATCAAGGGCCTCAAAATAGGGATAACTTTAAGAAACCCCTCCCCAGAAAAATGTGTAAAATTCAGGTGAGTTCAACATTTAATATGAAGGAAACTTTTCATATCAAGGGTAATTTTTCTGTTCAAGGCAAGGGAGAAAATTATTTTTCTATTGGAAAAAATTTCCTTTGCGTATCATAATTTAAAAATTATTGTGGCTAGTTAAATCATTATTTTTTTGCATGCAAAAAAATGTAGGCAATTTTTTTGTTCATAAGAATTTTTGTAATTTAATAAGTGAATTAATTGTTTTATATAACATAGAATATTAATATAGTTGGCTAATTTGTTAGTTGCTAATAGAGATTATTTAATTTTATAGTGAATTTATGAAGTCATAGGTGGGCCATGATCCAAATGCCAATTCTAAAATGCCCATTGTACTTGTAGTTTGTCATTCGATTAAGATTAAATTAATAAAGTGTCATTTCTTATTACCAACTTGGTCAATGCCATTATGCATGTTATCATTATTATCATGAAAGGAATTGATGTAGACCATTGATGTAAGATAGAACAATCACCTAAACTCTATTTTGGGTCTAATTTTAAGCATTATAACATAAACTCTAAATCTTCCCAAAATCAAGGCACGTGTGCCAAAGTCCAAAATATAAAATAGTTGGCTAAACTAGGGTAGTTGGAGAAATGTGCTAGTAAAATGTTAGGTGATGCTTGGCCCCAGGGAATATATTATTTTATTTTAAGGGAAAAATTAAATTATCCAATAAGAAGAATTTAGGTGAAGGCTTGTAAATAGTTTAAAATAAATATGTCCTAAATGTATATTACATTACTGATTGAACTAGGATTTGGGCCAATTATGAGTAAATTAATCAATGATTAGCCTAGGAATTGGACACAAATTAGTTAATATCTTGGCAACCTATTTGATCTCGTATGTAGGTTTTATTCACCAAATTGTGATTTTTCAAAGATATAAAATAGCCATTTGGAAAAGATTCGCCACTAAAAAAATCACTACCTCTAAGGCCTTCAAAATTGAGCTCAAAAAAATTTCTCTTAAATTTTTCACCAAAAATCTACAATAACTTCTTTAATGCTTAAGTTGGAGAAATGAGATTTTTATGAAAGGATTATAATTGTTAAATGAACCTTCATGTACAAAATCAGAAAATTCTAAGCTTGGATGACAAACTTACTAAAAATATCAAGTTCCCAAAAATAGTAAAATTGGGCTGTCTACAAGTCCTTATTAAAATAGAAAAGGCTGAAAATAAAAATATTTTAGGGCAATGCAAGATTTCGCTTACACCCAGGATGCTCTTGCATCACCAAGATACTATAGTACCACCTATTTTGGATAACAACAAAAATACCAAATAGTCTTCCACTTGGAGAAGTGAGGCCATCACCATGATAAGTGACATGGTTAAAAAAATTTAGAAAATATGGATATGAAACTCTTCTAGGAATGTATGCCCAGGATGGTTAACTTTTTGATATTCTATGAGAATTTTTAGAAAGTGGTTACTCATGCCATGATTAAATACAACCCATATAGGTATATAGCAAATCAAATCTTAGATCATACATGACCAAAAAATGATGAATTTGAAGAGTGGGTTCAACGGTATATTCCAATAAAGGACTCAAATTATGAATATTCACCATTACAAAGCCCATAATAAAGAAATATTTTGGACAAGATAAAGTGGAAAAGATAAAGGAGATAATTGGTCATGTGAGTACAAGGTGTCACATCAAGTTGTTAATGGATTAACTTTTGTTTTACATGGCTTCCTAACTAATTATTTGTAGTAAAACAAAATATCAAATCAAAAGGTTACATGTATCTTAGTCTCTATACTTGAAGCTTGTTTCAACTCATCTAAATAAATGAGTTCCCAAGGCTAGAAGATGGTCTGATATTTTTTAAGAGAATAGAGTTTTCTCTATTTTTACCAGAGTTAGTCCATTTATAGTGTATCAATTTTTGATGTAGAATGTTGAAGTACAAAATTTTCATATCTATTTTGAGCTTATACCAAAAAAATTCAACATAAGAGTTGTATTATTTCAAGAAAAATGAATAAAAAGAAAGAAGTACTTTGAATTCCCAAATTTGATCTTGTCTCTTTTTATGTTATTTTCTATTTTTTTCAAGCTTAAGGACAAGTTCTAAGGTCCAATTATGATTATTTTCAGTATTATAACTTATTACATGCTTTTTTGTTAATCTTAGTGATTATTTAAATGATTGATATGATTTGAGGAAAATAAAAATACCATGGGGAGGTCTTATAAGTCTATCCAGGATGCATAGCTAGAGGACATGGGGCATAGGACATGTTTTATTATTTTCTTCTTGTGGGTGTGGTCTTGAAACTCTAGAGTGTCTCTTGTTGTCCCCTTGAAACACTTAGGAGATTTGAGGCATCATCCTTGACTACTTTTGCACAACCATTCTTATGGTCATCCTAGCATTTATGCCTTGATGTGAGCATGGTTGTGCTACATTAAATTGGGTAAGCTAACATTGAAGTTATTCTAAACTTTTTGTCTTTGATGCTTATGTTAGAATCTTTCGACATTCCAAATTGATATAAATCACATTCATATCTTCATAGTTGTGTTTGTGACTAGTGATTATTGTGTGATTTTCCAATGTCCATTAATAATGGCACAATGTTGAAAATAAGTTCATTTACATTCTCTAATGAATGATGAACACAAAATCATGTGTTACAATTTCTCTATTGCAAGTACATCATTGCATTTTCATGTATCTTGCATTATTAGACTCCATGTTAGTTTGCATTTTTAGGCTGCATTATGAGTTTGAGAGGGTTTTCCCTTCATTTTTCTTGTGGAATTTTAATCAACTATGGTCACATTTTGATCTTCATTTCCTTATCTTCTTTCGTGATCTTAATCAAAATTTTCTATCTTAAATAGTTGATTGATTTTGGAGCATTCTCTTTCTTAGACAAATTTTTCTTTTCTTCTTTCTATTTCTTTCCATATCTTCCAAACTTCTATCTTCCATTTTTTTTTACGCCACTTTTTTTTCTTCTAATTTAACTTTTGGCCATAATATTCCATGCTTGATGATCTACCTTGGTTTTGTGATTCTTATATCTTTCATCTTACATCAAGACCTTTATCTTTTGTTCAATTTGATCAAATTTATCAATTTTTTGTTTCTCCTCTATCTCATTTCAATTTTGATCATGAGGGGTTAGTACTTATCAAACTTCAATCCTTGATTCAGTTTTGTCAATTTTATCCTTGACTTTTTAAAGTCAAAATTTATTTTTATCCTTTTTCCTAACGTGTTTCTAAATCGATCACACATCTGGGTTGTTTTATGATCCCAAATTGACCTCACACTTCAATTTATTTCTTGGACTACATGTGTTCCCAAATAAATCACACATTAGTGAAAAAGGGGAAAATATATGCACCCTAAAATGATCACCTAGACAATGGGCCATCATTATTCAATTTATCAATTTATCAATTTCCTGAATCAATGGTTTGCAATATTTTTATGAATTCAATTTAAATTAATTTCCTTGATCAAATTGATTATTTTATTTTTCCAAGGGTGCTACTTAAGGTCTTTGCAACCTTGTTTCTTAGTGCACATCCTCAACACAACCTTTATCCATCATGCCTTGTCCTTGTTGCCTTGGTTTGGAATTGGTCTTTGTCTAGGGGGAATAATTGTGTTAGCTTTAGTCTCTTGGTTGCATTAGTCTCTAGGACACCTCACAAATGGTGTTTTTTGACACCAGTCCAATTGTATTTTTCAATATAACCCTTGACATCGAGAGTTTTTCAACACTTATTGGTTTGGTCTTAACTAGTTTTGTCATATGATCTTACTTTCTTGCAAGCATTTGATCCTTCTCCTTACAACTCAGTATTAGTTCACACACTTACATTTTAAATGAAACACTTAATGCTTGACTTATGCCATGATCTTTTCTTTGTGTGCTGCCTATTATTGATTTTTGTTGAGTGTCATTGTTTGATAAGTTTCTTTCATATGCATAGCTAGAGGACTTGTGGCATGGGGCATGATTTTATTTGTTTTCTACTTGTGGGTGTGGTCTTGAAAATCTAGAGTGTCTCTTATTTTCCCCTTGAAATGCTTAGAATATTTGAGGCATCATCCTTGACTCTTTTTGCACAACCATTCTTATGGTCATCTCGACATCTATGCCTTGATGCGAGCATGATTTTGCTACATTAAATTGGGTAAGCTAGCATCAAAGTCATCTTGACCTTTATGTCTTTGATGCTTATGTTAGAATCTTTCCACATTTATATCTTCATAGTTTTGTTTGTGAGTAGTGATTATTGTGTGGTTTTTGAATATCCATTAATAATGGCCTAATGATAAAAATAAGTTCTTTTACATTCTCTAATGAATGATGAACACAAAATCCTATGTTATAGTTGCTCTATTACAAGTACACCATTGCATTTTCATGTAGCTTGCATTATTAGACTTCATGTTAGCTTACATTTTTAGGCTACATTATGAGTTTGAGAGGGTTTTCCCTTCATCTTTCTTGTGGACTTTTAATCAACTGTGGTCACGTTTTGATAGTCATTTCCTTATCTTCTTTCATGATCTCAATCAAAATTTCTTTCTTGAACAAGTGAATGATTTTGGAGCATTCTATTCCTTTTGAAAAAAATTATTTTCTTCTTTTAATTTCTTGTCATCTCTTCCAAACTACTATCTTCCATTTTCTTTTACCCCACCTCTTTTCTTCTAATTCAACTTTAGGGCATCATATTTCATGCTTGATGATCTACCTTGGTTTTGTGATTCTTGTCTCTTTCATCTTACATCAAGACCTTTATTTTTTGTTCGATTTGATAAATTTATCAATTTGTTGTTTCTCTTGTATCTCATTTTGATTTTGATCATGAAAGGGTAGTACCTATCAACTTCAATCCTTGATTTAGTTTTATTAATTTTATTCTTGACTTTTAAAGTCAAAATTTACTTGTATTCTTTGTCCTGATGTGTTCTTGAACTGACCTCACACTTCATTTTTTTTCTTTGACTACATGTGTTGCCAAATCGATCACACATTAGTCAAAGAGGGGCAAATGTATGCACTTTAAAATGGTTGCCTAGACTATGGGCCCCATTATTCAATTTCCTAAATCAATGGTTTGTAATATTTTATTGAATCAATTCAAATCAATTTCCTTGATCAAATTTGATTATTTCATTTCTATGGTTGATCATTTTATCCTAAGTCTTATTTAATTAAAAGAAAATATCCCTTTTAATTAAATAAAATAAGTCCCTATTTAATTAAAAGAAAACCTCTCTTTTAATTAAATTCATCCACATTTAATTAATTAAGAAAAAAACCCCTCTTTAATTTAATTAAATATTTTCTATTTAATTAAAATAACTTGCTCCCTTTTAATTAAATACAATTCCCACTTCAATATCTCTTTGTGATAAAAAAGGAAATTAAATAAATAAAAATTAAACCCACTTGAAAAAGGAAATAAGATAAAATAAAATATTAATTAAATCTTCTTTTTAAAAATTTTCTCTACACTTAAATGCACATATCTCTAAGTGGGAGTCCTCTTTTTCCTCTTTCCACTTTCTTCTCAAACGCTCCTCTTTTCTCATTGGTGCAATTTTGTCTCACATGGATCAAACTCTATTATCCCATATTCGTTGTGAGAAGCCTCTCACCTCCATATTTTCCTTTATAAGGGAGAGCCCTCTCGTCATTTTGGACATCCACAATTGATCCATAATTATTATATTGTTATGCTATAGGTTTAAACATCCATGATATATCCACAATTATTCTATTATTATGCTATGGGTTTCAATACACAAAATCTAGGCTATAGTTATATTGCAGTTTTGGAGAACAATTTTTGGAGGACTTTGAGAATTAAATCTTTTGTTGAGAACTTTTATATTCTTGTCTTATTCTCTCTTGCATCCATGGCTTTCATCATTGCATTTTCATAGTAGCTTAGATCTTACTTTGATAGATTAGATGTTGCATTGATAGATTAGATCTTGCATTGTTATCATATAGATTAGTTCCCTTCTCCATTTTCATGCATATTGGATCTTTGAATCTCTCATTTTATGGTGTACTTGGATGGGCACAAACTAGGTCAAAACTAAGGACCTCCATTGTAAACCCTTGCACTCCATGTATAGAGATCTATGAGCTGCCATTCGAGACCTCATTTTTGAGAAATCTTGGATATAATGACTCATAGAAGTGTGCCCACATTTTAGGCATATAGACATTACCTTGATCAAGTGAGAGAAATAAATCCATTGGAGTATGTTCAAGTTCAATTTCCCAAAAGGATAATGGCACTAATCATGAGGTGGTAATAACTAGGTTTTGAAAAGTTGCACAGTATCAAATTTCATAAATCAAAGCCAAATATCTTTTATTTTGTTTGTAGATCTTGAAGTATAATCCTATGCTTGATTTATATAAAACATTGAGGGTATGGAATAGAAGCTGAGTTATAACCCTTGTATAGTCTCTAAGTTACAATAATTAAAGGTATATGTTTGTTGTAAAGATGGAACTCACTAATGGTTATTGTTGACAAGAAAGAGATGTAATGAATTCCTAGGTATACCCGTCTCGATCTTGTAGAATTAAACAAAGAGAAGATTGCTAAGTGTTGTTATTTGTTCCTAATTATCTTTGTAGGGAAATATATTATGGTCTATAGTTGATTCCTAGGTTTCCCCTACTGCTTTTGAAGGTATTTGAAATCCTCTCAAATCAAGAGCCAACACCAAGAATGGTAAAAAAATGAGTACAATACTATTATTCCTAAGGGTAAAACAACCCTCCCTTCAAAAGAACCATTTTCTTCCTCAGCTCAGCCTTCACTATATATTTTTAAACTTAATTCTATTTTTGTGCCAGTCATGCAAGTGGTGCCAAAACTTGTTTCAAACCTTGTTTCTTAGGGGACAGGGGTGTTTGTGGGTGTTTCTTGGCCTACTTGGGTCTCCAATATTTAGGAGGCTTTTATGATTATTTTCCATCCTATTAAAGTGTTTCATAGCCCATATGGATATGGAGATGACCTAGATCATGGATCTATGAAGTGGAGAATGATCTCTGGTAGAGATTCTTCTCCCACCTTCACCAATAGTTCCTTCTTTCAAAATGATTTCTCCTCTCTTGGGGACACGAATAAAATGAAATAATTATTATCATGCATGTTCTCTCATGGAATATGTGAATTCTCATAAACATCCCTCAGAAATATTATATGTGAGAAACTAGATGCCAACTTGGTTTCTTGGACATTTTATCTCTCTAAAAAGTTAAAATTGTATGGTTTCTAGTCAATGCTTCTTGCCATGTTATTTGGCTGTGGAGAACACTATATTTTCTTCCTAGCATGAGCCTAGTAAAAGTGGTTTGGTTAATCTTCTCTCTCATCATTTAATTTCCTTAGTTATTTCTCAATGTTCTGATCCCATGCATAGGATTGTATGGATTTTTTTGTCTTTGAATATTAATTCCTTTAATATAGTTAATTCTTATGCTCATAATTATGTTTTCAAAAGACCAATGCTATAGCATTGGATGGTGGAATTTATTCCACCTACCACTTAGGTTGTATGTGGGGAATTCAATATGTTGAGCTATCATCTGACAAAGTAGGGTTTTTTCCTTTTCGATAGAGAATCATGGAATGAGAAGCTTGGTACTACATAGGTGATACATTAAGCCTTTTGTATCCCAATACCCATCACCACTAACCTAGTGAGATTTCACATACTTGTTTTAATTTAAGAGCTAAATTTGACGGGATTTTTTAAAGGCTTGATCATGTGATGATATCAAAATAATCTTTTATCTCTTTTTCTAAGGAAAGGGAATTATCTATCTTTGAAACTTGTTTTTTTTTGTGAAGACTTTTCAAAGTGATTTTGTGGGTAATGTTTTAACATGGATAGGTGGTATTAAGAACCTAATTTCATCATTTAAAAAATATTATTAAAGTATATTTGATAGGTCTAAGGGATGATTAATGGTTTAAGTTTATATTCTAGGATTCAAATCAATATTGTTATTGCATTACTATTAAATACATTAGGTGTTCTAATGTGAAAAATATATAGAATATAGTTAAAATTCAACATTAAACCTTAATAGGAATTTCTCATTAAAATATTGTTACTGAAATTTAAAGTCCTCCTATTACATGATATTCATAAAAATAACTTGGATTGACAATTTTTTAAAATCTAATGATTTCTAGAGGAACTATTGTAGTGTTTATTTTCATACTCGTGCAAAATCAATATAGTTGAGGGTAAGACAAAGTTTACAAGTCATGAAAATCCTATCAATCACATGCTCCATTTTATGAAATAAACTATATTTACATTTCAAAATTTAGAGTTTTCAACAATTGATCTATTCCCTAGGAAATAATCAAGTTACATACTTTCTATGTTTCAGATTTACAATGTGCATAGAGAAGATATCAAAATGGAGACCATGACAAATGACTCAAGAACACTAAGAAGAATTTGAATCTAATTTTTCTCCATTTCAAGGTATTGTCCAAGTAATTAGAAAATATTCAAGAGAAACCATGGATATCTCACCACTAAACCAAGGGCTCAAGGAGGCCATACCCTGAGCTAGGAGAACTAGTGACATTTAGAAAACAATCACAATGACACACTCAACATATAGTTCCCATCCATTGTATTGACAATAGGTTCTTTAATGAACTAATGACTAAGGAGAAGGTGTATTTAAGTAGGATATGTCAATCATGAACAAAAATCATATGCCTCTTCCAAGACTACCAAATCACATTAACTTCCATTTCTTTTTCTCCTTATTTATGTTGGTATATGATTGAAAAGATCATTTGAATGGAAAGATTGTTGAAAGAAGATAGTGTATTTTCAATCATTATTTTGTCATTGATGTCAAACCTGCTACATGATAGTAAGAAAATTGCCTAAATGTTTCAAGCACTATCACTTAGTTGAATGAAGAGGACAATTTGATCAACAAGATGTAACAAAAGTACCTAGAGAAAGGTTGAGTTATGATCATGTATTGAAGTGCAAGAATTAGTTAAGACAGCGGTAACATAATGTATTGATGGTCTACTTTGAGGTTAAAAAATGATTGGCTACATGTAGAAAGTTCAGAAGAAAAAGATTGAACAAAGTTCATTTGCTAAGCTTGACCAAGTTGATAGAAGGTGCCGAGAAAAGTTAGTGCAAGCCAAGCAAAAAGTTAGTCGAAGCTGAGTGAAAGAAATTTCAAGTAGATGCCAAGTAAAACTAATAGGTGTCGAGAAAGTTAGTTGATGTTGAGTGATTTTCAATTGATGTCCAGCACCAGTAAAATCTAATTGATGCTGAGTGATTTTACAGTAGATGTCGAGTAACATAGTATGTGCCAATCATTAGTAAATTGATAATGCCAACCCACTACATTATGAAAAAGATCGAAGATTCACTCATTAAAAGTCAACAAGTTTGTTTTCTTGGAACTTCTAAATCAAGACGAAGATAAGATTGATGAGTTGGAGGCACATAATCTTATGTAAATTATTTTAGAGGAAAATTCAAATGGATTCTAATAGAAGCTTGTAGAAAAGACAAGATATGGGGTAGATACATTGTATCCTACCTAACCCATCAAAAACCCTAATTTTAGTGATGGAAAATGAGTGAGAAAAGAGTTCTCATTTCCTATATGTAGGGATGCCTGGTCATGAAGCAAAGAGTGATAAGGGTAAGAAGTTGGATAGTTTTAAATGAAAAAATCTAACAAGGAGAAGGAAGAGGGTTTTCTTCATTAAGTGACCCAAGAGAAGAATATTACAATGCTGAGCAAAGCATGAAAGCTAGAAGGGGATGAATGCTTGAAGGGTGAACAAGCTATTAGAACTACAAGAATTTGAAG